>CM041638.1:6678545-6720747 GCA_023333625.1 Bothriochloa decipiens
GTCTTCTCTTTGTGGGTCAGCATTCTGCTCCGTACAGCATAGCGGGTCTAATCGCTGTCATTTCTGATATTGAACTCCAAATGGCTATTTTTCCTTTTATGTAATAATTTGTGAGATTTCAGTTAGTAAACCATGCATGAAAGATAATCAGAAAAGTACCAGCTATACAACACACCAATAGTTGTGTTCTGCATGGCAGACATGACCTACCTTCAACGATGCCATGCACAATAGTCATTTTCATACAACTGTTTAAAATATGATATCCTTTTGCACTCCATCTGTTCCCATCATCAGCAACTGTGGTTTTCATTCAGGTCAAATTCTATTCCAAGCTAGTTATCTTGGCAGAACTAAGCTACTTAACTAAGAATGGAAGTCAAAAAACAATCTTCAATCTGCAATATAATTGGTTGACCTTGTTAATATTCCTTTTAAACAAAAGATGCATATGGAAAGGAATCACTATGGAGTCCCAAAAATCAGGAAAGGGAAAGCATCATAGCAGCCAAACCTAAATCCCTAAAACCAAAGGACTAAAAATTAGTAAAGAAAGATGTGTTTGCCATACCAGCAAGCGATAGAGTAGTTTCATCAGAGTAATCTTAGAGAGAACCTGGTTGGGCACAAAACTGACTGTCGATGATCTTGAAGTTTAGATGCTCAAACAGGCGTGGATCAGAACACGAAACAAAACTTCATTTGTCATCATGAAGCCTAAATTCAGAACCTATTTTGATCTGCATAAAACCAAAACATTAGCTAGCAATAGAGAAATCTCAGGAAAACTATTCTTGATCATCTATGCACCTGATTGTTGTTCGAATTAGCACCTGAAAAGATACAGGAATAAAAAGAAGTCCAATTACCACCAGATAAGATGCACCAGACTGCACATGGCGCTGCATCCAAAAGCGTTGTTTTCACCCAAAGGCATGGACCGACCCAGGTATTGAACGCAATGAGCAAGGATTCTTTACAAATAGTTTGGCCACTACTTGCTTCTGAGCAGGGCTGCTCATAATTACCTTTTTGGACCTTTCTTTTTATTATCTTAAAGAGAGTTTAAATTGAGAAACAAAGAAAGTGTCAATAGTGAACTTGTATTCTAAATAAATGCCACAAGAAGATGGACCGGATGCTACATACTTGAATTTAAAATCAATTTAGCTGCAGGGTAGCACATCTGTATATACGCCTGACGCTATCATCGTGCAAGACCATTACAAATCCACAAATATTCATAGAGTTTGGGAAGGGCGGGGGAGGAAAACGCGGACAACAGATTCAAGATAGAATGTATACCAGTCAAACACGAACCACAGGGTCTTCAAAACTGAGGACGACAGGCGGCGGCTCGATCTGGAACACATGTGCTTGCTTTAGGAAGCGGCTTCTAGAGTGATGTGGAAGTGGCGTCAGCTTCACGATGAAGTTCTCGTCGCCGGCGTTCGAGCATCTGCTCCAGCTCCCGCCCGCCTGTGCGATCTTGCTGCCATGGGGGGAGGGGCCGCAGCCATTGGGAGGATCCGCGGCCGGTTGGGGCAGCGTGGGATCGCCCAGCCGACGCACCACGCACCTCACGCGTCCCGCCGCCGTGGCCTTCGTGAAACCCTAGGCGCGTGCGCGAGTGGAACCGCCGCCGCCGTCTCCTTAACCCGCCTCGCGTGTTCTACTTGTGAGGGTCTAAATTAAATCGGTACGGAGAAGGTGGGATTGGGATTCGATCCCTCGCCGCGGAGAACCATTTAATCTGTGTCCCGTTACATCCATAATAGATATGGTATAAGCCGTTGATCTTAAAAAAAAAATTTAATTATAGTAAAAATAATGATATTTTGAGTCTTTTTAATCTTGTTTGGTAATTCAAAATGTATTTTCTTCAGTTAATGACTCTATTGTCCTTGCCTTTACACACTTAGATTAGATCGGTGTTTCCTCTTTCAGTGCATGGCGCTGCCTCTCCCCGTCGCCCGTGCCTGTTCGAATCTGCCGCCGCCCGTGCTTGTTTGACTCCGCCGTCGCCCCACCATGGCGCTGCCTCTCCCCGGTGATCCGATGTTTCTTGCTTTTTTTGCGCGTTCTCTCGTCGTCACACCGATGGGCGCGCGGCAGACAATATATGGACCTGTTGCGCGAACATCATCACCGCCATAATCGGCACCGGCGTGCTGGCGCTCTCGTGGAGCGTGTGCAGCTGGGCTGGGTAGGCGGCCCCGTCACCATGCTCTGCTTCGCCTTCGTCAGCTACCTCTCTGCCTTCCTCATGACCCACTGCTACAGGTCCCATTGGCTGATGATGGCTCCCAGAAACACCAGAGGAACTACTCCTACATGGACGCCATCAGGACGCCCTGACTTCAGTCTCTGATGAGCAAGAGCAACGCGTGCAGGGGAGAAGCGCACCTGGCTCTGCGCCCTGTTGCAGTACCTCACCCACGGTCAGCAGCCAAGGCATGGCCACGGTCAGCAGCCAAGGCAAGCCACGGCCAGTAGCAAGCCAAAGGCACCGAACTAGCCCAGGCACAAGGCCACGCCCACGAGAGAACAGCCAACAGCGACCCTTGAAACACTCAAGGGTAAAAAGGTCATGTTGGCAACAAATACATGTATTTAGATGACAAAAGAGATTAAAAAACAAATGTCATTATAGCTTATGAAAAACGTTTGGAGTTTTATTTGGGAGAAACCAACGTTAAGAGTCCTATTACAGATAAACCAATTATTTAGAGTCCTATAATAACCATTTTCTCGAAAGAAGAAAATCAGAAAATTTATATGCATTGGAGTTATACTTTGAAGTATAACTATCTATCTTTCTTGAAGACTTCATGAGTGCATTATCTATTTTAGGTAACACAACACATGCTCTTATACATGTTATCGTGATTATATGTTTCGTTGCAACACACGGGTATTTATTAGTACCTAAAAAAGTCAAAACGCTATATAATTTAGAGTAGAGTGAATATATTGGAAGCCATTGTTCACGATGATCATGGAAAGTAAAAAGAATAGACAGAATAATCTCTTTTTAATGAGTATAGTACCTTGATGATGTTGAGGTTGAGATTTCGCTTGGTTTCCTTGGGAGATGATACGTGGTCGATGACATCTCCAGGGGTGATGGCTGCACCTTTTTCAGGCATAAAACCATTGCACTTCGTGTTGAAGCAACCTGTGCTTTGATATCCATCATTCTGCAGTGACATTTAGAGGGAGAAAACACACTATGTTGTTAATTAGTACTACAATTTAAAGCAAAAAAATTGCTGCTGCTATTGATCAGTCATTTTGAATTTAGAAAAAAAAGAACCCACGGTCCACTTGGTATAAAAATGGGTCTTGGAGTCGCCGTATAGGTCTGGTAAAACCTACGACATATGGTGATGAGTAAAACTGAAACGTACGTCATCCAATTTCATAGTTACAGATATAATCTTGTGTGCTAGATTATACGTACGTCATCCAATTTCACAGTTACAGATATAATCTCGTGTGCTAGATTATATATGTACTTACATCCTAACCAATCATAATGTTTTTGAGGCCTGATTTTGCACTATCTCCTTTGTCAGAGATCCAAACTGCGGCCGCACTAGCCTGTCCTTGTGACAAGGGGAAGCCATACACATCCATTGTTCCTATGAACCTGTAGTAACCATTTGGTGCAGTTGCAACACTATGATATGCAAACTATAAGCCATTACCAATAGTAACATTAAAAATTAACCTCTAGTCGATAGCAAAGTTAAAACAACGAGGATGAATCGGGTTGTTGGAATGTGATCTCAGATAATCCTAAGGTTAATAGCGAAATTAATTAATTATTAAATTATGGTCCCACCTACCATATATATCCAACAAATCAGATCTGCATGATCGGCTGCAATCATAAGACCGTCTAGGGTTTGACCCCTTGGCCCCGGCGCATTATATAAGAGGAGGCACCCCTGGCGTCTCCATCTGTTCTTCTCCACGTGAGACACACATACATACCGATCAATTAGGCACTAGAGGGTTTAGGAAGGCCACCCACGTCCATCCCATACAGGTGATTCCGGTGGCATCCAGAAGGCCGCCGCTACTTCGGCAACTCGCGTTCTTCACCAACAAAGGGTGTCCAATCTTCAGGCGGTGAATCTAGTTTATCTACATCAACATCCAACGACATAGATGGCATCTACCGACTCTGGTTAATATCTAAGATTAATTTTCCGCATTAAGATAAGTTTGGTGATCATATATAGGCTAAGTTTAAGATCTTGTTTACGTTTATGCCTAAGATTTAATTCAACACAGGTTGTACGTATTATAGCTAGGATCAAACACGCATGATGCGCCCTATCACAACGCACCATGAACATAACAACCATGAGAAAGTAAAAAATGGATCAAGAAAAAACACATCGAGGAACTCACGTACATGATATTAGCATCAGAAGTCTTATTCTGATGAGGTGAAACATGGTCGATCAGTCCTCGAATCGAATTTGTTCCGTTGATGATCGAATGGAATTTTTGATCTGCCGCTTCACCTTTTGGATGGCTCCGAGATGCATAAGGTCCAGGGGCCAAAAGCAGCGCGAGCAGAGCCCCAGCAACAACCACAAGGATACTCATCTTCGATCACTTTGTATCAATCTATCAAATTTTGCATATGACAACGGAAGTTTACGTATTTCCTTCATTACTAGAAAGATTATATAGACCAGACGAAAATAATGATATTATTTCCTTCATCATTATTAGAAATGTTATTATACACCAGACGAAGAGATATTCATATCCCGTGTGTTTTTCGCTCTTTATTAATTTGCCACATTGACGTGCATTTGTCACGTGTAAAGCAGTTGATTACCTTGGTAACTGCCTCCGTCTCTTGAAAAAAAAATATAATTATGGTTCCTTTCGTAGTTCGGTTCGCCAAAGGCCTCTACTACGAGTGCCAGGTACGCACCACATGCCTCGTGATGCCCGGCGGCGATACTTACTATGCACAGTACTATTATTATATACATGTGGTTTTCCCGATCTCGCTTTTACAAATTTTGATGACGTGTTTAATTTCTACAGGAGTCGACGATCGGAGCCGCCTTCTTGTGCTGTTCCTGGACGAGGCCACCGTAAAGCTCGACATCTGGGACGCCGTCGGAGCGTAGCGGCGACGGCAGCAGGTGGCGCTTGTGCTGCTCCGGCTGAAACTGTATTTACAGGCGTGAGTTATTGTCAAAACAAAACAAAAGAATTTTAGTGATGATACGTATATGTTGTGGAAACGTTCTGTTAGCCAAAGTTGCAACGTGATGAACCTCCACAAGCATATGAAGGAGAATGAATTTGGGAAATCTAGCTTACTGTTTGGATTCATGATATACAAACCTACTATATGGATTATATGAAATTTCAAAAGTTCAGTAACCAAACATTTGTAGTTGATGTGATGAAAAAATACAACAGATTCAGATTACATATTTCGACAACATCGAGATTTCCTGGGGAAAGACAGTACAAGATTGTGCATGAATTGAGCTTTGCTTTGTTAAAAATTGTACAGCGAAAGTGGTAAAGGAAAAAACTACACAAAATTTGCAGTTTGTACCAAGACAGCCATAGGGGGCAAAGGCTTTTCACAAGCAACGCGGAGCGTCGGAGCAGACAGAAAGAAGAAAGAAGAAAGAAGAAAGAAGAAAGAAGAAATGAAAACCCCATTGCCTATGTAATATGTATATTGACGATTGAAGTTGAAGCCTGCATCTGATGCTGATGCTAATCTACAGTTAACATTTCATCACACGGGAAAGTCCAACACTATATTACAATTAGACGATTAGGACCTCGCCGGTTAAATACAACTAGGATCAAAACGAGAGCTACTGCTCCTACGACGGATCTTGCAACACTGATTCCAGAGATTTTTCCTCATGATCAAGACTCTTTCGTCACCTGTTGTGAGCGCATCTTTCTTAGGCCTCACCTCAAATGTCCAGTCATCCCACCTTAGCGCAGGTAAAACCTTCTAGTTTATGACAGCAGCTTTGTCTCTGATGATGGCGAACCCGTAAGGCGGATGCGGTCCATCTCAATCAGAAGA
This sequence comes from Bothriochloa decipiens, assembly GCA_023333625.1. NCBI lineage: Eukaryota > Viridiplantae > Streptophyta > Magnoliopsida > Poales > Poaceae > Bothriochloa > Bothriochloa decipiens. The sequence continues at coordinate 6,684,640 of CM041638.1, forward strand.
TCCTCCAGGCTACATCTCTGCTTCTCTATCTTAAAAAATAGGAGCCAGGCGTGAAGGAGGTAGTAGGTGCGTGGGTATGTCGAATGATCCACACCTTCAGTTAAACATAGTAAATAAGGAAAATTAGCATCAGCCATATGTAACAGCAAGTAAGGCAGACACAGGACAATGCACAAGAAATTTCTTCCAGTGGTTATCACCATGTCAAGCATAAGTTAACTATGGAAGAGGTTACAGATGGGAAGGAGTATCTTACGAAAAAGGTCTTTCAAACAGAAAAAAATGGAAAGAAGCAACAGAACCGGGCACCTGGATCAGATGCGGTTTGATAGTCCTCACGTTTTTCCTTTTTTTCCATTCTTTTTTGCGAGGAGGCCTCATTTTTTTTGCTTTTGTGTAATCATAATAACAATGCAGGTAATTTTCTAATGTACAGAACTATGGCCTCAAGGATCAAACACTCCATCTACATGTTCTAAAATATGACAGCCAAACTACCTGAAAACCATGTTTATAACTGCAGCCACTATGCTAGTTGCACAGATTAAGATTTCACATGGTTGCATCTTAGAAATCAAACAAAATAATATCACCCCTTTCCACACATGAAAATGAATTTATATGGACAACCATGAGAAAACAAGTTGATAATTTATATTTATGGCTAATTAATTGCAGACTATAGTCATGCAATCAAACTGTTATCTGTATGCCACAAGACAACATAAATGTAACAGTTCTAATTTCAAGGTATGCAAATTCCACTGTGAAACAACTAAATGAATAGATGGGAAGTGTGTCAAACAATCTACCAATCATGGGTAGTGCCTATTAAACCACGATCATATACAACCCTCAGCTTTCCAGATTCCGTGAAAGGAACTACATTCATTACCCAGACATCCTTTTTCTTCAGAGATGCTGCAAATCCTCCAAGGTTAGCACTCATATCCATAATATTTCTAAAGGAATCCTTCCGTATCTCAGACTTCATGTGCTTCCAGTACAGGATTACTCTAGAATGCCAAATGTCCTGCAAATAATATTTCAAGGTCAAAAGTCAAATAGGTTGCCATCAGAAAGAGGTATGTGTGCCCATGTTACAGAACACTGATGTTTCAAACTAACTCACATTGTCTTCAGAAAAATTGTTTGAACTGATTCCAAGCTCTTTCAGGCAAAGTGGTGGTGCTGTGAGCCTCTGCGGCCAGGGAAGTAATTGACTGCCTTTTGCCTTGTTAACTCCTGTTTAGGTGAAAAACATGCCAAGATCAGATTGCAGTGTGCTGAACCAATAACCAATAGGGCCCTGACACATGATTGATACCTGAGCTGTTTAGTATAGAATGACAACTAGGTTCACCATTTCCTTACAAAACATGCAAGGAGAATTTGATTTATAGTTCCAAAACCAGAAGAACATGCACATTGGCACTCAACCATATACAGAAAAATAATGCTATGGTTCTCAGATTACATATGGTGGTTCAGCATGGAAAATGTACAAAATTCTAAAATGGTACGGCAGGTCATATTGTAACAGTGAAAATTTGAAATATTACAGGATAATCATTTCACCAATGGTCACCAGTAACTATGTGTTGTGACAGTCCTAATACAAAATTTTCAGGTATTTCAAGAAAATCCACCAAAATAGGTCCCATGGTGTGTGCAAAAAATAGTACAAGGTACTCCGACAAAGGTGACTGGCATTGCCAACAAAACTCATGAAAAAAAAGGGGAGCAATCTATGGGATCTACTCATCCAGATTTGCACAATAAACGAGGGGATGGTGTCCTCCTGCAATTGTCAGAGCAAACCATACTTGGGTTTGAGCCTATTGGCACCATGTATTATGGTTCTTGGTAATCTCAAAGAAAATGAAGGGAGTGAATTAACTCTTAGTATGGAGTTAGGCATGCTTTCATGGGTACATTCCAAGCAGCATCTGGATCATCATCATGTTCACACATGGGGGAAAGTGTTCCAGGCTCTCTCCTCATATAGCATCCATTGGTCAATGGTTTAGCCCATATCACTGTCTGTCTCTTCTTAGACACAACCCGCCAACACATCCTTCCAGCAAGGTCACTCATCTGTCTCCATATCTTCCAGTTGAAAGGGTCCAAAGCATAGGGCTCTGGTGATGAATACACAAAATATCCTCTAGGCCTTAATACCCTATCCACTTCCAGCAACAAGACCCCATCCCTCTGCAGCCAGTCAATCCGACAACGAGAGCAGTGTGCCATTTCAAACGAGCGGCTTGGGTATGGCAGCCTCCTTGTGCCCAGCACACCAAGGGTTGCCGGGATCCCTCTCTCAAGGGCAAACTGAATTTGATTCTCATGCACGTCATTGGGAGCGAGAGACATCGCAAGTATATCATGCGAAAGAAGGTAAGAGCCGAAGCTGGCAACTCCGCAGCTAACATCAAGCACATTCCTAATGTTTCCTCCACTGCTGAGATTGCCATTTGGGAAATTCAGCATCTGTCACGACAAATAAAAAAAAATTGGTCGCATTAGCCTAAGGTATCAACCATGTGCAGGAGATTAGCCTCAGGAAGATTAGCCTCAGGAATATCTCAAACCTCGGCAAGGTGCACAATATACTTGTCAGCACCAGTGTGTAAGTGGGTGCCTTCACCAGGGAAGTTGATCTTATCGCCAATGACGACCATCCACCGCTGGTCTGACTTCTCGGCAGCAAGGTGCTGGTGGGGTATGTTGGCCTTCCAGACCTCGTCCCTGCTCCTCGGCCACCTAATGGGCACCTAAGCAACCATCGCGCGCACATCACATCAGCATAAGCATGAGAGCAACACAACCAGGTGCAAGTGCAAAATACACTCTGCAATATAACTCACGGTGGCTTCTCCCTCATCTGCTAGCCACGGGGCGGTGGGATGAGGCAGTTGAGGCGGCGCGGCGCCGGCGGTCAGTGGCGCTCGTAGTGCTCCATGAGGGAGAGGTTGAGCCGGAGCCGGAGCTGGTAGTGGAGGCCCCGGTCCAAGCCCACGGGATCAGCTCCGAGTGCCGCGCGGCGCACGCCTGTTCGATTTTGAACCCCACGCCAGACGCAACGCCGGGTCAGCACACTCACAGCCATCAGACTCCGCTAGCGAAACAAGCAGAGAGCGCGGGGGGTGGGGCGGTCGCTTCCGTCCCCTGGGCCCGTAACCGCAGCCGGAGGGGAAAGCGAGGGTGCATATTTAGCATGATTGTCATTCTTAGGACGTGCCTTGCACATTTAGCATCTTTAAAATTCGTGTATTTTTATTTTATCATATTTACTCGTTTGGCACGCTACGGCGACATGTCCAGTCAGCAGGGCAATGCAAAAAGACCATTCTGCCCCTGCCTATCTGCTGAAGAAGAGAAACCGGCCGGCCCATCCAAGTGCCATTTTCTTCTTCTTCTTTTTTGCGACTCATTTTCTTCTTGCTCGCCCATTCTCGACCTGACGTGCTGCTGCGGAAAATGAATTTTTTTTGCAATGAATTTGTCATGGCCTGTAACACCCTGGCCCAGGGCTTAATAGGATTAATAGGATACTCATACCAACAAGTTGCAACTTCTTTTTTGAAAGCTTATCACTAAAGAACTCCGAGGTTAAGCGTGCTTAGCTTGGAGAAATTTAGGGATGGGTGACCGACCGGAAAGTCTTCCCGGGTGCGCATGAGTGAGGACAAAGTGCACAGAAAAGACTAGTGTTGGTCTGTGAGGGTAGTCTATGTCCTAGATAAGCGGCCGGATGTAAGCGGGCCCAGCCTCGAGGAGGCGGGACGTTACAAATGGTATCGGAGCCGACCCTTGCGGTTTCACGGGCGCGTGTGTCAGTTGCGCAGGCATGGTGTGCATGGCTGGTGTGAATCCGGAGTGGTTGCACAGCATGACACATGCGCTGGCACTGGACACACGGACGTGGCCAAGAGGGGATGTTCCTGGCCTGGGGTTGACCGACGAGGACGTCGGTCTCCTAAGGGGGTGAGTATGTAACACCCTGGCCCAGGGCTTAATAGGATTAATAGGATACTCATACCAACAAGTTGCAACTTCTTTTTTGGAAGCTTATCACTAAAGAAGGTCTGTGAGGGTAGTCTATGTCCTAGATAAGCGGCCGGATGTAAGCGGGCCCAGCCTCGAGGAGGCGGGACGTTACATGGCCTCTTTGTTTGAATGAATCATCAGTTGCAATTGGCAAACCATTATTATGACATGCAAAAAAAATTATCCATGCATAATAAAAGCACATTTTAGAGGCACATTCTGGACTTTAAAAAACGAGATTCACATTCTGGCCATCTAAAAATAAGAGAAGCACATCATGTCCATGCAGAATAATAGAGGCACATCAGATTTAGGAAATAAGAAGTCACTACATAAAGTACTTGTTTGTGTCCATTGCTGATTACACAGGAACCAAATAGGGGCAGTTTATGGACATACATAGAGTTCTTGGCCATTGCCCATTACACAGGAGAGCATACTGGTAATTATGCCCATTTTATTACAATAGAAGGGCATGCAAAATAATGGTTCTGGCTAATTACACATATTATGAAGAGTTCAGGCTCTTAACAAAATAGAAGCAATGTTCCAGTTCATCTTCGGTCTCCATTTTCCTTTCATCCTTAGGCTTTCCTCACTTTCTTTGCCAACTGCTTCCTCTTAGGTGCCATTTTCTTCACAAGCTCAACTTCCACTTCATCTTCTGGGAACAGGGTCCTATTCAAAACAAGAGAAGTCATGGATACAATAGCATACATAGGGACTGTTGACACCGTTTTTCGGCATGTGTCAATAAGGATCGGAGACTGGACTAATCGGCAAGGAGGATGGTTTTTTCTTCGATATTGCTTCTGATGTTGTCGATGAGTAGTTGCCGATGAAGGACAGGTTGATCTGGATTATTGCCGATTGGGCTGAGGACGTGTCACTGATGCACTTGAGCCAATCCTTGAATATGACCCTTCGAATCATTGACCCCTCGAGGACGGAAATTTCCTCGAGCAAATAGGCGACCCACGAGCACAGTATACTCTCGGCCGTCTACTCTCCGTACATTGTTGATGAAGCTAAAGAGCTATTACCGATGACAGTGATAGAGAGCTAGGGGATCGTTGCCGATGAAGCTGAAAAGCTGTTAAAGGATCGTTGCCGATGAAACGGAAAAGCTATTGCCGATAAGATAGGCAGGAAGATTAGAAGGTTGTTGCCGATGCCAGGGATGTGCCGATGAAGAGATAACTTCATCATGACGGAAGCGGACAGAGGATCGGCGACACGGAGCTTATGATTTTCATATTATAGTTTAAGTCCAACTCCTATACAAGTTTTATTTCTTTCCTTAAAGAGATAGAGTTCGTATAAGGAATTAGTTTATTTCTTCTATATTTGAGCTTTGCGTGTTAAATTAGGACTCTTCGATTAGCGGAGTATAAATATATGCCAAAGGGCATTGTAATAGGGATTCAAGCATCAATAAACAAATCTACTTTTTATCGCAATTTACTTCTACCAGTACTTTACTTTTTGACGACTTCGTCAAGTATTTTCTTTTTCAACGAGTTCTTTCAAAAATCGACGGGCTGCATCAACTTGATCTCCGGCGACCTTGCAGGTTCCGCGTCTACTGAGCATGATTCAGGCTTTGACTTCTGGGTGTATCGCTGTCGTTTCGTCTGATCTGCTCAACAGTTATCGAATACATTCTGAGCCTTGACGTCCGGGCGTACCGCTGTCGTCTCGTTCGGATTTTTTTCAAGTTATCATCCTTGTCGATTAACAGGTCAAATCGACTGGCACGCTTCGAATATCGAATTTGGGTATTAGCCCGGTGTGTTTGCAGATAAGAATTTTGCATCAACACATCTTTTGGCACGCCTGGTGGGACAAAGTCAACAGATTTATTATGAAGAATCCTGTTGATATCAATCCAGAGAACATCATCGAGATATCAGAGTCAGATCTCAAGGAAGATCAGAAGCTTGCCATGGAAAAAGCCATGGAGGACTACAGGAAGCTTTGCTTGAAGTCTTTCAGCATGAATAGGGGCGGAGAAGTCATCCAGAAGCAAGATCTGCCGTTGCCTCGGCAGGTAACCTTTGATTCCAACCCTGATAAATTACAAGAGATGGTTAATTCTGCATTGAATCAGGCTTTGATCAACCACTCCACTGTGCTGTCCAATACTGTTTACAATGCTGTTGTGCAAACATTAAGAGAAGGACAAGCACCAGGTTATGTCGGGCCAGCATATCATCAGTCGGGATCGGCATCTGTCAGTACTCCATCGGCAACTCCAGCCGTTGAGAGTATGGAAGCCCCTACTCCTCCAGTTATATCAGGACCATCTATCATTGAAGCCACGCCGATAGGATTAGATCTAACGTCTCAGGAGAGGCCTAGTACTCAGTTGAGCACAAATCTATCGGCATCAGCAATGTCAGGCTCTTCAGTCCAACATAATCAGATTGCTACTAATTGGTGGGGATACGGGATGCCTCCAGGTCCATCTACTGCCAACTCTGGACTGCCTCAAGTGCATGATGTAGTAGGGAAGGGTCCAATGATATCGGCTACTCCAATTCGGTCGATGACTCAAGTGTCACATTACTCTACTACACCTCCTGCTATACAGCCATTGTCAATGGGATTCCACGCGCCTCCGCAACAGATATCTTATGCGAATCCATTGACTAGTCCTCCACCAGTTCAATAGAGAGTTTCCACTGCAGGACAGCCCATAGTGCCATTCGTATCTCAATCTGGGTTATCTGCAATTCAGGGCAATTATGCTAGCTATCATCCACCCATACAAGAGCATCAATTGTCTGCAAGCTATCAGCCATCGGCAAGTCAGGTGCCGATGAGTTATAATCTCAATTGGTCAGGGCAAGCACCAGTTCAGCAATCTGCTATTCAGCCAGGTTACCAGGCGATGGGGACTCAGCAGTATAGTCCACAGGCAGCTTTCCAGGATCAAACATCGGTAAAATAGCCGATGAGCTTTGCTCCACAGAATGGTGTTGTGAATATGCCGATTCTTCCAAGCCAAGTACCACAAGGATATGTAGAAGCATATCAGCCAGCGCCTCCAGTGGAGATTCAGCCAGTGCATCGTCAAGATCAAGATGCACATTTAACTAATAAAATCGCAGAAGTGATGAAAGAGCAATTTGGGATTCAGCCCAAGATTAATACTTACTCTTATCGGACTCCATACCCTCCAGCTTATGACTCAATTTCTTTCCTGAATCGGTACAAGGTGCCAGATTTCACTAAGTTTTCTGGGCAGGATGATACATCGATGATGGAGCACATCAACCGATTCATCATCCAGTGTGGAGAAGCTGCTAACAGGGATGAGCTGAGGGTCTGTTTATTCTTGTCTTCTTTGTCTAGATCGGCATTCACGTGGTTTATCTCATTGCCACCAAACTCTATTCTTACTTGGGCCAATCTAGAAAGAAATTCCGTAAGTACTTCTTTTCTGGTGTCCATGAAAAGAAGCTTATCGATTTGATGAAATTAAGACAGCGAAGCGACGAATCAGTGGAGAGTTTTGTACAAAGGGTACGAGACATGAAGAATAGGTGCTACAGCCTAGTGCTTGATGATTGCCAGTTAGCTGGTTTGGCTTTCCAGGGTCTGTTGCTGCATCTCAGGGACAAGTATGATTCTCAGGAGTTTGAAAGTCTTAGCCATATTGTGCAGAGGATCTCTGATCAAGGTGCTCGAGCTCCAGAACCTAGGAAGAGCTGGAATAAAAAGGTGTCCTTTGTGGAAGAAGTAGGGGAATCAGACTCAGATGAGGAACCAACTATCGGCCTAGCCGAGTGGGTGAAGGGTAAGAAGCCAATATCTTGTCCTTTTGGTCAAAAGGAGCCAGAGAAGTTCATATTTGATATCACGAAGGCCGATAAAATATTTGATCTGCTGCTTCAAGAGGGCCAAATCAAGCTGTCACCCAATCATGTGATTCCATCGGCAGATGAGCTGAAGAAGATGAGGTAGTGCAAGTTTCATAATGCAATTTCGCATAGTACCAATGACTGTAAAGTTTTCAGGCAGCAGTTGCAATCGGCAATTGAATCTGGGAGAATCAAATTTGATAACTCTAAAGCTCAGAGGCCGATGAAGATTGATCAGCATCCTTTCTCTACAAACATGGTGGATGCAGTAAGCAAAACAAAGTGTTGACATCGGCAAGCGCTAGGAGAGCATCGGTAGATCCTAGACATCAAGTAACTACCGATGACTTGAAGGGGAAGGAAATATTTGAAGAAAGCAGCAATTCCAGAAAACCTCCTAGACTCGCTCCATACAGAGTGTCAGGTGATCGATATCGGCATCGGCAAAAGGAGTTGCGTTGGGAAGAATGGCGTCGGCATGAAGATCATTGGAGATGTCCCTTCTTTATCTACTACTGGGAAGAAGGCATTAAATTGCCTACTGTTGATAACTGCCCCGAGTGCAATGGTTATGATCGAACCGATCGGACAAAAAGAAGATCGTATTATGGTGATCAGGGAAAATACATCAATGAGCCGATCAGGGGAAGAGCATCGGTACATGATCGGCTGGGGGCAGAACCAGTGTACATGAAAGGCTGGGCAGGCATGACGACTGTTTGCTGATAAACCAAGAGGAGCTCGAGGAGATGGCCAATACAAGAGTTCCTGATGAGGTGATTCTTTGCAGAGACTCTAATATAAACTGCCCAGGTTCAGGTACGAAACTGTATCAGCCCATTTGGAAAACGAAGCTTCCTCAATGGTGCCCTGAAGCTCTGACAAAAACTCAGAAGAGGAAGATGCAATGGGAGTGCAAAAAAGAAAACCCCCGTGGGGCAAAGTCTCAAGTGTGGCAGCCGAAGCGTAAAGATGGAAGTCTATCGGCAGATATCAACATGGTTTTCATGTTGCCGATGGAATTTCGGGCACTTGCCGATGAGGAGGAAGAGAGAGTTCTTTCAGAACAAGTGGCTCAGCTGATCTTGGATCCGATGATGGCCGTCTTTGAGAAGCCTACCGATGATGAGAGACAGCATCTCAAAGCTTTATTCATCAAGGGCAAAGTTGATGGGCAGCCAGTGTCAAAAATACTCATAGATGGAGGGGCTGCGATTAACATCATGCCATATGCCGTGTTTCGGAGGCTCAGAAAAGGAGATCAAGATCTAGCCAAGACGAACATGAAGCTCAAGGACTTTGAAGGGAACATATCACCAGTCAAAGGAGCGCTATGCATTGAGTTGACCATCGGCAGCAAAACATTGCCGACCACATTCTTTATCATCGGTGGTAAAGGTGCTTACAATTTACTATTAGGAAGGGATTGGATTCATGCTAATTGTTGCGTTCCTTCTACAATGCACCAATGCCTCGTGTAGTGGGTTGAAGATAAAGTTGAGGTGGTTCCTGGTGATTCATCTTATATAATTGCATCGGCAGAATCAGAAACTTACGAACGGTCCAAGTGTATATCGGGAGAAGCATGGGATTCGGAGTTCCTCAGGATTGCCGATTATGAGCTGCCACCGATCCAAGCAGTCGGTTCTGAAGATAAGTTGTAAATGGATAGGTTTGTCGATGATAGAAAACTGGGCCATGGGTTTACATCGGCAGATGATTTAGTTGAAGTAGATATCGGTAATGGTGATAGACCAAGGCCAACTTTTGTTAGTGCTAAGTTAGATCTCCAAAGCAGAGAACAATTGATTGCTTTATTAAAAGAATATAAGGATTGTTTTGCTTGGGATTATACAGAGATGCCTGGGTTAGATCGATCTATCGTTGAACATCGGCTACCTATCAAGCAAGGATATCGGCCGCATCAGCAGCCCGCACGTCGATGCAATCCTAAAGTGCTGCCTGATATTAAGGCTGAAATAACGAGGTTAATTGAACAAAGTTCATCCGACAATGCCGATATGCTGAATGGATTTCTAATGTGGTTCCTGTCTACAAGAAGAATGGAAAACTTCGTGTCTGTATTGATTTCAGGAATCTTAACAAAGCTACACCGATGGATGGCTACCTGATACCCGTTGCTGAATTGATGCTGCTGCTGGACATCGAATTATTAGCTTCATGGATGGGAACGCCGGATATAATCAAATCTTTATGGCCGAAGAAGATATCTCCAAGACTGCCTTCAGATGTCCAGGTCATGTGGGGTTATTTGAATGGGTAGTCATGACTTTTGGTTTAAAGAATGCCGGTGCTACTTATCAGAGAGCAATGAATTACATTTTTCATAAGTACATCAGCACATTGGTTGAAATTTATATAGATGATGTGGTGGTTAAGTCTGGAGACTTCGGAAATCATCTAGTTGACTTGCAGAAGATATTGGAGTGCACAAGGAAACATGGGTTGAAAATGAATCCCAACAAGTGTGCATTTGGTGTATTGGCAGGACAATTCTTAGGCTTTATGGTGCATCAGAGGGGTATTGAAATTAGCAGGAAATCCATTGATGCCATCAATAAAGTGATTGCTCCTATCGATAAGACTAACTATAGTCTCTGATCGGCAAGATTAATTTTATTCGAAGATTCATATCTAATTTATCAGGAAGAATCAAAGCTTTCAGTCCATTATTGAAGCTGAAGGCCGATCAGGAATTCGTGTGGGGAGAAGAACAGCAGTTGGCTTTAGAAGAAATTAAGAAGTATTTGGTGAATCCTCCAGTGCTAGTTCCACCCCAACACGGGGAGCCCTTCAGGTTGTATCTGACGGGTGATGCTGAAGTCATTGGGTCAGCTCTAATCGAAGAGTTTAAAGGGAAAGAATGTGTAATCTATTACCTGAGCAGAAGGTTGGTAGATGTTGAGACTAGGTATTCGGCCATTGAAAAGTTATGTTTATGCTTATATTTATCCTGTGTTAAATTAAGGCATTATCTGTTAACGACCGAATGCACTGTTATATGCAAAGACGATGTGGTCAAATATATGCTGCCAATGCCAATTCTAAATGGAAGAATCGGCAAATGGATTCTAGCATTATCGGAATTTGATCTGTCCTATGAATCAGCTAAAGCAATCAAGGGGCAAGTGATGGCCGATTTTGTTACTCAGCACTACAGCGCGGTGAGTTTTGTGGAGATTTCTCCGTGGACACTCTTCTTTGATGGTTCTACGTGTGAGGAAGGAGCAGGCATCGGCATTGTGTTGATTTCACCTCAGGGGAAGAAATATGAATTCTCATTGCCGATTGCTACCACATCGACAAACAATCAGGCTGAGTATCGGGCTGTGTTGAAAGGTTTGGAGCTACTCAGGGAAGTCGTGCCGATGTTGTCGAAATCTTTGGTGATTCAATGCTGATCATTAATCAATTAGCTGGGGCATATGAATGTCGAAGTGAGGTTTTAATCTCGTATTATGAGAGATGTCGACAATTATTAAAGGAGTTCAGAGATTTCCGTCTTGAGCATATCTCCAGATTGCATAATGAAGAAGCCAATCGGTTAGCGCAGCATGCCTCGGGGTATCAGCCAATCCACAAAGTGTTGACATCGGCAACTGATGCCGATGACTGGAGGAAGGAGATTACCGATTACCTGAAGGATCCATCTAGGAAAGTCAAGAGGCAGATAAGGTTTTAAGCTACTAAGTATGTGCTCCTTGACGATGAGTTATATTATCGGACGATGGATGGAGTTTTACTCAGGTGTCTTGGCAAAGAAGAATCAAAGAGTTTAATGGGCGAAATCCATGAAGGAGTATGCGGGGCGCATCAATCAGCTTTCAAAATGAAGTGGATGATCAGGCGGAATGGATATTACTAGCCGACGATACTCAAAGATTGTTTCAAGTATTTTAGAGGGTGTCAGAAGTGTCAGAAATTCAGCAATGTTCAAAGAGCGCCTGCATCGGCAATGAATCCTGTCATTAAACCGTGGCCGTTTCGAGGATGGGCTATTGATCTCATCGGTCAGATATATACACCATCAAGCAAGGGGCATAAATTCATACTTGTCGCTACCGATTACTTTATAAAGTGGGTCGAAGCAATTCCTCTGAAGAATGTGACATCGGTAAACATGATTGATTTTGTAAAGGATCATATTGTGTATCGGTTCGGTATTCCTCAGACTATTATGACTGATCAGGGAACCATGTTCACGTCAGGAGAGTTTGAGAGGTTTGCTGATGAGATGGGGATCAAGGTCTTGAATTCTTCGCCTTATTATGCTCAAGCCAATGGTCAGGCCGAAGCTTCTAACAAAGGGATTATTAAACTCATTAAGCGCAGGATTAAGAAAAATCCCAGAAAGTGGCACACGATTTTGAACGAAGCTGTATGGTCGTATCGGATGGCATGCCATGGTGCTTCTAAAGTATCGCCTTATCAGTTGGTATATGGACATGATGCAATTTTGCCTTGGGAGATCAAGACTGGTTCGAGGTGGATATTTCGTCAAGATCAGTTGTTGGCCGATGATTACAGTACACTCATGAAAGATGAGTTGGAAGATCTAGCAAGTCATCGACTGAAGGCTTTAGTTAGCATTGAGGAGAATAAGAAAAGAGTTGCTAGGTGGTATGACAAGAAGGTAAAGGCGAAGAAATTTGTTACTGGTGATCTAGTCTGGAAATTGATTTTACCGATTGGGACTAAGAGCGCAAAATTCGGCAAGTGGTCTCCTAATTGGGAAGGTCCTTATCGAGTAAATCGGTCCATTCCTGGTAATTCTTATATCCTAGAAACTCTTGAAGGAGAAATATTTTCAAAAGCATTGAACGGTAAATATTTGAAGAAGTACTATCCTAGCATTTGGATGGATGCGTGAAGAAAATAGATAAAGTACTTGTTCAAAAAGAGTGTATTGGCACTATGTTAATGTGAAGATTTTACAAGTTGCCGATGTATTACTTTGCCGATGAAGGAGAAAGTTTACAGACTTAACAATGAACGGATGGCTGATATCGCACGAAGGCGAACCTGATCGGCTTCCTCTAGCGTCCTTGCATCTTCATCGGCATTGCCTTCCACTGGCTTGATCTTCTTCTTGAGGGCCAGAGTCTTGAGTGCTAGGTTATCCCTTTCTTGCTGGAGAGTTTTGATAGCTTCGAGCATTTGGGCCTTCTCCTGATTTGCTGCGTCCAAGGCTTCTTCAATTTGTCTCAGCTCCGCTAGCAGGGATTCTCTTTTTACCTATAGTTGAGCAATCGTTTCTTCCAGATCTGCATGGGAGGCTTCTAGTTTACCGATGTCTTTGTGTTTCTCATCGGCAAATTGCTTGTGCTTCATCATGTCCTCCTGGAGTTTTGCCTGAGTGGCTCTATCGGCAATTCGCTGGGCAGCCCTCTGGTACTACAGCTGCCGACTCTCCAGATGTGCAGCTTGGAAGAGTGCTTCCTGACATCGGCAGGAATATGGCCTCGAATTTTTTTGAAGGTTGCTCTTGCGAAATCAGAGTCCTGGATTAGCAAAGAGGTCTCCTGTTGCAGCACGGATAATAATGTCTCCAGCCGGGATTTGGTTTCAAATGATAAAGCCTCAAGGGCTGGAGCAGATCTTTCTTTGTTTTCATCATCATCAGGAATATCTCCGATAATAGAGAAAGAGAATAAACTATCGGGGGAATCTTGCTCCTGGAAAGGAAGAAGTCGTTAGCTGAAGCATTTAAGTGTCGAAGATTAGCTAAGGGAGTTAACTTAATTGTTTCAAGGCAATCTCTCACCTTTGGCTTGAAGAAGCAACCTCGGGTACAATTGCCGATGGTGTTTCCTGTGTTGGTACCTCGATCGGCTGCTGCCGCGATACCAGTGCCGATGAAGATCCTTGTACAGGTACAATTGCCGATGGAAGAGCAGTTGCCGATGGAGAAGTCTGTACAGGTACATCAGGCGATATCGGGCGAAGCGAGGATGCTGATGGTGAAATTAGAGCTTGTGTAAGTCTCGCCCGCTTTGATTGTGATTCTTCACCCGATGAAGCCTTGCGCTTGTAAGGAGCGTCGACATCGGATGGCTGGGGGGCATCAGCAATAGATGGCTGAGGACTTGGTGCACTTGGGACGGTTGCCGATGCAACTATTTGGAGCTGTGAGAGGAGCAGATAAGCAAAAATGCCAATGTGATGATCAGAGATCAAATTGACAGTACCTCTGGAGAATCATCAAGGACGATGAAGTGTGGTGAAGAAGGTGCTGCGGGTGGAGACGAAGGACGAGTTACCGATGAAGATTCGATTGGTGTAGAACTTGCGCCCTGAAATGTGAAATCGGTAAATCACAGCAATCGGTATCTACAAAAGAAAATAGGATGGTCACCTGGAATGTCTGTGCTGAAGGAGCGGCTGTGTCCGATGGAGCCGCCGTACTTCTGGTCAATTTTTGTTTGGAACTCTTCTTGAAATGATCGTGGCACATTAGAGCATCTAATGAAGGAGCTCTGTATCTGATTGTGGATATTGGAGATATCGGCTGTAGCCTTATAATTTTGCCACTCTTGCTCAATGTTGGAATTAGATCATCAACCTGTTGAAAAGGAGTTAGTTGCCAATAGATTGAAAAAGAAAATTGGGAGAAGTGCAGATGGTCAAACTTACTGCATCGGCAGGTATGGCATGATCAGGGTCGATGAGATTCCAATAAAAGTGAGGAGATGCGAAGAATAGTTGCTCTTTCCATTCTTGCCACCATAATTTGAAAGATTCAGTGACGAAGGAAGCCGGTACCCAATCGGTCAGGTCAACATTAGAGGTATCAGCATCAGGAGGAAGAGTTACTATCTTGCACCAATCCATGCTGCTAGTGATAATTTCTCTTGGTTTAATCACATCGGCAAAGCAGAGGTTGATGGGCAGTTGTCCAAAAGCTAATTGTCTGGCTACTGCCGATAGATAATAAAATTTGTATGTGGGATTGATGTTCTTCCCACTTCCAAATATGTTGACCGGGATAGTGTGAGGGGTGATTATTGCACTAAGAATATCGGCATCTTTATTCAAGGCCTCGTCGGTAAAATTGAAGAAAAGAGGGAATCTTGCTTCTTCATCAACATAAGGGACCCAGGCCCGAAGCTCAGAAGGGATGCCTATGTAGAGTCTGTGGAAGAGATTACCGATCTGAGCCCTGTTTGCTTCCACCCCTGGTAATACTGCCAGTGCTTCTCCAAAGTTGAGAGGGGGGCGTGTTGCCGATTCTTCTTCCCCGAGTTGATAGTCTTCAGGAAGATTTCGAGGGAACCGCTGGGCGAACAGATCAATGTGAAAATACTTGTGCATATGGGCATTCAGCCACATATTGATGAACCACCAAGGACCTCCCAGATTACCGATGGACTTGCCTTGTAGCAGCCTTTGTGACACTTGATAAAGGAGATGATAAACTGAGCCAAGGAGATATCGGCCAAGTGGGAGTCTGACACTGTTAGCCAACATCTCTGCTGCAGGAAGGTGCATATTGGTCGGTCCAACTGTTCTGCCGCAAAAGATGAATTTCTCAAGCCACATGTTCAAGAAAGCTGAGTGCTTCCTGTGATTGACCGATCCGGATTTCTGATACTCGCTGATATAACCAGTCCAGCCGCCGATGTTCCTGGTAGTCAGCCGATGCTCAGGTTTTCTCTGGAACAGAGTGTTGTCATCGGCAGACGAGATATCCAAGCCAGTAAGCATATACACATCGGCAAGGGTTGGAGAAGCTGGTCCATGTCTAAAGATGAAGGCATTCATAGTATCAGACCAGAAGTAGGATGCGGCGATTAACAATGACTCATTCCTCTCCATATCGGCAATAGATAGTCTGATGCACTGTTCTAATCTAAGTTCTGCCCAATACAGCTCCATTGGCTTGGCGACCCTCAAATACTAGTCTTTCCATCCCTTAATGGTTTTCGGCTAGGATTGAAAGGTATCAGTCTAGAATCCCAAATCAAAATTCTGAGCTCTAAAGGGGATTCGATTGGTTTCTGCGTTTATAACGTCGATTGGGTCTGGATTCCCCATTGGGCCTAGGCAGATAAATTGATTCTGATGCGTTGGGATGAGAAGCTTATTATAAAGTTCCTGAGGTTAAAGATCGAGATAGGAAGGAGTCATGAACTGCGTGAAAAGGGAGAAAAGAAATGTCAAAGGACGGGTAAAGAAGAAGATTAACCTTGGGGACATCGAAGGAAACCGCCATGGCCGCGAATGAAGACGGAGAGAGCGAAGAACGCTAATGGAGGTTAAGAACTATCTCCGAGAACGTCACTAGTTGAGTTCACTGGGGGATCGCCTGCTGATGTCGCCGTCGGAAAGAGAAAAACTAGGGTTGAATCGCAGACGAAAAATGGGCCGCGGCGAAAGAAACATTATATGGGCCCGTTGGTACAGGATTTTTACTACAGCGCGCACAACCTTCGAGAAGAAGTTCAAGCGGCTTGGGTAATCATGACCTAGAGGAAATTTCGATGCATAAAGTATTTTATACTCCGAAATTGGGGGGCATGTGTTGACACCGTTTTTCGGCACGTGTCAATAAGGATCAGAGACTGGACTAATCGGCAAGGAGGATGGTTTTTTCTTCGATATTGCTTCTGATGTTGTCGATGAGTAGTTGCCGATGAAGGACAGGTTGATCTGGATTATTGCTGATTGGGCTAAGGACATGTCACTGATGCACTTGAGCCAATCCTTGAATATGACCATTCGAATCATTGACCCCCCGAGGACGGAAATTCCCTCGAGCAAATAGGCGACCCACGAGCACAGTATGCTCTCGGCTGTCTACTCTCCGTACATTGTTGATGAAGCTAAAGAGCTATTGCCGATGACAGTGATAGAGAGCTAGGGGATTGTTGCCGATGAAGCTGAAAAGCTGTTAAAGGATTGTTGCCGATGAAACGGAAAAGCTATTGCCGATAAGATAGGCAGGAAGACTAGAAGGTTGTTGCCGATGCTAGGGATGTGCCGATGAAGAGATAACTTCATCATGACGGAAGCGGACAGAGGATCGGCGACACAGAGCTTATGATTTTTGTATTATAGTTTAAGTCCAACTCCTATACGAGTTTTATTTCTTTCCTTAAAGAGATAGAGTTCGTATAAGGAATTAGTTTATTTCTTCTATATTTGAGCTTTGCGTGTTAAATTAGGACTCTTCGATTAGCGGAGTATAAATATATGCCAAAGGGCATTGTAATAGGGATCCAAGTATCAATAAACAAATCTACTTTTTATCGCAATTTACTTCTACCAGTACTTTACTTTTTGATGACTTCGTCAAGTATTTTCTTTTTCAATGAGTTCTTTCAAGAATCGACGGGCTACATCAACTTGATCTCCGGCGACCTTGCAGGTTCCACGTCTACCGAGCACGATTCAGGCTTTGACTTCCGAGCGTATCGCTGTCGTCTCGTCTGATCTGTTCAACAGTTATCGAATACATTCAGAGCCTTGACGTCCGGACGTACCGCTGTCGTCTCGTTCGGATTTTATTCAAGTTATCATCCTTGTTGATTAACAGGTCAAATCGACTGGCATGCTTCGGATATCGAATTTGGGTATTAGCCTAGTGTGTTTGCAGATAAGAATTTTGCATCAACAGGGACATAAACTGCAAGTTAACTCAATAGCATACCTCCTAGCTGTTGTAGTATCTTGACATGAACTTCTAAAGGCATCATATCTAGGACATCTTCCTGTGCATGAATTGCAGATAACTCATTTCTTGTAGCTTCTATTTCTTCCCTAGCTACTGCTTGTGCTACTTCTCTTGCAGTTGCAGCCCTCAGTTCAGCTTCCTCAGCCTCTCTTCTTGCCTTTGCTGCAGCTTCCCTTGCCATTGCTCTTCTGGTTCTTGGAGTGATTGCTTCATCACCAGCAGCACCTTTGTTTGCTTTCTTCCTCCCAACCTGGGCATTACTCTTCTTGGTTCTTTTCCTTCAATAATTAAAAAGCATGTTAATAGCTATGACAATTAGTAAACAAATACAATACATGAGTTAAGAAATCACCTTTTCTTGGTTCCAGTGAGGGAACATTTCTAGCTACCACCCCTGTGACCATACTCTTTGTAGTTAGGGCACATGACTTGCCTAGTAGCTTTTCCACCTGTCTCCCTTGCTGATTTAATCCTATTCTTCCTGAGCCTACCTGATTCTTTCTTTTTCTGTGCTGGAGGGTACATCTTGAAGCCCTTGTCCACCTTAGGCCACTGATTCCTATCAGTTATGTTAGGAATTATGCCTGCATCTGCTGCTTGAAACTTTTCCACTGAGTAGTACTGGTGTACAAATGATCCCATATCAGGTTGCCTCATGCTGGTAATCACAGCCAAGGCATGTGGACAAGGTTTACCAGTTATCTGCCACTGTCTACATGTGCACATTTTCTAAGGTAGATACACAACATGCCTTCTAACTTCTTCATCCTTGTAGACCTCTGTAACCTCAGCTTGATTAGGGTGGCCACAGGAGATGTTCAAGTGTCCTAGGCCCCTTGATGCTGCATTAAGTTGATGTATGACAGCAGGCAATATACCAGGAGACAGTTCTATAGAAATCTTCCTCCTTTTGGCAAACAAAAGCATTATCTTCTCTCTAATAGCATCAGCCATCATATGCACAGGCAAGTCCTTGTGTTCTTTGATCCAAGCACTCCAAGATTCTGCTAAATTGTTGTTGATGTAGTCACATTTGATGTCATCGTAGAATTTACTTCTTGCCCACAGAAAGGGATGATGGTCTGTTAGCCATTTTTCCACATCTGGACTAGCTGCCAAGACCTTATCAAAAAAGTAATTGAACTTGTGTGCTGAATAAGCTCTTGCTACAGGTCACATGTTCTTCCCATACAGGTCACCACTGTAGTACTTCTTCATGTTTTCCATTAGGTGCCTAAAACATTCTCTCATCTCAGCCTGTGGAAACACTATTTTAACTGCTGACTCCAAGCCCTTTCATGCATCAGTGCAGATAGCAAGCTTCTCCATGGGTCCTATGGATTTCCTAAGTTGTTCCATAAACCAGACCTAATTATCCTTTGTCTCAAAGTCAAACAAACCAAAGGCCACAGGAAACATCCAGTTGTGTCCATCTAATGCTAATGCTGTAGGCATGTGGCTATTCCACGTGCCATTCAGAGCTATGGAGTCTACACTGATATAAGGCCTGCAGCCATTCACAAATCCATCTATACTAGCTTTGAATGCACAGAAGAATCTGCTAAACCTGACTTTGCCATCGTCATTAGTGAGAGTGTCTATCTCTACCACACTACCAGGTGATCTCAACTCTACCTTGTAACACCCAAGGTGTTAAGCATGCATAATCACTTGCATTCTTTAGCATAAGCATCATTATGCATAGCATTGATGTAAAGGTTAATTGTTATTTTATGTGTGATGGTTGATTTGTTCAATTATGCTTACATTTCACATGAATTGGATAAGTGGTATGAGCGTTTGATGTTTTATGACCACTAAAGCAACTTAGACATGATTAGAGCACCAAATGAACCTAGGTTTATGTTCATGGTTTTGGTTAATTAAGCTTTGATGTCATGGTTGACCAAGGTGGACCACGAAAGTAACTTTGTTTGACAGATTTAAAAGTGGTAGCTAGATTGTTTGCATGTGTGTGCATCCTAAATAAAGTTTGTAGACAATTTCATAAGGAACAAAAGTTGTTATTATCACTTTTCATGAAAATGCTTGGAAGATGTTCAAAAATATTGAAAAATAAAGGTTTGGGGGCTGTTTTTCTATTTTAGGGAATTTTAAAGGTAATTTCATTTGGATTTTTGTATTTCAAAATCTATGCAGAATCTTGCTATACTTTGTATAGATGAAATGTTCTACTCTTCTAGAGCTACATTTTCTCCAATATGAGTTTTGGCTAATTCGGTTTGGTTTGGGAGCAATAGAGCAAAAAAATTTATATTAGAGGTCATGGAAATAGCTTTTCAGTGACGGTTCGTCCAGGCCGTTAGGGAAATGTTCGGCCACCGCCCATCGCCCCTAGTCCACGCACTCCACGTGGAGAGTGAACACCAGCGGTCTGAGGTGGCAGCGGCCCTCCCGACAAGTTAAAGCGATGCGGTCATTCCTTCTCTTTGTCCTCTGCTCACTTCCCTTTCTCCCTGCCCTCTCTCCCTCTGCCCTGCACAGCTCACCGTCGTCGCCGCCGATAGCTCGTCCATCGCTAAGCCTCATCGCAGTGCAATTTCTTCCCCGAGCATGCGCACGGAGTTGCCTCGACGCGTGCTCGCTCTTGCACCTGCCAGCAGCCGTCCTCGTCGAGGGTAAGAGCCCAATCGGGCGTTTCTTTCCCGCGGCCGGCAAACCGGCGACCGCCGCCGTCGTGTTCCGGTTGATTCGGCCACCATTTTCTCTCCCTGTCTCGAGCATTAGCTATGCCTTGATGTGTAGGTGCTGTAGCCCTAGTCCATGAAGCCAATGCGGGTCGGTCCTCGCCGTATTTCGGCCACGCCGTCGGCCGGGGAGCCGCCGTTCCGCCCTGCACGCGGCCGAGCCGCCTCGGCCTTGCTCTGCCCGTGATAGAACCCTCTAATCGACGCGCGTAGTCCCCCTCGTGCTTCCCCTCTGCTCAGCTTCGCCAGAGAGCCCCGACAACGGCCGACGACGCCGCGCCGCGCCATCGTTCTGTTCCATCTCTATCGCAGGGACCTCGTCCTTGAGTTCAACCAAATTCAAGGTCCTTCGTGCATAACTGCCAGACACAGAGAACTTCTTTATAGGGCTTGGTGGATTTCTAAAAACTCCAGGGTTTCCGGTGCAAAAGTGTTTTCTTTTTCGTTTAAAGTAACTGTTTCCAGATTTTGCATAAAACCTTTGAAAAATCATAACTTCCTCACTTTTAGTCCAAATGAGATGGTTCAACTTGCAGTATTTTTCTTATGAGAAGATCTATGCATGAAAAATATGAAATATGAAATTTGTGACACTTTTCTGTATAGATTTATTTATCCCTATTAATTGCTTTTATCTTGGAAAATGCATAAGTAATTCTCTGTTGCTCAGAAAAATGTGAAACCAAGTTTGTTAGTCTTCTTATGTCATGCTCTATCTGTAAAAAATGTTGAAAGGCTATGTCATGTATAAATATTGTCCTGTTTAATTATGGTGCTTTTTTAAGTAGATGATAAATAATTCAAAATAAATAATATATAAGTGATTTAGGCATGAAACTTTTTGGAGGATGTCTTTATGCCAATCTAGAGCTAAGAGTATTCTGAGATCTGTTGTTTGACATTTTTCTATATACAAAGTATTTTATACCCATTCAATTGTGCTGCCTTGTCATTTTTGTGTAGAATAAAGTACTTACTTTTTTGATCTGAAAATTTTATGGTAGTCTACATTAGGCATGCTTAAGCTTCTGTAATTTTTACAGAATTTTCTGAGTAATCTAAAGTCATATTGCAGTTCTACCCTGATTTCTTTTAAGAATTTAATAATGCTTTAAGTTATTATTTCATGTGTATAATAATGCTTTTTCTGAGGTTTGTGATAGGTGAAATCTGTTATTGGTTTTGGTTCAGTAGAGGATAGTGTGCAAAACAATAGTCATTTATAATTCCTTTTAATGTGTAAGTAAATTATAATGAGAGGCTTGTATAAGATTTGATTGTAAAAGAGAATGCAGATGACATGTGCTTATCATGCATGTTTTAAAATCATATCAATTATCTTCGACTGAGCATTCATTCACATCAGCATGTACATTTGTATTTACTATGTATTCGTGGTATTCATACGCACCATGCATCATACAGGATCGTCAGAGCTCAAAACGGTAGTTCCCGGAGTACAAGGAGAGGAAGGCCAGCAGGAAGCCTTGGTGCAGGGGATAGCAGCAGAAGAGGATCCCGAGGTTGATCTTCCCAAGTGTCCCGACCATCAGCCAAGCTCTTTCCTGAAAGCCAAGCCCTAGAGCATTCTCCCTGTGGTTTGCAAAATATCTAACTTGAGTCCTTTACTTGTTTGATGCATTAAGTTATAGACGTTGTTTTATACCATTGCTGCATTACTTATATTCCTTGCCCACTGTATATCCTTCAACCCTTTTAGATTCAGGTGCGATTATCTGCTTAGCCTTGCTTAAACTAGATCGGTAGAAGTCAGGTGATTTTCTGTCATCCGCGAGTTATAGGTGGTGACTCAGAATGGTTGAATACATTGTTATCTTGGATAACCATGTGGAGATAATAAATCAAGACCGGGCGGGATTGGTGTTGAGACTGAACTGGAGGTTCGGTGAGGTTATCCCATCTATGTCGAACTAGGACCCGTCCGTTGTACGTCCTCAAGTCATATTGAATTTATGCCTCACATTTAGCTAGAAGGATAAGTCGTTCCGACCGCGAAGCCTGAGTTTGATTTGGACTGGGAGTCGACCTGTTGTACGCATCGTATTGGAGAACATGGGAGACCATGGGTTACGCGGAGAGTAAGTCCGAGGTCAGGGTCGCCCTGAATAAGGCAGCCAGGTGGTTCCTGGATACGATGGTACCTGTTGATCCCGTGACTTATCCGAATTGAATCTTTGGTGATCTGTAGCTCACTTTAGCGGGTGAGTGTGGTTTGTGTGAGGAATACTCACCAGCTGGTTAGTAATCGATTATAATCGCCATCATTCCTGGACAGTGAACACTTGACTTGAGCAGCGACATCGTACTAAGAACTTGAACAAAGAGATGAGATGGTTGAGCTGTTGAGATTGAAGGATCCTCAACCGAAATTGGTTACTTTCCTGTTGGATAATTATTACCATGTTGTTTAGTACAGGTGCTAATTTAGCATGATAAGGTTAATAGATTAAAATACAATGCTAGAGGGTTATTATTAAATGTTTCTTTAATGCAAGCTTTTCTGCAAATAAATGAGTCAAATATTCCTCTTATATAGCCTTGCATACTCCTTAGAGTCAATTTATTTTTAGTTTATGACGGGTAAGTCTAGCTGAGTACATTCTCGTACTCAGGGTTTTATTTCCCATGTTGTTGCAGATGGTGAGATGTTTTATGGCTATTGCTAGCACTGCTTCTATCCCGCGTTGGGTGATGACTAGACCTTGGGCATGGTCACTCTACTCTACCTTATGCTTTCACTGAATATTGACTGAGGACCTGGCATAGTATTTGAACTAAGTGTGTGGTATTTGAACTTAATCGCTTTCGCTATTTGAGATTTTAAACTTGGTTTGTAATAACTTTATTTGTACTCCAATTGTGTAAAACTATGTGTGAACTATGTACGTTGTGAATGGTGAACGCTAAACTCATTACGATCTTGGTCGTGCTAGAAATGTTTGAAATCCTTCGAGATTTCGGTATGACTACCGGGTTTATTAGGTCTCAATCATGTAGTTTTTCATCTTAATGGCGAATTATGTGCTTGTGCTCTAATAAATTGGTCGGTTCTGTCACAGCTGGCATCGGAGCAAG
Organism: Bothriochloa decipiens; assembly: GCA_023333625.1. Taxonomy (NCBI): domain Eukaryota; kingdom Viridiplantae; phylum Streptophyta; class Magnoliopsida; order Poales; family Poaceae; genus Bothriochloa; species Bothriochloa decipiens. Next base: position 6,708,057 of record CM041638.1, read on the forward strand.
GTTTAGCATTACTATTCACAAGTATTTAAAAAAAAGAGTTTTTGTTTGCGATAAGTATTTACAAAATGTATAGCTATATATAGGTGTTCAAATCTATGGTTTTGAAAAATTAGAGTGTGCCAGTGGTCGTATCCTTTATGCCCAATAGGAATTCAGGTGGCTTAATTAAGTACTAACTTAGGGATTGCATCATATTTTCTGTTTTGTCGTTGCCTATACAATGACGGAGTCGTATGGGTGCCATTCACTTGAGTGGTAATGTATGGATCAAATTGCCTCTATGCCCTGGTAAGTGTGAGTTGTGAGAGCATGATTGGATGCAATGCTAGTCTAGGGGAGTGCTTATTGATGCCGGATTATTCACATGTTGCACACATGTTTATATGAAGATATCCCATGTTGGGACCGTCTTCTGGCGGTGTCGTCTTCTGCGTGACTTGTTGGGGTAGTAAGTAATCGCTGTTTTCACCTTGTTCAGAAGGTGCGTGAATTTTTACATCGAATTACATTCATATGGGATATGGGCTGAAATGAATTTTCTGCAGGTACACTAACCGCGTGAACGGTAGAATGAAGTAGTTACGTATAAATGAGAGAACGATGTATGCCACCGCATAGCACGTTAGACTATTAGTCGTGAGGACGTATGTAACGTGCATGCATCATGGTTAAAATTGCTCTTTCATATATTTCATCGTTCCTTCCCTTATAAATAAATTGTCTCATTCTTTAAAATTATAAACTCATGGGATATACAACTTTTGGATAGATGCCGAGAACCAAGCAGACTGCTCGTAAGTCCACTGGAGGAGGAGTGCCCCGTGGTCCTTTGGCTGTCCGTGAGTCAGCACCAAGGGAGGTGGACACCTTTCTTGAGGAGCACGCCATGCCTAGTCTTCTTTGGAGGATTCTCTCCAACGCTGGGTACACGGTGGGCATGGAGCCTCACTACTACTGGGACAAGGATGACTTGGTGAACTATGGAGAGGCACGGGTGGAGGTAGTTGTCCCACCTTTAGACGGTGACCCCCATTAGGTTGGGTGGCGCTGTTTTGGTGCGGGCAGGACTGCCAAGACGGGTGCCACATTTGCAGCCTTTGACGTGGTGGACCACCTGATGGAGGAGATCCCACACCAGCTTGCCTAGGTTTTTCCTGATGTGTTTCCCTTTGCTAACCGCCTTTCTAGGTGGCCACATGCTAAAGGAAAACCACTGGAGGCAGGTCCTAAGGAGGCGCAGGGCAGTGACACGCCTGCCATGACTGCTATGTTTGCAGTGATGAGGGCCTATGTCAACATGGAGACTAAGGCACTTCATCTGAGTGAGGAGTTCAAGGAGGCTCGAGCTGATGCACGCAAGGAGAAGCGTGAGTTGACACGTGAGCTTCAGCGCTCATGAGAGGAGGTAGCCCGTGTGTCTCAGCATCGAGACAAGGTTGTTCAGGAGAGCCAGAAGATGGCTCAGGCTAGGGATGAAGTCTGGTCTGAGTTTCATCGTCTTAACATCTGTCAGCAGCAGGTGCTAGAGGAAGTGGAGTGTGTTCGTGCTTACAATGCTAGTCTTCACGAGGAGGTGCACAGGAAGCAGGAGGAGATCTGTCAGCTGAGAGTAGCCTTAGCAACAGCTAGGAAGGCTTTGGACGGTGCTTCTAGTGAGAGTAGCAACAATGGAGAATAGCCTTGTTGATGATCGCTAGTCTCTAGTTGTTCTTTTGCGTTCCTGTCGGGTGGTCATGTAACCCTTTTGCACGCTATTGAGACTTTGATGTAATGTTGGAACATTGTGTTTGATGTGGCGATATCCGTACACCTTTAAAAGTCCAGTGTATGTATGCTGGCAAAATGTGGATGTTGTAAGACGCTTTGCGATGGCTTGAAGTAATATTATTAGTAATGTTCTGATGTGAAAATTGAAATTATTGTACCTCTATTTATTGTGTGAATTTATTCCCCTCAATAAAGTCAGTTTGGCATAATTTTTACATTCACCTCTCATTATGACAACATTCACCTAATAAGTCTATATTGCTAAAATATGCAGATGTCGTTTACCCGTAGTGGTTCGGGTGGCAATGGTAGTGGTGGTGCTGAAGAGGGTGCCGATAACACTGCACGTGGTGTACCCCCCCCCCCACCTCTGACCAATGCGGAGCAGCTGTTTGCTCAATTCTTGGGTAGCCAGCGCAACATGGAGCAGCTTCTTCATGAAAGTTTGGCCCGTGATGTTCGTCAGGGTCCTCAGCAAAATCAGTATAGCAGCTTCAAGGATTTTCAGGACACTAAACCTCTTGTATTTAAAGATGCTCCTGAACCGCTTGAAGCAGATGAATGGCTCAACACCATGGAAGATAAATTTCATCTTCTAAGGTTAACAGAAGAACTGAAGGCGGAGTATGCAGCCCATCAACTTGAGGGACAAGCGAGGACGTGGTGGAAGCAACATCGCACCACCTTTCAGCAGGGTGTTCCTATTACTTGGGACCGCTTTGTACGTGCTTTTCGGGGGAATTTCATTCCTCTAAGTTTGATGGCTATGAAGAAGACTAAATTCTGTCACTTACTATGGGGACTCGTACAGTGAAGGAGTATCTGCACGCCTTCAATACCTTGAGTCGGTATGCCCCTGAGTTTGTTAACAATGATGAGAACAAGATAGCTAGTTTCAAGAGAGGCTTGAGTTCCAAGTTGATGAAAACCATGAGCACTTCTGCCCGTGTTACATTCAATGATTTCTTGAATGATTGTATTATGCAAGAAAATAGTAACAATGTCCATGCTGCTGTCAAGAGTCGCAAGAGAGCACATGATGGAGGTGGTTCTTCTCAGGCAAGAGCCGCACTTGCTTTTCATACGCCATATCGTCCACCTATGTCTGGGGCAAGGTTCAGGCCCCCGCAGCAGAAAAGACATAACCTTTATCTAGCTCAGAATCCGCAGAAGCATCACAGAGCATTCAAAGTTCCTGCTCCATAGGGGAAAGTAGGACAGAGCAGCTTGACCGGTGCTAACAAGACACCTATTAATGGACCCTGCTACAACTGCAACCAGACAGGGCACTTTGCTCGTTATTGCCCTTTTCCCAAGAAGCAGCAGGCCCCATACCAAGCTCGTGTGCACAACACCTCTATTGAGGAGATTCTTGCTGGTGAACCAGTGACTGTGGGTATGTTTTCTGTGAATCAAATCCCGGCCGCTGTTTTGTTTGATTCTGGATCGTCGCATTCTTTCATGAGTCAAGCATTTGCATAGAAGAATGACCAAAAGATACTTGAATTGAGCATTGAATTCAAGGTTAGTTCAGCTGGGGCTGATATAACTACTAAGCAGATAGTTCAGGGTGCAACTTTAGATCTAGACAAGTGGAGGTTTCGGTTGAACTTGATAGTTCTACCTGGCTTAGGAGTGGACGTGATAGTGGGGATGAGTTGGATGAAATTCTGGGGTGCTGTGATCGATACAGGTAATAGGATGCTATCTATCAGAAATCCTCTTGGGAAGGGTACCTTTCAAGTGCCGTTACCCCAAAAGTTTAAGCTGGAGAGCGTATCCTATTCTACTCGTGTGACCCCTCTTTCCAAAATTCCTGTCATGTGTGAGTTTCTAGATGTTTTTCCTGAAGAGCTTCCGGGTCTTCCACCAGATAGGGATGTTGAGTTTCGCATAGAATTACTGCCTGGCACCGCCCTAATTTCTAGGAGGCCATATTGAATGCCGCCAAATGAATTGGCAGAGCTTATTTGCCCTAGTGTGTTGAAATGGGGTTGTCCTGCTATCTTTGTGAAGAAGAAGGACAAATCACTACGGATGTGCGTGGATTATCGTCCACTTAATGCTGTGACCATTAAGAACAAGTATCCGTTACCCCGTATTGATATTCTATTTGACCAGTTGTCCAAGGAGAGAGTGTTTTCCAAGATTGATCTTAGGTCCTGTTACCATCAGATCAAGATTAGACCAGAAGATGTGCCTAAGATCGCTTTTTCTACCAGATATGGATTGTATGAGTATCTTGTTATGTCCTTTGGCTTAACAAATGCTCCTGCATACTTCATGTATCTAATGAATTCGGTCTTTATGCCTGAGTTAGATAAGTTTATGGTGGTGTTTATTGATGACATCTTGGTGTACTCAGAAAATGAAGAAGATCATGTCGAGCATCTAAGGAATGTTCTAGAAAGGCTCAGGGAACATAAGTTGTATGCCAAGTTTAGCAAGTGTGAGTTTTGGCTCAAGAAAGTTCAATTCCTTGGCCATGTTCTATCTGATGAGGGAATCTCAGTAGATCCGAGCAAAGTACAAGAAGTTATGAATTGGGAAGCACCAACTTCTGTGCATGAAGTTTGGAGTTTTCTTGGTCTAGCTGGATATCATTGTCGTTTCATTCCGGATTTCTCGAAGATTGCCAAACCTATGACAAATTTGTTGCAGAAAGAGAAGAAGTTCGTTTGATAGAAGAGTGCGAAACGGCTTTCCATACCTTGCGGGAATCGTTGACCACTGCTCCTATTCTTGCGCAACCAGATTTAGGGAAACCTTTTGATGTATATTGTGATGCATCAAAAACAGGCTTAGGATGTGTGCTTATGCAAGAAGGAAGAGTCATAGCTTATGCCTCACTCCAGTTGAAGAAGCATGAAGTGAATTATCTGACCCATGATTTGGAGCTTGCAGCTGTTGTGCATGCTCTAAAAATCTGGAGGCATTACTTGCTTGGGTAATTTCTGCAAAGTCTACACTGACCACAAGAGTCTGAAGTATATCTTTACCCAACTTGAGTTGAACATGAGGCAACATCGATGGATGGAGTTTATCAAGGATTTCAATATGGAGATCTTATATCATCCAGGCAAGGCAAACGTAATCACAGATGCGTTGAGTCAAAAATCACATTGCCATGCTATTCAACCTTTGTTAGCAGATGGTTTTGGCCTCATGCACCCTGTTGTGCTGCGTAGCATCCAAATTAGTTGCTCGCTTGAAAGCAAGATCATCGAGGGTCAGAAAACTGACAAGGGTATAGGTCATATCAAGAAGAAGATGCTAAAGTAGCCAATCAAGCAATTCAGAGTAGATGAGAAGGGAATCTTACGGTTTGATGATCGTCTGGTCATACCAAAAGATAGAGAACTCACAAATCAAATCATGGATGAAGCTCACTTATCGAAGTTATCTATTCATCCTGGCAGTAGTAAGATGTTTCATGATCTGAAGGCTCGTTATTGGTGGACAAAAATGAGAAAGGAGATTGCAGCTTATGTCGCACGGTGTGACATCTGTTGTCGCATAAAGGCTGTTCATTTGAAGCCAGCCGGAATGCTTCAACTGTTACCGATTCCTAAATGGAAATGGGAAGATATCAGTATGGATTTCATTACCGGACTTCCCACAACTCCAAAAGGGCATGACTCTATTTGGGTAATCGTTGATCGACTTACCAAGAGTGCGCATTTTATTCTAGTTCGTACAGATTATCGACTGCCTCAATATGCTGATATTTATCTCAGGGAGATAATTCGTTTGCATGGAATTCCCAAAACAATTGTATCTGATCGAGGGTCTCAGTTTACTGCTCATTTCTGGGATCACTTGCAGAAGGATTTGGGAACAAAGCTGAATCATAGTACAGCTTATCATCCTCAAACTTCAGGTCAGACAGAAAGAGTGAATCAAGTTCTTGAAGATCTCTTAAGGGCTTGTGTTTTATCATCCAAGGGTTCATGGGAGAAATGGTTACCTTTGGTAAAATTCTCTTATAACAATAGTTACCAAGAGAGTATACAGATGGCTCCTTTTGAGGCACTGTATGGCCGAAGATGTAGAACGCCTGTGAATTGGGTAGGACCTAGAGAAAGGAGATATTATGGTATCGACTTTGTTAAAGAAGCTGAAGAACAAGTTCGAACAATTCAACAACACATAGCAGCTGCACAATCTCGTCAGAAGAGTTATGCTGACAAGAGAAGAAGACCTCTAGTTTTTAATGTTGGTGATTATGTGTATCTCAAGGTCTTTCTCATGAAGAAAGTGCAACATTTTGATGTTAAAAGGAAATTGGCACCTCGTTATGTTGGTCCATATTTGGTGTTTTATACCGTTGCTGCATTACTTATATTCCTTGCCCACTGTATATATCCTTCAACCCTGTTAGATTCAGGTGCGATTATCTGCTTAGCCTTGCTTAAACTAGATCGGTAGAAGTCGGGTGATTTCCTATCATCCGCCAGTTATAGGTGGTGACTCAGAATGGTTGAATACATTGTTATTTTGGATAACCATGTGGAGATAATAAATCGAGACCGGGCGGGATTGGTGTTGAGACTGAACTGGAGGTTCGATGAGGTTATCCCGTCTGTGTTGAACTAGGACCCCGTCCGTTGTACGTCCTCAAGTCATATTGAATTTATGCCTCATATTTAGCTGGAAGGATAAGTCGTTCCGACTGCGAAGCCTGAGTTTGATTTGGACCGGGAGTTGACCTGTTGTACGCATCGTATTGGAGAAGATGGGAGACCACGGGTTACGCGGAGAGTAAGTCCGAGGTCAGGGTCGCCCTGAATAAGGCAGCCGGGCGGTTCCTGGATACGATGGTACCTGTTGATCCCGCGACTTATCCAAATTGAATCTTTCGTGATCTGTAGCTCACTTTAGCGGGTGAGTGTGGTTTGTGTGAGGAATACCCGCCAGCTGGTTAGTAATCGATTATAATCACCATCTTTCCTAGACAGTGAACACTTGACTTGAGCAGCGGCATCGCAGTAAGAACTTGAACAAAGAGATGAGATGGTCGAGCTGTTGAGATTGAAGGATCCTCAACCGGAATTGGTTACTTTCCTGTTGGATAATTATTACCATGTTGTTTAGTACATGTGCTAATTTAGCATGATAAGGTTAATCAGATTAAAATACAATGCTAGAAGGTTATTATTACATGTTTCTTTAATGCAAGCTTTTCTGCAAATAAATGAGTCAGATATTCCTCTTATATAGCCTTGCATACTCCTTGGAGTCAATTTATTTTTAGTTTATGACGGGTAAGTCTAGCTGAGTACATTCTCATACTCAGGGTTTTATTTCCCATGTTGTTACAGATGATGAGATGTTTTATGGCTATTGCCAGCACTGCTTCTATCCCGCGTTGGGTGATGACTAGACCTTGGGCATGGTTACTCTACTCTACCTTATGCTTTCGCTGGATATTAACTGAGGACCTGGCATAGTATTTGAACTAAGTGTGTGGTATTTGAACTTAATCGCTTCCGCTATTTGAGATTTTAAACTTAGTTTGTAATAACTTTATTCGTACTCCAATTGTGTAAAACTATGTGCGAACTATGTACGTTGTGAATGGTGAACGCTAAACTCATTACGATCTTGGTCGTGCTGGAAATGTTTGAAATCCTTCGAGATTTCGGTATGACTACCGGGTTTATTAGGTCTCAATCATGTAGTTTGCCATCTTAATGGCGAATTATGTGTTTGTGCTCTAATAAATTGGTCAGTTCTGTCACATACCTCTGCCTTAAATCTATACAACCAATCGAAAGAATCACTCATCTTACCAAATAGCTTGTCTGATGCTCTCTTTGTCCCATTGTACACCGTCTGGTAGGAGATTTCAATGCCATATTTGTATTTCAACTTCTTTTTCATTTCTGTAGCACCCATTGATGGCTTGTTCTTCAGCAATGGAATTGCTCTCTTTGCCACCCAGCCTATGGATGCCATCCTGTTGACAACCTTTCTGTAGATGGATATTTATAGACCCCCTTATTGAATTGTATCTGCATTTTGCAAATAGAAAAAAACATGAGCATCCAACAGTTGACACAGAAAAAGATAGTGAAAATGCAAAAAATAACATTTAGAAAATAATAGCAGGTACATAAACAATTTAGAATTTGTACCCTGACGCTGCCATCATGCTGGGTTCTAGCTCTAATAAACCATGGACAGCCTAGAGCAGCACAATTACCCCTGAACCTTTGTTTGTCTGAATGCTTAGTATCAAGCTCAAATTCCTTTTTTATAGCATGCTGCCTGACAGCTAACCTAAACTCATCCATGTTGGGATAGCATGTGCCAACACTAATATCTGGATTGTCCCTGTCCCATTCGTACATTGGCTCAGCATCAATTATGTCATCAACATTGAGAGCTACTTCATTCATATCTGCTTGCATCTCTGCTGTGATAACCGGAATGGGAACCTCATTTCTAGCAAACTCTTGTGCCTCTGCTTCCTTGAAACCCATTGCCTCATATAACTGTTCCTCATCAGCAAGCTGTGTAGCTAAGCCATCATCATTAGGATTCTCTTGTATGGTTAGTGTATTCCAATCAACTGCTGCAGGCTGTTCAGTAGGGGGTGGGGGGCTGGTGGGGAACTGCAAGTATCTCCACACCCCTCTGCATCATCAGGCACATGACTTGGTCCAGCATGAGACCCATTGGTGACACCAGAGACACATCTTGTTGCAGAATTTCCTTTGTCTATACTCCCACCTTTGCTCACAACATCTACTGAAATGAAAGCCTTCCTCTCATTCAACCTGTCTTTAACCATCTGCTGCAAATGCTCATCCCTCCTAATCTTCCACCCAGACCCAGTATCTTGGTCAAGAACCCACACTAAAAGTGTTTGAGATGGCCCCCATATAATCCTTGTGGCTAAGTCCTCATGAAACTGAGCCAGGGTGTACTCACTGTTCATGTCAAACCATAAGTTGTGTTGCTGCTCTGCCATGTCGACTCGGCCATACTCACCATACTCACCAACAGCAACATATTTAGTGACCTTAACAACTAGTATAAATGCAGAGCCAGGATCGATCCTGGCATAATCAGCCACAATGAAAGAAATACGGAGTCAGAGAGTATCCAACCCACTACACAACTTAAGTTGGTAACACTTACCAAGGTGGGCAGTCACTGGTAGTCATTCTGACCTCGATTGATTGACACCGCCTACTACATCAGAAGCCTGCGAAGCAAAGAACAGATGAAGATAAAGTAAGCAATCATCAGAGCCAATTTGTCAATTATTAAACCTATAAGTACTAATGATCAGGCCATATTAAACAAACTATAGTTGATTGTGACATTGTGTGGTCTATCAATTTTATTCTAGAAGCAAAAAAACAGCACTAAACATGTCAGTATGGCAGCACATCGTGATATATGAACCTAGAGAAATTGGCTCCAACAAGTGCATGTTCGGAGCCATAGCACGAAGCCACAAGCATTTCATTAGCCCATCAGCAAGCTAATCACCTAGTAGTTGAACATACCTACTTATTCGAACTGAATTTCTCTGAATATTAATCCATAAGTGCAGGGGAAGCAACCGTAAATTAGTGCCAGACTTGTTCAGATGGCAAAGAAGTGGCAGAGGATGGCTGCCTGGTAAGCGTGCCAGTAAATTAAGGGGGAAATTCAAGTTGCTATTCTGGGCTGCAGCTACGTACAAAAGCTAGTGGATAGCATTTTTATTAGGAGGGCCACACACGAATGCTACTGGATACTGGATAGCATGTTTTCTTTAGCTGAGCCACCTGAGCCATTACAGTTTGGTCCACCTGAGAACAAGCCCACCAAGGCAATACCCCTTCATTCGCTTCGCTTCAACTAAAACAGAGAACTGTTTATCTTCTCTAGCTGTCGGACGTGTCTTTCATCTTCTCGACAAACAGCCGCCATGTTGATTAGCGAAGCTGCGCTTGCGGAGCGGGGGGGGCAAGAGCCCAGTTTCGCCTCCACTAGGCTGCGCCCGTGCCTGGTAAAGAAATGTCTCACGACGACTCCGGGCCAGTAACCTCGCGCTGCATCGACATCGATGGCCGTCCATGACCCCATGAACCCTAACCCTAAATGCCACGGAATGTAGGGGCAAAGGGAGCGGCAAGGGACACGTACCTTCGATCCGTCGCGAGCGCAGCAGCTGGCCGTCGTGGCTTAGGGACGGCCGGAGGGGAGCAAGCGCAGTGGCGGCGGGCAAGCTGAAGAAGAAGCAGGCGACGGCGGCGTTCGCGCGAGGAAGAAGAACGCGTCGGGCGTCGACGTTGCCCGCACGAGAAAGGGGCATGAGCGAGGTTACTGGGCCGGCCCGTTTTCGCTTATTGCAAATAGCCAGAGGCAGCCAAGTCTTTTTGAAGGGTCCTGCTGACTGTGTGCCACTGCGTCATATCGCCGTAGCGTGCCAGACGAGCAAATGTGACAAAATGAAAATGCACGAATTGTAAAGATGCTAAATATATAAGACGCATTCTAAGGATGACAATCGAGCGAGTGGCGATCTTAATAATGGTAAAAATATAAAATTCCCGCCAGCAGGGAAGCCGGAAGCGGGTGGGGGCCGCGGTCCCCTCACCCGTGTGACGGTGTGAATGCGTGGCCGTGTCGTCCTCCTCGTGAACGCTTCGGGTGCTCGCAGGACATGAATTCTCACGGCAGTCACGATACGACGGGAGCCCACTGGGCCAAACGAGAATTCGCATTCCCAGGCCCACTTAGGCATACGCTCCTCCTTGTCTCAGGAGGCGCCGCTCCACAGCGTCCCTCACAAGCCGCTCCCCAAAGCCCAAAACCCTCTCTGGTCTCTGGAGAAGCAGCCGCGGCGGAGAGAAGCCGCCGGCCGCCGGGGACCCCGTCGCATCGCGTGCCTTTCTTCCTCGACGAGCCATGATGAACTGGATATTTGAGTACTGGGGTTCGTATCCTACGCCGAGATCTTCCCTTTCGTTCCTTTATTCTCCAATCGCGCCTGCTCTAGTGAATCGCCCTGCCTGTACTGTGTCTCTGCCTCGCCGTTTACTAGTCTGTGCTGGCAATCGGGGATGTTGGATCCAATGTACAAGGAGTGAGAGGTTCGATCAACCTATTCATCCCCTATGGTTCCTAGATGGCCTTTGTGCGAGTTTGCGTTCGCCTTGTTTGTCAGATTGGGGGAATGTTTTGGCTATTTACTGTTACTGGTGAGGTTGGTTGGTTCAGGTTCAGACTACGACTTGTCTGCTACTGCTATTCGGTAGTATGTATTGCTGCTTTCTAAATTTCCTTGATTGGTGTGGTGTGATCCAGTCTCCTAATCCCATGAACTTAAGGATGGGCGATTTTAGTTTATGCAGCTGTTGCAGGCTTGCAGCTGTGGCGCATGGTAACTCAGATTGTTCCGTGATTGGCAAGGTCGAGGGAGACAAGCTTAGTTTGTATAAGGTTTTCAGATTTTCATGAACTATTGGAGGTTTCCTATTATATCAGATAAACGTGATGCTGCGATTACATTACGTTGTGCTTGTGTGGGCAATATAACAACTTTGGTTACGTTCTTCTCATATTATATTCTTTGACAATATAAATGCAATTGATGTTATAACTGGATGTTAGCAATGCGAATGGCCTTGTTCCCTTAGAAGAAATCTCCTATTTTCCTGCAATTTGCGATCTCAATATTATCTTAGGTATTATGGATACTAAAGGTATGCTAATATTTCCAGGCATTGTAGTCAAACCTGGAACGAAAGTGAAGTGCGACTCAGGAGAGTTCTATTGCCATGTTTTACAGGTTGGTTTCTACTACTAATAATCACTCTTGTTTTATCTTTTTTTTTGTCAGTTACTGTTTTTTTTTTACTTTTCAGTTGTTGGTCTTTTAAGATAGCATTACAGGATAGCAAGGGGACTGAGGATGTGAGAGTTTTTGTGAAGGTTGATTGATGGCAAAGAGTTTCTGATTGGAACCTTATCAGTTGACAAATACCCTCAGTGTACAACTGGCGGTTTGGTATTTGAGAAGGAATTTGAGTTACTACACACCTCAAAAACTAGCACGATCCCTGCCCTTGGCTACAAAATTAGACCTTGCAAGAGAAACGTGCAATTTTAAACTTGAAACATTGCTGGTCTGTCTCGAGATATTTGCTCCCTGATTCATAAGTTTTTTATCGGAAGATAAAGTAAATTAAAAGCATATAGACGTGGAAGGGGAGGAGAAGGGAATGTTAGCATACAGCTGTCGCGGTCCACGCAACTGTAACAAACCGGACAGAGAAGTGTCCTTCAAGAAAGAAAGAAGCGTGACATCGTGAGAGTGTGATGCGGCACTGTGTTTCGGTTCAAATTTGTGATTCACATGGGCACGGCATTAATCCACTTTATCCTATTCGCATTTATTATTAACAAACAGGATTCACCGAACCGCATCTTCTTTAATATTTACTGCACGAAGGTTTGCTATTGTAACGGTGGAAGAATCTGGATTACCATTTAACCGCCTTCCTAATTGGGCAGGTCAAGACAAAAGGGGATCACCCGCTCACGGCGTGAACCTGTCTCTGGGCGTGCGTGACGCGTGCGCGTGGCCGAGCCGAAGCCGAGCCGGTGGAGCCGGACCATCGGCGCGTGGGCACCGACCCGAGCGAAGCGATCGACCGGAGGCGGCGTGGAGTGGGTGGCGCAGGGTATAAAGTTCAAGTGCCCCCTCCCTTGCATGGGACAACCGCATTCTCTCCCCTTTCTTTCTCTCTCCCAGTCTCTCTCCTGCGAGGACCGCCCAAGAAGGTGAGATCGATCTCTGTTTCCCTCCCCTTTCTCTCTTCTCCAAGTTTGTTTCTGCTCAACCAACTCTGCTTCGTCCCCAAAACCCCGTACCCCTGCTACTTGCTTCTAGAGCTCGTGAGATCTCGTTTCCTTCTGC
>CM041638.1:6729265-6763138 GCA_023333625.1 Bothriochloa decipiens
GAGCATGGCATGCGGCGGGGGCTGACGACACGCTCAAGGCATACGCGCGGCGGTGGCTTCCCAATGTCACCAAGGACGGGCAGCTCTCGGCGGACCAGCCGTTCCACGACCACGACGCCGGCAGTGGCGCAGACGTGAAGCAGATGACCACGAGGCCCCGCCTCCTGCTGGTGAAGATCGTCAGCCTGCTCCCCGCGGAGAGGGACGCCATCTCCTGCGGCTTCCTGCTCAGGATCTGAAATAGGCTGCTGAATTTCAGTGATTTGTAGAGCGAGATTTAAAATTCCAGGAACAGAGGCCAACTAGATGTGACACATGTTGCGGCAAGGCGTCGGGGTGACCACAGCTGTAGCTGCTCGATGAGCGTGATGATTGGAGTTCCGCAATGCCAATGAAACACACCTGAGATTTAAGAACTAAATTGAACATATTTAGAGGTTTTATTTTCACAATCTTTGCTTGCTCTCGCAGTCTCGCTTTGACAGAGTAGCTAGGTGTGATCTCTTCAGCGCTACGGAGGCAAGCAACTGCCCGAAGCCGTCGGAGAAGGCGTGCACGCACGCGGCGCAGGTGGTGGCGCAGGTGCTCTTCTTCGAGCACGCGCGCGCCGCGGCACTGGCGTCGAGCAGGGGCACGCCGTGGCCACGGCCGCGGCGGACGTTGGCGAGCAACATCGGAGATGAGGGGGCGGACCGCGTGGACGAGCAGTGGCTCTGCGCGTTGGCCGCTGGCACGTCGCCACCTCCGCGAGCGCGTCATGGCGGCGAGGAACCGGGCTGGAGAGGGTGCGCGGCGTCGCTACTAGTGAGCTCGGAGCTCTGAGCCCGCGACCATGGCGAGGGCATCGGTAAGAGAGACGGAGGAGTTAGATGCGAGATAAAACAAGGTCTTTTTTAAAAAAATTGGCGCTCACGTGACAGGTTCTAGACCTTCAACGTGCATAAGTAATAGATGATGTATCAGATAGTCGATTTCACAGATTGAATACTAATAATTTAAGTATATTGGTTGTATTTTAATATTTTTTAGTGTCCTTTTATATACATCTTGCCAAGAGTACACCGGAATTGATGTTTATGGGACCGCGAACGGAGGTACGGACGTAGTACTACATCGTCCACATCTGTGACGCCTGGGTTCGTACACGTAGCTAATGCCGTGCTCGTGCGCAACGCGTAGCGGAGGAAGTAGCTAGGGTGGTAGGCTTGCGTTGCGTCCAAACTCACAGACACAGTCACACTCCACGCAAGCCTTGCCCTGAGTGGGCGCCATGTGTGCCTGCACACCGCAGAACCGCAGTAGCTGCACCTCCGGCTGCACCTTTACTGTAGCTCGTGGTGGAAATGAGCAGGGCAGGGCAGGCTCCACGCCTTCACCGTCGGGTCCGGCGCCGGCGGAACGGCCGCGGTCTGGTTTGGGTCCGGGGAAATGGCACTGTTCAGGCCTCGGTATCGGTTCCTGTGACCGGCTGCCATCCATCCCCGACACCGCGCAGGACCGGCGATGTCAGGAGCTGCCTGCCATGTCCTGCCAGGTGGGTCCAAGCCCAGCACAGCTGTCACAGCCAGCCTGGCCAGTGGAGTTAAAAAGGGCGTTGACCGAATCGAGAAGCATGAACCAAATTACCCAAGCATTATTTTTATGTCTTTACCTTTTCTGTACTTTGATTACTGTTCATCTTCCCCACTCTACCTAGAATCTGGCTCCTTCTAGAGCATTCTAGATACTGATTCTGCAGCCCAGGGTTGGGGTTGTTGACAGGCGATCTGCACGACCCGTCCGTCGATCAAATGCAACGTCGCGATCAGACGTCTCGGTTTGCTCGATTGCTGGCTGTTGCTGCTCGGCGCTGTCCTCGTCGTGGCGACAAATCTGGCATGACGGGGCTTCACTGTTTCGGATCAACTAATTCTGCCGTGGCCGCCGGTGGCCTACCACTACCACTGGCTAGCTACACGGAAACTGTCCGATAAGCTACACTTAGTCCGTTGTCTGCATGTGAGATTTCCATCTTGGTCTTGTTTAGGCCTTCTTTAGTTTTTAGAATTAGATATTAAATTTCACTATAAAAAAAGAAGATTCTTATCGATAAAATAAAAAAACTAGTTACATAATTTTATTATATTTTATGAGACTGAATGTTTTGAGTCTAATTAGTCAATGTTTGATAATTATTACTAAATAAAAATAAAATACTACCGTGCGTGATGGTGCGTTGTAGTGATTCGTTCGACGCCAACTTAGGCGGACTAAACAAGGCCTGGATAAGCATAAGCTATCCTAGCACTTGGTCGGTCTTGGGGCCGTTTCGCCCTGCCGCTCGGCCGGCATTTCTCCAGCCTCGAGTGGCTCCACGGTTTGGAGGAGCGTTTCCGGCCCGTGTCCAGGATCGGAGAAAGAAAATTGGGTGGACTCCGGGTTCACTGCGTCCAGCATGCGCCCCATCCCCGGATGCACGACGCGTGGCCACGCTCCGCATCAGATGACTAGCGTTCCCTCGGCTCCCTCAGCAGCTCACGCGTTCACTCGGCTTGTAATCAGAAGCACACGTCGTCGGCTCTCTGGGCACCACAGTCAACGACGGCTCAAATCGGGCTCAGATTTGGAGCAAGATGTCGTCGTGGCGGCGGTGGCGGCGAGGGGGACTCGCGGCGGCGGCAGCGGCGTGGGTTCGCAGCGGCAGCGGCGGGGGCTCGCTGCCGCTTCACACAGCCTGGATGCTAGCTGCCAAGACCGCACGCTGATCGGTGGCGGCGACGAGGGCGGCGGCGGCGGCGATTGCAGCGGGTCTATGGCCGTGCAGGACATCAGCAGGTTATTGAATGCAGTCATGAGAAGGTACGCCCACCTGGGCACCGCCGCCGCCCTGCTTATGAAGCTGAAGCATTTTATTTTGAACACTGAAGAACAGAGTACCGACTGCAAGGAACACTGAAGAACAGGCACCATCCTTCATTGTATCTTGCATTGTGCGAATGGGAATGAGAACCTCTCTACCAAAGCAGCGAGGCAACTAGAAGAATTAGGATGTTGGATAGCAAGTAGGATGTCTAGCTATTGGCATCAAGATTTGGAGTAGCTCCAAAAGATAGGAATTTTTTTTTACGTCTCTCATCTAGGTACAGTTGCAGTATCTGTTCATACACACGCACGCCGCCCGCTCAACATACGTACACTACTCACATCACCCGTGTACAAACAAACCTACAACTACACTTAGATTTGAAACCGCGTCCTTCTTAAAATCACCAGAACCAAAAGATATGACTTATATCTTATGCCTGACAGTAACTCCTAGCAACGTAAACTGTATGGATATGTGTTACAAAAATGTAGAGCTTCAATCATGTAATGCTGAACAGGTTAGATTCTAAGCAAAGGAAATAGTCTGAACATGTTTCCACTCGATGCCATCCGATCAGCAGTGGAGGCCTCTAATGTCATCCGATCTTGGCCGAGGCCGCTGGTTCATCGATGGCAGCGCAGCGGTGGCAGCGGCAGCGACGACGATTGGGTCTAGTGCTAATGGCGGCGGCAGCGACAGACTCGAGGAAGACGAGACGATGAGTTTGACGGTCTGAGGTCGGAGCCGATGGGAATTGAAGCCGAGCCGAATATCCTGCGATGCTGAGCCAGACGATATCTACACGGACCCAGTCGATGGCCGCGACCGTCTGATGGCTGGCGCGTCCACGCGTCGTGCATCCGGGGATGGGGCGCATTCTGGACCGGTGAGCCCGACGTCCACCCAATTTTCTTCCGGATCGGAGGACGTATGAGTACGACCACGACCGGAAAAGCCTACCACTACAGCCTGTCTGTCTCTAAATGCACCATGGATGCATCTCACAATGTTCCAGCCGAGATGAAAAAGAACAACATAGCTTCTTTCCATTGTTACAGTATGCCTTGGGGACTGACGAGACTTGAGGAACTTTCCATTGTTTTTGGTCATTGTGTACATGTAAAACGAATTAAGCATATAGCACATTTAATTATGATAGAATCTGTCCAATTACGTTTAATTCCTTTATTTGATACAGGTACTTTCACTTTATTGAATTTGTTCTAGAATTTAACAACATTATTTTTTAGGGTTGAGTATATATATGTGCCTGTATGTGAGTCTACACTCATACTGTGTTTTTTAAAAAGGTGAAAGCCAATTAATTACTATTCTATTTCCATTCGGAAGGTGCCAACATAAAGAAATCGTAAGGTGTTGCATGTTTTTCACATTAGTTGCACCATATCTGACCAACCACTTATCTTTTCTCAATTAATCAGGATCACACTGTCATGTTCGCAAGTAAGTAAACTTTATTGCGTATGGGCCATGATTATGACTTTGAACCACTGCCATATACTACAATGCACTCATAACTCATTGACGCTGTCGGAACTTAACATGTTGTATACACGTGCAACAAAAGGCATGATATAAAACAACACACTTAAGACAAGGGAATGAGTTTCATGCTTGGGCAGCTTGGCGGCGTAAACTATATTACTAGTATAGTATTGTCCAAGTTCGGTCAAGACGTCTAATGACACCAATGATTTGTACGAGGATTAATAATCTATATTTTGCCCTCCATTCATCCTACCAACAGTTGGTCACTTGGTATGTAGGATGCTTTCTTTCCGATCTTCGTCCCAAAAAACAATGTAACTAATGTAGTTGGTTTAGTTCAAGTCAAACAATCTACTGCTTGCTAAGTTGCTTTCTTTCCGATCGTCCCAAAAAACAATGTAACTAATGTAGTTGGTTTAGTTCAAGTCAAACAATCTACTGCTTGCTAAGTTTATAAAAGAGAACCATTAGCCACATTTATGACTTGAAATTGTTCTATACTGTAGAAATATACTCTCTCTCAAATCTAATTTCTAATTTATAACTCATTTTGATTTATTTGATTCATCTATTTTGTCATGTATTTAAACATATAGTTATATCTAGCTAAATGCATAATAAAAAAGATGTAAAAAAAGAGTCAAAGTGATATTTAATTTCTAATAGACGAAGTATTTTACAAATATAATATGGGCACTCACAATGCAAGAAACCACACCTAGAGTCTAAACCATGCCACGTCAGATTTTGCTTATGTGGCAGGTTCATTTAATTTCTATGGACTCTATCTAGAGTCTGGGTTGAGAGTGCCCTGATATGTTTAGCTAGTACTGATATGATAATATATACTTAGCATATTTGTGTACTCCACATTTTATTATTGTCAAGAGTTGGTTGAATATTTTGCAAGAATTGTATGTTCTGGGACAGTACCGCGGACGTGTGCGCTAGCATTAAAATTGCTAGTTTTTTCGTTCACTTTCTTCATCAAATCAAATGTTATGTCATATGTATGGAGTATTAAACGTTGATAAAATAAATAAATAATTACATAGATTAGTTTTACCTCACGAGACGAATCTTTTGAGCCTACTAAGACCATAATTAAATAATATTTATTAAATATAAATAAAATACTATAATACTTTTCGTGCTAAAAATTTCGCTATAAACGAGGTCAAAGCTGACGCTGGCAGCGCCGGCTTTTCACTGTTTCGGGTCAATCTCTGCCGTGGCCTCCGGTGGCCTACCATATGGTAGGGTAGGAGTAGGAGGGCGTGTCTGCTGCCTGCTCAGGTTATATGACCATGGCTGATACTCTAGCACTTGTGCCGTCGTGTCCATTTAAGAAGCAGCAGCTGAGATTTCCCTCTGATGTAGTAGCTACTCTGGCACTTGGATTTTGGTGCTGCTTGGTCGGTTTCGGGACGTTTCGTTCCGCCGCCCGGCCGGCATTTCTCCATCCTGGATTGGCTCCACGGTTTGGAGGGTCCGTCCGCCGTTGGTTGGTCGGTAGCGTTTCCCGTCGAGGATCGGAGGACGTATACGACGACGATGACCGGAAAAGCCTACCACTACAACTTGTCTTCTGTTGTTCTAATGCAACACGGCGCAGCTTCGTTGCGATTTCCGTGACTTTTGTTTGTGCAGGCGTGCATCGGCAGCAGCACGTAACTACTCGTACACTGGGCAGCGGCTTGCAGAAGCGTGCCGGGCTCCGGCCTCCGGAGGCCGCCGGGCAACGTGTCTAGCGCCATCGCGAGCACGAGGTGAACGTGCACGAGGGCGGCGCGCGGAGACGTGTCCTGCCGGAGTACTACGTCTGACGCGACCCCGCAGCGTCATCACGACACGCTGCGTATATATACTATGTACATGCGTTGGCTGCGCAGCCGATCGAGATGCCGCACTTGCCAAGGCATCTCCAGCAAGAGGAGCCGGTTGGCAGCACGACGGAAGGACGGCGACGGCGCTCCGTCCGTCCTGAGACCGGTTCCAGAAGTCGCCTCTCGATCCATCGCCGGACCGGACGACAATGAACTACTCGTATAGTTTCGTGGCGAGGTTGGCGGCGTATTTTGTCCCATCCTCCCAATCCCAAGTCCCAACAGCCCACCCCAGTCAGCACGCACGCATTTCTCGTGCGTCTGGACCATTCAGGCAACACCAGCTTCGCCTTTGTGCGCCTACAGGTGCTGCCTGGTCCGTTTCGGGGCCATTTCCACTCTGGGCGTGTCGACGGTTCGCTGGCCGGGGCGCTGCTGGTTGGCGCACTACAGGACCGGATCCCGGGGGCTGCCGGGGCTACAGCCTCCTAAAGAACATGTTTTTTCATTAATTACTGTTGCTAAGTATCAAATCATCATTAAATTTCTACCCTTAACCCTAAATCTTCATTGATTAGCCCCCTTCGTCTCTATCCTACATCCGCCACTGCGCACTATCGCTTCGAATTCGCGGCGGCCGTGACCGCGATGCGACAGCAAGTGGTGCAGTTGTGCGGGATCGTGCTGGCCGAAACGCCCGGTCTGCCCGTCCGGGGAAGTCGCGGCGCCTGCGGGAGCGCGCGCACCACGCGCAGATGTGACCGTCCAGCCGGTCGACCTGATCTCCAATTTAGCTGCCGCCGATCACACAAATCAGCGTGCCGCTGCGCAGTACGTCCGTACTGCACGTATCGATCTCGGCGGGTCAACGACGCTCTTTCTGTATGCCGCGCCGCGGCGCCGGCGCTGCGTTGTCCGGCACGTGAAATCACTGATGATACACGAGGAGGCGATCCACGGCAAGATGGCTCGTCCACGGCCGCAGACGCTTCTCTCCTCAGGGAGGCGATCCATTCCACGTCGTCAGCTGGGTGTACGAGGAGCCGACTAGGTGGGGCAATGGCGTTGGCTGGATGTACGGTTTTGGCGGCGGCGTAGGCATGGTCACGAGGTTTAGGATGCACGCGCGCGGCGGGGCGTCAGCGTACTGCGCGCCGGCGCGGACCGCGTTCCGGAGCTTTGGGGCCATGGGCGTCCTGCCGAGCCGGCACTGCCCAGTCTTGTCCGCCGCTGGAGGCCGCCGGCGCGGTTCATGCAGCGGCTGGGCTACGTGAACCATGCGTCGCCTACCTGTTGGCTTCCCTCCCGCTCACCGTCTACTGCGCGCTGCCGGCGGCCTGCCTCCTCACCGACATGTCCATCTTGCCGGACGACGTGGGTTACTACGACGCGGTCTTGCTCGTTCTGGTCCTGTCCACGGTGGTGGCCACGGTCGCGCTGGTGCTTCGGTGGACGGCGTGACGCTGCGTGCGTGGTGGCGAGACCAGAAGCTCTGGGTTGGCCATGTTCCAGGGCATCCTTCGCTCGTGCACCGGGGTCGACGTCTGTTTCTCTTGCACCAGTTAGATTGATCTCCTACTCTCTAGCTGGCCCCACGGCTTGCTGGGCCTTGATCTCGCGCCCTGATCGGGGGCGCCCAACCGGACCTGGTTGGTGGGCCCCCGTCGCATAGCGCTATAAAGAAGTGGGGTGGGGGCCACGGCATGGATACCTAAGTTCGTCGCGCCGCCAGTTCTCATCACCTACATCCCGAAACCCTAGCCGATCTAGGAGCGCTGCCAGCGACGGGAAGACCACCGACGCCAGCACCGTCCCTCGACGTCCGCGCCGCCGCCAAGGACGTCGTCGTCTTCATCCTCTTCACCGACCTACGCTGCATGTGCGCTGCCTCCATCAACGATCGTGATGGGATCCGCTGCACCGGCCAACCCTACTCCAACTGCACCACCCACCGAGGGATTCAATATGCACCTCATCCCTCTCGCCCTACTCCTCTCTCTCCCTCTTCCCATCTCTCACGCATCCGGTAGACTATGACTAGGTTTTTGATTATCAACTACATCTTGATGAACCTAACCCGACTAGACTCCACTGCTAGATCGATCCTATGTTGAATATGAACTAACAATGGTATCAGTATAGCCACTAGTTAGTGGATCTAGTGACTGGGCTAAGAAATGAAAAGACAGAGTGAAGAAATCGACCGATCCGAAACGGATCGGGAAATGAAACCCTAACCCTATTCAAGAAGCAATGTCAGTTGGGATTGGGGGAGTAGAAATGAAGAAGAAAGACAGACCGATACGTTGCGGATCGGGGAAGAAGTCAAAGAAACCCTAACCCTAAATCGAACAAAAACCAAGAAAGGGGACGGTGCAGAAGGATTTTTACGTGGGGTCCCGGCCATCTCATCAACGCTGCCGGCCATCTTCGTTGCCGACGCGCGAGATGAACGAAGGGACTGCTGGGCGGCGAGGTCTCGCCCTCGGGCGGCCTCTGTCTCCGGCGTGCAGTGAACCGGGCACCGCCCGCGAGGCCGCTCGATGGCGGCGCGCTCAGTCGTGGGCGAACGCGCACGCCGGCGAAGGGGCCCGCGGCGGCGTCGTTTCCTCTCCGGCCGTCATGGCAAGCACCGGCGACGGCGCTTGCTGCTGATGGAGAATCGGGGGAGAGGAGAGAAAATGACCTAGGGTTCGGGGTCCAGCAGCCGCTGAGGGGTTTTGACCCCCTGATCCGCGCGCTCGGCCGTTCGATGCAGATGGACGGCTGGCGGCGATCGGGCTGGCCATCTGGGCCGACCGGCCGACCGCGCGGCATGGCGCGCGCGCAGGCCGCTGGGCCGTTTTGGCCATCGGGCTGAATAGATTGCTGCAGCCCGTGAAGTGCATAGTGAACTTTTTGAATTTCTGAAATATATATAAAAAAGAAAATGGGCCGCCGTGCTGGGCCGCCGCGCTGGGCTACGCTCGCTGCCCGCGTGCACGCGCGCGTGAAGCAGGCCGATGGGCCGTTTTGAACACTGGGCCGAATGGTTGGACTTCGGCCTGATATGAACAGTAAATTTTTTTTCCAGAAATTGATTTTGATGAATATTTGAATAGAAATTTGAAATGAATTTGATGCAAATTTCTGAACAATTTTGTCCAACGATATATTGCTCAGAGAATAGAATAGAAATTGTAGAGTTTCTAGAAAATTAAATTATGATATTTATACATGTTTTCGCTGCGAATATTGAATTATTGCTCTCATATTAAATTTGAACCAACGGGATAATTTAATTTTCGAGAGAGAGAATATGAATTTCTGCTAATTTTGTTGATAAATTATAGTGTTGTTATTTTCTGACCAACATTGTTAATAACAATATTATAATATTTTGATTCATGAGAATTATGCATTAATTATACTTCTGCCCAACGGTGAGGTAGAATTTTTGCAAAGATGAATTTTTTGGTATATGTTTTAATTTGACCAACGCTAAGTTAAGACATGCAATTTTATTTATGAATATATCTCACTCTCTTTGATATGAATTTCAGGAGAAAAATTCTTTGTGAACATCAACAACATCCCGAAGCTCGATGGGACCAACTATCGAGTTTGGCGGGAGAAGTTTAAAGTGGAGCTTGCCTTAGGTGAGGTTGATATAGCAATCCATCACCCGTGTCCTATTGAACCAGTGGCACTGGTGAGGGGAGCTGATGAAGCTGATGCTGCTTTCGCTACTCGTGAGCGTGAGCATGCAGATAATGTGATGAAATATCAACTTGAACATAGAAATTGAGTTGGCTCCAACCACAAGTGTCTCTTAGTGGCCAAGGCCACTATTGATGAAACCATCAGGGGATCAATCCCAGAATGTGCCACTGTTAAAGAATACCTTGAAAAGATGAAGAATCAGTTTACTGGGTCTACCAAGGCCACAGCAAGTACACTGATCAAGAAACTCGTCACTTTGAAATACAGTGGTGGTGGCATCAGGAAGCACATCTGTGAAATGCGCACTACGACATCTAAGCTTCAACCAATGGATTTAGAACTCAAAATTACTGATAAGTTCCTGATGCATCTGGTTTTTGCTTCCTTGCCCAAAGAATATGAAAACTTTATTGTGAACTACAACATGCAGCCCAAAGATTGGGATTTCGAAAAGCTCATTGGCATGTGTGTTCAGGAGGAGAAAAGAATTAAAAACTTACAGGGTGACACTGCTAACCTTGTGAGGGAGAACAAAAGAAAGCACTTTCAGAACAAGAATCCTAAACCACAGGGGAAACCCCAGTGGGATAATGCCTCCTCTTCTTCCAAGCCACAGGGAAAGGCCCCTATGAATCATCAAAATCATCCAAATGATCTTTTTGGTGGTGCTAAAAAAGATCAATGCAAGTACTGCATGAAGAGGGGACACTACAAGAGAGATTGCTCTCTCTACCTGAAGTCTCTGCTAAAGAGAGGTGAGGAAACTATTGCATTTGTAGATGAATCTCTGTATTTGAATTATACAAAAATCACTTGGTGGATTAATTCTGGTGCAACTACTCATGTTGCAAATTCTTTACAGGGATTAAATGGGAAGAGAATCCTGCAAAGAGGGGAAAGAACAATTAAAGTTGCGAATGGAGTGCAAGCCAACGTTGAAGCCATTGGAGAACTCTCTTTAGAATTAAAGAATGGTTTTATACTTAGGCTTAAAGATGTACTCTATGTTCCTTCTTTGCGTAGAAATTTAATAAGTGTCTCGAAACTTGATGATGATTATTTTGATTGCCATTTTGGTAATGGCCAATGTAAGATACTTGTTAATAATGAATGTGTTGGTCTTGCCTTTCGACAAGACAAACTTTATTTATTATCTCTTGCTGAGAATGTGAACAATGTCTGTAATGAGAATATGGATGATTCCCTATCTATGAAT
This sequence comes from Bothriochloa decipiens, assembly GCA_023333625.1. Taxonomy (NCBI): domain Eukaryota; kingdom Viridiplantae; phylum Streptophyta; class Magnoliopsida; order Poales; family Poaceae; genus Bothriochloa; species Bothriochloa decipiens. The sequence continues at coordinate 6,740,364 of CM041638.1, forward strand.
GTAAGTAAGAAGCGAAAGAGAATTGATAATGTGTCTTCGAAATTATGGCATTGTCGCTTGGGCCATATTTCGAGGGGGAGAATAGAACGATTAGTTAAAGAATCAATTCTCTCATACTTAGAATTTTCTGATTTAGAACACTATGTTGATTGTATCAAAGGAAAATATGTTAAGAAAATAAAGAAAAATGCCAAACGAAGTACAGGAATCTTGGAAATAATCCACACAGACATTTGTGGTCCTTTTCCTGTGAAAAGTGTGGATGGTTATGATTCATTTATAACATTCACAGATGATTACTCTCGTTATGGCTACATTTATCCAATTAAAGAAAGATCAGAAGCATTGGATAAATTCAAGATATTTAAAGCTGAAGTTAAAAATCAACACAATAAGAAGATCAAAGTAGTACGATCAGACCGGGGTGGAGAGTACTATGGGCGACATACCCCATATGGCCAAGTCCCTGGACCTTTTGCAAAGTTCCTACAGGAAAGTGGCATAGTCGCCGAGTACTCCATGCCGGGGGAGCCTCAGCAGAATGGAGTGGCTGAAAGAAGAAACCGTACCTTAATGGATATGGTAAGAAGTATGATAAGTTACTCCACATTACCGATTAGTTTATGGATAGAGGCGTTGAAAACCGCCATTCACATACTTAATCGAGTACCAAGCAAGTCGGTGTCGAAAACACCATATGAATTATGGACTGGAAGAGAACCCTCACTTAATCACTTACGTGTGTGGGGATGTCCAGCGGAGGCAAAGATTTTTAACCCAAACATTGGAAAGTTAGACCCCAAGATAGTCGGCTGCCATCTCATTGGCTACCCAGAAAGATCGAAAGGATATCGCTTTTATTGTCCTGATAGACATACGAAGTTTGTAGAAACAAGACATGCTGTGTTCTTGGAGGATGATATGATCAAGGGGAGCAAGGTAGCACGAGAAATTAATCTTGAGGAGAAACGGGTACATGTGCCCACTCCGATGGTTGAAGAACCATATTTTGTACTACCTGCTGCTATTGCACCAACAGTGCAAGACACTGTAGTGACAACACCTGTTGTTAGTTCTGCTGTGCCGACAATAAACGAACATGAGGAACCTGTCCTTTAGGAGCCTATAGAACCAAACATCGCACATGAGGAAGAGCAGCAACAACCCATTGTAGAACAAGTGCCAGAGGCCCCTAGGAGGTCTCAAAGAGAAAGAAAGCGAGCTATTCCTGATGACTATGAACTTTATAACACAGACGAATTTCATATGGAGCGTGATCCCACTTCTTATGAAGAAGCCATGAGGAGTGCTCACTCATCAAAGTGGTTAGAAGCTATGAAGGATGAAATAAAATCGATGAGTGCCAATAAAGTTTGGAACTTAGAACCTATTCCTAAAGGAGTCAAAACGGTAGGCTATAAATGGGTCTACAAAACAAAATGTGACTCCCAAGGAAATGTTGAAAGATATAAAGCATGACTTGTGGCAAAAGGATTTACACAAAGAGAAGGGATTGATTACAATGAGACATTTTCTCCAGTCTCTTGTAAGGATTCTTTTAGAATCATAATGGCACTTGTAGCTCACTATGATTTAGAATTGCACCAAATGGATGTGAAGACGGCATTCCTTAATGGGGATTTAGAAGAAAATGTTTATATGGCAGAGCCGAAAGGTTTTGTCATAGAAGGAAAAAAAAAGATGGGATGTCGCCTGAAAAGATCGATTTACGGATTGAAACAAGCTTCCAGACAATGGTACTTGAAGTTTGATAGAATAATTAAGAGTTTTGGGTTTAAAGAAAATGTTGAGGACAATTGCGTTTATGCAAAGTTCAGGAATGGAAAATACATATTTTTGATCCTATATGTAGATGATATCTTACTTGCTAGTAGCGATGTCAATCTACTAATGGAGATGAAGAAATTCTTGTCCTCAAATTTTGATATGAAAGATCTCGGTGAGGCCACATTTGTTTTAGGAATTGAAATTCACCAAGATAAAAGAAAAGGGGTTTTAGGATTATCGCAGAAGGCATACATAGAGAAAGTTTTGAAGAAATTTTGTATGCATGCGTGTAATCCCTCACCTGCTCCTATAGTCAAGGGCGATAGATATGGGGAACATCAGTGTCCCAAGAACCAATATGAAATTGATCAAATGAAAGCGGTACCGTATGCTTCAGCTGTTGGAAGTTTGCAATATGCTCAAACGTGTACTCACCCTAACTTAGCTTTTGTTACCGGGTTACTTGGCAGATACCAAAAGAATCCAGGAATTGAACATTGGAAATTAGTGAAGAAAGTCTTGTGTTATTTGCAAGGAACGAAAGGCCTCATGTTGACATACAGAAAATCCGATTCCCTGCAGATAGAGGGGTTTTCAGATTCTGATTATGCGGGAGATGAAAGAAAGTCCACGTCAGGATACATATTTACTCTCGCAGAAGGAGCTATATCGTGGAAAAGCTCCAAACAAACAGTGACTACGAACTCGACAATGTATGCTGAATTTGTAGCATGCTATGAGGCCTCGGGGCAGGTGAATTGGCTAAAGAAATTTATACCCGGACTGAAAGTAATAGAAGATAGTGAGGTTGTATTACAATAACCACCCAGCGGTAGAATATGCTCACAACAATAGGTGAAGTGGTGCTGCCAAACACATTGACATAAAGTACTATGTTGTGAAAGATAAAATTCGGGATCATGCATTTAGTCTTGAGCATATAAGAACAGAGAGAATGCTAGCGGATCTGCTCACAAAAGGCTTACCACCCAATGTGTTCAGAGGACACTTAGCCGGCATGGGTTTAAGGGAAAGCCTACGATTCTCGAATAAGAAGGGCCCAGAAAAGAATTTTATTTTAAAATAGAGAAGTGTGTCGTGGCTGTTAGTCTAATGGCATTGATTGTTGTGACGATGAAACACGCTCGATATGAAAATCTGTAATGGAATGGAACAGAATTAAGAAAGAAAAGAATTGAAAGACGAAGAAAGAAATTAAGAACTTTAAGATTGATGAGAGATCAAGGGGGAGAATGTTAGATTGATCTCCTACTCTCTAGCTGGCCCAACGGCTTGCTGGGCCTTGATCTCGCGCCCTGATCGGGGGCGCCCAACAGGACTTAGTTGGTGGGCCCCCGTCGCACAGCGCTATAAAGAAGAGGGGTGGGGGCCACGGCACGGATACCTAAGTTCGTTGCGCCGCCAGTCCTCATCACCTACATCCCGAAACCCTAGCCGATCTAGGAGCGCTGCCAGCGACGGGAAGACCACCGACGCCAGCATCGCCCCTCGACGTCCGCGCCGCCGCCAAGGACGTCGTCGTCTTCATCCTCTTCACCGACCTACGCTGCCTGTGCGCTGCCTCCATCAACGATCATGATGGGATCCGCTGCACCGGCCAACCCTACTCCAACTGCACCACCCACCGAGGGATTCGGTATGCACCTCATCCCTCTCGCCCTACTCCTCTCTCTCCCTCTTCCCATCTCTCACGCATCCGGTAGACTATGACTAGGTTCTTGATTATCAACTACATCTTGATGAACCTAACCCGACTAGACTCCACTGCTAGATTGATCCTATGTTGAATATGAACTAACAGCACCTTCACGAAAACGGCGACCACGAGGTGGACACGTGGTCGTGGGGCCCGGTCCTCGTGAAGCGGGCTCTCGCCGGGTGGGTGGTGGCGCACCTGTAGGGCTTTTTCAGGGGCCTCCTTGCGCGGCGGGACAGGGCACCCACCGTTGTCGTGCTAGATCGGTGCTCTTCGTATCCGTGCTCCATGCGATCGGCCAGAAAACCCCACTAGTTCCCGCCATGAGCGAGAGCGCCCCAAAACCACCCGTGTCCACGCCGGACGTCTGCCGGGCGCCGTGCAGAGAGTGAGACCCACCACGTGCCGGGCCGTGTCGTTGTCATCGTCGTCATCGACGCCCATGAGTGAACCGTGTGGTCGGCGAGGAACCTCTCGGCGATGGCAGCATGGACGGCGAGGAACCTCTCGGTGGGCAGCACGTCCTCATCGATCATGAAGTATGGCGAGTGTCCCGTGTGCACGGACCCCAGCGTCTCGTTGCGCACGCCGATGTAGTAGAACCCGGCGGGCACCGCCTGCGAGTAGAAGAAGCCCTCGGCGCCCATCATGGGCGGCACGTCGCGGTACGCTCCGCCGCCCAGCAGCTGCGACGCCACGTGGCGCACGTGGCCGTACATGCGCGCGTCGTTCACCGTCGGGAGGTAGAAGCTCTGGTCCTCGAAGAAATCCACGGTCGCCGAGCATCTAAAAATTATACTCATGTTTGCTGAGAGTATCTAAAAATTACGAGATTTATTAGAGAAAACTTATACTCTTAGATATTTATGATTACCCGATGAGCTATATTTTACAAAACAAACCCATATCAAATAAGAGTAACGAGGTGGATACCCCGCGTATTGCCGCGGGTATTCTAGATAATTTGGAAAGAAATTAGACTATTTATAGTTATAGTTATACGAATAAAACTATTTTAAACTAATTTTGTTGAATGATTTCATACATCTTTAACTAAGTGCATATTAGTGGATGAAGAAAAATATTATAATTATATACGCTAGTTGGCTATAATTACAACTTATAGGGGATGATGAGTGGATTGTTGATGTGGATAGCTTGTATGTTGAGAGAAATCATTAGTGTGGTTTATCTTTATAGGAGATATAGATATAGATATAAATATAGCGAGAGGAATTTGATTTACTTGGAACCGAATGAGAAACACTATTCATTTGAATTCCATGTGTGTATGTGTGTGTGTGTATACGCGTCCATATGCAGTCGGGTCGAGCAAAAGTGCAAAGCGATAGCAAACTTAGCAGTGGACACTGGACAGACAGGGAGCTAGCTGACCATGCCGGGGCTCATGACGATGACGGCACTGGCACCATCGCTGCCCATGTCAGTGAAGCAATGCTTCTGCAGCAGCACAAGCAGCAAGAAGATGACGGGTAGTACGGTGTTGCTGGTGAAGAAGCGTACGTTCCTCGTCGCAAGCACATCTCCTCGGCCGCAGCTGGGCTCCGGCAGCGGCGGCGGCCACCGCAGCCGCACCTGCCTTTCATGTTGATGAGCAGGAACAGGAAGATATGATGATGCGGCGCCTGGCGGAGGACGGGTGGGTGGACGAGCACATGCTGCCGCTGCTCACCCCGGTGGAGGAGGCCTGGCAGCCGGCCAACCTGCTGCCATCCTTTGCCGTCGTCTCCGCCGACAAGCAGTGGAGGGAGGTGGCGGAGCTCCAGGCCCGCGCGGCCGAGGTGCCTGACGACGGCGACGACCTCCTCGTCTGCCTCGTGGGAAACACGGTCACGGAGGAGGGCCTGCCGGCCTACATATGTCCATGGCCAACCGCGTGGCGGGCGGCAGCGACAACACCGGCTGCGACTACCACGGCTGGGCGCGCTGGCTGCGCGGCTGGACCGCTGAGGAGAACCGCCACAGCGATCTCCTCAACCGCTACCTCTACCTGTGCGGCCGCGTGGACATGAGGGCGGTGGAGACGACGGTGCACCACCTCCTCGATCGCGGCATGCGCGCCATGCTGCGGCCCACCAGCGCGTACCACAGCCTCATCTACGGCTCCTTCCAGGAGCGTGCCACCTTCGTCTCCCACGCCCGCACCGCCAGGGAGGCCGGCCTCCACGGCGATGCCTGCCTTGCCAAGATCTGCGGCGTCATCACGGCCGACGAGAGGCGCCACGAGGCCGGATACACGAGGGAATCCGCCCGGGCCTTCGAGGAAGACCCGGACGGAATGGTGCGGGCGCTCGCCGCCGTGATGCGCGCCAAGGTCACCATGCCCGGCGAGCCCATGGACGACGGCCGCGACGACCGCCTCTTCGATCACTTCTCGTTGGTTGCGCAGCGCTCGGGGGTGTACAAGGCGGCGGACTACGCCGACATGGTGGAGCACTTCGTGCGCAGGTGGAAGGTGGCCGAGCTCGGCCCTGGCCTGTCCGGCGAGGGGCGGCGCGCGCAGGACTACGTCTGCGGGCTGCCGCTCAAGATACGAAGGATGGAGGAGCATTTTTCCTTTTTTTCTTTTTTTTTGAGGGCCCGTCCGCATCCACTGACCAGGTGCCTCTTCCAAAGTGAGGTTGGAGGCCCAATCGTCACTCATCAACTGAACAAGGCCCAACTACTTCTACTTATTTTATTTTCCCTAAATAAAAAACTTCTCTCTGCTTCTAAGCATTAGATTAGATTAGAGTAACAATATATCCTAGTACAAGTACGCTTGGATGCATTTGTATTCTGTTTACCACTACTGCATATCTGAATTATTGTTTTTAAGTTCAGTGAGTATCGTATTTAAGTTCTGAATGAAATTCTGTATTTGTTTGTTTTAACCAATATTGAATTAATGAGACGCAGAATCAACGGATGTTGACAACAATTTCATATGTAGATTAGCAATCCTTGTAATGAATCGCAGAATCAACGGTTGACAATTCATAAGCAGACTTGTAATCCTTTTAAGTTCCATTCAGGAAAGGAATATTTAGGATTATAAACAATGCACATATATATAATTACTGTTTATCGCTAATGACTATAGCTCGGTAGTTGACAGTGCTGGAGCATGCTAATGAATTGGGAGGGCCCAAATAAGATTAATAAAAAAGTAGTGTACCCAAAGCCATCAAAATAGTAAAATTAACTACTACTTGCTCCATCTTAAATTATAATTCATTCCAATAATTTTGCAAAGTCAAATCTTTTCAAGTTTGACCAAATTTATAGAAAAAATTACAAAATTTAGAACATCGAATAGGTATAGTATGAAAATATAATGAACAAAGAACTAATTGATATTTAGTTCGCACCCTAATTATTATTATCTTATTATATAAATTTAGTCAAATTTAAATTATTTTAACTCTTCAAGATTCTTAGAATGACTTACAATTTAAGATAGAGGGAGTATTGATTAAACAATTTTTGTAGGTTAGCAACCTTGGCCATAAATAAGCTCATGCTGCACATGTGCTGCCATGCATGGCATCTAAATATCGGATATCCATTTAGAGGGTTACAGAGGATAAACGCCACAAATTCACAAGCAGATTCTCAACCAAAGCACCACACACCTCCAGGATTACGCCTAGCAAGCACAAGTAAGATAGCATTGGCCACAAATAGCTCACATTCATGGTTCTAGCTTATTTATAAATCACTTGACTTTGCTGGCACAACAGGTCATCGGCCATACACAAGCACAATGCCCAGACGGCCAGACAACAAAGAAGGCAGCCACACCTGGTAGTGGCAAGACAATATAAGCAAGATGAAATGGCGTCATGAGTAGCATTCCCTCATCAACAAGACACCATTTAAGCATATTTGTGGAGATGAGGGGCAATAGGGCGACTCGGGCGTCCCCCCCGCGCCGCCGCCGCGCGCGGCCCGCCGCCGGTAAGCCCGCCCATCTCCGGCCTCCCTACCCCCGCCCTCCTCCTCCCCACCTCCCCTTTCCCCTCCCCACCTCAGTCTCGCCGCAGCTCCTCTCCCCTGTGTCCCCCGGCGCGCGCCTCTCGATCCAGATCTGAGCCGCCGCCGGCATGGGAGCGGAGTCCCCCGAGCGGGTGCACGCCCCTAAGGTGGAGGCGGCGCTCGTGGCAGGGTCCCCCGGCCAGCTGCTCGCTGTGCTCGGGCGCGGGCCCCCGGGCGCCGCCGAATCGTCGAGCCGCCATGCGTGGGATCAAATCGCCGCGGAGGAGGAGCTGCCGCCGCCCCTCGAGTTCTTCGCCGGCTCCCCTGGCCTCCTCCAGGAGCACCTCGACCGCGGTCTTAGGGGCTGTGTTGTGGCAGAACCTCCTAAATTATATGGCCCACACGCACTTATCATTGTCCCGAAGACCTCTGACAACGATGCATATGTTCCAGATAACTTAGAAAGCCCTGTCGGGTGCCCTCGAAGGACCTCGATTAAACCACATTTGACTCATACCAGGATCAACAAAGGAGTAGCTGCAACATTACAACCTTTGTTATAAAATCAGAGTGCGAAAGAATGATAACATTAAATTTACGAAACATGAATAAGTTAACTTTTATAACTTAACTTCAATTGCGGAAGCAGAGTAGAACTACAGAAGACAACTTAGGTAGAGCACCTAAGTCAGGAGAGAACAACCAGATCACATCGAGCCCACCGACATAACCTTGGTTCGAACACCAATTAGAACCTGCAACAGGGGTTCAACAAACCCTGAGTACAAAAGTACTCAACAAGACTGACCCGACGAAAAAGAGGGGTGAAACTTAGGAATGCAGGCCAGAGGGACAAGGTAAGGCTCGCAAGAAGCCAAGACTTTTGCAGAAAAGCTCTTGTAGATAAAGTTTTAACTCATTATTAGTTATAACAGAAAAAAATAAAGTTGTCTTGCTCTAACTCAAGATCACCAACTAAATTTATTTTGATACCTAATCATCATTCAAGTTGTTACTATGATGATGAACACCGATCGAGTCTTCTTCTCCGAGAAGCAACGGCGATTCAAATTGATTTTTCCCAGCTGGGACCTAGATCACCGATATACCGGAGACTCTAACTCCGCTGCATACCAGATCACATGATATACCGGGATAGCAACCGCAGCCATATATCAACCACATGATATACATGAAGACTCAAACTCCTAAGCATATCAATATACATGGGATTCTCAACACCACAAGTATACCACACTATGTGTGGGTGGTTATCTAGTCTCGATATCACCAGTTCACCAACGAACAGGACCTAGGGCATCAACAGACGGAAACACTACAGAGGGACTCCTTTTCCAATGCAAGTTACCCGTCCGGACTCAATTTATAAACTATCATCATGATTCTAACAGATAAAGCCGTCCTCATCTTTTGCATTATTTTACTTTTTGAAAACCTATCTAATTAAGCAGGGCTAAGCATTACTACATATTTTTCAAAAAAAATGTAACAAGGAAATATGGAAATAAGATAGGTAATGCAATTGGTAGGTTATCACTCAACTCCTATTACTTAATACAACATTTCATACTTGAAGTGATAAAAACTTTATAAAAAAATCAAGGAAGGGGTTTAGATGCATCCGGGGCTTACCTTTATTGCAACGGTGGTTAGTTCTCGTCGGGATCACAGATGTTAGCTTTGGCACCAACACCATGGATAAGGAATTCAACATCATTGATGGATGTCACCTTCTCGAACAATCTTGTTGGATGGCATCTTTCCGAACGTTGATCAACACGATCCAATTCATTCTCGAAATAACTACACATAATGAAATGATGCATGCTTTAGCATGGTGAACTCATGACATGATGTACGGCAATGCATTGGTGAAAGCATAACAAGATTAATTAACTAGCTAATTATAAACTATTTTAAAAGCATTACATAAGATAAATATAAAACTCCATATATTCTAAAATCACATAGCCATATTAGGTATTAACATGACATAGCAGCATCATACAAAGGTAAAGAAATCATATTTTCTATTTATACATTTTTATTATAATTATAAACTATTTAATTAGCAACAAATAAGATAAATCAAAAAATAAAGCATATGGCATCCAATGACTACAATATTTTTACCATAACACAAACATGGCATCCGAAACATGTCATAAAAATTTCAAGTAAAAAGAAGGTACGCAGCATCATATATGAATTTCCTTCTTTTAAACATTAAATATAAGGCATAAAATACAACTAATTATTTTACTACAAAACATTACATGTTTCATATTTTTAATAAAAACTAGACATCACAAGGAACACAACAAAATTTGGTTTACCAAAAAAGGAGTTACCAAACTCCAGATATGATTTTTCAAAAATTTAGAAAAGTATTTATAAATAGGTCCTCGGGAAACTATTCATATGAGTCACAGTCTTCGCACATAGACCCCTCTCTTCTTTAAATTGCTGCACAAGGTCCTTCACGCGAAAACAAAACAGAGAACACATAGGAGGCCACGGAGCTTGCCGGCGGCGTGGTATCCGGCCACGGGGAGGGAACCTACAGACTTAGGATGACTAGGCAAACTCGATGGTGGCTCAAACACGGTGGCGGAGACGCTGGACATGGTCTCCGACGGCGAGGACGGCCATGGCGGCGCGACGTGTGGTGGAGCGGCGGCTCTGGTGCGAGCTAGACGAAAGAAAGGGCGCGGTTAGCTTTCAGAAGGTCAAGGAGAAGCTGATACTGACCAAATATAGGATTGAGGCGGAGCGGTGCACGGTGGCGACGTGAAGGCGGCGGCGGAACAGAGCGCCGCCGGCTGGCGGTGGCACAAAGCGACTCCGGCGGTGCGAGACTTCTCGGCTGGGCGACAGAGCGCCGTCGGAGTCGCTTTGTGCCACCGCCAGCCGGCGGTGCGAGACTACTCGGCTGGGCTCGGTGGGTGCGCAAGATGGTGTAGAAGCTGGTGGCGCGATCAATTTGAGCAGGGTGAGTTCGGTGGTGGCAGTGCACCGCACGAGGATGAAGAACGACGATGGCGGCCATGGCGCGACGCTGGAATTAGAAGAAAGAGAACTTGAAGTTGTCCGCGTGGCGGGCTTTATAGGACGGCCAAAACGACGCGATGACGACATGCAGGTGCTTGTGGTGCCACAGCGACATGGGACGTGGCGCTGCAGACACGCCTGGAAGCCGCCCGGAGGCCGACGATGGCGAAGCTGGAGTTGGCTTTCGCGATTTGAAGAAATTACAAAATTGCCACCGGCAAAATTTTGTAAATTACTCCCAAATTTTGAATAGCAGTTGAAAAACTCCTAATCTATAGAATATTCAAAATTTCAAACTCTACACTTTTGTCTAAATGAAGAACTTCAAATTCTGCTCAAAAATTGGATTTTAAAATCAAATTTTGAAAAGAGAGCAAAAAGGGAATAAACCCCTAGAACAAACATTTTAAAATCTTTTGATTTTTCTCAATAACTTAAAAATATTTCAATGTATGAAATACTCAAATTTTCAAACCAAACATTTTTATTATACAAAGTTTTCCAAAATTATGCATAAATTTTGAAACATGAATTTAAAATCAAAAGGGGACAAGTGTTGAAAAACTGTATTTTTAAATTCATTTGAAATTCTTTTTGGAAAATTGAAAAACTTTGAATACCACTATTGTAGGTCTCAGCAAGATTTACAAAAGTGCTTTTGAACCAACCCTAAATTCTTTGTAGATTTTGAAATATATAAAGGGGGATAAAACAGGGTTTTGAAAGTAGTTTTTGAATTATCAACCAACTCATCATTTTATGTATAAAACGAAGCATCATATAAAAGACATTATTAGAACATGAATGCATTTATGCCATGATGCTCAGTGATTATGCTTGATAATTTATATGATTAATACTTTAATTATGTATTAACATTTGGGATGTTACACGTGTCGCCCTCAGTGACTGGGAGGTCTCCTCGGAGTCGGAGTCCGAGCTCGAGGAGCCAGCCCCACCGCCGGAGGAAAAGGGAAAGGAGGCCCAAGCCCCACGACGCAAGCGACACCGCACCAGGTGCCACCGCCAGCGCAAGAAGACCGACGGCTTCATGGCCGACGCCCACCCCTCGCACCCGCTGCACAGGGAGCTTGAGCGTGTGGCCGCGTCGCCGCAACGGCCGCCAGATCCGTCCCACCACCAAACCTCTCTGGTGGCATACCCAGCACGACAGCGTGGGCATCAAGACGCAGACAGCTTCTACCAGGTACACAGCAAGCGCTTCGGCAGAGTGCGCTCTCCGCCGCACCACTCGCCGCCGCGCCGGTCACCGCCACGCTCACCGTCGTACCTGCCCCCGGAGCTGGTCGGGGCGTGCTACCGTTGCCTTCGACACTGGCACGTCCGTGCGCGCTGCCTCTACCCGGCCCGCTGCTACCGATGTTGGGCGGAGGGGCATCACGCGTCCAAGTGCCCTGAACGCCGCTGGGGTCGCCACTAACCCACCAGCGCCCGCACCTCTCGCCGCCTGGAGTTGGGGCATGGTGCGCAGCGGCCTCGTGCCAGCTGTAACACCCCTGGTGTTATATTAACTAAAACATGCCATGTCATCATATGCATTGCAAAGAATTCATGTTTAAGTCAACCTTAATGTGCATCAACTAAAATAAGTTTTCATTTCATAGGTTGATTGTGTTTCTGGAATGTTTTGTCACATGAAATCATAATACCCTACTTTCGAATGTAATCTAAAATACTTAGTTTATACTCTATGTACTTGAGGGTAAACCGTGTTTACACTAGTATCAAGCATAGTGTTTAAATCTAAGTCCAACCCTTAAAAATGATTTCCATATTTGAAGTTGAATTTGGATTTCAAAGCTTATTTCCAAGTCTTGCGATTCAAATTTAAAATCAAATAGGAAAGCTATAAAAATATTTTTCAAAAGTCAACTTGGTCAACCAAGGGTGTCATTGGGTCATTGACCTAAAAATATCCTTGGATGATGTTTGAGATCACTAATGACCAACCAATTAATTTAGAAACCAAATCAAGTTTGAGTTTAGTTTTAAAAGCCCTTTATTTCAAAATCTTGTTTTATCCCCATTTCTATATTTCAAAATCTATAAAGAATTTGGAGATACTCTCAAAATATAGTTTGTATATCTTGATAAGAGCTAAAAAGTTGGTATTTAATATTTTTCAAGTTTCCAAAAAGAATTTTAAATGAATTTGAAAATAAATTTTTCCAGCATTTGTCCCCTTTTGATTTTCAACTCATAATTCAAAAATTATGCATAACTTGGGAAAACTTTGTATATTTGAAAATGTTTGGTTTGACAAGTTCAGCATTTCATAGTTTTAAAGATTTTCAAGTTTTATTGAAAAATCAGAAGTAATTTCAAACATTTGTTTCTAGGGTTTTGTTTCCCTTTTGAATTAGAATTCAAATTTCAAAAATCTAAGAAAAATTTAAAAATGCTTGTTAAATGAAAAATGTAGCTCTTGAAAAATCATGCAGATCATATTTTGCGATATTTTCAAGTTCTTATGTAAAATCTGGAGTAATTTTCAAATTTTACCGAGTGACATCATCTGCTACAGTAATGCTGACGTCATCATCATCAATTCCCCCTCTGTTCCTCACCGTCGCCGTGGCCGTCGCGCACATGCCGGCGTCCGCCGTGGCTGTTGAGCGCCTTCTCGCGCCCGCGCGTGCAGCCGACGGTGTGGACGACTTCGCGTAGCCGCCAGCTACCTCTCCATCTCCATTCTGCTTTATATATAGGTGCGGCCGACCGTCGTCGTCTTCTTTTTCTTCCCTGCTGCCACCGCCGACGACCGTCCTCCGCCGGCAAAATTCATTGCCGTCGCTCCATCGTTGCCCACTTGCTCTTGCCAGAAGCTCCGCCACATCCTTGCGCTCAGTTTGAGCTAGCTCGTGCTCGCTCTCCCCACCCGAGCCGCCTGTGCGACGTCGTCTTCCTCGCGCATGGTAACTGCGCCGCCGCGAGCCACTTCGTCGACGACCGCTGCCACCGCTGGTCATTTTCTTTCATGTCCTATACCGTCATGCTTGTCATCATCTCCTCCATCTCATGCGCTACTTGGTTGGTCTGTTGGTGCACAGGAGTCGTCTTGACTCAAACCTTGCCGTCGGAGCACCGCCGCCATCAGCGCCGCCGTCTGCAACTCGACTCAGCGTGCATATCATCACCGTGGTGAGCTCCTACACCTTTCCATGCTCTCAATTTCACCTCTACCGCGCCATAGTGTCCGGCCGCCGTAGCTCGCCGCCAGCATAGCCTTGCCAGCGCCGCCGCGCGCGTAGCCGTCGTGGCTGGGGGTCAGGTTTGGCCTCATCTTGTTGCTAATTGTGTTCGCGTGGGTGTGTAGACCATGTCCGTGCACTCGCCGTCGCCGGAAATAGCTCCGGTGAGCTTTGCCGCCGCGCCCGAGCTCCGCTGTGCCGCCATGGCCGCCGGCGAGCCTGCTGCTCTTGCTCCGCTGCTTCATTAGCTACCCTAATCGACTCGCCGTGCCAAGTTGAACCTATAGGGCCGAACCCCATCACCGGAGACCTCACCGCCGGCGAGATATCGCCGGTCAAAGTCGCCATGCCGCAGGTCAACGTCGGGGGCCGATTTTCCTTTTTCTTTTATTTATTTCAGAAAATGATTTATTTGGCATTTTCTTTAGAAATTTATAATAATTTATGTATAGCTCCAAAAATTCTGAAAAATTAAGTGTATGTTCTTTATGATTTTCTCTATCTAGGAAAAATATGAAATGCCAAATTTGAGTAATTGTTACATAAGTTAAAATTAGCTCTTTTAATTAAAAAATGCACCTTCAATGATTTTTAATAAATAAAATAATTGGTTTTTATTTCTGAAAATTGTTTTGCCATCTAATTAGACCAAGATATATCCAAAATAAAATTTTGAGCTCAATTATACAACCTTAATTTTATACCTTTATTTAAATGATTTTAATTAATTAATTAATTCCTTTAATCATGCTTAATCATTATAGGATTTGTTTGACTTTGGGATTGATTGATGACCTTGGGTCATTAATCTTAATGATCTTTGGTACTTTAATTAATGAATTGCGCTTATCTTAATTATGTCATTAGGGCTTAATCAACGTTATTTCATGTGTTTAATGAAGTTCTTTAATAAAGTAGTTAACCCTAATGAACTTAGTAAGTTTTTTTGGTTTATGGTTTTATCGTGAAGGAAAGTTGTACTCAAGCCCTTAATCTAGTCCTGCATCCATCGAGCATCATGTTTACTACTCCATCATGTTGAAGCATATCATTTTATCATGTAGCTTCCGTTAACGAAGAATTTAACGTTGTCGAACCAGATCCTAAGGAAGAGCAAGTTCAGGAGTTGAGTGTTGATCCAGAGCTCGAGACCACCTACCCCGACCATCAAGGAAAGCCCCGGATGCATTCAAACCCTACCCTTATTTTATAAAAGTTTTATCGCTTCAGTTATGAAATATTGCATTAAGTAATAGGAGTTGAGTGATAACCCACCAAATTGCATTACCTGTCTTATTTCCATATTCTTTGTTACCTGATTTTGAAAAATGTGTAGCAATGCTTAGTCCTGCTTAATTAGTTACATTTTTAAAAAGTAAAAGAATGAAAAAGATGAGGATGACTTTATCTGTGGAAATATGATGATAGTTAATAAATCGAGTTCGGACAGGTAACTTGCATTGGGAATGGAGTCCCTCTGTAGTGTTTTCGTCTGTTGATGCCCTAGGTCCCGTTCGTTGGTGAACTGGTGATATCGAGAAACTAGAAATCCATTTGCATGAAGTGATATACTAAGGATTGGAGCCTAGGTATGTCATGGAGTGATATATAGTGGGGCTAGAGTCTCCACATATGTCATAGTGTGGTATACCGTGGGTTTGAGTTCCCACGTATATCGGTACACTGGGTTTAAAGGGCTCACGTGTATCATGTGGTGATATATGGCTGCGGTTGTTATCCCGGTATATCGTGTCATCTGATATGCTTAGGAGTTAGAGTCTCCTGTATATCAGTGACCTAGGTCCCAGCTGGGTATATAAAATGGATTGGAATCATCGTTGCTTCTCGGAGAAGAAGACTCGATCGGTGTTCATCATCGTAGTAACAACTTAAATTATGGTTAAGGTTTATAAATGGAGTTGGTTGATATTCTTGAGCTAGAGTTTTACAACTTTACTTTCTGTCAAGCTTTTCTGTAAAAATTCCTACGAGCCTTACCTCGTCCCTCTAGCCTACATTTATGGGTCTTCACCCCTCTTTTTCGTCGGGTCAGTCTTGTTGAGTACTTTTATACTCAGGGTTTGTTGAACCCTTGTTGCAGGTGAGCCCCATGAGCAGGTTTGCTTTGCATCCTGCTGCATGACAGTCGTTGCGGAGAGTGACGACGAGTAGAAAGTTTGGCGCTTGGGCAGAGCGTACTGTCAGGGTGTTGTAAATAAGTTATCTATAGCTACTCCACTACTGCTATGGTTTGTAAGTTTTGAACTAAATGGTTGGTAAACTTATGTTATTGTAACCCTTTCGCTATTTTACTCCGATATATTTTATTTGTATAAAACTGTTGTAATACTGCAATGTCTCTTTGTAATGATTGATCCTGCTCGGAGAATCGTGGATGATTCGGGATTTACCCGACAGACCTTTTAAGTTTTATGGATCACATTCATAGTTATTAGGAGTCTGTTTAGACAATAATAATGCATGTGGGCCATAAGATTTAGAAGGTTCTGCCACACCGGCCAGAGCACTATGCGGCCAGTAGGATGAGACCTACGACCACCTGCTTGTCGCTTGTGTCTACAGCCAGGAGGTCTGGTTTCGTCTGTTGAGCATCGCCGAATTACAGCAGTACGCTCCGGATGTGAATGACGGCCTAGCCGAGTGGTGGCTGCGCACAAGAAGCCTCGTCCATGCGATCTGCGCAAGAGCTTCGACTCCATTGTGCTGCTAGTCACCTGGGAAATATGGAAGGAGCGGAACAGACGTACGTTTGATGGAGAGTCGAGACCGTGCTCCTTGCTCCTGCGGCGCATCAAGGTGGAGACGGACTCGTAGATTGCCGCAGGATATCGGTGTCTCTCGCCGCTCGCCGCCTTAGTCAGCTAGAGTGTGTGTTCTCCTTTTTAGCGGAATAGTTTAATCCCTTAGTACACCGCTTTTGCGCCACCGTTAGAGCCGGTGCCTTATGTTAGTGTGTTTGCCGTTATGACGATGGCAGCTTGCCATTGCCTGTAGCGTGCTTTGTATCAAAACTCCTTTTTCCCTTAAAGCAGTACGCGCTAGTTGCACGATTTCGAAAAAAAAGACTCAATTTAAGCAGCTATAAAACATGCGAGCACATAAAAAAATCCATGGCACCAACAGCCTTCATCCATAGCAGTGGGAGGCGGTCCAGTCAAGAAGATGATAAATTTAAATCAGAAAGCAAAACACCAACCAACAGGAACCGACGGGGTAAAACCTAGAAAAACTGAAATGAAATTGTGCCACCCTGACTATATGAAGACTAGAAATAGGGATTTTCATTATTCCTAATTGAAACTGAGATATTCTCACCCGAAAAAAAAAAGAGAAAAGAAACAATGATCTTTGATTTTTCTGCCCACTTTCACTACTTACAGTACAAGGTAAAATTGAATGATGGAAGATTCAATCTCCCATGCACCAGGTAGAAATCTCATTTCTTGCTTAGGCCCATAGCAAAGGGATTAGCATAAATCATGAAAACTATTGACAAAAAACAGTTTGTTACTAAGTTGCTTCTCTATTTCACACTCCATAAAAGTCACAACTCACAACAAACAACTAAATTCATCACTAGCAGCATTGCACTTCACCACTTTATATTAATAGGGCAACTTCCTGAGTATTACCATATTGAAAAATGGCAACAAGACAACAAGTCATGTAAATAAGCACAGACCTCCCCACTCAGATGCAATCTGATATCTCAAGGTAACAAATAACAAGAAAGATGACTGACAACATATAACAATTTACCAAAACAAGATGGAGTTCTACATCCATATGGACAAAGATGCAATCTGATATCTCAAGGTAACAAATAACAAGAAAGATGACTGACAACATATAACAATTTACCAAAACAAGATGGAGTTCTACATCCATATGGACAAAATTTCGTAATCATACTTGCAACGATCAGGCAAAACATAAAGCTCATATTCGGATAGAGTTCACGGCAACAGGTTTTGACCCTGAGGCTGCATGCAATTAATCAGATGATGAAAAGAAATACTATCAGTTTCCCAATAGCATTGTTTTCTCAGAGCACGTGATTACAGCAATGAATTCCTTGTGTTGTGCAATCCTTCCTTCATCTTCGAGATGACATCCTCCATGTTCTATCTGAAGCCTTCAAGCTCTTCTTCCACTGTGATACAAAACCCAGGGTCATATAAGCAATGCCCTTAGGCGTTTTAATCAACACATTTGAAGACCAGTGCCCATCCTATCATGGTAAAACAGTTACATACCTGATTTAGCGCCACCACGCAAGGGCTCAGCGGAGCTTAAGCATGTTCAGTCCTGCTTTGGCTAACCTAGCCAGCATCCCAGTTGGCAAACCAGTCTTAAAGGATATACCAGTGAAGGACCGAGCTGGTACACTTGGTAGAGTAGACCTCCCACTTGTAATGTTCTTCAGGATTGATGGTCCACAATGATGTTGTTGGACCAACAAATCAGAACTCCATGCATTAGGCCGAAATACACCAGCTCTGTTTCGGTAATAAAAGTCCATCAGAAACTTGTTTTGTAGATCTGGGCAAACTTGAGAGTCCATGGGTTTCTGGTATTGCATGCCTAGCATTTGATGGCACTTGACTCTGAACTCGGTTACCCATCTGTCTTCAGCATTCACAAGTGTTGGATCGATAGGATGAAAGGTTACTGATCCATTCTTGGGTAGCCTGATATATTTCTGAATAGTAGGGTCAGATGATCTCATGCTGTTGTAATTGAAAAAGCATATGTTAATATGTTATCCAAAACATCTTGCAAAGTATTAATGCCTGAAAGCCCAAATTTCTTTACCGCAGGATTATCTTCATCCATGGCTACTCCAGGCACATTTCCATGATTCATACCTGCCTTATGAGCTTCTACAACAGCATGTAGCATTGATCCCATCAAAACCTTAGTCAACTTACCCCAAAATTTCACCATCATACCAAGGTTAGGGTCATAACAGTTCAACGACAGAATACTCGTGTCAATCAGTGACGTTGCACAGGCTGTGAATATCTTATGAAACTTGGGGCTTTCTCCAAAATAGATAACGAAAGTCCCAAGAGCTATATTCAACTCTGGCATTTCACTCTGACCATCGCATGACATAGCTCTACAGAAAGCAGTCTTCAGATTTTGAACTCCGAGAGGTATCTCTCCTGGATGGCGATTTGGTGCAATTTTGTGGTATTCTCCCACAAAAGGGAGAATATGGCACTTCCTTGATGGTATATAGGCATCCACACCATCACGAGGGCAGAACTGAAAAGAGCCCTCCTCGTCTTTTAGCACAGCCTTCAGCCAAGATTCTTTTCCATCAAATGGAAGATCCAATGCCCTGCCATTGTACTTAACCAGGAAATGGAAGGTTCCATATGATGGTGTGGAATACAACCATTTCACAGAATTGAAAAGGGCAGACACATCCAGACATGCTCCTCTCAATTGATTCCACAATCGAAACTTGATTACAGCGAGAACATAACTCCGCATAATATCCTCATTGGTTCCATCAAGTGAAACTACAGCATGATCAATAACAACTTCCTGAAAAAGAATTATACAATGCTGAAAACAAGAAAACAAAGGTAGCTCTCAATCTGTACTCTTAGCATCTGATGTTAAACAGACTAGAGATTCATTTAATATGGCGCAAGCAGAGCAGAGTCATGACTTAATTATAAGTGAGACGTATGGAAGAAAAAAGCATAAGTGTTTTCAAGTGTATAATGCTATGAACGTTACATTTTTTTGACTGCATGTTCAGTTATTGCCTAGCCCTAAAAACTTGAACTTATCATTCATCTGCATCTAGATGAGGCAAATTTCATCAGTGAATAGATGTACTGGACAGTGCATAGAAAACTACATTTCAGTATTGGTTGCACACCAAGAGTTACGTCTAATACAAACCTGCTCCATTATGTTAAACTTCTGTTTCTATGTACTACTTAAACAAATCCCAGACCATGGTCAAAATTTGTTGTCCAAACTCTGGAAGAAATAAAAAGATACTACAGTATTCTTAGGACCCCCCTTCCCCCTATTTATATTCTTTCACAAATTCATGATACATATTCAGCACTATTTGGATTTCGCAGGTTACTTACTTCATCGGCTTCTTGAAGTAGATCTTGTATCACATTCAATGCAAATTCTGCAAAATCATTGCCATTTTCATGCAATTCTTAAAACAAAACAAAAAAAAAACAGCAGACCATTTAAAAAATGGCATTTAAATGCATGCAGTTGTCACTTAATTTAAAAAAGATAGTGCGGAAATATAAGCGGTTCTCACCGGTAACAGATTGCCTATGTTTAGAGTGTTTGTTGAGAAAAATCTCTTTGAGTTTGAGCTAATGGAGGGCCGCTGCAGAAAACAAAAGGTTATAATAATTAGTACAGATCTCCATATTAAAGGATATCAGATGTCACTCGTCTACAATCTATTACCATAGCACAATTTTTCAGAATTTTTTCCACGTTCCTTATCTTCTGCTCAAGTTTTGGATCGAATTTTAATGCGCTGCGTCTGGTATCGCTGTTGGTTCTATAAGACCCCTAAAATAGAAAAGATTGGCACAAAAATGCAAATAGTTAGCCAAAAAGTCATTGATCTCCCAATTTAGCATAAAAAATCACTTCCTCTTTTTCTCTCATTCTCATTCTGTTTGTAATGAACTAAACACATTAGTGCGCTTTGCTGACACGTTGATAACCTGCTTGAAGTGTGCTCTTTGTTTCTTTTTTAGTTAAAAGGCACAAAATAAATAAAAAGGAAATTTATAATTAAGCATTCTTGGGCACATGGCAACAACTAAACAAGGTGATATCAGGCAGGCCTGGTCAGCCTCCTCACATAGAAATTGTTAAATATGCAATAGCTCTCAAGCTCATTTTTTACTTACCAAAGCTACTAAACCCAGAAACAACCCAACATCTCATCCACAATAATGCCCAGAAAAGTAGAAAATTATAGAAAAACTATGTCCAGATAACAGTATTTTTTTTCTTACCAAAGTTACCGCATGTCCTGCTGCTTCTATTCTTTGTCTTTCAGCTGGAACATTTGGTTTGAAGTCGTTGGATAGATCAATCGCCTTTGCGTATAATGGAAATAACAGAGTATTAGGCACCATTAGAACACATTTCGTCGTACAAAATATCAGGCTGATTTGGTATCAGACACGCTTGACAAAAGAATGAGTCAACAGACCAGATTATTCGTTGAGAGTACACAGCGAGAATCACCAGCATTTCCCACAATGATTTGGTTGCCTCTAACGACAACCACGCACGCGGTACATCCATCTTTTTCTGGCCCCCTATACTCAGGCTTCTGGGAAAATATTGAAGATGAAGTGAAATGTTACAACTTACAAGCTTTCATATTAGAGTTTACAAGGACCAATTGTAAAACATGTATGTATACTATCAGCTTCATAGAGCCAAAATGATCAATGAAAATCAGGTGGGGTGTTCTCTCCCCCACTTTGACCGATCCAAAAAAAAATAGTTGAGTAAGAACCTGACAGAAGGGTAGAAATCGACTCTTGAGCAGAGCCTTTCTATATGCTTTCCAATTGTCATTACCACCATACCGAGATAATTCACTCCATGCACTCCTGTCTTTCATCATCTCATCCATCCTACAGCAGCAAAGCAGGAGCAATGATTACATATTTCTTATTTGCATGTGCAACAAAAGTTCAAATATGAACAAAGAATGTTGCAATATTGGTCCTTGTCATCCACTATAGTAATGGAGGGAAATAACTTAGTGTCATCTAAAAATATATAATTCATTCAGTGAGCTAGAGAAGGCTAAAAACCTTAAGAACGTTCTCTCAATTGCAATTTGGAGATTATCATGAAACCTATCATGTCTGCGAAGCTCAATGTGTAAGTGTCTCGCATAATACTTTGAAACAGCAGGTCCTGAAACAGAATTTCCTATAAGTCAAATATCATGATAAATGGTAACTATTGCTAAAAACAGAAAAAAGAGTCAGCAGTTCTCATGAATGCATAGTAAGAATGCAATGGACACAAGTAGCTAAACATCTGGCCTGTCTTTTGGTGTCATGCATTTGAAACTTGTTCAAGAAGATTAGGGTGAAGATCATACCTCCATGGCCATCATATACACCAAAGAATGATGTGCCAGTTGCAGCATCAAGATTTAAGACAATTGCATGCTGCAGAGAAAGAAGGTTAACATGAGGCTTCAATTGTTTAGCAGCAACTCATAGCAAATAGCAAGTCAATCATGTGTATTTCATAGAACTATGCATCAAATGATCCTACACAGCAAGGCTGGTAGGTTACTCACAGCATCCTCCACATTTACACGGTATCCTTGCATAGCTGATACGGCGTAATCAAGTCTTTCATTCTCACCCTCCTCAGTAGTCTTTACTGTCACAGGTACAGCAAGTGCCATACCGGAGCTTGATATCCTGCTGCATACTAGTGTGAGTATAATATCCTAAAAATTGATAACCAGGAAATTTTTTGGGAAAGAACAAACATCACGGTTTTTTTCTCCAGAACACAGGAGAGCTGCTTATCTTTATATTAAGATGGATTAACATGAGAATTTTATGATCACATAAGTGCCAGAAAGCATTGATGACATACAAATAGAAAGATTCATTAGCACTGGCATTGTCCTATGCAAATTAGGATCTCATTGCAGAATGAAAACATAGATAGGCATACACCATTGCTTAGAAAGCCCAATGCAGAAGTCGCCTTATCTTGACCATTTCTATGGTCAAGGAACGAACAGAGACAATTTTGAATGGCATGTAGGATTTTATTGAGGTTTGGAAACAGGCCCCTTGGTTGCATTACAGGACTATGAAGAAGTAGCAGTTTCCAAGGATGCATTAACAAAGTTCTGAATGTTGGAAGCTATAAAATATATGGTATGACACACACAAGCTTACATTACATAGGAGGTATGCAAGTCCTTA
>CM041638.1:6783138-6806273 GCA_023333625.1 Bothriochloa decipiens
GCCCGGCGCTCAGCCGCTCATTTCCACCACGAGCTGAAGGAAAATGTGTGTGGACGCAGGCCTACCAGGCTAGCCCTAGCTGCTTCCGCTACTGCGCGCCGGCGCGCACACGTCCGTGGTACCCTGTCCCAGAACATATACAGTTGCTGCAAAATATTCAACCAAACTCTTGACAATAATAGCGGACGAGCTGATAGCTCTCGGTGGTGAAGCCGCTCGGTGGTGAGCGCTCCCACCGCGTTGGAGCCCCGCTCGGCGTTGGGTTTGCATGGGGTTTTTCCCCCAAAATGAACAGTGTATCGTGATGTCACAAAGTAACGCGTCGCCTACGGAGTCAGAAGATTCTGGTGATCTCAAGAAGGACGTGTGTGCGTATGTAGTGTGGGCGTACGTAACGTCCGTCGCCTATAAAGTCAGAAGATTCTGCTGATCTTAAGAAAACTCTTGACAGGCATTAAAAAACTTTTGACAATAATAAAACAGAAATACTACGAGTACACAAATAATGTTATATTTATCGTATTAATACTAACTACATATATCATTATATTTGTGAAATACTCGGTCCACCTTTGACTCTTTTGTACACCTTTTTTATAACAATATGTTTAGATACATGCAAAATAGATGAATTAAATAAATCAAAACAATTTATAATTCAAAAATCTGAATAATGCGAAAGCATATTTTTACAGTATAGAATAATTTCAAGTCATAAATTTGGATAATGGTTCTCTTTTATAAACTTTAGTAAGCATTAGATTGTTTGACTTGAACTAAGCCTACTACAGTTACATTATTTTTCGGACGAAGAAAAGAAAGCATCGTACAGATCATTTGGTGTCATTAGACGTCTCGACCAAACTTGCAATACTATACAGTACTAGTAATATAGTTTACGCCGCCATGCTGCCCAAGCATGAAATTCATTCCCTTGTCTTAAGTGTGTTGTTTTATATCATGCCTTGTTGCACGTGTATACCATATGTTTAAGTTCCGGCAGCGTCAATGAGTAATGAGTGGATTGTAGTATATGGCAGTGGTTCAAAGTCATAATCATTGCCCATATGCAATAAAAGTTTACTTACTTGCGAACATGACGGTGTGACCCTGATTAATTGAGAAAAGATAAGTGGTTGGTCACAGATGGTGCAACTAATGTGAAAAACATGCAACACCTTACGATTTCTTTATGTTGGCACCTTTCGAATGGAAATAGAATAGTAATTAAATTAATTGGCTTTCACCTTTTTAAAAAACACAGTATGAGTGTAGACTCACATACAGGCACATATACTCAACCCTAAAAAAATTCAGTAATGTTGTTAAATTCTAGAACAAATTCAATAAAGTGAAAGTACCTGTATCAAATCAAGGAATTAAACGTAAGTGGACAGATTCTATCATAAATAAATGTGCTATATGCTCAATTCGTTTTACATAAACACAATGACCAAAAACAATGGGAAGTTCCTCAAGTCTCGTTAGTCCCCAAGGCATGTTGTAACAATGGAAAGAAGCTACTTTTTTCTTTTTCATCTCGGCTGGAACATTGTGAGATGCATCCATGGTGCATTTAGAGACAGACAAGTTGTAGTTGTAGGCTTTTCCGGTCGTGGTCGTACTCGTACGTCCTCCGATCATGGAGACGGGCCGGAAACGCTCCTCCAAACCGTGGAGCCACTCCAGGCAGGGCGAAACGGCCCCGAGACCGACCAAGTGCTAGGGTAGGCTGCTTATGCTTATCCAGATGGAAATCTCAGCTGCTGCTTCTTTCTCAAATGCAGACGATGGCTCAAGCGCTAGAGTAGCTTATCGGACAGTTTCCGTGTAGCTAGCCGGCCACCGGCGGCCACGGCAGAAACTGATGCGAAACAGTGAAGCGCCGTCACTGCCAGTGCCAGCTTTGTCGCCACGACGAGCACAGCGGCAAGCAGCAACAGGTGTCGGGGATGGATGGCAGCCGGTCCCAACAGGAACCGAGGCCTGAACAGTGCCATCCATCAGAATCACCGGACCCAAACCAGGCCAACGCCGGCCGTTCCGCCGGCGCCGGGCCCCGACAGTGAATGCATGAAGCCAGTTGGTGGCCTTGATGCCCTGCTCTGCTCATTTCCACCACGAGCAAGGTGCAGCCTGACGTGCAGCTACTCGGTTGTGCAGGGACACATGGCGAGAGCCAAAAATGTAGGTAGAGCTTATTTTAAAATTCTTACGTGTCGTATCTAGGAGTGTCTAAAAATTTTAAAATTTTACACATTAATAGTAATATATCAAATAAGCATTATATTAAATTTTGAGATTCAAACATATTTTATAAAAATTTAGAGCATCTTTAAGAGACATGCTATCCTCGTTTTGTATGTTATATTTAGAGGTTTAGAGAAAAAAATAAACTCCAACGGATATGCTATCTTGTTTTGTAAAATAGCAAGCTGGTTATTCCTAAACTTTCGTATGGTAAATATACATTGCATGATTAGAGTTTTCTAGTTTTTTATAAAGTTTTCTATTTTAAAGATTTGCTAAATTATATGTTTAGTAATCTATTTTTATCAACTCTTTTGAAGTTGCTCTTACTTGCGAAAATGACAGTGTGGCCTTGATTAATTAAGAAAAGATAAGTGGTTGGTCACATATGGTGCAACTAATGTGAAAAACATGCAATACCTTACGATTTCTTTATGTTGGCACCTTCCGAATAGAAATAGAATAGTAATTAATTAGCTTTCACCTTTTTTAAATAACAACGTATGCTATAAAAATCGACATTTTGTGCCAAGCATGGAACATCCACCGGCGTATCCTGATAACCACGGCGAGCACTTGCGGCGGAGCAACAGCCGATCGAGCAGATGTCTGATCGCGACGCTGCATTTGCATCGACGGGTCGTGTAGATCGCCGGTCCTGCGCGGGCGGCCAGCGGCCGCGGTGTCGGGGATGGATGGCAGCTGGTCCCGGGAACCGAGGCCTGAACAAGTGAACAGTGCCATTTGCATCAGAATCAGCGGACCCAAACCAGACCAAGTGACCAACCCGGCCGTTCCGCCGGCGCCGGGCCCCTGACGGTGGAGTGAAGCCAACGTATTACCAGGCATCTATATTACCATTAAAAAAACCAAACTTTTCATAAAATGTACATTCAAATTTGCTTATATTTATCACATTAACTACCATTATACTCGTAAAATACATTTATATAGAAGTACACGCACTGGAACTTATAAACTATTTTTCTCTCACTAACACTAGCCAACTTATCAGCCGAATATCCTAATCACGGTTTCAAGTTATAAATGTGAATATTGTTTCTTACGTACAAACTTACCAGTACTTGGTAGGATGAATAATGGAGGACAAATAGTATAGATTAATTAATTAATAGTCCTCGTACAAGTCATTTGGTATCATCGGACATTTCGACCGAACCTGTTCATTACTACTCCTATACTAGTAATATAGTTTACGCCGCCAAGCATGAAACCCTTGTGTTAGGTGTTGTTTTGTACCATTCCTTGTTGCACGTGTATACCATATATGTTAAGCTCCGGCGTTGTCAATAGACTATGAGTGCATCGCTGTGGCTCAAAGTCATATCATGGCCGGTATGCAATGAGTTTATTACTTGCGTACTACATGACAGTGTGATCCTAATTAATTGAGAAAAGATAAGTGGTTGGTCACATATGGTGCAACTAATGTGAAAAACATGCAAAACCAACACCCGGCCGGTTTCTTTATTTTGACACCTCCCGAAGCGAAATAGAATAAGAATTATTTGGGTTTCACTTTTTTTTAGAAACAGAGTAAATACATAAACTCACATACAAGAATACACACTCACCCCTAACAAATAACGTTACTAAATCTTAGAATAAATTTAAAATAATACGAGTACACTAATCAGCTCAGCTTAGATCTGCCCGTGTACATGCATAATGAACTGCAAGAATGCAACAACCAACATTATTTATTTATGCTGTGCTTTTAACAAGGCATATGTAGTACATATTAAAACACACAAGTGCAATGCATAAAGATGAAAACGGACATAGTCACATAGAATAGTTGACAGATTTATGAAAACTGAATAGAGATGTTAAAGATAATCAACTTCCATTACTTGTGCATACTAAAGTCATCTACTCCGTATTTGACATAAGATTCTGGGAAAGCTTGAATTGATAGATTTAGCAAGTTCCATGTAAGATGTTGACAAATTTTGATAGAAAAACTAGAGTTTTAGATACCAGAGGAAAAAAAAATTAGCTTGTTTAAGTTTTATATAGCCAGAATGACGCAGCCGGGGCTAGTAACAATCAACCTTCTTAAATATTCATTCGAAAAACAATCAGGACTCCTTTGATCAATCACTCCCCTTAAGAATTGGATGGGAATGAACGGGAATTTAGGTCAACTCTCTGCCTTATTCTTATTCGATTCTAAAGGAGAGTGGTTGGATATTATATACACTTCCAGCAGCACGAGATATTTGTGGTCTCCGCTCTGCACTGCACTCGAGCCTTTGAGGCTTCACTGCTGAAACGCCGTCGGTGCACGCCGAGCCCTTGCTGCGCCACAACTTATTACATCATCTTCCGCTTGCCTCACCTGTCACCTTGTTTTCCATAAATAAATATGTCAAAAAAAAATAGGAAGAAGCGGTTACTGTCTGCTCTAATAAGCCCGTAATAACCCCAGCCACGATCGATCCCATCCGATCCGTGGCCTACCGCCATTAGTGCTGTGCTTTTCTTTTGCCGAGACGATTAATCTTTTGTCCTAATCTAATGTCGTCATTACAAAATACTATGAGGAGCCCAACAAGAGAAAGGGATGACGAGCACCAAGTACCCTACTGCAGTACAAAATTATACTACGTACTAGAGTAGATTACATGCAAGTGCCACTGGATTAATGCTGACGGTGGTCGCAACACCAGACACTACGCCACATGCGACGACGCAATCTAGTATCTATCTATCAGGAGTGTCACAGGCGAGAGGAAAAAATAATTACAAAAAAAAAAAAAACTAGTCCAAGCCTGCACTAATCCTGCGGCGATCGGCACTGATGCGTCACTGTCATCGCGGGCCCGTCCCCCGCGCTAATAATGCAATGTCAGAGCCAGGGTCGAGTGGTTTACAATGATTCCGCCACGAGCCGAATTGAATCGCAGAGAGAGGTGCCACCACTCCCAGCAGCTGTCAACAGGGAGAGCGAGCGAGCGCCCCAGACGACCCGCGGAAAAATCAGCCGCTGCCGTCGCCTCCGCCTGGCCTGGCCGCGTGCGTAATTTAATCCCCGCCATTCCTCCACCTCCCTCCATTTTGCTGCTGCTAGCACCTGCCTCTCCAGCACCAGCACCTGAGCTCAGCCTGCTCTGCTCCATCACGCCACACGGCCATGGACCGCGGCGGCGGCGGCGGCGGCGGCCACGCGCTGCGCGCGGCGCTGCTGCTGCTGCTGCTGCTCACGCTGCCGACGATCCCCGTGCCGGCCGCCTGCCCAGCGACGACGACGACGGCGGCGGCGTTCCTGGAGGAGGACGCGACGACGATCCTGTCCGCCGTGGGGAGAGCGATGCCCGGCGGCGGCAGGAAGGGCCCCGCGACCGCGAACGCGAACGCGAGCGCGAGGCCACCGCGGGACGGCGAGAGGCGCCGCCACCGCTACGACGTGGTGCGGCCGTCGTGGAAGGATGAGATCGCGGGTCTGGCGGCTCGTCCGGAGCTGGCGGCGTGGCTGCGCTCCGTGCGTCGGCGGATCCACGAGCGGCCCGAGCTGGCGTACGAGGAGGTGGAGACGAGCCGCCTGGTCCGCGCCGAGCTGGCCGCGCTGGGCGTCGCGTTCCGCCACCCCGTCGCGCGCACGGGCGTCGTCGCCACGCTCGGCACCGGCGCCGCCCCCGTCGTCGCGCTCCGCGCCGACATGGACGCGCTGCCCATCCAGGTACGTGGCGTGTACGGCATGGACGGTCGTGTCTGGTGTTGTTGTTCGTGCTCGATCCTCGGTTTCGTGTGCGTGGCCACCATGCGGCGAGCCTCCGACGACCTTCTTCCTTGGCGCGCCCATAGCAACTCGTAAACTCGTCGAAGAAGTTATCTTTTCAGTTTATCTGAGGATTGAAACGATCCTCACGAAATCTCCGCACGATTTAGCTCGTGCGTTGCCAACACGCCGGACGCCCTCGGTTGCCAACAGTGCAAAGCAACACTGTTGGTCCGTCCTTCGCTTTGGGTCTTGCGCCGCGTAGGACACCAGCCACCTGGAGGACAGACAGCAAACGGATGTCTCATGCTTCCGGCCTCGTGAAAAATGTGATCGTCCATCCATCCTGCCTACAGTGGTCCAGGTCCATCACCCAGCCCAGACCACTTGCTGACTGTATGCTCCGGTGGTCCTCTCTCGTCTCGACCAAACACTGATGCAACGATGCAGTGGAGACACACACACACGACGTGGACCTGTGGTGTGTGGTCACCCGGATCTCGAGAGATCATCCATGGCCGCGGCACGCCCATCACAGACACCACGGAAAAGGAGCTTTCTGGTTTCTTGCCCGAAATGGCATCAGTCGTTGGTAAACCCGGGGGCAAGCACGCCGATTTCGCCTGACTGCCCAGAACGGGCAGTTTTCTACGCCCGAAAGCTCGACGACGACGAGGCCGCTTTCTCACGATGCAACGCTTGTCCGCCCGCTCAGGCTCATGTAGTATGCGCGTTTGGCACATCAATAGGAGGAGTACGAGTACCGGCTGGAAAGCGGGAGCATCCAGCTGCCCGCCCCGTTCCAGGATCGGCATGGAAGATGGCACTTGCCTGACGACGCGTCCGTGTGTTTGGTTGCAATTGCAGGAGGCGGTGGAGTGGGAGCACAAGAGCCGGGTCCCCGGGAAGATGCACGCGTGCGGCCACGACGCGCACGTCGCCATGCTCCTCGGCGCCGCCAGCATCCTCAAGGCTCGAGAGCACCAACTCAAGGTACCATGACCGGCCTACGGCGCCACCCCACACCCTCTTTCAGTTTCAGACCTTACACTACTTGTTTAATACAATCGATTGATACTAGTACCCTTTTTGTATAAACTTTGTCAAATTTAAAATGAGTTTTCTCAAAAGAAAGATGGTTTGACATAGCACAACACCATAACTGTATCTTTTCTTTGGCACGTGGAGAATAATGCCCTTCCGTTCACGTAGCACCTGCTGCAGTGCGTACATGCAAAGCATATAGTACCTCCTGCATTTCTCAGACGTCCAGAGATGCCCGTTCGTAGACGTAGCTTTCGTCCCCGTGGACGCCACTCTACTCCTGCGTCCAAGGGACCCGGCTTGTTACGTGCTCCGCACCTGCCCATCTCATCTCAGCATTCTTTCTTCCTTTCTTTCTACTTGAAAACGTGATCTGATCTGAATTTAGGTCGCTAGATTTCGCTTTTCGAAGGGAATGCAATGGGCCAAATGATAGTTTAAGACGAGCGCCCAAAGTGCAGAAATGATGTGCCACCACGCTCTGATATCGTGGTGGTGATCCATAGCCCATTGTTGTGGTTGTGGGCAGTGGCATCATGCAAATGTCAGCGTCACGAGCCGTACCAGTAAAGCACTAATTCTTTTGAAATCTCGAATTCTTTTCCCCACGTGCTTCTGAAGACTCGCAATGATCTGTCACTGATGATGCGGATGCACGTACAGCCACTCCGTCCTTGTTCTTGTAACTTGCACCTTTGAGGCTTTATTAGTGCTGCATCAAGAGGAAAAGTTGTTCCTCTGCACAGCGTTTGTTTCTTTCGATTGTCTGCAGTTGATTGTGCTGTTGGGAATTGGTGCGACACTGCTTGGTTCACTGCTTTTGAAGCATCAGATGCCGGTGCTTGCTCATCAGTGAGTGTGGTCTTGGCATTTCTTACTGTGTGACCTGTGGAAAGAATCGGTGGAGAAACTCCATTGTGCCAGATTTTAGGCTTTAGACGGCATTGACATGAGCTAGATACTCCTATCCTACCGGGATAATCATCATGTTGGAAGGATTGAATTCTTGGTTAGCGGTTGACACAAAACGGCTGTGAAAGTTAGATGCTGCCATGCTGGTGGTATTTTGACTGGCTGATGATCCCTGCTGAAGTCGCACTGTTCCCTGCTGATATTTTGACCATAAGCGTACACAAAATGAGCTTGCTGACTGGCGTTTTGGGTACATGTTTCAGGGCACGGTGAAGCTTCTGTTCCAGCCGGCGGAGGAGTCCGGGTGCGGCGCGAAGCGGATGATCGAGGAGGGCGCGCTGGACGGCGTGGAGGCCATCTTCGCCGTGCACGTCTCCCACCAACATCCGACGTCCGTCATCGGGTCCAGGACGGGCGCCCTCCTCGCCGGCTGTGGCTTCTTCAAGGCCGTCATACGCAGCGGCGAGGATCATCCACGCCGGGCCGCCGCCAACCCCGTCCTGGCCGCCGCGTCCACCATCATCATCCTGCAGAGCATCGTCTCCCGCGAGGCGGACCCCCTGGACTCACAGGTTGTCTCGGTGGCACTGGTGAACGCCAGCGACATCGAGATCCAGCAGGCGTCGACGGCGGCGGCGGCGCACGCTGGGCTGCCTCAGGAACTGGTGCTGGGCGGCACGTTCCGTGCCTTCTCGAATGCGAGCTTCTACCACCTACGCCGTCGGATCGAGGAGGTGATCACGGCGCAGTCGCGCGTCCACGGGTGCGCGGCGACCGTGGACTTCTTCGAGGACCAGAGCTTCTACCCGCCGACGGTGAACGACGCGCGCATGTACGGCCACGTGCGCCGCGTGGCGACGGAGCTCCTGCTGGGTGGGCCCGTCGCGGCGTACCGCGACGTGCCGCCGATGATGGGCGCCGAGGACTTCTCCTTCTACTCGCAGGCGGTGCCCGCGGGGTTCTACTACGTCGGGGTGCGCAACGAGACGCTGGGGTCCGTGCACACGGGGCACTCGCCGCACTTCATGATCGACGAGGACGTGCTGCCCACCGGCGCCGCCGTGCATGCTGCCATCGCCGAGAGGTTCCTCGCTGACCACGCCTCCCTCATGGGCGTCGCCGACGACGACACGGCCGACCAGGAGCAATAGCGAGCAACCACCAGGCGGGTAGCGGTGGGTCTGCCTGCCCGGCCGACTTGTGGCGCCGACACCGGTCATGGCGGTCTGGCGGAAGGTTTTGGGGCGCCCGTGCGCACGGAGGGAAGTGGTGGACGATTTGGCCGATCGCTGGGGCGTCCCGTCCGGGTGTGGGCGTGGTGGCGGAACACGGGCCCGGGCTGGTTTGGGGCCGACGGGCTCTTGGTGCTGGACCGATCCGGCTGGCGTGACGTGCCCCGGCGGTTCGGGTTTTTTTTTCTTTTTTTCCCGTGTTCCGTTTGGGCCGGCGAGCAAGGAACCATACGTGACGGACGGGCGGTGGGCGCCTGTGTAAAACACCTGGAAAGTGTAGCGTTCAGGCTGCTCTACTAGTAGTATGTGTTTTTGCCCCTTAGTTGGGATGTCTTGGAAACTGGTGATGTAGCACCGGCCTTTTGATAGCAAGATTTCTCTTGATGCTAGCCTGCTATGCACATTTCAGCAGTTATCCCTTTTGTTATATTGTTATTATTACTATTTTTACACATTGTTTTGAGGAATTTTTATTTTTACACATGATACTATGCACATGTTTGGGACGCGTATGATTTACTGGGCCTGGTTGATAAACTGGGACGGAGAAAAGAGAGCTGAGAATGTACTGGGCCCAAAGTGGCCGCGCGTGCAAACCAACGACCCATCAACTCACTGTTGTCCTTTTTTTTTTCTTTTTTTGCGACCAACTAACTGTTGTCCTTGCTAAAAAAACAAACTAACCGTTGTCCTCATGTCGTGCAGCTTCTTTTTTGCTCACTGTGCTGCCACTCCTCAGGATCGTGACCATTGTGTTCCACCACACCAACGCCTAGACGAAAAACTCGTTAGCTCATTCAGTTCTATGTGTATTTATTTAGCTTCATTTTTAGTAAGCTAAGCTAGTATTTCAGCTCATTAAGCTAATAAGCTAGCTCCAAGCTAACTCGCAAGCTAAACAACCCAAGTATTTCTAGTCCAAGAACCTAATAATCTAGTAACAATTAGACTTAATTTCATGTTATACGCCATTAGATTGGAGTCTAGATTTATACACTTACTCATTCCACACGCCATTAGATTGGAGTCTAGATTTATACACTAACTTAATTTCATGTTATACGCCATTAGATTGGAGTCTAGATTCATAACATTATAGCAGGAGTCAAAATCGTTTGGCCTGACACCTCAGTAATACTCGAACACAAATATAGTCCGCAGTAATACTCGAACACAAATATACGTACATAGTACTCCATCTTCATGACAACTATTGAAGATCGGGGAATTGGCCTCCTCACGTTCCCATATTATATTAATAGAGAAATTCCTTTGGTGAAATCAGAGATCGGGATCGCTAATTTCTCTACCCATACATACATTTGTTCTTGGTTCCAGGATCCCAAATCTCTATACTTTTTAGTTTTAGTTTCAAATGTATGTGAGTTGTAATTCAAAACTCGTTGCCAAGCCGAGCCGGAAACTGTGCCAAGCGAGCCAGTGAGACAGTGACGGACATGTGACGCAGCCCACGCAGGGTGGGCAGGCGCGAGGTGGACGGAACGGTTCGCGTGCGAGCCCACGAGCTCATCATGTGCGCCCTGCCTTGTCTGTTTCCAGCACTCCCACAAGGGGCAAGGTTCACAGCGCCGAGCACGTACGCACTTGTCACGCGATCCGCATGAATGAGCACCCAGAAAGGCATCGATCTGCCGAGAGCTCGTCGATGCATGGATGGATGCACGTCCTTTGCTTTGCAGCAGCAGCAGTAGTTGGACTTGGACCTTTGATTCCTTGAAGTTGAGTTGAGCCCACGGATCCACTCACACACCCGTACACCGCACACATGTTCCGTGCTCAGAAAAAAGTTTGGATGGCATCACGCATCCATGTGCAGATGTGCTCCTCTGAACCTCTTTTTTTTCCTTGCCTTTTGTATACGTGTTGCTAATGGTGGTCGTGTTGTGCTGCTTTTGGATCAGGTTGACATGGAGTAGGAGCCGTGTGGGGTGGGGTTGTGCCGCCAATGCAACGACGAGAGCAGGGAAATTTACTGCCCTTTTGAGGGGGTGATCTCGTGACTGATTCATTGGTTAGGTGCATTTCGGCGCAGCAGCATGTTCTGTTCAGATTCAAGTAGGTACCAGGCTGATGAGAAGAGACGTACGACAGCGGCCTGGGAGCACTCGTTGATCGGTCGTCGACGTGGCCAACGGCATTGCGTTGTTACGCCCTCGCCACGGTGAGTGGAGCCCGGAGCAGATGATTCGGTCAATGAAACACGCGAACGGAATCCGTGTGCTCCAAACAAGATCTCTGGATTTCGTGATCTGGAGAATAACGAGATGTTGTTGATGACACGGTTACGAAGGGCGAGAGCAAAAGTTGAACTCCGGTACTACGCCTTGCGACCTGGGAAAAGCTTGGCTTTGTGGATCTCGATCACGAGGGCACCGACGGCGTAAAAGTAGAGTACATCGAGTACGGTAGTAGTACCCTTACTAGGCCTTGTTTAGTTTACGGTAGATTCTGCATTCTGTACAGTACGCTGTCATATTAGCGTACTATAGCATTTTATTTATATTTGGTAAAAATTATTTAAACTTTGATAATTAGGCTTAAAATATTCATCTTATAAAGTACAACAAAACTGTATAATTAGTTTTATTTAATCTATATTTAGTACTCCATGTATGTGCTAGTATTTTAATATGACGAAAAATAGGATTTTTGTATAGTGATTTTAGGATGTGTTTAGTTCCCGCGAAATTCAAAAGAAAATATCACATCGTGTCACCTCAGCATACCGTAGCATTTTATTTTTATTTGATAAAAATTGTCTAAACTTTGCGTAACTAGACTTAAAATGTTCGTCTCGTAAAGTATAACAAAACTGTGTAATTAGTTTTTGATTTTATCTATATTTAGTACTTCATGCATGTGCCGGTATTTTGATGTGACGGGTAATAAAAATTCTGCATAGTGAATTTTGAGATGATTTCAGGGATCTAAACACAGCCTTCATGACAAATTGCAGCATCCGGCGCAGTTATTTTGCTGCCCTGAAAAAGAGGCCACGCCAACGAGTGACCGACTCTGCATTGACCTGACGACCAGGCCAGGCCAAAAGGCCGTGCAAAGGCAGTAGGCAGAGGCAGACACGTTCCACATTGCTCAGAGAATCCAAAGTTTACTACTACCCGGCCGGGCACCGTAGTAGCCCCGACTACTAGTAGGTGCAGTGGAGTAACGCCAGAAGCAGTAGCACTAGTGGGAGGCAACTGGCATTCTGGCAACAACCAAACCAAACATGCCTACTCCTAACAAAGAATCAGATCACGGTTAATGAATTAAGCAACGCCCAAGTAGCAGGAGAATGTTGAGCTCAAAACCATTTCAAATTCAAATCTGGGGCTGCCAGCCATTGGGACCACAGTTGCTTATTTTTCTACAGCAGCACCGACTCCGAGTGTCGGGCGGGTCGCGCCCGTGGACGGTTGGAAACCGGACGCAGCGGCGGCGGCTCAAGGCCAACCGGAATCCGATGAACTTCCAGGTCTCCGGCCTGTCGCCTCGCTGAGAAAGCCAGCGAGGAGATAGAGAGACCGTACTGCCCCACACGCTGCGAGCGAGAAAAAAGTAGCCTCGGAGGTCGCGCGCCCTGGAATTATGATGTCCGTCCGTCCGTGCCCTCGGTCCACCGGTCCCTCCTCTGTGTGGCGGGAGAAACGCGGCTGCCCTAGCTAGTGCGGCGTGCGGCACGGCTTCACTGCACGACGCTATGGACGGTGGCCGACAGCCTGCAGCGTAGCCTGCCTGCCCCAACCTGCTCCCCGGCGGCTTTTGTGTTTGTTTGCCGGTGCACCGATTCAGATCCGAAAAATGCCTGTAGTTTACTGTTCAGTTTTTTTTTTGAAACAAAGTTTACTGTTCAGGATTTCAGATCCCAGGCTTTCAAATTGCAGCAGTAGGAGAGCTGCCGAGTGCGCCTGCACTACGCATCCTAATCCTATAGGGAGGAAGATCTGAAATCCTGAAGATATGTGATGGACGCAAATGAACGCGCGCACGCTAGAAACAGCCACCAAAATATCAAATGCAGACAGGATGTTAACACGCAGCTGAAGAATGAAGATGAAGTTCAGAGTGCAAAATGCAGTGCTGCTAGCATATACCCTCCCCACATATACTAATACTAAATTACTGACATAGCCCCGTCTGATCTCGGCCTACCAGCGGTAGACCACAGATTTGATTTGATTTTGATTTTTCGTCACACTACGACGACCATACGACACGATACGATACACTACAGGTACAGAATGCAACGAAACGATACCAACAACCAAAGAAAAAAAAAAGAACCAAGAACATCAGCCTCATGGGGCCTCGTAAACGCCATTGATGTTGTCTTGTGTGGATGGGACTGGAACCACCACCGTAGCGCTCAGCGGTGGTGCGGGCAGAAGGTGACGACGTAGGACGCGCCGGCGGAGCAGGTAAGGATGGAGGTCGGATCATCATAAGCATACGAGTACGCCTTGGGGCACGCCGACTTGAACAGCCTCGAGTACGCCGTGGGCTTGCACTGCTGGGGGCTCCCAAACTGCGGGCCCGTACAGCAGTACTGCGGCGCGCCATACGCGGCGCAGGCGCTCCGGCACCCGACGACCCGCCCCCTCCCGCCCTCGCCGGCGCCGCGGACGGCCAGCCCCGCGGGGCACACCCGGTTGAGGTCGCTGACGCACCCGGCGGGGACGCAGTGCGCGCCGGAGCCGTGCACGGGCGTCATCGCGATCGGGATGTTGTACCCGTCCACCAGGCTCACGTCGTAGAAGTCCTGGGAGGAGGGCGAGCCGGCGGCGCCCAGGGTGATCTCGGCCAGCGTGGCGGGCGGAGCGCCCCCCGCGCCGTTGCAGTAGAAGGCGCCGCCGCAGTCGCCCGTGGCGCACCGGCCCCGGCCCTGCGCGTCGAAGGCGCAGCCCTGCCGGCCCCACACGCGGCCCGACCACCCCGCCGGGAGACGGATGGATGTCGAGTGGCCCGGGGAGAGCTGCAGGCCGCCGCGCGCCAGGAGTTCTTTTCCGGCGCTTGGCTGGATCCCCGGCCAGACTGTCTCCCCGCACCGGTTGTACAGCGCTAGCGTCGCCGCCGACGCGACGCCGGCCATGGACGCCACGGCGAGCAGCGCGGCAGTGGCGGCGGCGCGCATTGCCATGGCTGCTGGTCGCCTGGTCCCTCGCCTCGGTCGCAGCAGGGTCACTCTTCCTCGCGCAGCAGGGCAGTGAGAGTGAGCTCTAGCTGGAGTGTGGAGTGTGGAGTGTGAGAGTGTGGTGGGGCTCGTGCGGGGTGCATATTTAATGAGTGGGGGGAGACAGACAGAGTGACCGTGGAGTGTGAAAAGGTTGGTGGCCGCTGTACTGGGCGTTGGGAGGGTTTTGGCTCGGAGTGGAAATGCTCGCTGTAAAGTTCCCTGATATGTCTGTGCTTGATTAACTAGCAACCGTAATGTTAGTTAGGCCTACCTCTACGGTAAAATTTCGTTTGTATTCGATAAAATTATTTAAATATTAATTAATTAAGTTTTTAAATAAAATATAACCAAACTATGTAATTAAATTTTTGATTTTATCTACATCTAGTACTCCATGCATGTGTCGCTATTTTAACGTGACGAAAAATATTCTTTTTGTATAGTGCTAAATTCTGAATTTTGGTGAGAACTAAGCAAGGCCTTAGGTGAAGTTTTGATTCCTTGTTTTGGGAAATTAGTTATTCGTGAAAAAGGTCTTCGTTATCTCTTTTTTGTCGACTTGCCGGACTACTAGTTGTTAGTTGGATATGAATTAAAAGTTAGTTTTTCCTATGTCATGTTTGCTCGTGCCGTCCTGCATGTGGTAATATGGCGTGGCGGATAGGGACCCCGTCCACGACGACCTAACGGAAAAAAGTAGTGTTCTTATGACTAGTGAATGAACGCATTATATCATCGTTGTCGTTCATGGTACGGTGGTACCGTAGTGAATTACGGTCGTACGTACTCTGCCCGCCTGAGGTGGTTAGCGTACGTACGTTGAAAGCGACAACGTCATGCTCGCGGAACAGAAAACATGAAGGGGTTTGCTTGGTGGCCGAACAACTGAACATGTATGAGTCAAACACCCAAAAGTGACAGGTCCGAACACTAGGACATGAGTCATCAAAGTTAAAAATACGTATTTGTTTTCTTGGCAAACCAGAGTGTCACTTGTTTTTGAGACAGGGGGAATGGAGCGGCATCTTCTAAAATAAACAGAATACTCTTCTAGAATTTAATTAAAAATCAACATTACTAAATAATTTGGTGGAAGCATAGAGCAATACTACTTGTAGTATTTGACAGAAGACAGTAGTTGACTCCTTTGTTCATGTTATCTTGAGCAAAACACGGTGGCGGCTATACCCTGCTGGCCAGCACGTACGTGTTGGGGCGACGAGCGAAGCCATGCGGCCGTGCACGGCGGCGATGGACGGGCTGCTGGGGTGTCCGTAGAATCTGGCTCTCGACTCTACTCCTACTCGTGACATGCCACTCCGGTGTCCGGTCTCGACTCGACACGTTCCCCGCCCGCGGCTGTTCTCGCTTGGAAAGATCGTTCGATGGCGCGGTGGGCTCAGCTGTGCCACTCTCTCACTGGCACACAGCACGGGCGACACTGCGACAGGGACAGCGATCGATGTGGATGGCGTGGTGCAAAGTCAAGAGGCGGGACCACCGTCAACCAAAGCCGTGCTCTCGTGCCCCTCGCCATGTGTGGCACGCAGCGGACGGGATCCATGTGAAAACACAGTACGGAACGGTGCGGGTGAGGTCGGTGTGGACGCCGCGCCGGGCAGCGCTGCAGAGAGATTCGATTCTCTCCGGCATGGCATGTCTATCTTAGCTTGGGCCACTTTGGTACGTGCGCTTCTGCCACGGGGTGACTCATTGGGGACACGTACTCATCGTCTTCTTTCTTTTTCATTTCATCGCCAACTCCTTCAGATCTTGATCGGGGCCGTCCGGAAGCGCGAGTGAAATCCACCAGTTGCAGAGCCTTGCCAAAGGGATTTTTTTGGGAAAAAATTACATTATTTTAGTAAATAATTGCATATCTGGATGTGTCACACAATCAGAGAGGCGATTTTTAGGATTTTTTATCTGCTTTTGCAATTTTTTTAAAATTAAAACTAGTATTATTTTGGAAAAAAAATGCCAACGGAAGCGTCCTCGCCCAAGTCATCTCCCTGAAGTCCTGAACTTCCTGCAGTCCTCACTCCTCACAGCCGCAGCCCATGGGGCACATTTTTTTTTTTTTTGCGGGGAGCAGCCCATGGGGTACACGATACGAGAGAGCGCCGAGGAACGGCGTGGGCCGGCCGGCCCAACTGGTCCTTATCCTCTCCGCTCCTGGGCTCCTTGCAAATTGCAATCAACCACTACACGTCAATGTAAGCGTAGTAAGTATATCTGCTGAATTCAATGCAATAACACCGTCTGTCTGTTCGACTGAATGCTTCAACGGCTGAGACTGAATGTGTCCCGTTGCCAGTTGGGCTGCAATGATGCTGCCTCTACCACCACGTTGAGGGCAAACGGCAACAACACGGCTGCCGGTGCCTGCCTGCCTACCACTACCACATACGTATGTATAATCCAGCAGTAGCAGGCAAAACTCGCCAATGATGTGTGGCTAGGGAGGATGGAGGATGAACGCGAGTTGAACCATCGTACATCCAGGATCAAGCTCGGACTACGGTAGAATTACGAATTCACTGGGTAGCTACAAATCGATGCTAAATCCGGCCTTGTCCAAAGATAATGCGGACGATCACGTGGGTAATAATACGATATGATATAGAACAAAAATTGCAGCCAACTGTAGCATGGTTTATCAACAATCTCGTGATGGTCAACCAAGCACTAGATGGTTAGTTCTTACTTAGTAACATGTTGTTCTTGTGAGGATGCGTGAAGTGTCGCAAGATCAGGTTTGTATAACAGACTTATCTCTAATCAATCAAGTCAATGATTGACGTGTTATTCAAAACTACTCCTTATAGCGGACGCAGGAGACACTGAAGCATCTTCATCCTCGGTTCAATTCCGCAAACCTAAGCCTAAATCTGCTGCTTCCTGCTCCTCTCAGATCCTCGACAGCACAACCAGGCCAACGGTTCAATTCAGCAATGACGGAGACACTTCAAATGCATTCAACATTACACAGTTCATAGTGCAGCAACTTGTCTCACCTTCAAATTCTGTTACCGAAAGTTGGTGCTCTCGGGCTACTTGGTGGAACAAACATGAACCAGCTTACTTATCACTAATTATCATTAGCATCAAAGCCGCATATGCTTAGCAGAAACTATGCAATG
The DNA here is from genome assembly GCA_023333625.1 of Bothriochloa decipiens. Lineage (NCBI taxonomy): Eukaryota > Viridiplantae > Streptophyta > Magnoliopsida > Poales > Poaceae > Bothriochloa > Bothriochloa decipiens. The sequence goes on from CM041638.1 coordinate 6,800,656, forward strand.
CAACGTTGTTGGGGAACAACTTTGACATACAAACATCCTTTCTAAACTTTGGAGACAAACATTTCATTATAAACATTTGAGATGCTAACATGTGCAGCGAATACATCGAAGATACTTCGCTGCACGTGTTTTCAACTTCGCTTATGTATTTTTGTATGTTTCAAGTTGACTGGCGAAGATGACTTCGCTGTACTTTGGACACTCAGCGAAGATGACGTGGACACTTCGCTGTGGCTATCAAACTTCGCACATATGATTTTACATGTTTCAGGTTATCCGACGAAGATGACTTCGCTAGTCTCTTGATGACCAGCGAAGCCGACGTGGCAGCTTCGCATGAGGAGTCTATGAGGTTCTCAGCTAAGTCGAGAAATCATGATCAAGTCCAAAGTTGCTTAAGAAGATAAAAGAAAAAGGGCGAAGTGTGTTTCGCCACTTCGCCGATGCGCTTTTTAGCTAATGTATAGGAGGTTCCATGGCTGATTTTGTAAGATTCCTTGAATGGCGAAGCCAGGGGGGTCTATAAATACCCCCTGGAATGTAAGTTTTTGGACAGAATAAAATATAATCACAATCAGCACATTGTTTTCATCTTATATACGAGTAAGTGATTTTGTCACCCAACATCTGGCGCCGTCCGTTTGTGTGATCGAAGACACCCACGACCACCACGTGGACGCAAAATGGCAAGACTCAGTAAAAAAGCAGCTTCGGCATCATAACAACCAAAGCAGAAACTTTGAAAGAAAAATTTTGAGGCCCGAAGAAATGTACTGCATCATACATGGTAGAGGGGCTGATCACATATCAAAGATGTGCCCAAGAGTAAACAAAAGCATTGAAGAAGTGCAAGAAAAAAATAGAGCAAGTTCGCAGCTGAAAGTTGTCAATCATCTAGCCCCCCAAATAATAAGTTACCTGCCAATAACTTACCCTCAGCACATGTTGCCACCACCTCCGCCAATCTATAATTGTCAACCGTTAGCAGCGTGCCCGCAAAATCAATGGGGCCCAAGTCAATAACAAAGTTTTCACCCTGAAAGTTCAGTAGCAAATAGCAACCTCCAAATTCAATACAACAACAATATGCCCGAAGCGTTAACAAGCAACGTGAATGCAATCATCCCAAGCAAAGGCAGAATTATGACAATCTTCGGAGGAAACAACATGGAGCTTGATACAAGAAATGAAAGAAGAAATTATTTCAGAAGAGTAAACTGCATAGCAGTCGAAGGTCCATTCAAGAAAACAAGATGGTCCCACATGCCAATCACATTCTCAGAACAAGATCTCAAACTCAAAGACTACCCTCATATGGACGCAATGGTCATAGAAGCAAACATCAAAAGTTGGGCTGTAACAAAAATTCTAATAGATGGTGGCAGCTCAGCAGATATCATATTCACAAGAACTATAGATGCAATGTAAATTGACAGAAAAATCTTGGGAAGGGCCGAGCACCATTAGTTGGCTTCGGCGGAAAGAAAATAAATTCTGTCGGCAGAATTGTCTTGCCAGTCTCATTCGAAACTGTGAATAATGCGAGAACAGAGCAACTAGCATTCAATGTTGTCAAAATGCACAGCCAGTTCAATGCAATCTTTGGAAGGGGAAGTTTAAATGCCTTCGAAGCCATAGTAAGCTACCCATACTTATGCATGAAGATGCCAGTAGTCAATGGCATCATAATCGTTTTCGGCGATCAAACAGAGGCAAGAAACATAGAAAGAGATGTAAGCCCGGCTTTCAAAAATATCCACGTCATACAAGAAGAAGAAGAAGATGATGAGCTTGAAATTGAAAACGCGAAGACACAAGAAAAAGCGAAGCCTTGCGAAAACACAAAGAAAGTACCAATCGACCCAATGGTGCCAGAAAGACAAGTTATCATCGGCACAAATCTATCAAAAGAAGAAGAACAAAAGATAATACAAGTTCTGTGAAGTAACAAGGATATCTTCGCCTGGTCTGCACAAGACTTAGGAGGAGTAAGCAGAGATGTCATAGAACACAAGTTAAACATCGACCCAAACTTCAGGCCAAAAAAACAAAAACTCAGAAAGTTGTCGGAAGACAGAACACAAGCTGCAAAAGTCGAAGTCCAAAGATTGTTAGATGCAAAAGTCATAAGAGAATGTTAATTCATAACTTGGCTCGCAAACATAGTCATGGTGCAAAAGAAAAATAAAAAGTGGAGAATGTGCATAGACTTCACAGATCTCAATACAGCGTGCCCAAAATACAACTTTCCATTACCAAGAATAGACACTTTGGTAGATGAGGCAGCAGGAAGTGAAATGCTCAGTTTCCTCAACTGTTATTCAGGCTACCATCAAATTTGGATGAAAAAAGAAGATGAAGAGTACACAAGTTTTATTATACCATTCGAAACCTACTGTTTCCAAAGAATGGCCGAGGGGCTCCGTAATGCAGGAACAACTTTTATTAGAATGACATCCACAGTCCTCAAAGATCAAATACCAAGAAATCTGCTTGCGTATGTTGATGACTTGGTAGTCAAAAGCAAAAAAAGAGAAGACCATGTCGAAGACTTACAAGAAACCTTCTCAAACCTCACAAAAGCAAATCTAAAGTTGAACCCAGAAAAATGCACATTTAGAGTTCAAACAGAAAAAATATTGGGGTGCATCGTATCCGCAAAAGGAATTGACCCAAATCCAGAGAAGGTGAAGGCAATACTGAACATGCAAGTTCCAAGAAACATCAAGGACATCCAAAAGCTGACAGGAAGATTAGCTTCGCTGAATAGATTTATATCCAAATCAGCTGAGTGAAGCCTCCCAATATTTCAAGCACTAAAAGGGAAAAATAAAAAATTCATCTGGGGGCAAGCACAACAAGAAGCTTTTGAAGAAATAAAAAAGCATCTATCCAACCCCACAACTTTGGCAATACCTGACCCAACGGCAGACTTGGTACTATATGTATCAGCAAATAAAAGTACAGTTAGTGCAGTACTGATACAAGAAAAAGAAAATAAGCACTTAACAAGACAAGTTCTAGTATACTTCACATCCGAAGCTTTGTCTGGATCAAAAATTTTCTATTCAGAAATTGAGAAAATTGTAAATGCAATACTTATGGCATCCAGAAAGTTGAAACACTACTTTCAAGCACATAAAATAAGAGTGCCAAAAAATCAAACCCTCAAAGAAGTGCTACAAGGTTGTAAGTCCTCAGGGAGATTGGAAAAATAGGCTGCAGAATTGTCTCAATACTTCATCAAATTTGAGAAAAGAATAGCAATCAAATCTCAAGTGTTGGCTGACTTCGTAGCAGATTGGACACCTCCAAAGTACAATCAAGAAAGAACGGAGCAACCAGAATGGATAATCTATTATGACGGTGCTTGGGGCTTCGTCGGCGCGGGAGCAGCAGCAATCATAACTTCACCTTCTAGAATTAAACTCAAATACACAGCAACACTAGACTTTCAATGCACCAACAACATTGCAGAATATGAGGTTGTGGCTGGGCACATAGAGAAAAATTACAAAGCAAGAGATCCAGAGCTAGCAAAGTATCTCCAATATTAAGGGATCAAGAAAAACACTTCACTGGATTCAAAGTGAAAAATATCTCAAGAAATGATACCATAGATGCAGACAAAATTGTAAAAGCTGTTGCTCAAAAGTTAGAGTTACCAATAGAAGTATTCTTCCAAACTATCAACGAAGCCTCAATAAAAATAAAAGTTGAACAACTGAAATAAGTACACATCATAGAAAGCGAAGACTGGAGAGCCCTAATAATGGCATTCCTCAAAGGATTTTACGAGCCAGAAAACGAAGTTGACGAAATAAGAATGAAGCAAAAGACCAGAAGTTACAAAATCATCAACGAAGAACTGTACAAGAAAGGAGTTTGCCAACCAATACTAAAGTGCATCTCAAGAGAAGATGGAAAAAACTTGTTGAAAGAAATACATGAGGGAGTCTGTGGATGTCACGCTGGGGCTAGATCAATAGTTGGGAAAGCTTTCAGACAAGGGTTTTTTTGGTCAACTGCCCAAAGTGACAGCAAAGAGATCATTTGGACTTGTCACAATTGTCAAATGGCAGGAAGTAAAGTCAATGTACTAGGAACAAACCTACAACCAATTGAACCAACTTGGCCACTTGCAAGATGGGAAATCGACATAGTTGGAAAATTACCTCCGGCTCAAGGCAATTACCAATACGCAATAGTTGCAGTTGAATATTTTACCAAGTGGATTGAAGTGAAGCCAATCACCAACATGTCTTCTTACACAATGAAAAAATTCCTATAGCAAAACATCATATGCAGATTCGGAGTTCCGAGACATATCACTATAGATAATGGAACCCAGTTTGATAGCGAAGATTTCAAAGAATACTGCCATTCAATGGGAATCAAACTTTGCTTCGCATCAGTAAGACACTCACAATCTAATAGAGCAGTCGAAAGAGCAAATGGGATAATTTGCACTAGAATTTTAAAGTGCCTAACAGACCTAAAAAAAGGAAAATGGGTCGACGAATTATCAAAAGTAATCTGGTTTCACAACACTTCAAAATCAAGGCCAACAGATTTTTCTCCATTTAAGTTACTTTACGGAGATGAAGCAATGACTCCCGAAGAAATAAAATACGAAGGTCCAAGAATAATTATTCAAATGATCACAGAAGAAGACCAAGTAACAAGCAAAGATTTGCTCGAAGAAGAAAGAAACAAAACACTTGAAAATATCAAAAAGTACTAACTTAAACAAAGAAGTGGTACAACAAGAAAGCCAAGCCAATAGAGTTAGCACCAGAAGATCTTGTCCTCAAAAGAAAAAGAGATGAAGACACAGTGGGAAAATTCCAACAGAAGTGGAAAGGGCATTTCATCATCACAAGAACAAACAAAGAAGGTGCGTATCGCCTAGCAAATCTGAAAGATGAAGAACTCAGTCACACTTAAAATATAGAAGCACTTCGTAAATATTACCTGTAGCCAAACTAGAAGAGTAATTTTACTTTCTGCAAAGTAGAAGTAGAAAATTCATTCTAAGCAACCTTATAATTCAAAATGTAATCGAGCTGCACTCTTTTTCCACTCAGGAAAAACCCTTCGCAGGTTGAGTGGTTTTTTAAAGAGGCAGTCTCTTAGTAAATCTCATGGAATATAAATGAGAAAGTAGTTTCCCTAGAGATATGTCTCCACATTGAAGTATAAAATGCCAAAGAGTATATCCAACATATACTCCCATATTGGAACAAATTTTGTAAAATTAAGTTAGCATCAATATTTTATTAAATCTAAAAAATGCTAACTTATCCAACTAAATTTTTTGACTTTATTTCATTGAGGTAAAATATTTTCAGCTTCTAAGGAAGCGTACGCATCGACTTCGCACGAAAAAGAAGGGACGACATTTCAAAATTCGCTAAGGCAAATTTTTTGACTTTATTTCACTAAGGTAAAATGTTTTCAGCTTCTAAGGAAGCGTACGCGTCTACTTCACACGAAAAAGAACGGACGGCATTTCAAAATTTGCTAAGGCAAATTTTTTAACTTTATTTTACCAAGGTGAAATGTTTTCAGCTTCTAAGGAAGCGTACGCGTCCACTTCGCACGAAAAAGAAGGGACG
>CM041638.1:6806283-6864168 GCA_023333625.1 Bothriochloa decipiens
CTTCTAAGGAAGCGTACGCGTCCACTTCGCACGAAAAAGAAGGGACGACGTTTTAAAATTTGCTAAGGCAAATTTTTCGAATTTATTTCACCAAGGTGAAATATTTTCAACTTCTAAGGAAGCGTACGCGTCCACTTCGTACGAAAAAGAAGGGACGGCGTTTTAAAATTTGCTAAGAAAATTTTTTTTACTTTATTTCACCAAGGTGAAATGTTTTCAGCTTCTAAGGAAGCGTATGCGTCCACTTCGCACGAAAAAGAAGGGATGGCGTTTCAAAATTTGCTAAGGCAAATTTTTCTACTTTATTGCACTAAGGTAAAATGTTTTCAGCTTCTAAGGAAGCGTACGTATCCACTTCGCACGAAAAAAAGGGACGGTATTTTAAAATTTGCTAAGACAATTTTTTTGACTTTATTTTACCAAGGTAAAATATTTTCAGCTTCTAAGGAAGCGTACACGTCCACTTCGTACGAAAAAGAAGGGACGACGTTTCAAAATTTGCTAAGGCAAATTTTTTGACTTTATTTTACTAAGGTGAAATGTTTTCAGCTTCTAAGGAAACGTATGCATCCACTTCACACTAAAAAGAAGGGACGGCGTTTCAAAATTTGCTAAGGTAAATTTTTCGACTTTATTTCACCAAAGTGAAATATTTTCAGCTTCTAAGGAAGCGTACGAGTCCACTTCACACGAAAAAGAAGGGACGACGTTTCAAAATTTGCTAAAAAATTTTTTTAACTTTATTTTACTAAGGTGAAATATTTTTAGCTTTTATGAAAGCGTACGCGTCCACTTCGCACGAAAAAGAAGCGACGGCGTTTTAAAATTTTCTAAGGCAAATTTTTTGACTTTATTTCACTAAGGTGAAATGTTTTCAGCTTGTAAGGAAGCGTACGCGTCCACTTCACACAAAAAGAAGGGACGGCGTTTCAAAATTTGCTAAGGCAAATTTTTTACTTTATTTCACTAAGGTGAAATATTTTCAGTTTCTAACGAAGCGTACGCGTCCACTTTGTATGAAAAAGAAGGGACGGCGTTTCAAAATTTGCTAAGGCAAATTTTTTGGACTAAGGTAAAAATATTTTAAGTTTCCAAGCGAAGCGTATGCGTCCACTTTGTACGAAAAAGAAGGGACGGCATTTTAAAATTTTCTAAGACAAATTTCTCGACCTCTTTTCTTCAAGAAGAAAATATTTTAATCCTTCAAACGAATTACGCGCGTCTACTTCGAACGAAAAAGAAGGGACGACATTCCAAAATTTGCTAAGGTAAATTTCTCGACTCCATGTTTCTAAGCAAAGTACATACATAATTTAATTCGAAGTATTTATTCTGTACCCATTCATACAAGCGAAGAAAAACTCACAAACCTCGCAATACAACAAGCTGTCTACAATACAACTTGTCCAATTATAAACAAAATATGTATCAGTCATCTTGAGAACTAATTACTTCGGTAGCATCACCAAGTATGTCGCTTACAACTTCATTAATAATCTCGTCCGCTTCACGGCGTAAATAGTCCTCACAAACGTTCGCCGGGGAAGTACTTGACTCAGATGACTATAAGAAGAAGAAAAGTTAAAAAACAAGAGTCCAACCATAGAAAAAAAGTAAACTTTACATAACAAACTTTACCTCTGCAAAATCCGTGAAATTAAAAACTCGATAGTTGGGGGCCTGACACTACAGTATCGTTCACTAACATCTATAAAAGATTTGTAAGACAAAACCCCCAAAGAAAAAGTCTCAAGTTCAAAATAACAAGAGTAAAAAACTTACGGGCAAGAAAATCGTCAACATCACAACCATCATACTTCGCACGAAAGTCATAAAAATCGCTAGGCTCAAAAACAAAGTTATCTTTAGACAGTAACAGAGGGATAACGTCTTTGACATCCTGCACAGGCTCAGCATGAGGAACCTGCGCAGGATAGATAAATAGTCAAACAACTTCCAAGCATATATTATAAAGTTAATAACTTAGAACCATTGTATCTTAAGACCCTCTCATCTCACAAAAGAAAAACAACTAGAGCCTAAGGATGGCCGCCACTAACATTGCTAGATCCGACACCGCCTCGACCCCTAGCATCGGCCTCCCTCTTCGCGGTTTCCTCCGCTTCCTTTCGGGCAGCCTCCGCCTCCTTTGCAATTTGCTGACACAAAAAGAGAGAAAAGTTAGACATGAAACATAATAAAAAGCAAAAAACAATTAAGTGTAAATTTTACCCTATGTAATTTCTTTCTAGCTTTATCAAAGCAATGGGCCCGGCCACCTGACCTCCAATACTGCTCGAGATATTTGTTGCACAATACCTGCGTTGCCTTCGTCACCTTGGTTAGTTCACCCACAGAAAGAAACTTGTAGTTGGCATCACAAAATTATGCAAACAAAGGATCCTGGCTTTGTCTCATCAAATGAAACAAAGCACGAGCAGAGTAGAAAACCCCAATATCAAAAGTGGTCTCCATGACCTGAGACAAATCCTCATATTGGCGGCAAAGCCAATTGAAAAAACTGTCACGATCACCAAGTTCCCAACACTTGTCTCCAGGCCTAGCTCCAAACTTGTCATAACATTCAAAACAGAGCTCCCAAATGCGATTGCAATTATCAAAGGACTTATCCTGTTCCTTAATTTTTCTCTCAACACGCCTCACATCCTCCTTTAACTTTTCTTTTTCCTTCATAATCTTCTTGATAACATCTTCTCTTTCTTCAACTCGAGCAAGAACACTGATAAGTTTGCACTCCAACACATTATGACCATCCACAACATCATCTCTCTCCTTCTCTTTTTTGGCAAGTTGCTTCTTTAGATTCTCAATTTCAACTTGATAGTCACGTTCGCGAAGGGCAAAGTTTTTCTTCTTTTCGTCTAACCTAGTCCACAAACCTCTCATCAAAAGAGAACCTTTATACATCATCAAAAGCCCAGCATCAGTAACCTTGAGCAAGGGTTTCTTGGATATCTCAAGCTCCGCATCAGGAACAGTGAAAGCCTCATCTATACACTTCGACAATTAAACCTCAGAAGTGCGGGGCATCATCCGAAGTTTGTCAGCCCTAATACCAATGGACTTAAAACTGTTAAGACCCAAGATTTTCTCTTGACAAAACGCTAACCCATGCTTAAGAGCATCAAAAACTTCTCCTCCATCATCAGCAGGGACTACGGGAGTAGCAGGATCTTGACTGTTAAACTTGCTCAAGTCAACATTCTTCTGAGGAGAAGACGGTGCATGAGGAAAGATTGTTTCTGTAAGAAAAATCAAAAGTTAACAAAACAAGATAATTCAAATCATGAAAGAAACGCAAAGTCACAGTACTCACCAGTAGAAACACGCTCACCCAAATTGCACTCAACATTCTTTCCACTTTCAACATGAATAGTAGAACTAGACAAGCGCGCCAGACGATCATCATTAATTACATCATCAAAAACTTCCTCATCACTATCCTCAAAGTCAAGAGTATAAACTCTGGAGCCTTCAATTTTCCTCGACATATTTTGAACACCAACTTCGCCAACCTCACCTGCAACCGGGTTGTCAACCGAAGTGGTTTTCCCAGTATCAGCATTCTCTCCGTGAGGTCCAGCAGCAGGGGCCTCAGCATCAGGCCTTGGCGAAGTAGAACTAGTAGCTCTTTGAGTTTCCCCCACAAAAGATTCTCCCTCAATAGTCGCCATTTCAGAAACAACAGCACCTCCAACACCAACAGAACCTCTCGAAGACAAGCTCACATCCTGTACATTCCGCAACACATCACTCAGCGGAGTAAGCAACGACGAAGCCAAACTATCAGAAGAAAAAACAACAGTAATTTTTCTCACCTCCTCTTCAACACGCTGGGACTCAGTAACACCAACATCACCAGCAACTTTCGAAGTACCAGCATCCTCTCCTCCAGAACAACCCAAACTAACAACCAAATTTCCCTCCACATCTAAGCTCCGCTCCAGCACAGCGTCAAGCTCTTCAGAATCAAGCAAGACAGAAGGACTTTGATTCTTCTTCAATTTCTTAGCAACAGTCTTGCTAGGACCAGCTTTGCGCTTAGCACCCTTAGCAGTCTCCTTCTTCTGGCCCTGCTTCTTCTCGCGGCGATAAGCAGGAGGAGGCCGTTCACTATACTCAACTTGCGCAACTTTAAAAACTCTGTTCAAACATTTGTAACCATTACCAAGAATTCTATCAATGTTATTTTTCTCACTTAGCACATATTTTTCAAGTAGATCTTCGACCCAACTCTCAACAGACTTCACAAAATCCTCATTAGTAGCAAAAGTCCGCAGGCGATGAAAATCATTGTCTGGATACTTATAGTTTATGCCTCGAACATTCTTAGGGTAAAAACGTTGAAAGGACCATCCTTTTTTCAGTGGCCAAATCCTAGCAGCAGCATACTCTTCTACAAGATCTCTTGCACACTGCAACGAAGTTGTGCACTTGTATGCCTTAACTGCAGTTTTCGAGATCATAGAAGAAGGAAAAGATGGAGACAGCTCAAACTTCTCAATCTCCATCCTAACAGCCATTGGATATCTTTTTACCACCTTCTTAGTAACAGAATCTCTTTCCTCAACCATGGGCACCTTATGGTAGAACCAATACCTTGACCACTCCCCAATACCCCACTTATTCCTCGTCGTCGGAGAGATTTGGACAGCGTTGCGAGCAGTCTTAAACCTTGAACAAGCAAAATATTTGGTAATCACTCGCCCTTCAAGCATAAACTCCTTGAATTGAGTATGCATCTCAAAAAGTTCACAAAAAGCAGCGATGTCAGCATTAGCCTCCTGAGATTTGACGGCCCAAACAAATTGAGCCAGTCTAACCACACCGTTTGGAGTCAAATGGTGCATCTAAATGTTGAAAGCCTTTAGCACATCTTCAACAAAGTCCTGGCAAGGGAAGCGAAGACCAGCAGTGAACAGATCCCGATAAACAATGCATTCATCGGGATGTGGCTTCGGATTAGTCTCCAAAGGATCAGGTACCCTCACTTGATCACGCTCAACAAGCTTCAATCGTACCATTTCATCAAGATCACTTTCTTCAAACAAAGTCTTCCTAAAAGTTAAAGTGAAACCTTCGTTATCTTTAACCAAATCCTCAACCGACGCATCAACGCCGTCAAGGCCCTCTTCGTCAGAATCCAACTGAGACTTATCCTTCTCAGTTTTGGAACTCTCCTAAGACTGAAGTCGATCTTGCATATCACGCGAAAACATCTATAAAAACCAAAGATCAGAAACATTATTCGACAAAATCACAAAAATATAAAAGTTAAAAGAACAAATGTTGACGAAGATGTTACACAAACTTCGATCAAAGATCTAAGATCAACGGCAAAACGTCAAGAAAAGCTATCTCAAACTTTAGGGTTTAAGAAAAATTTTGGCAGAGTTTCCCTTCTTCTGAAAACGACAGCCTCAGGAGGGAAGGCCTCGCTATTTATAGGCAGAGTCTGGTCACGGTCAAAACTAGCCGCTGGATTCAAAATTCAAATAGGCCAACTCCAAAGTTTGGACGGCGTTTGTTAGGAAAAGTTTCACATAAACTTCACGGGATTCAGACCTTTGGAGTAGGCCTTCGCCTGCGAGAGGCTGCTGTTGGGGAACAACTTTGACATATAAATATCCTTTCCAAACTTTGGAGACAAACATTTCATTATAAACATTTGAGATGCTAACATGTGCAGCGAAGACAACGAAGATACTTCGCTACACGTGTTTTCAACTTGTATTTTCGCATGTTTCAAGTTGACTGGCGAAGATGACTTCGCTGTACTTTGGACACTCAGCGAAGATAACGTGGACACTTCGCTGTGGCTATCAAACTTTACATATATGATTTCACATGTTTCGGGTTATCCGGCGAAGATGACTTCGCTAGTCTCTTGATGACCAGCGAAGCCGACATGGCGGCTTCGCATGAGGAGTCTATGAGGTTCTTAGCTAAGTCGAGAAATCATAATCAAGTCCAAAGTTGCTTAAGAAGATAAAAGGAAAAAGACGAAGTGTATTTCACCACTTCGCCGATGCGCTTTTTAGCTAATGTATAGGAGGTTCTATGGCTGATTTTATAAGATTCCTTGAATAGCGAAGCCAGGGGGTCTATAAATACCCCTGGAATGTAAGTTTTTGGACAGAATGAAATATAATCACAACCAGCACATTATTTTCATCTTATATAGTTGTAAGTGATTTCGTCACCCAACAAACATCATTGTCTGAGGATACAGCTTAGCTCATGAAACCACATGAAATGCAGATTCAGTGGTATGTAGTACCCACTCCAATAGAATTTACCGCAGAAAGGTTGTCACTTGCATCAAAATGGTACTGCTAATTGCAACACTCAAGCTAACCATGCTGGCAGAGCTAAGAACGGGAGGGAATCTTCAAGAGTTGTTACTCATTACAGAACCATAACACTTGCATGCTTCTTAGGTTGAAGATCTCAGATGCAACATGTGCCACTCTAAGCGGTCTTGTTCTGTCTTGGCGCAGAGTCACGGCCTATTTTCCCAAGAAAGGAACGACAAAAGATAACCTGATTAGCAACACAGAGCAATAAGAACTGAACCATAATACAAAGTGAGTCTATATATTCCCTTCACCCATGAGCTCTTAGCCATGTGTAAATTTTGACACTAAGTGAGCCCCACTACATGAAGTATACTCCCTCCATTTAAATTACAAATCATACCAATTTTCTTGGAGAGTCAAAACATCTCAAGTTTGACCAAAATACAAATATTTATGACATCAAATAGATATATATTGAAAATATAATTAATGAAGAATCTAACAATAAATTGGTCAAACTTGAGATGTTTTGACTCTCCGACAAAGTTGGAATGACTTATAATTTGAAACGGAGGGAGTATGTTATGATTTAGTTGTCAGCTAACCAAGGTAAAAACTCAGCTAGTGCACTATAGTAGTATCATTGTGGTATGGTATACATATCGCAACTGTGTTGTCTGAAAAGTCAGTCTGCTAAGAGTGTCACTAGAAGTTTAGCTTCCAAGAGCCCTCAAATCTGTGTGGTCAATTTGTACAATCTACAACCACAATGTATGTACTGATGTACAAAACATGAACTAAAATAGTATGCTGCATAACAAATTTATATGGTGTGTGAATACCACAAGGAAACAGTACAACATGAAGGTAAGGGAATACAAGAAGAAATCAAACATAGTTCAAAACTTCACTGCAACTTAGCTTTTGTGGAAAACCAAGATTGAGAAACATGCCCCTAAAATTCTGAATGTCCACAACCCAACTGTAGTACTGTATATGATACACAATTGGATGCAAAGGCTCCTACATATAAGACCTAAGCAATGTCAATGCTTGGTGTTTAACTCACACAATTGGTCAAGGTTGTCCAATGTTCATGCAGTTGAAAGATGCTTCATCACCAGAATGCATGCCTAAATTATTCAACCTAGCTTTACATATAGCTGCACGGAAGATTCACATTGCATAATGGAGGAACACAGGATAACTTATTTTGACAAATTGCTAAGTGCCTGAAATGATGTGATCAATACAGTACCGTCATTTTGGAACTACTATACAGACCCTCCAAGAAAATAGACAGTGATGTGCTAGTTTTTATGACCAACTTGCATGAGTCAAAGTGTGTGTCTTACATAATCGACAATACGAAAAAGAGCAATCATGTGATAATACACAATAAGAAACACATTAACATGAAGAAAATCTAGACAGACATGAAGTCGTGAAGGAAAGAAATACTGACCCCAGTGATCTTCAATAACTTTAACTTGTGTAAAAGGGTCGTCATCAGAAAAATCTGATCCTCGTTCAAACATCCAGGGGTTACCTCCTTCAGGACCATTGCTCCCCAAGAAAGTCAGTAGAAATTTACTTGCCCATCTTGCTCTGTTCATATTCTGCACAATGGAAAAGATCTGTTTCTCTGACATTCCAGTGAACCTTGCATTGGCTTCCACGATTGATGCATAATTCAGCGCCCGTGCATTCTCATAGATATACTGGAGGAAGGCAATCTCATGTTGCTCCCCTCGGAACTCACGGATTGTCATCACCTTGATTCGCAGGAGCACACTTACAATGGGACCAGCTTCTTGCCAGAACTTGATGTTGAGCTTGTCAGCAGGTCCATTACATTTTACGGACTGCAAATGTTGCAAATCAATTAATTATAGAACAGATATGTGAAGCAAGTGATGGTTCCTAAAGTAGCAAGTTATATCAATAAATCATAGAACAGATATGCTAAGCAAGTTATGCTACATGATTTTAGAAGGAAGAAAAACATAGGGTCCTAAAGCCTGTCCACAAATCATATAGCAAAAGGGTAAAACAAAAATACTAAAATGCATTCTACAGACTGTAATTTGCAGTTATAGCTCTTGTTTAATTTAGGCCATTTAGCCATGCAAAATAAAGCGCTTTACCGAAGATAGTCACATTTAGTAAATGTGCCTTAAATCATTAAGCTCACTAAAGTATGGAAAATGCTATTTGCATAGATTTTCACTGTAACACATCAGTTTACAGAACAAAACATGCCCTATTAATGATCATGCTTAACACATGCATACCAACTTGTTTTATATTCCTCTTATTTTGAGAAGTTACTGACAACAACAGTACTAGTGTGCGTCATGAGAGTATTACCAAAATGTGAAGAGCCTCAACGTTGGGAAAGCATTTGAGGAAGTCAGGCACCATCTTGGTGTCATTGGATCCAAAACACGATTCGATGCTCAGGACCTTGGCCGTCGTGAGCATTGTGTGCGCTTGGTTTAATGCCAGCCTGTGATGCACAAAGTTCCATCAAAGATTGCATTCTGCTTGACATGGTTGCTATGTGAACGAAATGGAATGATTTGGAGGCAGTAGAATTACCATGATGGTGGTGCCTCCAATCTCGAGCACGTGTTTTCCTGGATCCAGATATCCCAAAATGCGCAGCTTGGGGGCTTTTCCAATCTTGATCCTGGTGCACAAGCCACTGGCAGGGTTGGGAGACCGCCGCACGTCCCACATGATGAGCCGCTCGAGACACGGGGTGTGCACCACGGCAATGCTCTCCACCACGGAAGTGCAGATCTGCACGCAGCGAAGGCTCTGGCCGACGAGACGCAGCCCCTTAATGGTCCCTTGGATGTTGAGGATCTCCAGCACGGGGCTCCTGGCGACGACAGAGTCGATGTCCCCGTCCTCCACGACGACGCTGCAGATACCGAGTTCGCGTAGATTGGGGAAGGAGGCGCCTTGGAGGTGGGCCGCGTCCGGGAACTTCCAGACGCCGATGTAGAGGCGGGTGAGGGTGACGATCCGGAAGAGCGTGTCGGGGAGGGCCACCTCCCGCGGCAGGCACGGGCGGTTGACGAGGACGAGCTCCTGGACGCCCTTGGCGGCGAGCAGACGGAGCCAGCGCTTGAGCTGGGCCTGGTACGCGTCCATGCGGGTGGAGACGAGGTGGACGCAGCGGAAGGGCCCCGGGTGCGCCGCGAGGGCGTACGACACGGCGGCAGACGGGCGTCGCGTCGGCGGGCGTCGGGGACCAGTGGTTCAGGAGGTGGGCGTCGGCGACGACGAGCGGCGCGGCGAGCCAGAGCCCGCGCCAGCGCGTGGCGAGCACGGCGGTGCGCGCGGCGTCCTTGAAGAGGAGGCGGGAGACGATGCCGCGGAGGAGCGTGTCGGAGAGGCTGCTGATGCGGTCGACGCCGTCGGAGGGGCCAGTGCGGGTGCGGCGGGCGACGAGGGGGGCGGTGGTGGAGACGGGCGGGTCGGGGACGTTGCTGTCGATGTACGACTGGAGATGCTCCATGTCCCCGTCCTGCTCGTGTTGGTCGTAGCGCCGGCGCCGCGTGTCGGCCGACGTCGCGGGGTCCCGGTTGGAGAACGGCGCACGGCTGGCCATGGCCGGCGCGGGCTAGGTTTCCCTGTTAGCGTGTGAGAACCAACTCAAGTGAAAGTGTGACCGAGTGGCGGCGGGTGGTGTGAGTGAGATTTGTAGGGTTCGGTTGTCGTGTTTTTTTGTTTTTTTAAATTATACGGTACAAAATTCAAAAAAAAATACACGATACAAACGCTTATAACACGCGAACACACGTTCTCAAGAATACATAAATAAATCATCTCTATAAGCATCTTCGAAGCACACTAAACAATTGGTATATCTAGAGATTCCTAAAATGTCTTTTATTGTCAACGTGAACGTCGCTTACCACTTGAAGCATAATGCTAAAAAATCTTAAAATAAAATCCAGAAAAATAAGAAGTATCCATGCCAAATCAAGGACTTAAACCCGGATAGGTAGATTTTATCTTTTAAGTAAACAAGCTGCTCACTTTTAACAACGCCAATAAAATTGCGAGGGATGACCCTTCCTGTATGTTTCAATACATCATAGCCAATAAATATACATATTTTTTCCGAAAGAGAGAGCTTAATTATATTAAAACAATGTTATTTCAAACGGTCGGAATGCCATTAGAAATACCCTCTCCTACCAAACTGACACATCACTGCCTCGTTCGCACTCCGGTGCCATTTTGGTACCCTGAACTCTTGGAAATGAAGGAATCTCTTTGTTTCTTCAATGATGTGGCAGCTTACAGAATGAATTTTGCACGGATCATTCAAATAGCATAGCGTAGCAAAGCAATTGGATTCCCGCTGCAGACTCCCATTCTAGGAGGCAAGGGTCGTTCAAATAACTTGTCTCTGTGTTCTCACTACTATATTGCCTTGATTTATGTTTTGTAGTAGATTGATCTTAACAAATTGCTCTTTTCTGATAGCACACACCAAACAATCTTATGAGGAGCGGATCAGTGGTAAAATGATATAGCTTGCCAGCTTGGTCTTCTAATTGTTAGAAGTCTGAATTTATTTACCGTCACTATTTCTCACCTACCACAGAGAAGGAGAAGTTGTGCGCCGACGAGACTATGCAGTTGCAGCGATGATCCATCGAACTGTGAAACGACGAATAATATATGCACTTACGTACATATAAGCTTATCTATGCAAACTGATGAGTCACAGAAGAAAGCTGCAAAGTGTCAACTGAACACAGATAACTCGCTTTAACTCGCTTTCTCTGGCTCATCTATCACTTAATCAAGAAAGGTGAACAATGTATGGTTCATGTGTTTACATTCTTGGCAATATTGGTCCATCTCATTAGTGTGAACTTATAATCTACCAGAGTTACTTGTAAATGCTTTGAATGGGTATCAGTTTATTTTTCTCAGTGTAGGTAACCATAATTAGGTTCACAGGGAGAAAAAAACGTAGTGAACAATTTTTTTTGTGATTATGTTTATATATTGTTAAAAATGAAATGTTTGGGTTTTTGAAACTGTCCACACATGAAGGAATTCTTGTAGGAGATATTACTGTTTAACATTTATGTTACTTTTAAATCTTTGTAGGGATCAGTGAGTATGCAGGCCAAAGTTTCAGTATGCCCTTTCCGGTGCTAAATGTTTTCCTGGTATGATGTATGCATTTTGCAAGTGAAGATCTATATAGATTGATACATTTTTTTTTTGTGATATACGACACTTCTCTGTTAATATATGCAGTAATGAGCATTCAAGCTTCTCAGGGCATATCTCAGTTTTTTTTTATATGCAGCAGTGAAGCATTCGCTTATCTGAAGCACGTATGGAACTGACAGTGGGTGTGTTTGATATGCTGAGAGAAAAATATGGGATCACTGTTTCTGAGTTCAGCTATGCATTTTTAGCTCAGAGAAGGCTTTATGTAATGCAATGTGCCTTAAGCCGGAATGCAGAGGGCAACTGCTTGATGTGAGAGTTCCGGAATGTATAGTCTCCTGAAATCTGCCAAATGTAAAGTTTCTGGGGAGAAAAAAAAAAACCTCCTGAACTGAATTTGGATGATACATTGAGTGGGCATTGATTTTCGTTCGTTGCCAACTTTGGTTAATGCACTATTGATGAGACAGGTGTACATTACCGAAATTTATATGTTTTTTCTTTGCAAACACCCGCTTATTATAAATTGTGCATCATATACACTGGATCGAATCAGCATGTCAGTTTGGTGCAGACACACATGTCCTTTAAGATGGTTTCCAAGAACAAGACAGAGGTCTCTCCCCTGTTATCGCTATGTTTCCTGTGACATTTGAAATCTTGGAACCAGTGTTATGGTTTCACGAAAGAATCTCGGTGGGTAAATAATACATCCTCTAGCAAATTGCCTCAGAGCCTTTGAACTTACTGACATGAGCTTCTGATTGTTGGAGTACTGAATTTGATCGAAGTAATTACGTAGTCCACGCAAATGGCGAGGCCAGGATTTAATCTTAGGTATTTCGAAATGCCAATATAAAGAGGTATCATAGTATTTTATTTTGAAAACAATAAATAAATAAAAAGAGAGCAGATCTCTCTCTTTTTTCATGCGGATTCTGTTTTAATATGCAATAGTTTTCACTTGGATTTCTGTTCTGAAAACTGATTTCGATCTCTTTTGACATGAATTCATTTTATTTTCCACGGATCCTGTTTTTCCACGCGGAATCTTGAGACAAAAGTAGCTTTGGCCTTAATGGCAGTGGCCAGAATTGGTGTTATTATTACAAAGTTGTACAATAATTGTTAGCAAAACTTCACTTTGTCAGAAGGGATTTAGTACAATCATCAGGATTTTTTTTTGGAATCTGAGTACTTTGAATACTCATTTGCTGAAACATCAACAGGAACAAAAACGTGAACGTTACAAACGTGAACGTTACATGGAATAGAGCTAGAGATCAACTTTCTCACCTACAACGCACTTATAATCCAACTCTGCCGTCACATGAGCAGGTCTACGTCAGGAATTGTTGAAAACAGTACAATAGTGGTTACGAAACTCCAGTTACCCTTCACTTAGGGCCTTAACAATAATATGTAGCAGGCGATTAACCCAAGTTAAGTCTGAGCGACCCGCGGACGAATTGACACTTGACTAGGCAGCGACGCTCGCCCGGTGCTTGCACTTGGCCACAAGCACTGATGCCCCTGGCTGGCCCCGAAAGTGCTGAACGATTACCACTCCATCCGTGTGTTCAGCGCCAAAATAGGTTGCTTAGGTTAACTAATTAAGGTTTAATAAGAAACTTGTCCATTGTAGATCAGTAGATGCTTGATGATGTAGGATATATTCTCACTCAGTCTATCTAAGCCACTTTGTCCTTTGCCCTTAGACTTCAAACGGTGAGAAGGGACAAAATTAAATAACTAAAGAAATCCTGGAAGAATAGAAAAACAAGAATGATGGTTGATTGATATGACAAGCAGTGCCAAATTCATTTCATGTACCTTCATGTAATTTATCTTCTGAATAATATCCTCGTCATCTTCTGAAAAAAAAATACAATATGGCGCCGTCTGCTGCTTTAGTGGGTTTGAAAGAGTTGAAGAAATCCTAAACAAAACAGTCGTTTAGGAATCACATAAGCAGTTTGGAATCAGAGGTCCAAGAGTGTTGGGACGGAGGAATCACAGAAGTAAACTATGAGGTGAAGACAATATGCAAATTACAACTGTATTTCATTCTGCCTAAAAATTTACACCCCAGGGGTATTTATAGACCCCCTGGCTTCGCTGTTTACAGATTCTTTACGATTTAGACGTGACATCTCCTATACATTTTATCTAGAAAACAGCCTAGCGGAGTGTTGAGACACACTTCGCCCCTATCCTTATGTCTCTTTAAGCAACTTCAGACTTGATCATGTTCTCTTAATTTAGTAGATAACTTTATTGATCATTCGCACGAAGCCGCCATGTCAGCTTCGCCAGTCATCAGGAGTTCAACGAAGCCATCTCTGCCAGATAATCTGAAACATGTAAAAATATATGTGCGAAGTTCAATACAATCACAGCGAAGTGTCCATGTCATCTTCGCTGAGCAATGTACTATCTCAAATATTTACTATGAAAAGTTTGTTCTAAACTTCAAAGTTTGAGACGGAAGTTTTGTGCGTCAAAGTTGTTTCCCAACAGCAACCCCTTGCGGGCGAAGGCCTACTCCAAAGGTTTGAATCCCGCGAAGTTTATGTTAAACTTTGCCTAACAAACACCGTCTAAACTTTAGAGTTGGCCCATCAGATTTTTCGAATTTGTGAACCTAACAGCTATCTTTGACTGTTTGACCGGTTTTGCTTATAAATAGCGATGACCCCCCTGAGCTGTTGTTTTCAGAAGACGGGAAACTCTGCCAAAAATTTTCTTGAGCTAGAAAATTGAAGATAGTTTTTCGTGACACCTGCTGTTTGTGTTCATCCTATGTTGATCTTTTGGGCGAAGTTTGTTCAACAACTTCGATCAGGTTTGTTTCTTCAATTCTTTATGTTGTTGTTCTTAATTTTGTCGGAGTTTTAATGATCTTGGTTTTTATAGATGTCTTTGCTGGATCTGCAAGATCAAATTTAGTCTCAGGAGAGCTCCAGGGCCGAAGAGGACAAGTCTCAGATGGATTCTGACGAAGAAAATCTTGAAGATGTTGATGCGTCCGTTGAGGACTTGGTTAAACATGAAGAGGGTTTTACCTTAACTTTTGGCAAGTCCTTGTTTGAAAAAGTCATCTTGATGAAATGGTTCGGTTGAGGATTGTTGATCGTGATCAGGTGAAAGTGCCTGATCCTGATGAAAGTAACCCGAAGCCATTTTCATATGAGTGCATTGTTTATCAGGACTTGTTTACTGCCGGTCTTCGCTTTCCTTGTCAAGACTTCGTTGAAGATGTGCTGAAGGCTTTTAACATTCAGATGCATCATTTGACTCTGAATGGAATAGTTAGATTGGCTCAGTTTGTTTGGGCCGTGAAGTCGATGGAAGCTAATGCTGATATTGCTGCTTTCTGTGAGCTTTTTGAGATGCACACCCAATTCAAAGAATTTATGCTTGAAGGGTGAGTGATTACCAAATATTTTGCTTGTTCAAGTTTTAAAATGGCTCACAATGCTGTTCAAGTCTCTCCGGCGACAAGGAACAAGTGGGTGTTGGAGACTAGTCGAGATATTGGTTTTACTATAAGGTGCCCATAGTTGAGGAAAGGGACCCTGTTACAAAGAAGACGGTGAAGAAGTATCCAATGGCTGCTAGAATAGAAATTGAGAAGTTTAAGCTGTCTCCATCTTTTCCTACTATCATGATCTCGAAGACTGCTGTAAAGGCGTACAAGTGCACAGCTTCGCTGTAATGTGCTAGGGATCTTGTTGAAGAGTATGCTGCTGCTAGAATTTGGCCGTTGAAGAAAAGTTGGACTTTTCAACGCTTTCATTCTAAAAAAGTCCGAGGGGTGAACTACAAGTTCCCGGATAATGACTTTCATCGTCTAAGGACTTTTGCTTGTGATGAAGATTTTGTGAAATCTATTGAAGGCCGAGCTGAATATTTGCTTGGAAAATATGTGTTGAGTGAGAAGAACAATATTGATAAAATTCTTGGGAATGAATACAAATATTTGAACAGAGTTTTTGAGGTTGCGCAGATTGAGTATGGTGAAAGGCCTCTTCCTGCTTATCGTCGTGAGAAGAAACAAGGCCAGAAGAAGGAGAAGGATGTTGCTGCTCAGGCTAAGGGCGCTAAACGTAGGTCTGGTCCTAGCAAAGCTATTGCCAAGAAACTAAAAAAGAATCAAAGTCCTTCTGTCTTACTTGGTGCTGAAGAAATTGATGCTGTGTTAGAACGGAGCTTGGATATTGAGGGAAATTTGGTTTCTGGTTTAGTTGGTTCTGGTGTAGAAAATGTTGGTACTTTCAAAGCTGTTGGTGATGTTGGTGTTTCTGATTCTCAGCATATTGAAGAGGAGGTGAGAAAAATTACAGTTGTTTTTTCTTCTGATAGTTTTACTTCGTCGTTGCTTACTCCGCTGAGTGATGCATTGCAGAATGTACAGGGTGTAAGTTTGTTTGCAAGAGGTTCTGTTGGTGTTGAAAATGTTAATGTTTCTGAGAAAGAGGTTTTTGAGGATGAAACTTTTGTGGAGAAAAGTCACAGAGCTGTTAATCCAACTTCGCCAAAACCTAGTGCTAAGGCCCCTGTTGTTGAACCTCACGAAGAAAATGTTGATACTGGGATAACCACTTCGGTTGAAAACTGTAACATCCCAGATGTTAGTAAGCAATTAAAATTATAATCAAGTGCATTATCAAGCATAATCATTGAGCATTATGACATAAATGTATTCATGTTTTAATAACGTCTTTTATGTGGTGCTTTGTTTTATACATGAAATGATGAGTTGATTGCTAATTCCAAAACTATTTTCAAAACTCTGTTTTATCCCTTTTTTCTATATTTAAAAATCAATAAGGAATTTTGAGATGCTCTCAAAATATGGTTTGTAGATATTAACAAGCGCTACAATTTTGGTATTCAAGGTTTTTCAAGTTTCTAAAAAGAATTTTAAATGAATTTGAAAATACAGTTTTCCTACATTTGCCCCTTTTCAATTTTAAATCCATATTTCAAAAATTCGCATATTTTGGGAAAACTTTGTATATGAAAAATGTTTGATTTAAAAATTTGAGAATTCCATAGATTTGAATATTTTCAAATTGTTTAGCAAAATTAAAAGATTTTTAAAATATTTGTTCTAGGGGTTTATTCCCTTTTTACTCTCTTTTCAAAATTTGATTTTAAAATATAATTTCTGTGCAGAATTTGAAAATTCTTATTAAATGAAAAATGTAGCTCTTGAAAAGTTATACAAACTTTATTTTTGGAGGTTTCAAATTCTATTAAAAATTTGAGAGTAATTTGTGAAATTCAGTCAGTGGCATTTCTGTAATTTTCCTCAAATCGCGAGTGTTGTAAGCTGCTTCGCCGCCGGTGACCTTCGACGGTCTTCTGGGCGTGTTGACGTTGCCAGCTCCTGCTTATCCTTGCCTTTGTCCAGATTCTACGTGTTAAGAGGCGATTCCTTGAACCTTCCTTCAAATACCAAAGCGCCGTGGGCGAGCTCCTCTTCTTCTCTGTTTCGCGCAATGGCCGCCGTCATTGTTCTTCATTCTCGCGCGTTGCACCGCCGCCACCGAACTCACCCTGCTCAAATTGATCGTGCCACCAGCTTCACCACCTTATTGCGCACCCACCGAGCCCAGCTGAGCAGTCTCGCACCGCCGGAATCACTTCGGGCCACCGTCGGCCGCCGGCGCTCTGTTCCACCGCTGCCTTCACGTCGCCACCGTGCATCGCCCCGCCTCCGGTTTATCTTTGGTGAGAATCGGCTTCGCCTCGACTTCCTGGAGCTAATCATGCTCTCTCTCTCTCCTATCTCGCATCAGAGCCACCGCGCCGCCGCTTGCCGCGCCGCCGCGTCCGCCCTCATCGCCGGCGACCATGCTCCAGTGCCTCCACCGCCAAGTTAGCTACACCAATTTGTTCGTATTATCGAGACGAAGCTATAGGAACAAACTGTTTCAAAAATGGTCCATCCGTTGGTGAGATATCGTGAGTCAAAATTCCTTCCCCACACGGTCAACAGCGGGAGGTAGAAGATGACACTGTTCATCTAGATTTATTTAATTCAGAAAATGCTTATTTCTTTGGAAATTCATAGTAATTCATGTATAGCTCTAAAAATTCTAAAAATTTATATGTATGCTCTTTATGATGGTCACTACCTAAGAAAAATATGAAATACCAAATTTAAGTACCTTTTACATAAGTTAAAATTAGCTCTTTTAATTAAAAAATGCATCTTCAATGATTTTTAATAAATAAAATAATTGGCTTTTAATTCTGAAATTTGTTTTGCCATCTAGTTAGATCAAGATCTTATCAAAATAAAATTTTGAGCACATTTAGACAACTCTAATTTTATGCCTTCAGTTTAATGCTTTTAATTAATTAATTAACCCTTTTAATCATGATTAATCATTATAGGGTTGTTTGACTTTGGGATTGATTGATGACCTTGGGTCATTAACTTTAATGACCTTTGGCACTATAATTAATTGTTTGAGCTTACCTTAATCATGTAGTTAGGGCCTAATCAACGTTATTTTATGTGCTTAATGAATTTCTTTAATGAAGTAGTTAACCCTAATGAACTTAGTAAATAAGTTCTGTTGTCTTGCAACTTTATGTGAAAGTAAAGTGTTTGAGTTATTTTAGTTGCTATGCTTTCACCAATGCATCATCATGCATCATGCCATGAGCTCATCATACTGAAACAAACATCATTAATTATGTGTAGATATTTCGAGAGTGAGTTGGATCGTGATACACGATAATCGGGAGATGTCATTCCCCATTGAAGTTGAAGTCGTGGATCTATGATGTTGGTGTCGTCCATCCCTGGAGTTGGTGTCAAGAGTAACACATGTGATCCCGACGAGAACTAACTTCTCTGCAACGAAGGCAATCCCCAGATACATTTAAACCCTACCCTTATTTTATAAAAGTTTTATTGCTTCAGTTATGTTATGTTGCATTAAGTACTAGTCGTTGGGTGGTAACCTACCAATTGCATTACCTGTTTTATTTCCATATTCCTTGTTACCTGATTTTGGAAAATGCTTAGTTATGCTTAGCCCTGCTTAATTAGTAGGTTTTCAAAAAGAAAAAGAATGAAAAAGATGAGTGTGGATTTACTTGTTGGAATCATGACAATAGTTAATAAATCAAGTTCGGACAGGTAATTTGCATTAGGAATGGAATCCCTAGTGTTTTCGTCTGTTGATGCCCTAGGTCCCGTGTCGATGGTGATCTGGTGATATCGAGAAACTAGAAATCCACATGCATGAAGTGATATACTAAGGGTTGGAGCCCAGGTATGTCATGGAGTGATATATAGTGGGTCAGAGCCCCCACATATGTCCTAGTGTGTTATACTATGGGTTTAAGTTCCTATGTATATCGGTACACTGGGTCTAAGTGCTCACGTGTATCATGTGGTGATATATGGCTGTGGTTGTTATCCCAGTATATCTTTGGTCTGGTATGCATTTTGGTTGGAGCCTCATGCATATCTAGATCTAAGTCCCAGCTGGGTATAAAAATGGATTTGAATTGCCGTTGCTTCTCGGAGAAGACTCGATCGTTGTTCATCATCGTAGTAACAACTTGAATGATGATAAGGAATAAAGATGAAGTGGGTTGGTAACCTTGAGCTAAAGAAAAATAGCTTTTACTTTCTGTCAAGCTTTTCTGCAAAAATTCTTATCTCTTACAAGCCTTACCTTGTCCCTCTGGCCTACATTTCTTGAGTCTTCACCCCTCTTTTTCGTCGGGTCAGTCTTGTTGAGTACTTTTGTACTCAGGGTTTGTTGAACCCCTGTTGCAGGTGCTAATTGGTGTTCAAATCAAGTTCATGTCGGTGGGTTCGACGTGATCTGGATGTCCCCTCCTGACTTAGGCGCTCTACCTAAGTTGTCTTCTGTAGTTCTTCTCTACTTCTGCAATCGAAGTTAAGTTTGTAAAAGTTAACTTATTCATATTTTGTAAATTCTATGTTATCATTCTTCCGCACTCTGATATATATATTTTGTAACAAATGTTGTAATGTTGGAGCTACTCCTTTGTTGATCCTGGTATGAGTTGTTAAATGTGGTTTAATTGGGGTCCTTTGAGGGCACCCGACAGGGCTTTCTAAGTTGTATGAGACGCATGCATGGCTATTAGAGGTCTTTGAGACAATAATAGGTGCATGTGGGCCATATAATTTAGGAGGTTCTGCCACAAAAACCCAGTTGCAAGTGAGGTTGGTGAAGTTGGTGCTCAAAATATGTCGAATAAAATTGGAGGCTCCAGAGTTTATTCTCTTAACTTTGAAGACAGTGATGAGAAAGTTTTTGATGATGTGATCAATGATGATCGACTAGCGCACTTGTCTAGTTCTACTATTCATGTTGAAAGTGGAAAGAATGTTGAATGCAATTTGGGTGAGCGCGTTTCTACTGGTGAGTATTGTGGCTTCGTGTTTCTTTCTGATTCAAGTTGTCTTGTTTTGTTAATTCTTGTTTTTTCTTGTAGAAACTATCTTTCCTCATGCACTGTCTTCTCCTCAGAAAAGTGTCAACTTGAGCAAGTTTAACAGTCAAGATCCTACTACTCCCGTTGTGCCTGCTGATGGTGAAGGAGAAGTTTGTGATGCTCTTAAGCATGGGTTAGCGTTTTGTCAAGAGAAAAGTTTGGGTCTTGATAGTTTCAAGTTCATTGGTATTTGGGATGATAAACTTCGGATGATGCCTCGCACTTCTGAGGTTCAATTATTGAAGTGTATAGATGAGGCTTTCACTGTTCCTGATGCAGAGCTTGAGATATCCAAGAAACCCTTGCTCAAAGTTGCTGATGCTGGGCTATCGATGATGTATAAAGGTTCTCTTTTGATGAGAGGTTTGCGGACTGGGTTAGAGGAAAAAGAGAAAAACTTTGCCGTTCGCGAGCGTGATTATTAGGTTGAGATCCAAAATTTGAAAGAGCAACTTGCAGGGAAAGAGAAAGAAAGAGCTGATACCGTGGATGCCCATAAAAATTTAGAGACTAGATTGATTAGTGCTCTTGCTATTGAGAAGAAAGAAGATGACATGAAGAGGGTTATTGCGGAAATGAAAAATTGAAAGTTGGTATGCGACGTATTGAAAGAAAATTGCAGGAGCAGGACAAGTCCTTCTTTGATAATTGCAATCATATCTGGGAGCTTTGTTTTGAGTGTTATGACAAGTTTGGAGCTCGGCCTGAGGAAAAATGTTGGGAACTTGGTGATCGTGATAGCTTTTTCAGTTGGCTTTGCCGTTAATATGATGATTTGTCCTGAGTCACCGAGACCACAGTTGATATTGGGGTTTATTACTCTGCTCGTGCTTTGTTTCATTTGATGAGACAAAGCCAAGATCCTTTGTTTACACAACTTTATGATGCCAACTATAAGTTTCCTTTTGTGGGTGAACTGACCAATGTGACGAAGGCCACACAAGTATTGTGCAACAAATATCATGAGCAGTATTAAAGGTCAGGTGGTTGGACCCATTGCTTTGATAAAGCTAGAGAGAAATTACAGAGGGTAAATTTTAAACTTAATTGTTTTTGTTTTCTATTGTGTTTCATATCTAACCTTTTCTTTTGTTTGTTAGCAAATTGCAAGGGAGGCGGAGGCTGCTCAGAAGGAGGTGGAGGAAGCTGCGAAGAGGGAGGCTAGTGCTAGAGGTCAAGGTGGTGCTGGATCTAGCAATGTTAGTAGTGGCCAACCTTAGGCTCTAGTTATCTTTTTCTTTTTATGAGATGAGAGGGTTTTAAGATACAATGGTTCTAAATTATCGTCTTTGTAAGATATACACTTGGAAGCTGTTTGACTATTTGTTCATCCTGCGCAGGTTCCTCATGCTGAACCTGTGCAGGATGTCAAAGATATCGCACCATTGTTAATGTGTAAAGATGACTTCGTTTTCAAGCCTGTCGAGTTTTATGATTTTCGTGCAAAGTGTGATGGCTGTGATGTCGATGATTTTCTTGCTCGTAAGTTTCGCTTCCGTTATTTTAAACTTGAATTTTTTGGGGATTCTATCTTATAAATCTTTATAGATGTGAATAAACAATATCGTAGTATTAGGCCTCCCTGCTATCGAGTTTTTGATTTCACGGATTTTGCACAGGTAAAGTTTTGGCACATACTATTTAATTTTCTTCTGGGAGTTGTACTTTTGTTTGCTGACCTCTTTTTTATATAGTCATCACGGATTCTGCGAATGTTTGCGAAGATTATTTATGCCATGAAGCGAACAAAATTATTAACGAAGTTGTAAGCGACATAATTGGTGATGCTATCGAAGTAGTTAGTTCTCAAGATGACTGATTTTTTAAACACATTTTGTTTGTAATTGGATAAGTTATACTGTAAACATTCTTGTCGTATTGCGAAGTTTGTGAGTTTTCCTTCGCTTGTATGAATGGGTATGGAATAAATACTTTGAATTATATTGTTTGTATTTTTGGGAATTCCTCCTTTTTTGTTCGAAGTGGAGTGTGCACTTTGCTTGGAAACATGTAGAGAAATGAAGTCGAGAAATTTGCCTTAGCAAATTTTAAAATGCCGTCCCTTCTTTTTTGTTTGAAGTGGACGCGTATACTTCGCTTGGAAGCTTGGAACATTTTCTCCTTAGAGAAAAGAAATCGAGAAATTTGCCTTAGCAAATTTTGAAATGCCGTCCCTTCTTTTTCGTTTGAAGTAGACGCGTATACTTCGCTTGGAAGTTTGAAACATTTTCTCCTTAGAGAAAAGAAGTCGAGAAATTTGCCTTAGCAAATTTTGAAACGCCGTCCCTTCTTTTTCGTGTATGCCTCACTTGGACGTGTATGCTTCGCTTAGAAACCAGAACCATTTTCTCCTTAGTGAAGCATTTTCACCTTAGTACAAATAAGTCAAAAAATTTGCCTTGACAAATTTTGAATCCCCTCTTTTTCGTTCGAAGTGGATGCGTATGCTTCTCTTAGAAACCAGAACCATTTTCACCTTAGTGAAGCATTTTCACCTTAGTGAAAATAAGTCGAAAAATTTGGATAGGATTTGTTTGTATTATATAAGTTAGCATTTTTTAGATTTAATAAAAATGTTGATGCTAATTTACATTTTAGCGAGGTTTATGCCGATGTGAGAGTATACTTTGGATATACTCTTCGGCATTTTGTTTCTTGATTGTGTAATGTGAAGGCATTTCTTTTGGGGAAACTACTTTCTCATTTATACTTCATGAGATTTACAAAGAGACTGCCTTGTTAAAAAACCACTCACCCTGCGGAGGGTTTCCCCTGAGTGAAAAAAGAGTGCAGCTCGATTACATTGTAAATTTGCTTGGAACAAAACTTCTACTTCTACTTTGCAGAAAAGAAAACTACTCTTCTAGTTTGGCTATGGGTAGTATTTGCGAAGTGCTTCTATATTCCAAGTGTGACTGAGTTCTTCAGCTTTCCGATTTGCTAGATGATATGCACCTTCTTTGTTTGTTCTTGTGATGATGAAAGGACCTTCCCACTTTTGTTGGAATTTTCCTACTGTGTCTTCGTCTCTTTTTCTTTTGAGGACAAAATCTTCTGGTGCTAACTCTCTTGGCTTGACTTTTTTGTTGTACCACTTCTGTGTTTTGAGTTGGTACTTCTTGATATTCTCAAGTGCTTCATTTCTTTCTTCTTCGAGTAAATCTTTGCTTGTTGCTTGATCCTCTTTTGTGATCATTTGAATGTTTGTTCTTGGTCCCTCATATTTTATTTCTTGGAGGGTCATTGCTTCATCTCCGTATAGTAACTTGAATGGAGAAAAATCTGTTGGCCTTGGCTTTGATGTGTTGTGAGACCAGATAACTCTTGGTAATTCATCTACCCATTTTTCTTTTTTTAGATCTATTAAACACTTTGATATTCCTGTGCAAATTATCCCGTTTGCTCTCTCTACTACTCCGTTGGACTGTGGGTGCCTTACGGATGTGAAACAGAGTTTGATTCCCATTGAGTGGCAGTATTCTCTGAAATCTTCGCTATCACATTGGGTTCCATTGTCTACTGTGATGTATCTTGAAACTCCGAATCTGCATATGATGTTTTGCCATAGGAATTTTTTCATTGTATGAGAAGACATGTTTGTGATTGGTTTTGCCTCAATCCACTTGGTGAAATATTCGACTGCTACTATTGCATATTGGTAGTTGCCTTGAGCCGGGGGTAATTTTCTAATTATGTTAATGCCCCATCTTGCGAGTGGCCAAGTTGGTTCAATTGGCTGTAAGTTTGTTCCTGGTGCATTGACTTTGCTCCCTGCCATTTGGCAATTATGACAGGTCTGAATTATTTCTTTGCTATCACTTTGAGCGGTTGGCCAGAAAAACCCTTGCCTAAAAGCTTTCCCAACTATTGATCTAGCCCCAGCGTGGCATCCGCAGATTCCCTCATGTATTTCTTTCAGGAGGTTTTTTCATCTTCTCTTGAGATACACTTTAGAAGTGGCTGGCAAATTTCTTCCTTGTATAATTCTTTATTAATGATTTTGTAACTTCTGGTCTTTTGCTTCATTCTTATTTCATCAACTTCATTTTCTGGCTCGTAAAATCCCTTGATGAATGCCATGATTGGAGCCCTCCAGTCTTCGCTTTTGATGATATGTACTTCTTTGGATTGTTCAACTTTTGCTTTTGTTGAAGCTTTGGTAATAGTTTGGAAGAATACTTCTGGTGGTAGCTCCAACTTTTGGGCAGTAGTTTTTGCAATTTTGTCTACATCTGTGTTATCATTTCTTGAGATACTCTTCACTGTGAACCAGCGAAGTGTTTTTCTTGATCTCTCAATAGTTGGAGGTACTTTGTTAGCTATGGGTTTCTTGCTTTGTAGTTTTTCTCTATGTGCCCAGCCACAACTTGAGAGTCTGTTTTGATTATTAACTTTTGAATTCCCATTGGGCCTTTCGAAGTCCCAATAGTACTGCCTCATATTCTGCAATGTTATTTGTACATTGAAAGTCTAGTCTTGCTGCATATTTGAGCTTGACTCCGGAAGGTGAAGTTATGATTGCTGCTGCTCCGGCGCCAACGAAGGCCCAAGCACCATCACAATAGATTACCCATTCTGGCTGCTCCATTTTTCTTGATTGTATTTTGATGGTGTCCAGTCTGCTACGAAGTTGGCCAGTACTTGAGATTTGATCACTGTTCTCTTCTCAAATTTGATGAAGTATTGAGACAATTCTGCTGCCTATTTTCCTAATCTTTTCGAGGACTTACAGCCTTGTAATACTTCTTTGAGGGGTTGATTTGTTGGTATTCTTATTTTGTGTGCTTGGAAATAATGTTTCAACTTTCTTGATGCCATAAGTACTGCGTATGCAATCTTCTCTATTTCTGAGTAGAAAATTTTTGATCCTGACAGGGCTTCGGATGCGAAGTATACTGGAATTTTCCTTGTTGAGTGCTCATTTTCTTCTTCTTGTATCAAAACTGCACTGACTGTTCTTTCATTTGCTGATACATATAACAGTAAGTCTGTAGTTGGATTGGGCATTGCCAAAGTTGTGGGATTAGATAGATGCTTCTTTATTTCTTCGAAGGCTTCTTGCTGTGCTTGACCCCAGCTGAATTTTTCTTTTTTCCCCTTTAATGCTTGAAATATTGGCAAGCTTCACTCAGCTAATCTTCCTGTTGATTTCTGAATGTCCTTGATGTTTCTTGGCACTTGCATATTCAGTATTGCCTTCACCTTCTCTGGGTTATGATCAATGCCTTTTGCAGATACGATGCATCCCAGAATTTTGCCTGTTTGAACTCCAAATGTGCATTTTTCTGGGTTCAACTTTAGATTTTCTTTTTTGAGGTTTGAGAAGGTTTCTTGTAAGTCTTGACATGTTCTTCTCTTTTTTTGCTCTTGACTACGCAAGCAAGTTTCTTGGTATTTGATCTTTGAGAACTGTGGAAGTCATTCTGATGAAGGTTGTTCCAGCATTGCGGAGCCCCTCGGTCATTCTTTGGAAGCAGTAAGTTCCAAATGGTGTAATGAAACTTGTGTACTCTTCATCTTATTTTTTCATCCAAATTTGATGATAGCCTAAATAGCAGTCAAGAAAACTATGCATTTTACTTCTGCTACCTGATCAACCAAAATGTCTATTCTTGGTAATGGAAAATTGTCTTTTGGGCATGCTTTGTTAGGATCTGTGAAGTCTATACACATTCTTCACCTTTTGTTTTTCTTTTGCACCATGACTATGTTCGCAAGCCAAGTTGTGAATTGAACTTCTCTTATGACTTTTGCATCTAGCAATCTTTGGACTTCGGCTTTTGCAGCTTGTGTTCTGTCTTCCGACAACTTTTTGAGTTTTTGCTTTTTTGGCCTGAAGTTTGGATCAATGTTTAACTTGTGTTCTATGACATCTCTGCTTACTCCTCCGAGGTCTTGCATGGACCAGGCAAATATGTCCTTGTTGCTTCGCATGACTTGGATTATTTTTTCTTCTTCTTCTTTTGTTAAGTTTGTGCCGATGATAACTTGTCTTTCTGGCACCATTGGGTCGAGTGGTACTTTCTTTGTGTCTTCGCAGGGCTTTGCCTTTTCTTGAGTCTTTGCATTTTTAGTTTCAAGCTTGTCCTCTTCTTCTTCTTCTTGTATGACATGGATGTTTTTGAAAGCTGGGCTTGCATCTCTTTCTATGTTTCTTGCCTCTGTTTGATCGCCAAAGACGGTTATGATGCCATTGATTGCTGGCATTTTCATGCATAGGTATGGGTAGCTTACTATTGCTTCAAAGGCATTTAAACTCCCTCTTCCGAAGATTGCGTTGTATCGGCTGTGCATTTCAACTACATTGAATGCTATTTGCTTTGTTCTTGCGTTGTTCACTGTTCCAAATGAAACTGGCAAGATAATTCTGTCGATAGAGTTTATTTTCTTTCCGCCGAAGCCAACTAATGGATGTTCGGCTCTCCCCAAAGTTTTCCTGTCAATTTTCATTGCATCTATAGTTGATGTGAATATGATGTCGGCAGAGCTACTACCATCTACTAGAATCTTTGAGACTGCCTATCCTTCAATGTTTGCTTCGATTACCATTGCATCCATGTAAGGGTAATCTTTCAATTTGAGATCTTGTTTTGAAAATGTGATTGGTAGGTGAGACCATCTTGTTTTCTTGAATGGGCCTTCGATGGCGATGGAGTTTACTCTTATGAAATAGTTTCTTCTTTCGTTTCTTGTGTCAAGCTCCATGCTGTTTTCTCCGAAGATTGTCATAATTCTGCCTTTGCTCGGAATGATTGCATTCTCATTGTTTGTTGATGCTTTGGGGGTATTGTTGATGTGTTGAATTTGGTGACTACTGTTTGTCACTGAATTTTCGTCATGAAAACTTTGCTGTCGACTTTGGCCCCATTGGTTTTGCGGGCACATTGCTAGTGGCTGGCAATTGTAGATTGGCGGAGGTGGTGGCAACATGTGCTGAGGATAAGTTATTGGCATGTAATTTGTCCCTTGGGGAGCTAGGTGATTGACAACTTTTAACTGCGAAGTTGCCATATTTTCTTCTTACATTTCTTCAATGCTTTTCTTTACTCTTGGGCACATTTTGGACATGTGGCCAGCCCCTTTGCCGTGTATGATGCAATACATTTCCTCAGGCCTCAATTTATTTCTTTTGAAATTTCTGCCTTGATTGTTGTAGTTTGCCCTTTGCTGGAAGTTTTCCTTGTAACTTCTGTTGTTTTGAAAATTTCTTTGATTGTTTGAGCTTGGACCTTGACTGGCAGCTTCGGTCGTGTTGTTGATGTGATTTATCCTCTGAAATGGTCTTCGCTCGGCATTTATTCTTGAGTGTTGGGAATTGTTATTTGATCTTGACATGTTTCTTTCTTCATTCTCTTCTTCTATTCTTTTTCTATAGTCTTCGTCGGACTCATAGTACTTTCTCATTTCTTCATATAACTTTTCCACTGTGGTTGATCTTTCCCTTTTGAAGTGGGAATAAAGTTGGCCTGCCCACAGTCCTTTGATTACTGCAATGATGACAACTTCATCTGGTATATTTGCAATTTGAGCTTTTGCTTGTACAAATCTTTTGTAATACTAACTCAGTGGTTCCTTTGGTTGCTGCTTGATGTTGAAAAGATCATCGCTTGTGAGCTCAATTCTTTGTAAGCCTTGAAAATCTAAGAGCAGAGTTGTACGAAGTTGTTCCCAAGATTTGATTGACCTTGACTTTAGTGAAGAGTACCAATGCTATGCTGGTCCTCTTACTGCCATGATGAGTGACTTCGCTAGGGTGTTCGCATCTCCCCCGCTTGATGTAACTGCTGCTTCGAAGCTCATGAGAAATTATGTTGGGTCAGACATGCCATTGTAGGTTGGGATGATGTTGAATTTGAATCTGTTGGCCACTTCGCTAGCTGAATGTCAATTGACAGAGGTGATTCTGTGTTAATTGTTGCTATTTTACTTTGGTTGTCTTTGCTGTTGGTGTTTTTGCTTGCTGAGTTTGGGTTTTGGATCGTGACTTCGCTTTCATTTTCTATCTCTTCGTTGAGCTTTCTTATTTCTGTTTCTGCTTTCGCAATTCTTTGCTTCAGGTACTTTTCTCTTGTCTTCGCTCTTGCTTCTTTTAGCCATTTTTTCTTAACAGCAAGTTGATCCTCGAGTTCCTTGAGTCTTCTTTCTTCGTTCTGAGTTTCTTCTTCTTCTTGAACACGTCTGGTTTTAGTTTCTGTTGCATCTTCTATAGCTGGGTCTTGTACGGTGTTGTTGCCGGTCGTAGCTATCCTTTTACTGGGT
This sequence comes from Bothriochloa decipiens, assembly GCA_023333625.1. Taxonomy (NCBI): domain Eukaryota; kingdom Viridiplantae; phylum Streptophyta; class Magnoliopsida; order Poales; family Poaceae; genus Bothriochloa; species Bothriochloa decipiens. Next base: position 6,834,573 of record CM041638.1, read on the forward strand.
CTTTCCTTTTTGGTGGTCGTGAGTGTCTTTGATCACACAAATGGACGATGCCAGATGTTGGGATGGAGGAATCACAGAAGTAAACTATGAGGTGAAGACAATATGCAAATTGCAACTGTATTTCATTCTGCCTAAAAATTTACACCCCAGGGGGTATTTATAGACCCCACTGGCTTTGCTATTTACAGATTCTTTATAATTTAGACGTGACATCTCCTATACATTTTATCTAGAAAACAGCCCAGCGGAGTGTTGAGACACACTTCGCCCCTATCCTTATGTCTCTTTAAGCAACTTCTGACTTGATCATGTTCTCTTAATTCAGCAGATAACTTTATTGATTCTTCGCACGAAGCCGCCACGTCAGCTTCGCCAGTCATGAGGAGTTCAGCGAAGTCATCTCCGCCAGATAACCTGAAACATATACAAATATATATGCAAAGTTCAATACAATCACAGCGAAGTGTCCACGTCATCTTCGTTGAGCAATGAACTATATCAAATATTTACTATGAAAAGTTTGTTCTAAACTTCAAAGTTTGAAATGAAAGTTTTGTGCGTCAAAGTTGTTTCCCAACAAAGAGTTTACAAAATTTGGTGTTTAAGAAGAGGTTGGGGGAGAAGTTGGGCCACTATTGGGCCTCTGTTGGGGGCAGGGTGGGGAGAGAAATTAGTTGGAGAATGTACTCTTTTTGTTTGCCAATTTTTCTTTTGACGTAACCATAGAACCATATATACCACATAGGTAATGATACTCGCTAACCTCAATTATTTGTGGAACAAGGGAAGTTCGAGCCTGTACAGATTCATGTTATGAATCACAAGCTTGGTTTAGGTTCTGGTTCAAAATCAAAATGAAAGCATAATGTTGAGGATGATGCCGAAACAAAATACTAGAATCTAAAGGTGAGCTAAAAATGATGCACATTTCTTGTTAATCTTGGATTGTTACTTTTAGTCCACATCTCGGCCAACTCCAGTCTCTATTCCTGACGAAGCCACGATGACTAGAATGATTGGTTGGACCACGTCCTCCCCGCCCTTTGGAGTGGGCGTCGTCGGCAAATTCCCGAAGATTGCGCCTATTCTGCTTCACACGGGCTGTCACGTGCAAACACCGTTGAAAGCATAGCAGGATGATTGGTGGCAATAGTGTGTTGCCTGTGAATGGGCGGCAAGAAGTTCCCAATCAAGTGCAATGCCGCGGGCTAAAGATGGAGAACTACAGCCAACGGTGGCGGCTCCGTACCGTGACTGGTGGTCCGACCTTATTGACGCTGAATTTGCAGCAGGGCCCTGTGGGCCTGGTGAAGATGCGAGCTGCAGCAGGCTTCACTGGGACATGGAGGTACAGATGGCTGTCCAGGAGGGGGTGCATGATGACGCTCCGCGGATCTCAAGCGAGGAAGAAGGTCCCTCTGGAGACAAATTCCCTGGTTAGTGCGCTGCGCCTGATGGAGGAGCGTCTCTGTGCTCCGATGCTGAAGCCGGCCGAAACTATGTAGATCAAAGACGCCGGAACTTGGGCAGTCTATCCGGTGGAGTGCATGCATTGCGGCTCAGCCCAGGGAGGCTGATGTCACTTCTCAGGCTCGGGTGGTTCTTCTAAAGAAGCTGGGTGAAGAGACTGCATCGCAGACGGTGGGAGAGGAGACCGAAAAACTATGCGAGAAGGCATTCCAGAAGACACTGTCTAATGACTACCACAACAATCTTCAAAAGCTATTGGGCACGGATTTTGACCCTGTGGCTTTCAACTTGAACATGATCGGTCTGGAGGATTAGCCCAACGGGCTGTGAGCCTCCGGCGTTATCCTTGAGTGGTGTTGTGTTGTTCCCATGACAATTAGATCCTCTATTTTTATTTGGAATGTGTGCGGCCTCAATGGCCATGCACGTCGTGCTGTAGTCCGTGGCCTTGTAATGTTGCATCAGGCCTCGCTTGTCTGCCTTCAAGAGTCAAAACTGGTAAATGTCCCAGCGACTCTATCTAATGAACTACTAGGTCCAGACTTTGATTATGATTTTGTGTCGGCGGTGGGAGTGGCTGGGGGCATCATCCTCGGCTGGAAGCGGGAGCTCTGGAGCCCCTCCTCGATGATCAAGGGCCATTACTTCCTGGTGGCCAAGGTGCAGCCGATTGGCGCTACGGAGGCCTGGTGGTTGATAGTGGTCTACGGACCACAACTGGATGAAGATAAAGTCGAGTTCATCAATGAACTCCTTTCATTCAGAGAGGGAAATGAGGGACCATGGCTAGTATGCGGAGATTTTAATATGATACTGCAAGCTGCAGATAAAAATAATGAGAGGCTAAATCGACGAATGATGAGAAGATTCAGAGGCTCTGTGGACTCAACAAATCTCAAAGACATCGCCTTGATTGGGAGGCAGTATACATGGTCCAATGGGCAAGAGGTGCCAACTTTGGAGCGCCTCGATTGGGCACTCGCATCACCAGACTGGTTCCTATTATTTCCTTACAATTGTCTCATACCACTATCGTCTAATTTCTCTGATCACTGCCCATTGCTCTTGCTACTGGACACATCACCGGGGGGCAAAAGAAGGTTCAGGTTTGAATCCTTTTGGATGAAGTTACCTGGATTTCTTGAGGTTGTGCAAGCAGCATGGGCACCAACTCTGGACAACGCAGATCCCTTTCGGATACTAGATTTCAAGCTTCACAATGTTGCAAAGGCACTACAGAGTTGGAGTGCCACCAAGATGGGAAGTGTGCATCTGCAGCTTGCTCTGGCTTGGGAAATTGTATTCCGTCTGGATGAGGCGGAGGAGCACAGGATGCTGGAGCACCAGGAGAGGGACCTATGGCGGGGTCTCAAGGGCAGGATCCTGGGTTTGTCCTCCCTGGCGCAAACCATCGTGAGACAACATTCACGGATGGTTTATCTAGCTGAGGGAGATGCGAATATGCATTTTCTTTCCATCTCCAAGCATGTCACCGGAAGAGAAAGAACAGGATAATGTCTCTGTATTTGATGGGCAAGAGGTGGTGTCGAATCCCTTGTTGGAACAGACAATTTTTTATCACTTCAATTCGGTGTTGGGATCCAATTTTGAGCGAGCTACCAGGATAGACATGGAGGCCATTGGCCTAGCATCGGCTGATCTACAGCATTTGAAGATTTTATTCTCAGAGGACGAGGTGAGGAAGGTGGTCATGGACTTACCAAATGAAAAGGCCCCGGGCTCGGATGGTTTCACGGGGCTCTTTTATAAGAAAACCTAGGATGTTATCAAGGCAGACATGATGAATGCCTTATATGCCTTTTGGGCTTTAGATTCAAGAAGCCTACACCATCTAAATGATGCTTATATGGTCCTCTTGCCAAAGTCACAACAACCTATAACAGTTGGAGATTATCGGCCCATTAGTCTGGTCCACAGTTTCACCAAGTTACTTACCAAGTGCCTTGCCAATCGACTAGCTATGGTCCTAGGCCCACTTGTTGGTAATAATCATAGTGCTTTCATAAAGGGCCGCTGCATCCAAGACAACTTTAGAGCCGTCCGACTTTCTTGCAAAACCCTCCACAAGAAGAAGACATCGAGCATCCTATTAAAGATTGATATTGCCAAGGCTTTTGACTCCATTTGTTGGACCTTCCTGTTTGACGTTCTACAACACATGGGGTTTGGAAGAAGGTGGAGAGACTGGATTGCGATAGTGCTTTCCACAGCTAGTACCAAGGTGATGGTCAATGGAACGCCGGGTAGGCGTATATTTCATGCCAGAGGTTTGCGTCAGGGCGACCTGCTGTCGTCGATGCTCTTTGTGTTGGTTATGGAAGCTTTCAGCCGCACCTTTCAGTGGTTAGATGAGGAGCATTTTCTATCACCGTTGGGTCAGCGTGGTATGATTCAGCGTGTCAGCTTACATGCTGATGATGTTGTCTTGTTTCTCGCTCCACGGCATTAGGACCTCTTGATGATGAAGACAATGCTTCAGCTGCTCAGACATGCAACAGGTCTATTTGCAAACTTTGACAAAAGCATGGCAACCCATTGCACTGCTCAGCCCAGGAAATTGCTATGATCTAGACTGTCTTTGAATGCAGGATTCAGGAATTCCCCTGCAAATATCTTGGGATTTCACTTTCCATCTTTAAGTTAACAAGAGCACAAGAACAACCGATCATTGAAGCCGTCGCGGCAAGGATACTGACATGGAAAGGAAATTTGATAAATATGGCTGGGCGATCGACGTTGGTGAAGGCAACCCTGTCGGCCGTATCGGTACACTTGGCTATGGCGTTGTGCCTTTCGCCATGGGCCATAGACCACATCGGCAAGCTTCGAAGAGGGTTCTTATGGGGAGGCATGGTAGAGGTGGCTGGTGGGCGCTGCAAAGTTGCTTGGGAATCAGTCTTCAGACCAACATCTTTGGGGGGTTTGGGTGTAGCAGACCTCAAGCGGACAGGTGTGGCGTTGCAGCTCCGATGGCCACAGCTGCACAGAGGGCGTGGCTGGGGCTTCAGGATAAAGATGAGAGGTTGGTATCCATCTTCTTCGGCCATGCAACCCTGCGACAGTGGCTAGCGGTGAGTCAATTCTGTTCTGGAAGGATTGCTGGTTGCAGGGTGCCGCCATTCGGCACATCGCGCCAACTGTATTTGCGGCGGTGCCGAAGCAGAAACATGGTTGTACCGTGGCGGAGGCAATGCTGGACGTTACATGGATTACTCACGTGCAAGGGCCGCGTACTGTTAGGTTGCTAGCGGAGTTCGTCCTACTCTCGGATTTGTTTGCACAGGTGACCTTGACGCCAGGGATCCCTGATACCTTCTCATGGCGCTTCAGTGCTGATGGATGTTACTTGGCGGCTTCCGCCTATGGGGCCATGTTCCTTGGATGTTTGAGGCCGTTGGGGGCACGCGTTCTCTGGAAAACATCGGCACCACCACGAGTCAAGTTCTTTATATGGTTGGTCATGCATGGAAAGTGTTGGACGGGCCACCGACGATGAAAACATGATCTGCAGGACTCCTGCGCCTACGTGTTATGCGACCAAGAGGACAAAACAATGGACCATATTGTTCTGGGATGCAGCTACAACAGGGAGTTGTGGGAGTTTTGCCTTGCAGCCTATCATCTTCAGGGACTAATCACGGTCCGCGAATAGGACATCATGGAATGCTGGATGCTCGCTAGGCGTCCGCTCCCAAAGGAAATACGTAGGGCTTTTGATGCTCTTACTCTGCTGGTGGGGTGTACTTTGTGGAAGGAGAGGAATGCTAGGACGTTTGGAGGATCAGCAAGAACGACGAACGAGCTGCTGCAGATCATCCTGGAGGAAGCGCGCCTGAGGACTGCGGCAGGCTTCAGGCGTCTAGCGGTGCTTGATGCGAGGCTCGCCGGAATTTAGTTTTCGGTTAGGAGCTAAGTGGTCAAACTGGTATATGTAAGTACACTCACGTGCACCGGGGTTGGTGTGAGTTCTTGGGGTTGGTGATCTAAGGATTACTGTGTAAGGGCTAAATCTTCTTCTGCTTAATGAAATACATACCTAAGTCTCCTTGCATCCCTTTTGTGGAAAATCAATATGATTTAGCAAATAATAATAGAAAGTGTGGTTTCTTTCTTTCTTTAGCCTTTAGGAATCTTTAACTAACTCATATACTTTTAGGTGTCACATTGTTGATGGGTTCTAACCATAACGGTTTCGAACATATGAGTGTTGCAACAGGAGATACTATCAAAGAAAAGGGCAAAGTTAGCTACAAAGAGGATAAAAGAAAGGTGCAAAAGAGGAGAAGCCCTTCAAAGAAAAGGGATTCAGGATAGCTTTTTCATGAGATTTTGGCCCCATAATGTGTGAGGCAAAAACTTCAGAAATGATATTTTGGCTTTTGACCTTGGCTAATATAATAAACATACAACTTGCTAAATGTTAACAAGTTTTGGTACTGGTTCTGTCATTTGACATCCCAATTACATTGTTCATCAAAATGTTACCATCCAACTGATTGCTAAATAAACTTTATTTGCTCACTAAAAACTGTATACCATTGTCTGACCATGGGGATTAGGCTGAAGAGAGTTGAGGAGATCCTTCATCGGTGGTCCCTACAAACCAAAACCAGCCAGCACGACCACAAGTGCCAGCGAGGAGTGGCACCTGGCCATGCCACGTGTGCACCCGGCATCACCATAGCCCCAAGTCACCAATGGGAGGAGACCCCTTATCCACTGCTCTTATCCTCCGTCTGTGGCCTCAGCTCGGCTTCGCGTAGATAACGAACTCTCCCGCCCTCACAAAACGCCCTTCACGACACGCCCCACCAGCGGGAAAAAAAGGCAACAGCAACAGCCACCGCCGCGACGACGTCGACGACGACGATGGCAGCCTCTCTCCAAGCCGCGGCCACTCTGATGCAGCCGGCCAAGATCGGCGGCCGGGCGCCCTCCGCCTCGATGCCGTCACGCCCGTCGTCGCACCTCGCCAGGGCGTTCGGCGTCGACGCCGGCGCCGCCCGGATCACGTGCTCCCTCCAGTCCGACTTCAGGGACGTCGCCAGCAAGTGCGTCGACGCCGCCAAGCTCGCCGGTTTCGCGTTCGCCACCTCGGCGCTCCTCGTCTCGGTAAGCATGCATCCATTGACATTGTTAGCAAGCTAAAGCTTGCCTGCCTGCCTGCTCGTCAAGATCGATCAAAGTTGATGTCAATGACACGTGTGTGTGGTGTGTGCAGGGCGCGAGCGCGGAGGGCACGCCGAAGAGGCTGACCTACGACGAGATCCAGAGCTTGACGTACCAGGAGGTGAAGGGAACCGGCACGGCGAACCAGTGCCCGACCATCGACGGCGGCGTGGAGGCGTTCCCGTTCAAGGCCGGCAAGTACCAGATGAAGAAGCTGTGCCTGGAGCCGACGTCCTTCACCGTCAAGGCGGAGGGCATCGCCAAGAACGCGCCGCCCGAGTTCCAGAAGACCAAACTCATGACCCGCCTCACCTACACGCTGGACGAGATCGAGGGCCCGCTCGAGGTCGGCTCCGATGGCACCCTCAAGTTCGAGGAGAAGGACGGCATCGACTACGCCGCCGTCACCGTGCAGCTGCCTGGAGGCGAGCGCGTGCCGTTCCTCTTCACCGTCAAGCAGCTCGTCGCCACCGGCAAGCCCGAGAGCTTCGGCGGGCCGTTCCTCGTGCCCAGCTACCGTGGCTCCTCCTTCCTCGACCCCAAGGGCCGTGGTGGCTCCACCGGGTACGACAACGCCGTCGCGCTCCCCGCCGGAGGCAGAGGCGACGAGGAGGAGCTCCAGAAGGAGAACATCAAGAACGCCGCCGCGTCCACCGGCAACATCACGTTGAGCGTCACCAAGAGCAACCCGGGGACCGGCGAGGTCATCGGCGTCTTCGAGAGCGTGCAGCCGTCGGACACCGACCTCGGCGCCAAGGCGCCCAAGGATGTCAAGATCCAGGGGATCTGGTACGCGCAGCTCGAGTGATTTGTTCGTTCTAACTGCTAGGCGTCGATCGGACCGTCATGGATCGGACGATCTTGGGAAAGTGTACCATGTAAAACTTTTGAGAGCAAAGAGAGGAGGGATCGTGTATGTACCTATTAATGCATTCGGGCTGTTGGTTTTTAATTTCAGTTTGAGTTTCTTCTTTCTTGTGTTCTCATGAACTACTCCCCTGTGCAAAAACAAAGAGCTAAGAAGGTTGTTTGACACCAGTGATCAATTGTTAGTCATAAAAAGTTGGTAATAGAAAAAATAGCTAAGCTTGCAGTAGCTTAGCACAAGAGCTAATAGTCCATTGCTATAAACGTATGAACCTATTAACCAAGTATCTAAACACTCATGGGCAGATAGTTGGCTATCTAATTTGTAACTACGGCTAAAATTGTGTTTGCACGAATTGCCTGAGGACCATAACCAATAGAAAAGGAGTGAGGCTTCCATATGGTCCCTAAGAGCAGGGAGTAAGCTTTTTTGCTACTAAATTGAGCTGATCCCTACCAGACATCGAGACTCTTCATCATCCCTATAGTCTTTCTTGGATAATGGACCGCACTTCTTCTAGTTCACTGGCAGCCTGTGTGGAAAGGCGTAGACTGAAAATCATGCTAACTTCCTGATATATAGAAATACCTAACAGAGAAATTTGGTTTTCTAGCGAAGGTGAAGAGCTGCGAGAAGGTGTAAGAACCAGTCCACTGATCTAGCGCCCCCCACCCCCCCCCCCCCCCACCCCCACCCCAAAAAAAACAAAAGGATTGAATTGCCTTTATTTGGAGTGTAGGTTGTGGGACCCTAGAACATGCCAACAAGTTTCATGATATGCTTCCACCAAAAGGATCCAACTGGACTCCTGACCTTGTGGTGGGGTTTGACTGTTGGCATACAACTTTGACCAAGTTAGTTTCACCCATTCCTTTCACCCAAAGAGTATCTTGCATTGTTATACATTTTATCCAAGAATTTGAGTAAAATGGCACTGTTTTGACTTGTCATCATGTCTATAAATCCCCAAGCCCCTTCACTTTTTTGCCTACAGTGGATTAGCAGGCAATCTAAACCTCTTTTTAAATGTCTCCCCCACTCTAAAGACAATGCTTACAGTATTTGTTAATTAGGTTGATGACTTGGGGTGGGACGGGGAGAGAGGGGGGCAGGGGAGCAATTGTTGGTTGCACATATAGAATGTTGGCGGTTAGAGTTTACAAGGATGAGCCTTCCATGGTAGGATAAGAACTTCCTATACCAACCAACCTTCTATCCTGATCGGATTCAGATAGTAAAGGAGTGGAGTCTTGCAGGTGGGCTTTGTAGTGCCAAGAGGGAGGGGGTCCCAAATAGGTAAAAGGCATACACCAACTTTGGAGCCAAAGGTGTTGTCTAGGTGGAGAGCGCTCTCTGGTCTGTTAGGTTGATGGAAACCAAAATGGACTTCACAATGTTGACATGAATCCTAGTTGAGTCATAGAAAGATCTTAGGAGCACTTTCAGATCGAAAATGAACTCCAGCACCAACAAAAGTTGCTTTAGATGAAGCTGAAAACTGTCCCCAAAAAAATGTTTTTTCCTTATTAAAAAAACGGTCCGACAAATTTAACTAAGCGAAGCACCGGTTTATGCATTCTAAATATTAGTACAACATAAATTCCAGCTACCTAATAATAATTAAAAGGCTAAATATACATTTTTTTTAAAGATCTGAAACATACATGTTATTAACATGTTTACAGTATGAAAAGACACCTTTATTTTTTTAACATAACCATTTTTTTTAATGAAAGGGCGATTTGAAAGGAAAATTTCTCTTCTCACACAAGTCAGTGCGGGTACCTACGGCCAGCAACATATGTAATTATAAGTAAAATCTTACCAATTATTTCTGTTGACATACGAGCTATCTAACTAGACAATGTGCTATCACATACAATTAACATCCACCAAGTAAAACTCCACTAGCTATTTATTTTAATATACAAGTTATCCAATATACAATTAAAATCCACTGGTACATGCAATTGTAATGTTCATGTCAGTAAGACATATAAGCATTCTATTGTCTACATCATCATACCATGCAATTCACTAATTAATCTGCAATAATTCCTGCAACAACACATAGGGTATGCTTCTAGTATACAGTATACTTGCAACCGCTAATACATTAATAGTTGAAGAACACTGATACAGTAATATCTGAAGAACATAGAGAGAAAAATCTAAATTATAAAAGAATAATAGCTCAACTAGGCTGCAAGGATAGCAAATTGGATGAGTGTAGATGATTATTCCAGGAGTTATGGATCTTAAAACAGTAGGAACCCATAAATGATGAAATAGCCATTAATAACCTCAATCAAGAAAATAGAGTGTTTCGCTGTTTCACATGAGGCTGGGTATGTGCATTTCTAGACCGCTCCAGTTATTACAGATTCGATAAATGGCAATAGCATAATAACGTACTAGGTGGATTCCCCGCGCGTTGCCGCGGATATGGAAGAAGAATATAAGTGGGTTCGAATGTTGAATTATGTGAATTGATTGATCGAGGAGCAACTTGTTGGTTCCATGTGCAAAACTCCAAGAGAGATCTAGCACCGCCAGATGTATGCATGGGTTGCGAGTACTGAAATGTGGAACCTGATTAGATACAACTTGAATTGCATAGCACGCAGCAGCAATCCAACATATTGAAGGAAACAAAGGATCAATCCAATCTATTTTTAAAAGAAAGCCTGAACAATTTGACTAAGTGGAGCACTGGTACGCTCACAGATTGCAACGTCTATGCAGAATTTATCATAGATAATACGCGCCATGCCTTATCTGAAGAATTGGCGAAATATTTGAAATGAACAAAACTAAAATTCTGAATTCTGAATGACATAAATATTATCTACACACTCGCTACATGAAAGTACAGTCTCCAGTTCAAAAAACTTACAACCAAGAGCATATACACAGACTTCAACTGGTATATATCCTTGCAAGTTGCAACTGACTTCTGCCTAAGCATCACTTGAGGATGGATGCACGGCTGCATGGACAATGAATTAGAATCTTGTTGAGGGCAGTGTGCAGTTGCTTACCTAGAATCTCCATGGATGCAAAAAAAAAAAATCTGGTTATGTGGTCTGTACTCTGAAGTTGGCTCAGATGCAAATACAACCGCACCTTTATAATGGAAATGATAATGGAAGGCCAAGGATCCAGAAGGTGGACAAAACAAATAATTAGTGTTGCATGAGGCTTCAACTTCAAGGCACCCGTTTTTAATCCAACAAATGGTGCGGACAATTTCTAGTGTGAAATGGCTGGCAGGGCAAAGTGAAACATCGGCTGTTTAGTTGCTACAAACATCGGCGAGGACTGCAAGGGTCATGTAACTGAGTACGGCCTGAAGTTGAAGGGTCTACAAATTAGTGGATGATGACATAGATTGTTTGATGACATGGCTTCATACAATTATAGAGAAATAGGTAGTGGGCATTAGCTTTATAGAATTATAGGAGTTTAAGATTTGAGGATAAAATGAATTTCCTAGAACTTAAGAGCATAAAAATTTTTCCCTTGGGGTATGTGCTTCCTTACGCATCAGCCTGGGCATTCGGTTTAAACCAAAACTTCGGTTTGGTTTCTTCGGCTTCTATAAAATTCGGTTTCCAACAATGAACACCGATCGGTTATCTCAAAAATACAAAACCGATGACTTCGGTTTCGGTTTTCTACTTCAGTTTTTCGGTTAAAACCGAGGAAACCGAGTCTTCCTACTGATCTGCTCAGCTGCTCCTCGCAGATCCGCTCGGAGTCGCGCCACTCGTGCCTCCACCGCCGCCTAGTCGCGGCTCCTGCTTCCGCTGCATAGCTCCCCTCTCTTGCTGTTGCGCCGCTCTCGCCCACAGCCGCCGCAGCCTAACTCCAGCGCTCACCGCCGCCGCTCTCCCGTGGCGCAGGAGCAGGGCGCTCGCAGCCGCCGCCGCGCCCGCACAGCTCGCTGGTACACTCCGTCGCGCGCATCTAGCCGGCAAGTCGCGGGTTGCCCAGTCGCCCATGTCGCTCCCCGCTCGCGTGGGCGCGTGGCCGTCACGCCGCTGCCGCTCTCTTCCCTGGCGGCTGGTACCCTGCAGGATAGGGTTTGCATGAGGTCGCTCCTGGCCGCTTTTGCTCGCTCGGAGTGTGGTCTGGTGCCTGATAGAGTGACCGAGTGGGCTGTTAATTGGGCCAAGGTGGGTTGTTGCCTGCTGAGAGGGACAGGGAGAAGGACATGGACACACATTGGGCGTGTTTGTTTGCCTGGCCTGACCACCTCAGCCTGGCTCTATATAGCCAGGCCCAACTGGTGCAGGTGCTCTTGTTTGTTTGCCTGGTTCAACTCAGTTTGGTCCAACTCAGCTTGTTGTTTGTTTGCCTGCACTGCAGCAAAGACCCACCTATCACCCACACATACCAGTCCACCTGCATCCATCTTAGAGTCTGAGCAGGTCTGGCTCTCCAGGGAAGGCCAAATCGAGCTTCCCTCTGGCTCATGGGTGCTTTAAAGTTCGTGTTGGCCAGACCCAACAAGCATGTAGGCAAACAAACAACGCTCACATCTCAGCTCAGCCTGGCTCAGGCCTCTGATGTAGGCAAACAAACACGCCCATTGAGACGTATGTGAGGTAGGAGAGTGCTGCACATGGGGGCATATGCCCTTAGGGGAATAAACAATTTTCCTTCACAAAAGAATTAAAATCATCATCAAATGTGCACAAAAACATAGCTAAACACAGAAGAATTAAAGTTGTGAATAAAAAGAGAAGAGCAGCTCGGTGCCTCAGTCGGACTCTGGAATCGGGAGCACGTGAGCTGTGTGGGATTGAGGGTTACTCCCCCCATGGGCCAGAATAGAGGCTCTCGTTGGCCCAAGCCCTGATTTTATGGCCCAAGTCGCAACTCTTCCCCATCCTCATCGAACTTCAGAACGCGCCGGAGCTCCTACTTGTGCTGCTCCTATGGCACAAAGAAAAATCTTCTACGTAGAAAGAGCAGAGGGGACTCCAAGGGCTAGGAAAAGCTCGGCCATGGTACTTGATCCGCCTAGTCCGCCGCCATCTGCCACGGCCGCTACAGGTCCTGATGCTCCTCTCGTGCGTTCAATTACCAGCTGTCGTCGCCACGCCACCGTCGCGTTGTCAGCGCCCTTACTTACAGCTCAAACGGAACGTGTCGAGGCGTGAATAAGTAATGCCGATGCTAGCTGTGCAGAGTCAACAGAGATGAGACCACGTCAGCCATCAACAGCGATTGCAGGGTAAGGTAGGTGCCGGGGGAGACGTGAGAACAAGGAACGGCGCGTGCGTGAGGCACCGTGGAAGTCGTTGAGCAAACCACGCGCGCGCGCGCGAGAGAGAGAGAGCGCCAGAGCCAGAGAGGGAAAAAAGTGGAGGTGGGTCGTCGGCCGCCGCGCCGGGCAGGAATGGACATGCATGCGAGTACGTATGCGACAGCGCCGTCCGTCAGGGTGCGCGGGCCGGCAGTAGCGCGCGTCAGGGCAGGCCGGCGGCCGGCCTTGCTCCTCCTAGTCCGTGACCGTGGCAGATGGCGGCCGGTCACGGCAAGGGAGAGGGTTGCGTATCAGTTGACCTACCCGACCATCTGCCTGCCACTGCCATCGCGGCCAGCCAGTCCGGGCACCGGAGAGGCCGTAACATTCGCCTTCCTGGTGGGGGGAGTTGCAACGAGCAAAGCTAGTGCCGCCGGCGCCGCATCTGCAACGTCCGCACCGCACATATTGTGGCGGCCGGTGTGGGTGACCATCATCCACTCACCACTGCTTGCCAGGTCCCGGCCGGCCAACTCCCAATGCAAGCCCTATCTGCTATCTCTCATCTGCCTCCAAACGGCCTCTAGTGTAATGCAAGTAGCAAGTTCCTTCTTTCAGAATCAGGATTCTGTAGACTGTAGTGCACGAGCACGACTCAGACTGAAAAAGGATGCACCTTTCCTCAGTTCCTCTAAAACTTTTTTCTCCACGGTGAAAATTTTCTACTTGAAGAAAAGGCTGCTCTGGTTATTTCGCACGTCAGATACACACGCACAAGTTGTACTGGGAGGCAAAAGGGATCCAGAAACAGTCAGTATAAACAGATTCGGCACAGAGGGTCTTTTCTGTCAAATGCAGTAAGCCAGTAGACAATAGTAGCGACACAGGACGAAAAGCAGATCCTAAACCTTCCCAATCAGAACCACCGTGCCAGAGTCACAGAAACATGGTACTTTACTAAATTTCAAGAGGCACAGCAAAATATAACAATTTATACTTTTTTTTGAGTCACAACAAAATACAACTCCACTAAATTTCCATAGCTCAAGTCCATAGGTGCTTTCGCTATTACTACTTTTTTTTTCAGCCGCAGCTGACTAGTATACTAGTATTCAACACAGCAAGAATTTTCAGTATACTAGCATTCAAAACACAGCAAGAATTTTCCTCCCGTTGGTTTGATCCAATGCTTTCCTTTCAACCAAGAACAATCAAGAAGGTGCAACTCAATACTTCCCTTTTAATCAACCAAGAACAATCAAGAAGAGTGCAACGGTATCAGAATGACACCAAAAGCCATACCATCCATCAACTTTACATCAGGAAATCAGACATGACATATCAACATTGTACAGTTCAACTTGTTATCTACTAGTCTGTTTCAAATTGTAGTTTGTTTAACTTTTTTGGTCCTAAGTTTGACCATCTCGTCTTATTCAAAAATTTATTCAAAATATTAATTTTTTTGTTGTGGCTTGCTTTATTAACAAAAGAATTTCGAGAATGACCTAAATTTAACTAGTTTTGCTCAAATTTTTTGAATAAGATGAGTAGTCAAACTTAAAGTCAAAAAAGTTAAACGAACTATAATTTGAGACGGAGGGAGTAGTTTGGAGATGAAAGTGAGTTAATCATACAGACAGACAGCATGGTCTTTTTACACTTGCACTGAAAAGAGGGGCAATCATGGAAAGGAGAAGGAGCTGCACATCACCTTACACATAAGAATGAGACATCCTGGAAACAATGACCATTGCAACGAGCAATCAATCAATTAAGCAAGCAAAACACCTCTAGTCATCTACTTCTTTCCTGTCCAAGAGGAGCTTCAAGAATTTGTTTCAGGGTCACAACACGGGTCTTCAACAATTGGCTTCAAGGTCACAGGATATGATCAATGGGATCAGTCGCTGGCTTATGACATAATCAATGGGATCAGTCACCGTTAAGCCAATGCTTATACAAGAATAGGGGAGGGAGAGGCCGTCACATTCGGCTTCCGGGTAGGGGAGTTGCAAGGTGTAAAGCTAGTGCCGGCGCTGCATCTGCACCGTCCGCACATATTTGACCGGTGTGGCGGTGTGGATGACCATCATCCACTCATCTCGCCAGGTCCCAACTCCCAAGCGGCTAACCACTTGCCTATCTGCTCTTTCTCTCTCTGGAGACCTGGTTTGAATGTTTGATGCTCCCATCTGCCTCCAAACGGCATCGTGCAATGCAAGTAGCAAGTTCCACCTTTCAGAACCAAATACATGCTCTGCAGTGCACGAGCACGACTCAGAAAAAGAGATGGCACGTTGCAAGCGGTGGTGGAGGCACTTTCTTTAGAGCCCAGCCCAGGCACATGACGAGGCCCAGCTTTTTCCTCTTCTCCCTTTCATGGTAGCTTTCTAATTCAACACAAGAAAGTCACCCTTCACCTCAGTGAAAATTTTCTACTTGAAGAAAAGGCTGCCCCTGGTTATTTCGCACGTCAGACGCGCAAGCCTTCGCACGTCAGACACACGCCCAAGTTGTACTGGGCGGCAAAAGGGATCCAGAAATAGGTGCAGAGCAGATCCAGTGGCCAACAGTTCACCCGCCTCTGCCTGCCTGACAGTGTATCAGATTCGGCACAGAGCGTAGCGGATTCTTCTTCTCTGCCAAATGGCAGTAAGCCAGTAGACAGCAGTAACGACACAGGATGAAAAGCAGATCCTAACCTTCACTCCATCAGAATCAGAACCACCGTGTCAGAGCCTCAGAGTCATAGCAAAATACTAGCACACACTACAACCACTAAATTTCCATAGAGCCACAACAAAAAGTACTCTGCCAAATTTCCATAGAGTCGCAGCAAAATACGGAGTACTCCTACTCACTAAAGTCCACCGGCACCTATTATTCAGCACAGCAAGAATTTTTCTCCCGTTGGTTTTGATCAAACGCTTCCCTTTCAACCAAGAAAAATCAAGAAGGGCGCAACCCAATACTCCCCTTTCAATCAACAAAGAACCATCAAGAAGAGTACAACCGTATCAGAATTAAGAAACCAAAAGCCAGACCATCCATCAACCTTAGACAGCATCAGGAAATCAGACATGATATATCAGCATTGTACAGTTCAACTTGACATCTACTAGCTTGGAGATGAAAGTGAGTTAATCAAACAGACAGATAGCATGGTCTTTTTACACTTGCACTGAAGAAAGGGTAATCATGCACAAGGAAGAGCTGCACATCACCTTACACATAAGAATGAGACATCCTGGAAACAATGACCATTGCAACGAGCAATCAATCAAATAATCAAGCAAAACACCTCTAGTCATCTACTTCATTCGCTGTCCAAGAGGAGCTTCAAGAATTTGTTTCAGGGTCACAACACGGGGTCTTCAACAATTGGCTTCAAGGTCACAGGATATGATCAATGGGATCAGCAGCTGGCTTATGAGTTATGAGACGATCAATGGGATCAGTCATTGTTAAGCCAGTGCTTACAAGAAATAGTAAAACCAATAGAATCAGCCGGCTTGAGGGAAGAAGCACTGAAAAAATATAATCCAAGCATTGCCTTGGAACATTCAGATAATTTTACCAAATCCAAGTATATTGTACTAGAATAGAACTTTCAGACGACACTACCAATTGCACTTGCTGCAAATTGCAACCTTCTAACTTCCAATGAATGCATTGATACTATGATTTGCACATCAGTAGATGAATCAGTTAGTACATTAGAATAAGTTAATCATGTTCAGCTCAATCGAGCTCCGATAAGATAAAGCTAAAGCAGCAGAAAATGATCTGTGGTATAAATAATTTCTCTTGTTCTTCCATTATCTTTCCAACAAATGAATGGGCAGCAGCAGCAATATCACTCAGAAACACCAGAGAAAGATAAGGAAAAGCTCAGATTTCCTTCCTCACAGCTTACATGGACATAACTGAATTATTCACATAATATTGAATCATCATCATCATCGTGGTGGTAAGAAAACAAAAAAAAAAGAGAGAAGAAAAAAAAAAGAAAGGGAAACAGAAGGCAAGAATTATCCATCTAGCGAGAGAACACCACCGGATCAGCAGCCGAAGAAGGACAAGCCGTGTCGTGTCGATCCTTCCCCCGATTCGCCGTGGCCGTTCTCTCGAGCTAGAGGCGGAGCAGCGTGTCGTAGCGGGCACCCATCTGATCGGCCTCGGCCGCGTCAAAAGGCGGCGGCAGGTTCAGATCGAACGGCAGGGGCGTCGCGCGGGACGCGGCCGCGTTGTCGTCGTCTTCGCAGAGGACGGACGACGAGGATCCGCAGTAGCTGTGGCAGTCCTCGTCGCCGCCCTCCTCCATGGGGGCGCTCCGCGGCAGGGCGGCGGCGGCGCGGGGCGCGCCGCCGCTCCACGACTCGACGGTGCTGCTGTGGCTGGACGTCGCCGCGGCCGCCAGGGGTGCTGCTGCGGCGGCGGCGGCGGAGGAGCGGGGCCTATGCCGCGGCGGCGCGGGGGCCGCCGCGGCGCTGATGGGGAAGTTGGTGCGGGCGGTGGGCCCGCGGAGGGAGCGGGCGGCGGCGTCGTAGGCGCGCGCGGCGGCCTCGGCGGAGTCGAAGGTGCCGAGCCAGATCGGGGTCTTCTTGGCCGGGTCCCGGATCTCGGCGGCGTAGCGCCCCGACGGCCGCCTCCGCACGCCGCGGTACCGGATCTCCGTCGGCGACGGCGAGGCCTGCTGCGGCTGCGGTGGGTGCTTCCCCCGGCGCATCGCGGACCGGATGGGATGGGGGCGGGCGGCGGAGAGCGCACGCGGGGCGTGGCGTGGCAGGGCTAGGGTTTGGCCACTAGTTTATTTTTCCTTCCTCCCCTGCTCTGGGGGCGGCTGGGCTGCTCCTCCTCCCCCCACCCTGGTTTCTCTCCTCCTTGGTTTTTTGGTCTTTTTTGCGCTTCGGTTTCTCCTCCTCCCCCCACCCTGGTTTCTCTCCTCCTCGGTTTTTTGGTCTTTTTTGCGCTTCGGTTTCTCCTCCGGTCCCGTCGTCGGCCGTAGCGGCTGTGCCCCGTGCTCGCAGCTCGCTTGGTTGGGGATGGACGGCGCGGGCGGGTGGGTGGGTCGCTCGCGCTCCGGTTTGTCTGGCTGGAGACGATGCCCCACCGCGCGCCCCGCCACAATTTGGTTGGCGCGCGAGCGTTCCCCGGCGGGTCGGGGTCGGCGATCGGCGGCGTCGTGTCGGACTGCGCCTACCCGTGCGTGGCCTTTTCTGCTCGGGGCATAAGCCTACGCCAGCTGAAGTCGGCCCGGCATACTGGGGCCCGCATAAAAGTTGGCCAATACGACTTGCCTCCGGTTAACCAACGCTCCCCCTTCGTATTAAATAAAAACAGATGAAATACTCCGTACACATTACATCACCCTTAATAATACTTCTTCGTCAGTCCTGATATACAGTACATTCATAATATTTAGAGATAAAATAAAAGAGAACAATAGACGTATGTACCTTTCACTTACATTCCTAATATATTAAAATCTGATTTGATTCCCATAATTTAAGGATAAACTCTCGGCCTTTTTATATAAAATAGATAAGTAAATGAATTATTTTTTCTATAGAAAATAATCATATATTTTTATTTAAATAAACTTTATTTTTATGTTTCCCGAATGCACTATATTTCAGAAAAAATTTAAAAGTTAGAATGCACTGTATTATAGAACAGAGGGAGTAAAACAATACTATAAGGGTGGAGTTTTCTATTTAGTGCTTTCTAGACTGAGGTAATTGGATGCATACATGGAGTGTAGGCTAAAATGCATGGATCTTCAATCTTATTCTGGAGCCTCGAGACCACGTAGCGTCGTGGCTAAGAGTGTTCTCGAGGAATAGGATAGTTCCGTGTCTGCAACTGTAATTCGTTTGTTTGCTTAGCAATTTCTAGATGTTGCAATAAGGTTATAACCTTATTACTAATTTTGAGCACATATGGATGTAGTTGAGCAATCTAGAGTACTTTATAATTCAAGTCAAATGTTGAGCAATTGATTCCCTATATTTTAGGACGGAGTGTGCATACTTTGTAACGAATCTAATGATATTTACTCTCTTTGTCCAAATTATAAATCGTTCTATATTATAAATTATTTTAGCTTTTCTAGATATATAGTTTTATCTATACATCTAGATATACAGTATACTAGAAAGACTATAGCAACTTAAAGGGACTATTATTATAAACATTATTAGTACTTTTTCTAACAGTGTTTAAACTGACAAAGATTTGGTTTAGCATCGTAATTAGAAGTGCGCTTTCTCTATGGAAGGAATAAACTTGTGAGGCTTGTTTGCTATATACTCTTTGCGTTCCAAATTATAATTTATTTAATATTTTTGTTCCTAACTTTGACCACTCATCTTGCTTAAAAATTTATACAAAATATTATTTTTTGTTGTGGCTTACTTTACTAACATAAGTTCTTTAAGAATGACATAAATTTGACTATGTTTATCAAAATTTTTTGAATAAAACAAGTGGTTAAACCTGAGATAAAAAAAGTCAAACGAACTATAATTTAAAACAAGGAGTAATTCTAAGCTGCCTATAGTCAAACAACTTACAAAATTAGTAACTTACTAGAAAGTCAAGCGCGGCGTTGCCGCGCTACGTACCACTGATGCGCCCATTTTTTCTTTTAGTGGATTGTTAAAATATATGTATATGGGGATTATTAAGGGAATATGTTTATTCGGGCTATTTAGTTGTATAAAAACTGAATTATATGAATGTTTAAAATTGCCTTTGAATAAAGTTGAGAGCGTATATATCGATTCTGTAAGTAGGCAAACATTGTATATCTACAATTGATGGCCGATTAGTTTTTTCAGTTTACTCGAATAGTACATCCCTTCCAAAATAATTTTATACCTCATATTTCACGGAGTTTGTATTCCAATTACGTTTGTTGTAAAAAGTTCCTAACAATTTTTCTTTCTAAATAAGTTTATTAGAAAAATATTGTTGACACCGTTTTTTGACACGTGCCAATATAAGCCAAAAACTGTGCCGATCGGCAAAGGAGTGGTTATTCTCCAGTATTGCTTCTGAGTTGCCGATGGATGATTGCCGATAAAGGACATGTTGATCTCGTACATTGCCGATGAAGCCAGAGGGCTGTTGCCGATGGAGAGAGAGGCATGGTTGCCGATGGAAAGTAGAGCTGAAGGACGTGGAAAACAGATCTGAGTCATTATCGATGGGTTTTGCCGATGGAATCTACAGAGATGAGGAGCGTGCCGATAGAGGTTTCATCGTAAAGCAATAGATAAGGAAACTGGCAATATTTATGCCATTATTTTAATAGTTTATTTTTGAGTCCGACCTTAGTACGAGTCGTTATTTTTTATTCCTTAGAGATAAGACTTGTTTAGGTAATACTTTGTAATGTCTGTTTAGGACTCATAGTACCAGGGTATAAATATGTACCGAGAGACAATGTAAAAATATACACAATCAAATACAACAAATCTATTACTTTTATCTACTTTTCAAGCAATCTACTTTTCGACGACTTCGTCACCAGTACCTTTTCCTTTTCAACGAGTTCTTTCAAGAATCGGCGGGCTGCATCAACTTGATTTCCGGCGACCTTGCAGGTTCCGCGTTTACCGAGCACGATTCAGGCTTTGACGTCCGGGCGTATCGCTGTCGTCTCGTCTGATCTGTTCAACAGTTATCGGATATCATCTGAGCTTTGACGTCCGGGCGTATCGCTGTCGTCTCGTTCGGGTTTTATTCAAATTTATCATCCTTGTCGATTAACAGGTCAAATCGACTGGCACGCCTTGATATCGAACTAGGGTATTAGCCCGGTGTGTTTGCAGATCCAACGCCTTTTTGCATCAACACATCTTTTGGCACGCCCAGTGGGACCAAGTCAACAGATTTATCATGAAGAATCCTACTGATATCACTCCAGAAAACATCATCGAGATATCAGAATCAGATCTCAAGGAGGATCAGAGGCAAGCCATGGAAAAGGCTATGGAGAATTACAGGCAGCTTTACCTAAAATCCTACAGCAAGAATAGGAGCAGAGAAGTGGTACAGAAGCAAGACCCGCCGTTGCCTCGGCAGGTTACTTTTGACTCCAATCCTGGTAAAATACAATCAATGGTTAACTCCGCATTAAGTCATGCATTGATTAATCACTCTAGCGTACTGTCCAATACTGTTTATAATGTTGTTATTCAATCATTAAAAGAAGGACAAGTACAAGTACCAGCTTATGTTGGCCCAGTATATCATCAGCCTGGGATGTCATCTTCTACAGCTTCATCGGCTACTACAGTCGTTGTGGCTCCGGGGGTTTCTGCTCCTCATACAGATCTGCCTGCTGCTGAATCTCCACCACCGATGTCAAGCTTAGCAAAGAATACTCAATTAAGCACAGATCTATCGGCATCGGCAATGTCGGGTCCTTCAGTTCAAAATCGACGAGCTCCTGCCGATCGGTGGGGATATGGGATGTCTCCCAATCTACCTACTTTTTACTCTGGATTAAATCAGACGCATGATACAGCGGGTACAACCCCTATAACGTCAGCCACTCCGGTTCGGCCGATGGCTCAAGTGACGCACTATACTACAACTCCACCTACCGCACAGTTGCCATCAGGAAGATTCCATACGTCGCTTTATCAGGCATCATACACAAGTCCATCGGCAAACCCTCTGCCGATGCAACAAGGGTTCTCAACTGCAAACCAACCGGTGGCATCAGTGGTTCCTCTAGCTGGAGTTCTTGCAAATCAAGGGAATTATGCTGTCTATCATCCAAGGATGCAAGAGCAACAGGTGGCTACAGTCTATCAACCATCGGCAAGTCATGTGCCGATGAGGCCTAATCCAAGTGAGACGGGTCCATTGCTAGCTCAACAGCACTTTGCTCAGCCTGAGTATCAGATGGCAGGGGTTCAACAGCAATATATGCAAGCAGATATTCAGAATCCTACATCGACACCATGGCCGATGAACCCTGTACAGCAAATTAGTGGACCAGTAATAATAAATATGCCGATTGCTCCGGCTCATTTGTCACAAGGATACATCGAAGCCTATCAGCCAGCACCTCCAGCAGAAGTTCAGCCTGTGCCTCGGCAAGATCAAGATGCATACTGGACTGATGAAATTGCAGAAGAGTTGAAAAAGATTAGGTACTGCAAAGGGCACATTGCTACCTCACACAGTACCAATGATTGCAAGGTGTTTGGGCAACAGTCGCAGTCGGCTATCGAATCCGGGAAGGTCACATTTGATAATTCAAGGTCTCAGAAGCTGATGAAAATTGATCAACATCCGTTCCCTGCAAACATGGTGGAGGCTAAAGGCAAAACCAAAGTATTAACGTCGGAGGCTGCTAGAAGAAATGCATCGGTAGACCCTAAGAATCAAATAACTGTTGATGACGTGAAGGGAAAGGAATCTACTGATGGCGCTAAAGGGAGAGGAATTGTTAATGAAGGTAGTAGCTTCAGAAGACCACTAGGGCCTCCATATGGTGTTCGATATCGGCAACAACGTGAGGATCAGTATCGGCAGCAACAGGAAGAGTTACGTCGGCATAAAGATCATTGGAATTGCCCGTTTTTCGTTCATTGTTGGGAAAAGGCATTAAATTGCCCACTGCCGATACCTGCCCTGAATGTAATGGTTATTATTTAAATGATCGGGCAGAGAGACAACATCACTCTAGTGATCGAGGGGTACGCATCAATAAGCCGATCAAAGAAAAGGTGTCAGCACTTGATCGGCTGGGGGGCAGAGTTAGTGTGCATGGCAGGCTTGGCGGGCATATTGATTGTTTTCCAAGGAGTCAGGCAGAGCTTGAAGAGATGGCTAATGAAAGGGTTCCTGATGAAGGGATATTTTGCAGGTATCCAAATATAGGCTTCCATGAGCAGAACACAAAGCGTTATCAGCCTGTTTGGAAAACAAAGCTTCCCCAATGGTGCCCTGAAGGATTGACGAAAACTCAGAAAAGAAGGGTACAGCGTATGCGTCAAGAGGATTTACAGTGCCCGAAAGAAAGCATTCCAAAGGTAACAACTCAAGTATGGCAACCAAAACGCAAGGGTGGAGGTCCATCAGCAGATGTTAACATGGTCTTTATGTTACCGATGGAATTCTTGGCGCCAGATGACAAGGAACAAGTAATTTTTGCTGATGAAGCAGCTCAACTAACTCTGGATCCAATGATGGCTGTGTTTGAAAAGCCTGCCGATGATGAAAGGCAACACCTCAAAGCTTTGTTTGTTAAAGGCAGGGTTGATGGACAGCCAGTGTCAAAAATACTCATAGATGGAGGAGCGGCAATTAATATTGTGCCGTATGTCATGTTCCGAAGACTTAGAAAAGGAGACCAGGATTTAACCAAGACGGATATGATGCTTAAAGATTTTGAAGGCAATGTGTCTCCGGCTAAAGGGGCATTATGTGTTGAGTTGACTATCGGCAGCAAGACTTTGCCGACCACCTTCTTTATCGTTAACGGCAAAGGTAACTATAATTTGCTCCTAGGAAGGGATTGGATCCATGCCAATTGTTGTGTTCCTTCTACGATGCATCAGTGCCTTGTACAGTGGGTTGGAGACAAGATTGAAGTTATCCCTGGTGATTCTTCTTATATAATCGCATCAGCTGATTCTGAGACCTATGAACGGACCAAATGCATATCGGGAGAAGCATGGGATACGGAATTTCTTAGGGTTGCCGATTATGAGCTCACACCGATCCAAGCAGTCGGTTCTGAAGATGAGGTTTAATGGATCGGTTTGCCGATGGTGGAAAACTTGGTCATGGATTCACATCGGCTGATGACTTAGTAGAAATAGATATTGGTAACTGTGATAGGCCGAAGCCAACTTTTATTAGTGCCAAGTTAGATTCTCAATGTAAACAGCAAATGATTGATATTTTGAGAGAATATAAAGACTGTTTTGCTTGGGATTATACAGAGATGCCTGGACTAGATCGGTCAATAGTTGAACATCGGTTACCTATTAAGCCAGGATTTTGGCCTCATCAGCAGCCCGCACGCCGATGTAATCCTAAAGTGTTACCTGACATTAAAGCCGAAATCACAAAGTTAATTGAAGCTGGCTTTATTCGGCAATGTCGATATGCCGAATGGATTTCTAATGTGGTTCCTGTTTATAAGAAAAATAGAAAACTTCGTGTGTGTATTGATTTCAGAAATCTTAATAAGGCTACGCCGATGGATGGCTATCCAATGCCTGTTGCCGATTTATTGATTGATGCTGCAGCTGGACATCAGATCATCAGCTTCATGGATGGTAATGCTGGTTATAACCAAATTTTCATGGCTGAAGAGGATATTTTCAAGACTGCTTTTAGGTGTCCAGGTCATGTGGGTTTATTCGAATGGATTGTCATGACCTTCGGCTTGAAAAATGCCGGTGCTACCTATCAGAGGGCTATGAATTTTATTTTCCATAAATACATCGGCACATTGGTTGAAATCTACATAGATGATGTGGTAGTCAAATCTGAAGGTTTTGAGAGTCATCTTGCTGATCTGCGAAAAATCTTGGAGTGCACCAGAAAGCATGGTTTAAAGATGAATCCTACTAAGTGTGCATTTGGTGTATCGGCAGGTCAATTCTTAGGCTTCATGATACATCAAAGAGGTGTTGAAATCAGCAGGAAATCTATTGATGCAATTAATAAGGTTGTTGCTCCTACCGATAAGACTGAGTTGCAATCCTTGATCGGCAAGATTAATTTTATTCGGAGATTCATATCTAATCTGTCGGGAAAAATCAAAGCCTTCAGTCCTTTATTAAAATTAAAAGCCGATCAAGAATTTGTATGGGGAACAGAGCAGCAATTAGCCTTAGAAGAAATTAAAAAATATTTGGTAAACCCTCTAGTATTGGTTCCACCTCAACACGGGAAACCTTTCAAGTTGTACTTGTCTGCCGATGATAATGTTATTGGATCAGCATTAATTCAAGAGTTTGAAGGGGAAGAATGTGTGATATATTATTTGAGCAGAAGACTGATAGACGCTGAGACCAGGTATTCGGCCATTGAGAAATTATGTTTGTGTTTATATTTCTCTTGCACGAAGTTAAGACATTATTTGTTATCGGCTGAATGCACTATTGTATGCAAAGACGATGTGGTTAAGCATATGTTGTCAATGCCAATTTTGAAAGGAAGGATCGGCAAGTGGATCTTAACATTATCAGAATTTGATTTGCGTCATGAATCGGCTAAAGCGGTTAAAGGACAGGTAATGGCCGATTTTATTACTCAACACTGCAGTATGGTAGATTATGCTAAGATTGCTCCATGGACACTTTTCTTTGATGGATCTACTTATGGCGAAGGAGCAGGAATCGGTATTGTGTTAATCTCGCCTCGAGGAAAGAAATATGAATTTTCATTGCCGATTGCTGGCACTTCAACAAACAATCAGGCTGAATATCAAGCTTTACTGAAAGGGTTAGAGTTGCTCAAAGAAATACGTGCCGATACAGTTGAAGTCTTTGGGGATTCTATGCTAGTCATTAATCAATTGATCGGAACATATGAATGCCGAAGTGAAGTTTTGATTACTTATCATGAAAAGTGCTTGCAAATATTAAAGGAGTTTAAGGATTTTCGCCTTGAACACATTCCCAGATTGTACAATGAAGAAGCTAATAGGCTAGCACAACATGCTTCGGGATATCAATTGATCCAAGAAGTGCTGACATCGGTAATTGATGCCGATGATTGGAGAAGGGATATTGCCGATTATTTAAAAGATCCGTCTAAGAAAGTGGAGAGACGTATAAGGTTTCAAGCTACCAAGTATGTGCTCCTTGATACTGAATTATATTATCGCACTTTAGATGGAGTTTTACTCAAATGCCTTAGTGAAGAGGAATCAAAAAGTCTAATGGGTGAGATTCATGAAGGAGTGTGTGGGGCACATCAATCGGCATTTAAAATAAAATGGATGATTAGGAGGAATGGGTATTATTGGCCAACAATTCTTGAGGATTGTTTTAAATATTTCAAAGGGTGCCAGTCATGTCAGAAATTCGGTAATGTTCAAAGAGCACCCGCATCGGTAATGAATCCTATAATCAAACCTTGGCCGTTTAGAGGATGGGCTATTGATCTCATCGGTCAGATTTACCCTCCGTCGAGTAAAGGACATAAATTCATACTCGTTGCTACTGATTATTTCACAAAGTGGGTTGAAGCGATTTCTTTAAGGAAAGTGTCATTGGCAAATATGATTGATTTTATGAAAGAGTATATTGTTTACCGATTTGGTATTCCTCAAACTATTACTTCCGATCAAGGAACTATGTTCACATCGGGAGAATTTGATAACTTTGCCTTCAGTATGGGGATTAAAATTCTAAATTCTTTCCCTTATTATGCTCAAGCTAACGGTCAGGCTGAGGCATCTAATAAAGGAATAATCAAGCTTATTAAACGGAAAATTGAGGAGAATCCTAGGAGATGGCATATTCTTTTAAATGAAGCCTTATGGTCATATCGGATGGTGTGTCATGGTGCCACTAAGGTTTCACCATATCAGTTGGTATATGGGCATGATGCGGTTTTGCCTTGGGAAATTAAGACTGGTTCTAGGCGTGTATTTTCTCAGGATCAGTTGACAGCCGATGAGTATGATACGCTTATGAAAGATGAATTAGAAGATTTAGCAGGTCATCGGTTAAAGGCTTTAATTAGCGTCAAAGAAAATAAAAAGAGGGTTGCCAGGTGGTATGATAAAAAGGTAAAAATAAAAGAATTTACGAATGGAGATTTAGTCTAGAAATTGGTTTTGCCGATTGGGACTAAGAGTTCAAAATTCGGCAAGTGGTCTCCTAATTGGGAAGGTCCTTATCGAATAAGTCAGTCTGCTCCTGGTAACGCATACATCTTAGAAACCCTCGAAGGAGTTATATTTCCCAGAGCATTAAATGGAAAATATTTAAAGAAATATTACCCCAGTATTTGGATGGATGCATAAAATGCAGGAATAAAGGGGTATTTCAGACTTGTTTTTCATTACCAGCGGGTGAATCGAAGCGACCGGGATCGGTATGGTGCCTATGCGTGCAACTCTAGAGAAGTTCAAGCGGTTTGGGCAGTTATGACCTGGAGAAAATTTCGGTGCATAAGTATTCTATACTCCGAAATTGGGGGGCATGTGTTGACACCGTTTTTTGACACGTGCCAATATAAGCCGAAAACTGTGCCGATCGGCAAGGGAGTGGTTATTCTCCAGTATTGCTTCTGAGTTGCCGATGGATGATTGCCGATAAAGGACATGTTGATCTCGTACATTGCCGATGAAGCCAGAGGGCTGTTGCCGATGGAGAGAGAGGCATGGTTGCCGATGGAAAGCAGAGCTGAAGGACGTGGAAAGCAGATCTGAGTCATTATCGATGGGTTTTGCCGATGGAATCTACAGAGATGAGGAGCATGCCGATAGAGGTTTCATCGTAAAGCAATGGATAAGGAAACTGGCAATATTTATGCCATTATTTTAATAGTTTATTTTTGAGTCCGACCTTAGTACGAGTCGTTATTTTTTATTCCTTAGAGATAAGACTTGTTTAGGTAATACTTTATCGTGTCTGTTTAGGACTCATAGTACCAGGGTATAAATATGTGCCGAGAGACAATGTAAAAATATACACAATCAAATACAACAAATCTATTACTTTTATCTACTTTTCAAGCAATCTACTTTTCGACGACTTCGTCACAGTACCTTTTCCTTTTCAACGAGTTCTTTCAAGAATCGGCGGGCTGCATCAACTTGATTTCCGGCGACCTTGCAGGTTCCGCGTTTACCGAGCACGATTCAGACTTTGACGTCCAGGCGTATCGCTGTCGTCTCGTCTGATCTGTTCAACAGTTATCGGATATCATCTGAGCTTTGACGTCCGGGCGTATCGCTGTCGTCTCGTTCGGGTTTTATTCAAATTTATCATCCTTGTCGATTAACAGGTCAAATCGACTGGCACGCCTTGATATCGAACTAGGGTATTAGTCCGGTGTGTTTGCAGATCCAACGCCTTTTTGCATCAACAAATATATTATGAGATTCATCTAAAGGTATTAATTATGCATCGTAGACATTAAAATTATACTTGTATATTTACATATATTCATTCAAAGTTAAAAATGCTATTCACGTTCAATTTCTATAAAAAAAATGTTAATTCGAGAGCGGATTCATTAGCTCAGCCCATGGCGCCTGGAGTCCTGCGTGCTTAGCCCGATAGCAGCTTCAGCCACGGCCAAGGTTGCGTGACCTTCGTATTGGAAGAGTCGCTGTGATATATGCAGCCGTGTGATATGTTGAGAACCACAATGCTCGTGCTCCGGCCAAGGGCCTTGTCCATTTTGTTAGCTGTATACGTGGCCTTCTCAATAGTTGTATACGTGGCAAAATAATAAAACAAGATTGATGGTGCAACTTTCATAGTTGTAAAAGATTTTTTGTTTCTTCTCATGGCCACGATGACGTTCCCATTTAAGTTAAAAACAAGAAGTTAGGTCAGATCTACTTTTCTGAATGTACTTTTTCTCTATTTGTGTAGCTTTTGCATCGCTCAATCAAACAAAGTTTGCGTAGACACGTATACATTTGGCAGACAATCAACAAGTCAAAAATAACTAACGGGTAAGTCTACCGATTTTGAGGAACGAAAAAAACAATTACCAAAAAATAGACACTTGTGATACTCGCCGGATTAGTCAATTGATGGTCGTAAACACATGCCGTGCAATTCTTTTAACATGCTTGGCAGCTACCACTTTGGTGGTGCTGTGCAGACACTTGAGATAAACTTCTGTCGTGACTCCGGTAACCTTGCACGCCAAATTAGTATAAGGCTCAAATACCTGTTCGGCGAAGTCAAATTCTTGAAGCTACCTGCCTCAAGGAAACCTTGAATCTGAAGCTACACATATATTGAATTAATTTTGTGTATACATATGTAAATTATTTTGGTTTAGTCTCCAGACTACATATTCAACCTGATCTTTAAGCTAAATTTGCGCTAAACAGATACTAAATAACTAAAAAAATCATCAAGTGTTCCTATATAAGTATGTAGGTAACCATGATGAAATTGGTCGTAGCAAACGTCTTGTGACTATATATATGACACATATAAGTGTCGATCTATGTTTTAGTTTAAGCTCTTAGTCACTCTAGATCACCTAATCACAACTATATTTTTTGGTCAAGCTAATGAGATTGAATCAAAGTCGATCTGACTGGATAGCCTGGATCACGAGACCAAAAAAATTTGTCGAGAAATAAGACGGCCCAGCCCAAAATCTTGGGCCGTCGAATTCATCCGTCCAGAGAGCCAGCGACCGTTTCAGCCCGCGCCGCTGAAAAGACCATTCCTCTCGCCGCCCCCTCCGCTCCCAGCTCCCCACCGGGCACCGGCCACCGCCTCTCCCCGCCGGCACCGGCCGACATGAGCTCCACCTCCTCGGGCCGCCGCGCCCTCTCATCTTCGACGGCGGCCGCCTCGTCGCCAGGACAAAAGCGGGCGAGGGATGAGGTCAGCAGCGGGTCCCCATCCGGTCCCGACCCCGCCAAAAACCCTCGCCGCGCTTTCGCCTCCTCCCCGTTCGCCGACTTCGGCACCTACATGGCCGCGAAGAACAGCAAGCTCGCCGCGCAGTTCGAAGCCGACGCATCCACCTCCGGCGCGGCCGCCGGCGCTCTATTCGCTGGCGTCTCCATCTTCGTCGACGGCTTCACAGTCCCTTCTAGCCAGGTGACTGCCGCGCGCCAC
>CM041638.1:6864568-6969610 GCA_023333625.1 Bothriochloa decipiens
TTTTTTGGATATGACTGAATGCTTACATGACAATCCTGAGGAAGTAACGCAGAGAATAAGAAGTGAGATTTTTCATGCAACTAAGTGTACTGCTAGTGCAGGTATTGCTGAAAACATGCTCCTAGCTCGGTTAGCTACCAGATCTGCAAAACCAAATGGACAATGTTTTATCCCCTCTGAAAAGGTATACATATGCTGTTGCTAATGGACATGCTCCTAACTGCATGTCTGTGCCCACTGTTATCTCTATACATTTATACAAACCGCTCCATGCTCTAGGTGATTTGAACGAGGTCCGGAATATTCATTTCATGTTAGGATTTCCATAAGATTTCTTTGAGGAAAATATTCAGCTCAAACACGTCACCTTGAAAACACATACCTAGAAGTTCTTTCTTTTTTGAAATGATGTACATCCATAGTGCATCTATAGGTGTACATTGTCATAAAAGTCGAGCTTCAAAGTTTCAAACTCAATCTACAAAAATTCACAAGAATATAACAAAATTCATGTGCATGTGCACTAGAAGAAAAAATTGTCTTACAGTACATATGCACCTGAAATTTGTTATTTTCGTATGATTTCTTAGAAAATGATTTTACATTTGAACTTCTGTGACAATATACATCTATAGATGCACTATGGATGTGCACCATTTCATTTTTTTTTAAAAAAATTCTAGATGTATTTCAAGGGTTTTTTTCACGATTGCACCAAAGTGGTGATTTGCACTTTGCACCAAATATTTGGCCTATTTTTCCTTCCTTTGAAGTTTCTTCGATCTGAACAGGGCATCACAGCTAATGAATGTGTTGCTAGAACAGTTAAACAAGCTTAGGACACACTGAATCTTGTGGTATCATTGTCTAGTTAACTCCTAATGTAGGCAACAAGGATATATGTAAGATCTTATCTGGCATAGTTTCATAGGTATAGTAAATCTGTTTAACAACTCTAGAGCCTAGAAGGTCCTAAATGGCTATTCAGCTGAGTCTTGCTTAAGGCCCCATCTGAAAAAAGGTAACTGACACAGGAATTTTGAAGAGAATACACTGCCTGCAACATTCTTCTGGTCCTAACAGATCTGTGAAATAAGCTGGGATGTTTGGATATCATGTATATATTGTATAAATATTGACTGTTGGATTAGTTATTTTATTTCTGGGAGTTGGTTATGAGCTTGTTGGGTATTGAATTCAGTTATTAATTGTGTTTGTCTTTCCTTGAACTCCTATCTGATTAAAGAAAACCACTAGTGGTGCCACTTCCTCTAAAAGGATTACTTTGTACTATATGCCGTAGCTTGTCTTACATAATAAGTTGATGTCATAATCTTCATAAAATCATAAGGAGTTAGGGACTTGCGATTTACTGACTGCAACATGTATCTCTTACAGGCTGATGATTATCTGAGTAGTCTCTCTATCAAAGCACTTCCCGGCATTGGTCATACGGTTTCATCTAAACTGAAAAGCAAAGAAATTGAATATTGTGGCCAACTTCGCAATGTTCCAAAGGTTGGTCGCGGCTATTTGTGTAGTGTAACATAAAGCAGTCCCCTTTCCTCATGGAAAGAGTTTTTCCCCGGTCCTTTATTACTGGGTTCCAGTCTCGACTTTAAATGCCATTTACTAATGCAGAATAAAATTGTTCAATTTACAAGTTATAAGCCCATCGTCTAGGTCATCTACTGTGTGATGGTCACATAATGCCGATGTCATGGTCGGGCGCCACTACACCAGGCGTCGTCGGGCCCGTGACATAAGGCGCGACGCTGAGCACGCGGCGCGCGCGAATGGTGTGACTGAGGACGCGGCCACTGCAAGTGGCTGAGAGGAAAGTAGAGATAGCTTTCTATTTTAGTTCCTAAATCAAAGGAGTTTGTTACTCCGGTTAGTTGGGCCAAAGGCCATATATTCCTGTAATCCGTGAACTTGAGAATTAAGCAAACTGTTATCAATCTAATCTCTCTCTCTCTCTCTTCTAAAACCTAAGCTTGCGGCGGAGGGGAAAACCTTGCCGGAGAAGACGGATCGCGACTACGAACTGCGTAGTCGAGGTCCAGCTACCCGGGGGTTTGAGGCTCTTGACAACTTGGTATCACGTTCCAGACGATCCTCACCGCGCCACTACCATCGCCGCATCTTTGATCGTCACCTCGTCGTCCGTCGCGTCCTGTCCGGGCACCATAGGTGACGTCCACGACCTCAAGGCCTCCATGGAGGCGCTCACCAAGTCCGTGGCGTTGATGCAGAAATCGATCGAAGCCAACGCCAAGGCGATCGCCGACCTCACCGTCTCCAGTTCGTCCGCATCCGGCACGCAGCCCGGAACCGGCGAACATCATCAAGATCGTCCGCCTAAGCACTGGCGGCCGAATTTCCCGCGCTACGACGGCAAGAGCGATCCGCTGGTCTTCATCAACCGGTGTGAGTCCTTCCTCCAGCAGCGGATCATGCCAGAAGAAAAGGTGTGGATGGCGTCCTACAACCTCGAAGATGGGGCGCAGATGTGGTACATGCAGGTCCAGGCGGACGAGGGCACCCCGTCGTGGCCTTGATTCAAGGAGCTGCTCAACCTCCGCTACGGGCCGCCGCTCCAATCTGCCCCGCTCTTCGAGCTTGCTTCATGCCGCCGCATGGGGACCGTTGAGGAGTACCAAGATCGCTTCCAGGCCTTGCTGCCCCGCACCGGCCGCCTCGACGACGAGCAGCGCGTCCAGCTGTTCACGGGCGGCCTTCTCCCTCCGCTCAGCCTCGCCGTCCAGACGCAGAACCCGCAGTCCTTGGCCGCTGCCATGAGCCTCGCGCGGTTGTTCGAGCTCATGGAGCAGTATACCAGCGCCCTCGCCAAGGCTCCGACCCGGGGTGTGTTGCCAACACCAGGAACGCGTCCGACTGTGACCCAACAACCAGCTCCCAGGACCGTGGCACCGACTGCCACCGTTGAAGGCCGGACCGTGAAGCGGCTCAACCAGGCGGAACAAGACGAACGCTGCCGCCTCGGCCTGTGCTTCAATTGCGACGAGAAGTACAGCAGGGGCCACAACAAGGTATGCAAACGTCTGTTCCTGTTGGACAGCATGGAGGACGACGACGACGCGGCAGACGACACGCCGGACGCGGAGGCACCCATGTTCTCCCTCCACGTCGTGGCAGGCGTCCCCGTCGGCAACACGATCCTGCTCCGAGTGGTGCTGGGCGCCGCGTCCCTCGTCACCTTGGTGGACACGGGGTTGACCCATAACTTCATCGGGGAGGCCGCCGCGCAACACACCGGGCTGGCCGTTCAGCCGCGTCCGCGACTGACCGCGACGGTCGCCAACGGCGAGAAGGTCGCCTGCCCGGGCGTCATCCGCCAGGCCCCCATCTCCATCGAGGGCATGGCGTTCACCATCGACCTTTACGTCATGCCCCTCGCTGGGTACGACATGGTCCTTGAGACCCAGTGGATGGCCCGGCTGGGGAGCCCCATCGCATGGGACGTGGCCGCACGGACCATGACGTTCTAGCATCAGGGGCGCGACGTTTGTTGGTCCAGCGCGGCGTCGCCCGCAGAGCCGGCCGTTCGCGCGACGACCGTCGGTGGCTCCCTCCTCGACGGGCTCCTGAACTCCTTCACCGACGTCTTCGACGAGGCAAAGGGGCTCCCACCGCCAAGCGACTGCGACCACCATATCGTCCTCAAGCCGGGCGCGGCTCCAGTGGCGGTGCGGCCGTACCGGTACCCGGCGGCGCACAAGGATGAACTCGAGCGGCAACACCGCCATTATCGAGCAAGGCATCGTCCGCCGCAGCGACTCCGCGTTTTCATCACCGATCCTCGTTAAGAAGCCAGATGGATCGTGGCGATTCTGCGTCGACTACCGTGCGTTGAACGCCCTCACGGTCAAGGACGCCTTTCCGATCCCCATCGTGGACGAGCTCCTCGACGAACTCCACGGCGCACGATTCTTCTCCAAGCTCGACTTGCGCTCGGGGTACCACCAGGTGCGCATGCACCCGGCCGATGTCCACAAGACGACGTTCCGCACCCACGACGGCCTATATGAATTCCTGGTGATGCTGTTTGGACTCTGCAATGCGCCGGCTACGTTCCAGTCCGTAATGAACGATGTATTTCGACCATTCCTCCATCGTTTTGTACTCGTGTTCTTTGATGATATTTTGATCTATAGTCAGTCATGGGCGGATCACCTTCGTCACTTTCGCGCCGTCCTCACCGAGCTGCGCCGACACCACCTCTTTGTCAAGCGCTCCAAGTGCGCTTTCGGCGTTCCGTTGGTCTCCTATCTCGGCCACATCATATCGGAGGCCGGCGTGGCCTTGGATCCGGCCAAGGTACAGGCCATCCACGACTGGCCGATGCCTCGCTCGGCGCGTGCCATCCGCGGCTTCCTCGGCTTGGCGGGCTATTACCGCAAGTTCGTCCACAACTATGGGGCGGTTGCAGTGCCATTGACGGCTCTCCTCAAGGAGGGGTTCTCCTGGGGCGCGGAGGCGGAAGCGGCATTCACGGCCCTCAAAGCCGCGATCACCTCGGCGCCGATCCTCGCCATGCTGGACGTTCACCAAGTCCTCCATCGTCGAATGTGACGCATCGTCACATGGGTTCGGCGCCGTGCTCATTCAAGAGGGGCACCCCATTGCCTTCTTCAGCCGCTCGGTTGCCCCTCGACATCGTGTGCTGGCGGCGTATGAGCGTGAACTCATTGGGCTGGTCCACGCCGTACGCCACTGGCGCCCATATCTCTGGGGGTGTCGCTTCATCGTCAAGACGGACCACTAGTCTCAAGTACCTGCTCGATCAGAGGCTTGCGACCATCTGACAACACCATTACTGGGGAAGTTGCTTGGGTTCGATTTCACCGTCGAATACAAGCCCGGGACGGCCAACACGGTGGCAGACGCGCTGTCCCGCCGCGACACTGCCGACGAGGGCGTGCTGCTGACACTATCGGCCCCGCGCTTCGACTTCATCACGCGTCTGCTTCAGCTGCACGACACCGACCCCGGCATGGTCGCCTTGCGCGAGGAGATCACCAACGGCCCCCGCGGGGCGCCCTGGACGCTCGTGGACGGCATGGTCCAGTTCGCTGGGCGGCTCTACATCCCCCGACCTCTCCACTGGTCCAGGAGGTCATGGTGGCAATACATGAGGACGACCACGAAGGAGTTCAACGAACGCTGCACCGCATGCGCCGTGATTTTCATTTTCCTAACATGAAGCAGCTAGTGCAGGACCTGGTGCGTGCATGCGTCGTTTGTCAAAGGTACAAGTCGGAGCACTTGCACCCTGCCGGGTTGCTCCTTCCCTTGCCGGTGCCGCAGGGTATCTGGACGGGCGTCGCGCTCGACTTCGTGGAGGCCCTCCCTCGCGTTCATGGCAAGTCAGTCATCCTCACCGTGGTGGACAGGTTCAGCAAGTACAGCCATTTCATCCCCCTGGCGCACCCGTACTCCGTCGAGTCCGTCGCGCAAGCGTTCTTCGCCATCATTGTTCGCTTGCACGGCGTGCCGCAATCCTTGGTGTCAGACCGTGACCCCGTCTTCACGTCGACCTTTTGGCGCGAGCTAATGCGCCTGGTAGGCATTAAGCTGCACATGACGACAACGTTGCATCCCCAGTCCGACGGGCAATCGGAGGCGGCCAACCACGTCATCTTTATGTACTTGAGGTGCCTCACGGGGGACCGACCTCGCCAGTGGCTCAGGTGGCCGCCCTGGGCGGAGTTCGTCTGCAACACTGCCTACCAGTCTTCGTTGCGGGACACGCCCTTCCGCGCCGTTTACGGGCGCGAGCCGCCGTCCATCCTGTCCTACGAACCGGGCGACACCCGCGTGGCTGCGGTCGCCAGGACCATGGAGGAACGGGAAGAATTCCTGGCAGACATCCGCTACCGGCTGGAACAAGCTCAGGCGACGCAGAAGCTTCACTGCGACAAGGCGCACCGCCACGTCTCCTACCAGGTGGGCGATTGGGTGCTCCTTCTCCTTCGTCAGCGCGCGGCGTCTTCACTTCCCCAGGCGGTCACCGGCAAGCTGAAACCTCGGTTCTTCGGCCCGTACCGCGTCACCGAGCTGATCAACGACGTCGCGGTCCGCCTCGCCTTGCCTCCCCGAGCCCGCATCCTTGATGTGTTCCACGTTGGGCTGCTGAAGAAGTTCCATGGCGTGCCACCCGACGCAACTCCGCCCCTTCCGCCTATGCATCATGGCGCGCTTGTGCCTGAGCCCGATCGTGCTGTGCGCTCGCGTATGGCCCGTGGCGTGCATCAGGTGCTCATTCAGTGGAAAGGGGAGTCGGCAGCAGTAGCTACATGGGAAGACATCCAGCCGTTCCGTGCCAAGTATCCGGAGTTCCAGCTCGAGGACGAGCTGCTCCTCGAGGGGGGGGGGGAGATGTCATGGTCGGGCGCCACTACACTAGGCGTCGTCGGGCCCGTGACATAAGGCGCGACGCTGAACGGCGCGACTGAGGACGCGGCCACAAGTGGCTGAGAGGAAAGTAGAGATAGCTTTCTATTTTAGTTCCTAAATCAAAGGAGTTTGTTACTCCGGTTAGTTGGGCCAAAGGCCATATATTCCTGTAATCCGTGAAATTGAGAATTAAGCAAAGTATTATCAATCTAATCTCTCTCTCTCTCTCTCTCTTCTAAAACCTAAGCCTGCGGCGGAGGGGAAAACCTCGCCGTAGAAGACGGATCGCGACTATGAACTGCATAGTCAAGGTCCAGCTACCCGGGGGTTTGAGGCTCTTGACAGCCGACCACATTCTTTAGGATTATATATATATATATATAGGGATGCGCTAATTAGTCCCCAGGGGACTGATTATTAATCAGTCCCCGACCCCCCACGGCCGCCCAGCGTTGCCCGCATCGAGGACCCCGGCCCACCGTACGTCCACGCGCGGACCACGACCGGTTTCGTCCGTACGCCTCCTTTGACCATTTCTTTTTTTCATTTTTTTTACACGGGAGCAAGGTACAGGTTTCGTACGTACACATCTTGTGTCCGTATTTTTTCGTTTTTTCCCAGAGCAAGTTTTGCAACCTGAGCGTAGCTGTTTTTTTCTTTCCAGTTTAGTCTCTTTTTCGTCTTTCTTTTCTTCATGCAAACAGGTTTTCATTTTTCCTTGTTCTTGCTTCTTTTTTCACGCAAACAATTTTGCATTTTTAAAATTTTTTTCACACAAATAGGATTTGCAAATATCAAAAGACAGGATTGATCATCCTATTTATCTTATAGTTTAATATTTTTGAAGTCATCTTGTTTTGTGATTATGATTATTTTTTCTCTTGTTTTGGCAAAGACTAGAGAAACTATATACTTACCTTTGATCAACAACTAATCCATCATAGTGAAAACAGACTTTCCTTTTGATTGACACAATTTGGTATTTGAATTGGAGAAACTTATAACTAGGATAAATGTTCAGCAAGATCAAAACTCATAACCAATTACTGTTAACAATATTAATTCATTATGCAAACCACAAATACATTATTTGATCATTTTCCTTCCAGAATACAACAATTTGATCTACTTATTTTTCTTTCCACCCCAGGTTTCTCATGATGGACTAGTTGTCAACTATAATAATTCCTAATCGAAACCATGAATACTAATTTAACTGGATTATAAAAAACATACGTTGCATCGTCAATCCTTAAGACAAATAAATTTATTTTGGCATTATTGAAACCATGATATCTCCACCATACTACTGGACAAAATGGCGATGACGGTGTTGGTCATGAGCCACGTAAGATGCTAATCACATGATAATAGCTTTTTGAAGTGAACTTGCTGATCACAACTTTCTAAAATAAGAGTCCTTCAAGGCAGAATTAAAGAAACATATTGTTAGGCCAGTTCTCTTGATGGAAAGTCAGGCAATACAGCAGCTCAGCCTTCATATCCGTTAAGAAATCTTGCAAAAAAAAGTGTCACTGATATAAATCATGAATCTTCGATAATGAATTGATAGTAGCATACCCTTGCACATCGAATTAATAGACTTTTAAAATAGAAACAAGAAAAGGCAAACTTCTCTTGAATGCAAGCCCAAAAAAGATTGGAATGTTACTGCACTAAAAACAATGACATATTAGGCCAGCTACTACATACACGAAATACCCAAAATACCTTTGCTCATATTAGTTTTTAGAGTCCTCTAACTGACACCCGGGGGGCCATTATTTTAAGAGTCCTCTAGCAAGATAATATGATACTCAATAGTTGTCCTCGATACAAGTCTGACATGGGTCACTTTAAAGAATCCCAGTGCATTGGAAAAAAAATACCTTGTGAGACTCTTACTTTGAGCACTTTAGCATGCGTAATGCTAATTTATTTACTATTAGCTTATGTTTCAAGGTGTGTCATGTTATTTTATTTGCCTATATTCTGTTAGGACCCGAATTTTGTAATGAGTTTCCATCTATGAAAACTAAAAGTGGTCTGTCAACGTTGATTCTGCATGTGTGCAATGGCATAATCAGTGACAATACTAGAAAGACACAGGGTTCAAAAGATACTTTACATTTGTTAAAGTGTAGTTGAACTGACCTCTGCAGTGCACTTAGGTCTTCCCATGTTAAGTTCTCTGCTTGCAGATTTCCTACCATGTGCTGAATAACGTATCAGCTTGCAGAATAAAATATTAGCTTGCAGACACGTGAGTTCATGCTAAATCATACAATTTAACAAGCACAAAAAATCATGTTTAAAGTTACTGCCAAAGCATAAAAAAAGGTTAAAAGTGATGTGCTAGTGTCAAGGTACCAGGCAAAGTTACTCTAATGGCCTTGCTCTGTTTTCTACTCCATGAGCTCTATTTTTCTCAGACATACTTGCCTTAGATGAGCTACTACTGCAAGCACACTGCCCATGTATTAATGGCTTGCCTAATCTGGACTGAACTTTCATGTGACTCACAAACATGCATACAAGGAATGAAAGCTGGAACTGCAGCTTGCTGACTGACAAAATTTATAAAACTGCATCTATGCTCTCTAATACTCGCAATGACCTAGGTAGCAGTGATAAGCAGAGACACATAATCTGCTATGCACTGTTGTGCCATATTCGATACCTCAAGGCTCAATTTCGACAAGTGAGAAGCAAATGGCACATTTTACACTGAAAATTACACCTATGGTATGAGTGTGACATAAAAAAATCCAATGTGTGAGCACAAAAGGCAATAAGGCATAATATAGTCTGATCATAAATATAAATATTTTTATTAGAGAGTACAAATCAGAATCTAACCACAAACACAATTTCTCCAATATTATGTCGTTGTCCATGTGAGATGTGTGCATTGTGCAACATTTTGTTGCAAATAAATAGGAACTTTTTTCATCTTCTAGAATAACGAGTGGTGGGATCCGTCATCTTAACCAGTGAGTTTTTTGAACCTTGCTAGTCATCAGACTGCTTCACCAATGGTTCAGAAAAGAAAACTAGTTAACATGAATTAGTGGCTGTGAAGAAAGAAAAGAAAGGAAGCTTGGTCTGTATGTATCAATGACCTTCCATTTTTTTTCTGAGTGCAAATTACTATTATCCAGCTCACCAAATCATAAAAAGAATGATTTTTTATCTCTGAGCACAGCCGTGGCCTCTTGGTGGCCTCCATCTGCCTGTGCATTGTGCAACATGTCTAGGTCAGCTTGCAAGCAGGAGAGTCTGAATGATGCATTTGCCCCAGGTTGACTATAGCAGAACACGATCAG
This sequence comes from Bothriochloa decipiens, assembly GCA_023333625.1. NCBI lineage: Eukaryota > Viridiplantae > Streptophyta > Magnoliopsida > Poales > Poaceae > Bothriochloa > Bothriochloa decipiens. Next base: position 6,874,315 of record CM041638.1, read on the forward strand.
AAAGCATAATATCTATTTTATCTCAAACATGAACCATGACAAATTATAACGATTCAATCTGCCATTGAGAAGTCAAATATATAGCTTCCATCAACAGAAAAAAAATGAAGAATTCATTTTATCGTAATCCTTGTGTGATGAAAAATATGATACATGAGTTGGATCTGCACGTATTTGTCTTTTACTGCCTGAAGGCATTGCGAAATATAACAAAATTTTCACTATAAAGAGCCTAATCATTTTATTGAGCAAGAGAGTTAAACCAAGAAAGTAATGTGACCTATTGTAAAGGCTACATAAACCATGACAAATTCACATGTTCATTTGCCCTTGGTAATCGACTGAGCTCCAGAATGTTATATTATAATGGTCAACTGAAAATTTTGATATGAAAACACTCAAAAGTCAGAACAGCTAACATTATGGACCAAGTAACAGGTTCAGCCTTCTTAAATAAAATGAAAAACAATCTTCTATGTTCAAAAAATTTATATTATAATGGTCAATAGAAAATTGAAAACACTTGAGCACATTCAGAAAATACTACCAAAAAGTATCATTTATAGTCAGTCACTCTATCTGTTATAACAAATGGATATGTTTTATAACTGGAGGTACTTGCAAGACAAACATTTGAGGATAGGACAGAACTATAACTCTCAACTAAAAAGTTGCAACAACGATAAAACAACTCCTTATAAAAGGATTTTTTCCAACTGAACTAGAAGAAACATACCAAGAGATCCACATAAGTGTTGGTCCCAACGAGGATAGAGAAGCCCGCCTATGTTCTGAAAATTTGACAAAAACACTTTAGAACAAAACTCTGCGACAAAATGCTATAACCACTATTGGTGCAGTGACAGCCTGACAGAAGCAGGTATGCAAACAAAGGCATACAGATTATAGCAAGATACTTAACTAGGTATTTGCAATTGTGTACCCAAATAAAACGAATCACAAATTTTAAATGTAGGCATGCAGATTATAGTAAGTCACAGGACAACTTGGCTTCCCACACCACTCCAGAAAAAGATCATCAGGTTCAGGGATGATTAAATTGTGAAAACAGAATGGAGATCTATGAGGATTGACCTAGCCAAAAGCCTATGCAACGCAAATGCCCCTGCCAAGCACCACAGGGCACCTTCACTGCCAACCCAATAAAGCAGAACCTCTATGTTAATCCTATCAACCTTAACACAAGAGCATTTTGATGCTTCAATATTTCCCAAGGCACTAGGATAATAAGGGTATTAAGGACTCTGCATTCAACTCTGGGAATGCCCCGTATTGTACAACACAGCAGCTGAAGAAACGACTGTGCAAAGAATGCACAATCAACAAGATAAGCCTGAATCCAAATCCAAAAATAGATAAGGATTGTGCGTGCCTCATCGGGATTTTGCTAGGTCAAGGCTGCTGGTGAGGGAAGCACCACGCAGCAGCTCAGTGAGCAAAGAATTGCTGAACCTAATTTTTGGACTGGAACTAGAAGCATACAATTTGATTCGCGAGGTGAAGCAGCTAGTTAAGTTGAAATTGCCTACAATATCCTCAAAGTAAATATGAAAGGTAAATCCAATTTGATCAAGAGCAGCCTCTGGGCCAGAATTAGAAGAGGTGAATTAACTCAGTTAGTTGTAGTCACACAAAGTATTGCTGATTTGTGGCTGCAATTTTAGTGGGCGAAAACAGAGGCAGAAGGAAACTACCTGCAGTGAAGAGCTGCACTGGATTGACGTGGAGCGGGCCAGCATCTAACGATGCCTGGTAGCGCCCAAGCTTTCCCAACACCCAACACTTGCTGCCACATAACGCGTCCGACGACAAGGCATAACGTACCACCATCATCTAAGGCACTGGCGGAGCTCAACCAAAATTTAGCTGGGGCAGAACATGAACACATAACTAATATTATATAAAAAAATCACATAAGAACTTCACATTCTGATTGATATCCCACAAAAATGAACCAAATATGAGAAATTTATTCTCTTAAAGAATGAAGATGGTACCTTCTATTAAAACACAGTCGGCCATAGCAAGCTAGCACTAGCAGCGCCTTCATATTAATTCATTAATTCAACATACACCAGTTGACTAAGATTCAACTATCCAAGAGCAAATGAACCTGTAAATTTATACAACAACAAATCAATTACAGTATGATATTGTGTACATTTACACAGCTTTGAAAGATATAGCACTAGCACATTTCAAAAGAACTGTAACAATCAACTGGTAAATCATAAAATCAACATCCATTAGCTATTCTATACCAATGGGGATTTTTTTATTTTGACATTTTCCCCTAAGCAGATGAATACAAAAGTTCTTGTAATCACTTTTTTGGCATCCATAATCCATAATTCCTTAAAATTTTATCTCCCAACCACAAATGCTATTTCCAATTAAGAAAAATAATTATTCTAAACCACAAACAATCCTTTCGTAGACCATAACTATTACGTTATTTGGGTCATCACTAATGATTGTGACATTCGTGATTCTAGAAACCAGTACCTGCACACATCGCCACCAAAAGCGAGCAAACCTGATGCTTTCTGGTTTAATTGAAGCATGTGTGGACTAATTAGCTTGGCGATCCTCCAAATCAGCTGTGATGTTCACAACTGCATGTCAATGGTCCTGTGACCTCCTCCTTGGATCGGACAGTCATACAATATTCCTGTGAGAATAAATGTATGAGAAAATCACAGATCGCCTGTTGCCCGTCCCATGCCGCCATGTGCTCTGCTGCCGTGTGGGATGGGAAGCAACAAGAGATTCGATGAGAATTGGAACTGCTAATGGCCTAAAGAAAATCAAGAGAGAGGTTAGGGTTCTGGGGAATAAGCAAACAGGAGGCCAAAGGAAAACCGGTGCTGGAAACTCATCTGGCGTTGCGCGATGGCGGAGTTGGGTGGAGGCTGGCGGGAGTTGTGTCGAGGGGCAGGCCGGCTGGGGTGGATTGAGAAGCCGCGACGGAGGGGGTGGATTGAGGAGCGGGATAGAGGGGAGCTGCTGGCGTGGGTGGAGATGAACGGAACTGCAGCTGGCCACGATTCCGCGAGCGACGTGACGGAGTTGGGGCGGAACAGAAGCAGGGCGCGGCGGCGAACACGGGGAGCCGGGGAGGGGCCGCGGCGAGCAGGGGGCCAGGGAGGGTCGGCGGCGAGCACGGAGAGGGGCGGCGGCGGAGGGGTGGGGAGCGGCGCTGGCAGGAGCGCCGAGCTGATTCTGGAACCGTACAGAACGTGGGTGGTTTTTTTTTTGAGAAACTGAACGTGGGTGGTGGGGGAGCTGACGAGATATGGTGGACTGGGTCTCGGCCAGAAAAATAACTGGGCCTGATCCGGCGGACGGTCGGGCCTGGGAGCCTAGCGGACCGGGTGCACCTGGGTGCGCGCGGGGAATGACCGTGTGCGTCGGCCGCGTGATTTGGGCTCGGGGACTGATTATTAATCGGTACCCAGGGTAATATATATCATAACTATATATATATATATAATTTCTTGTCTAGATAATTATTGATGTTTTCTCAACTGCCTCCCTCCAAATATGGTTATTACATGCTGGTGCTTCTTTTGTAGGATGCCCTCCACAAGGACTACGGAAAAAAGATTGGTGATCTTTTATGGAATTACTGTAGAGGAATCGATCATTCAGTTGTTGGATCTGTTCAGGTAGAGAAAAGAGCATCTCAGCCATTGCTTCAGTTGTGAGTGCCTGTGCCTATTCTGTTTTACTGAAAACTGTGCTCGACTTGTGTAAAAGGGCGTACCCAGTGCCGTAGGCTCCCGCGCTGTGCGGGGTCTGGGGAAGGGATTTCTGCGCCAAGCCATACCCGCACATAATGTGCTGAGGCCGGGGCTCGAACCCTGGACCTTCCGGTAACAGACGGTAAGACACTACCGCTGCACCAGGGCCGCCCTTCTGTGCTCGACTTGTGTATGGGATGTAAATACCTGGAGCTGGCAGCTCTGCTGATCTGCTCATGCTCCCAAGAACATCTAAGAAATAGATTCCGAAATAGCAATTTGAACCGTCCAGTTGTAATCAAAGCATTCGGGTTGCCTTGACGGATACACATACAAAGTGCTGCCAGTTGGGAAGTTTTGATAATTGCCGAGGAAAAAGTGCGGGAATGAGGATTTGAACACCTGGCTTCTCTGTTAGGAGGATAGCACCAGGACCAATCGTTCAGCATGGTTGTTTGTGCACATATGTAGACTACATCCTGTATGGAGGATGATGGTACTAAAATAGAGTCATAATGGTATAGAGGAACACCTGCGGTTCATTGGGGAACTGTTGGTTGGGCTAGTGAGTCTATTTGCTCTTTTGTCAATGTATAATAATTTGGGAGCATTTAGTTCCATGTTAGTTCTTTGTTCAGGTTGCAGAATTAAGCATTTCATCCTTTGTCTATGGTTGGCTCATTAGTTGAGCATATCTTGATAGAATTATATTCTCATTTTCCACTTATGATTGGTATAAATTTTTAAATTGATGGAAGTATGCTTCTGGGTACGTGGGACTCCAGCATCAGTGTGGGGGCGTACCCAGTGCCGTAGGCTCCCGCACTGCGGGGTCTGGGGAAGGGAAAATAGCCAGCAGCCATCCCTGCACAAATGTTTTGTTGTTATAATATTTTGTTTTTTGTTCTAACATCTCAGCCAACCGTTTGGAAGGAAATATGGTGATAATAATTTAGTGATATTAATTAGTTGCTCTACTGAAGTATTGTCCTCTGCACACAATGCAGGAAACAAAATCTGTTGGTGCTGAAATCAACTGGGGAGTCAGATTTAATGACAACAAAGATGTGGGTCCTTTCTGTTTCTCTGTTTTATATCATTGCAGCACTATGCCCTTTCATGTTTGATTTGATCACTTTTATGTTTGTTTCAGGCTGAGCATTTTCTTACCAACCTCTGCAAGGAGGTTTCTCTACGCTTGCAGGGGTGTGGAGTTCAGGGACGTACTGTTACCCTTAAGGTTGTTTCTATTGACTATACACACTTTTCTTTCACTCATCTGTACAATAAATAGTTAAGGTATCAACTGAATGTTTGCCTTAAAGGTGAAAACAAGAAGAGAAGGTGCTGGCGAACCTATAAAGTATATGGGATGTGGTGATTGTGAAACCACAAGTCGTTCTATGACGGTATGGGGTTCACTGGTGCATATGAATATATATATTCTTAAATTTTTTTTAGGGGAACACAGTAGTACCATATATCCTTAGTGTTTTAGTTGTTTTGTGTATCATAGGCTAAGTGTTTATCCTGTATTATGAGTTATGAAATGTGCATTCTTATATGCATTATTTGCTTCTGAATTTCCATGATGCAAAATGTGATATGTTATCAGGTGCATTGTGCATTCTTTTCACTTTTAATCTTTACTACTCTGTACTGTCTCAAAGATTGCAGGTGCAACTGACAGTTTTGTCACTCTTCAGAGAATTGCAAAACAATTATTTTCAGCTCTTCGACTTGGTAAATTCAATATATTTTTCCCGTATCTTACATGCTCCTTATGTGCTGTAGACCTTTAATGAAAATTCTATCATAACTGTGTTGATGACTCAATTGTGCAACCTCACATTCCAGATGTGAAGGAAGTTCGTGGAATTGGACTGTCACTGTCAAAGCTTGAGCATGCAGATTTGGGCCGGGGAGGTATCTTTAGCTACTTGGATTCTTTCTATTTCCTTATATATTTTATCCCCATTTGGTTTGGTGTAAAAATATTTTTCGGATTTCAATAGTGGTCTAGTGGATGTGATAAACAAGCAGCATTGTTCCTATAAAATAATAAAAGAGGTGCTCTCCGTGCATTTTCATCCGATTATAGGCATCTCAGGGCAAAGTATGTCTTGAAACTTAACAGTGACAACAGCTTAATCTGAAAGCTAAGTCTAAGGTGCACTATTGTCTATTGTTTGTGGATGCTTTTCAGTTATACTGTTAAGACAGATGCTATCTGAAGGAACTATTACTTTTTAGAGAAAGAACAATGTCTTGATTGCTGACAGCAACTTAGCATTTGATTGATGAAACCTAGATATGCATATGCTAGAACCTCCACGATATTCCCATGTCATGTCAGTATGTCACATCTTATCTTATAAAGGAAAACATAACTCTGTGGCATTTTTCTTTTCTTATAAAGGAAACACTAGTTTAATATTGCCTGAAATAAAATAATATCAAAAGACACATGCTGTATATTGATGCAAAAGTCAACAGTTCTTACAATTTACATATTGGCCCTTTGGTTCTCAAGTGCTTCCATGCTAAAATAATATTTAATAAGGAAGTATCTCGACAACAAACAAGCACTACCCTTCCTAAGGTAAAATATAGCAGTAGATACTCCCCTCCCCCCTTCCAAAAAAAAGAAGAAAAAGATTCATAGCTGCCTCTATTTCTGTTTCTGGTACTTAACATATTTTGTATGCACTGAGCAATATAGCAGTAGATACTCCCCTCCCCCCTTCCAAAAAAAAGAAGAAAAAGATTCATAGCTGCCTCTATTTCTGTTTCTGGTACTTAACATATTTTGTATGCACTGAGCTCCTTGATCCTAATGGTTCTTATTTTTCCAATGAAGCACTGCAAGGAAATATGCTTGAATCATGGCTTGCTTCACCAGCTGCCAAGCTCAAGAAACACCACACTGAGATGCTGGGGAATGTTGATGTTGCAGGTATTGGGCAACTGCTGCTATCATGTGAAGCTATGCTTCATAGTGTTCACTATGTTCTGTTCAATGGGAATTGACTGCTTGGAGCTTCTGTAGGGACTAGTGGACTGCAGGATTTGAGAAGATCTGGATCATCACATACAGCAGAAGTGAACCTTAGAAGTGATAGGTCTACTGTAGTTCGCAATGTCGAGCTGCCTCCATTATCCCAACTTGATTTGGAGGTCCTGAAAAACCATCCCCCAGAGATAATGTCTGAAATGAATGAAATGTATAAGGGACAATTACAAGGTCTTGTGGACACCCTCAATAGTGATAAGGGCAAGGAAAGTAGTTCAAAATCTCTTGCTTTGCCAGCAGTTACTCGTAATTCCGTACCTGGCAATGCAAAGCTTCAAGGGTACAGAGACCACAAAGACTCTATGCATTTAGAGGAGGAACATACTAAGGTGAGAAAATCTGACGAACAGCTATCAGAAGCTAAAGCAGCCAATGATGCTTCATGCTCAAGAGCTAGTGTATTAGTTGAGAAAACAACAAAAAATGTTACACAGCTTGATTTGATGCCTGATTCGCTAAGCCAGGCAGATCTAACAGTTCTGCAGGAATTACCTGAGGATGTGAAGGCTGATTTGTTTAGTGCACTTCCATTACATAGATCAGGAGATCCTGCATGCAGCACTTCCAATGTATCTGAAAGTAAATCACCTAATGTTGTTAGAGCTGAAAATAGACCTCCTAATGATGGTGGAGCTGATGATCCCAAAAATGCCAACACTTTTCTCCGACCAGAAAGTTCTCAAAAATGGATTGAGCAGTTTAGAGTTAGCAGTTGCCTGATTTTGAATGTAATTGCAGAGCGACACACAGATTCCAGCTGTCAACAACCATTGTCTTCTGTTCTAGAGCCTGTAGCTTCGTTCTTACCTTTGTGTCCTAAGTCAGGTACTGAAGAATGGAATGAAACTCATTCATGTCTCTCTGAGCTTCTTAGACACTACATACAATTGAAAGTTGAAGATGATATTGAAGAGCTCTACAAATGTTTTTGCCTTCTGAAAAGGTAAGAATCATTAGATAGAAATCTATTTCTTGCAAACCAAAATCTCAATAATTGCATTAACCAAACCTGTAAATATGTTTTGATCCATGATGAAAATTTATTGGTCTATCGTTTCCAGATTCTCGTCAGCATCAGAATTTTTTCTGGAACTGCATGATAGCATCCTTCCTTTCCTACAGGTAAAATTCTTCACATCTAGTTGTTCTTTGATGTACCTGTATGATTTAACTTGTTGCATTCATATACCTTTGCATCCTTCTGTCGTTTCATCAACTTCAAGGTCTGTTTGGATAAACCCATTCCCTGTCAATACATGTTCATAGGAGTGGAAATTTAACTATTTTCCATCTCTACCCCTCCCAATACATGCTAATGTCATAGTTAGAGAGCCGGTTTCATGTTTATATCTCTAATTCCAGTGGTTCCATGCATTCTGGAGTTCCTATCCACTTCTGTTCTCTGCCTTGTCATCAGTTGATCAACTTGGACAGGCTGGGGCCCTTCAGCCTTGACTCATCTGACCATTTGATTATCGAATTCATGTGTTTCTTCTCCTCTGGTAGAAGCAAACAGTGATCTACGTACATAAGACTAATTATTTTCATTATGGAATACATGAGACTTACTTTATTATTTGATTGACAGATACATAAGACTTTATTATGGCATCTAACTGTGCAATCATTTTGTAGGATTCTGTCAGCCAGCATTACGGTGGGACACTGCAATCTAGCTCGCTGTTGCCATTTTATTTTTTCTAGAAACAAAGAAGCAATACTGTGGAATTGTGTACAGAGAAGTTAAGTTGAGCTGTAGAACAACTTCCGCCCCCACGCAAAGTCTTGTGTTGGCATATTCCTTGGACGGCTTTGTAACTTTCTTGTAACTAAACGATGTTAACGCTTAAAGTTATATTGATATTGATATATTCACTGCATCAATAGATCAATAGATGCCATGTGGCTAGATGTTTCATTCATGGAGCAATGTTTTGAAGGGACCTTTGCTGTGCTTTGATGTTCCCAGATGGATTTCATATTTGTTTGGTAACCCAGATGAATTTCATGCAATCTTTGCGTTGCTACCAAAAAGGTAACTGATTGTGAAGTTCTTTGTGTCAAATTTTCACCTCCTATGATCGCAGAAATGTTAATCTGAAGTATCCGTGCACAGTGGCGGGCCCAAGATTTTCGTTTTGGGTATTCAAAATATGAAGGAGTGTAATTTTTTTTACAACATGAGCTCCTAAATCCTAATATTTGACATTATATAGTTCTAATTGCACAATATATAGCAAATCGCTGCTCTTTTCATGAAAGTTCTTAAATATGTAGTACTACTCTTTTTCTCTTCATATTTGAGACCTAAAAATCAATTAGTAGACTAGTAATTTGGAAAAAGAATTAGGAAAATTGATTCTCGAATTGCTATGCTATCAATAATAAATTGAATTAGCTATGATTTTGGACTAATTTGATGTACATGTGTTCGTTTTGGCTGTATATTTATTTTTCCAATATACATATATGTATATATGCTGTATGTATGGATTTTTTTTGACAAAAAAAATTGGGTATTCAATTGAATACCCTTGCTTCAATGTAGGCCCGCCACTGTCCGTGCACGCTAGTTATTGGAAGCTTGACATGAGTTTAAATATGCATTATCTGGTGACATGAGTATAGTATACCGTAGTTCTTCCTGAGTAGGGTCAGTGCAAATAAGGAAAAAAATTCTCGTGTTTGTGATGTAGTACAAGGTAATACCCACTCGTTCTCCTTTTTAGTGTGTGTGTGTATATATATATATATATACTCCCGGAAGTATCTACTCCCACCGAGCATATACACAGCCAGGCCACGCAGAGGGGTGTTAACGGGCCGATGAGGTTGTGCGTGCCGCAAGGGTACTAGAACTAACGGGTTCGGAAACAATCCAATTGTATCTGGCGTATACGCTTATCTACCAGAAAATGAGGCGCTAATCACGGGCTTTTTAAATATATACTTGTGCATGGCCGTAGTTACCCTTTTTTTAGAAAAATATGTACGTGTGTATATTTCTTCAGGAGTATGTATAGATACTTGCTTTTTGCGGCGATTGGTATGCATTCATACTTTTAAATTATTTAATCTGAAAAACAAGCTGGTCAGGTTTGGTTATATCTGTAGGCAGGTCTGCGCGTTAGTACGTATTCATATATGCGTATAAACTTGCTGGCTATATGGAGTATGGATGCATACAAATGATCTGATTGGGTATGCACAGATACATAACCTGCTTCTAGTATGTACAGTATACGTACTAAAGTATAAATATTTAATTTTGTTAATCTACGCCCACGCATGCCAATGCCAAATAAGTATCATTTAAATATATACCACAAAGTTTCAGACGTGAGTATGGCCAAATACAAGATTCAGATTTGATTATTATTGCATACATTTTTCTTGAAAGAAGCATTTATTTCATACTTTTTTAAAAGGCGTATGTATGCATACATACCCCAAGATTTAGCTAGTATGTATACATGCTTAAACAACACGGCCGGAGTATATGTGCTTACATTCACGTAATATATAGAGCTATACAAAACAACGAGAGTATGTATTCATACTATTTTTGGAAATAAAATATATGTGCATACTTCTGTGAGAATGGAGTATGTGTATATACTTCTGTTCACAAAATTACACCAATGTAAGAACTTAAAGCATTAGTAATAAAAATCCAAAGATAGTATAACAAGCCTTCACTGCCATAGCCGTATAGGATTCCTTTCTGTGCCAATTTGTGCTCTTCCGCTGGATGCCTGAATGGTTACGCCATGGAGAAAGTGGAGATAGATATGTCCAACCTCGCCGTCGGCACCAGACACAGAAAAATCGACAAATGCCTCAAGCAAACATGGTAGTCGCTTGATCTTGACCGCTGCATCTGGTGTGGTGACCCGTGAGGCCGTAATCAAAGATCGATCTGATGTACTACCGTTGGCCAGACACCAGTCCTATGGCAAGGAACATTTCATGTTAGTTCAATTCAGCGTTTCTAGATTGGAAACAAAAGATCAAGAAACAGAAAAAAGGAGAAAGAGCAGACATACCAACGCATGCATGCAGCTGCCACACCGCCGCCGGAGACCAGAGCGGTGTCGGCGTGGGAGACAGGGAAGTCGCAGCAAGGTACCTTCGATCTGTATCTGCATGGGCAGGGGCGACACAGCACTTGCGAGACGCTCGCCAGTGGTGCAGACTCGAGAGGCCTGTGTCCCCGCCCCTACGTGATGCTCGCAAGATGCCAGTGTGGTGGAGGGGCCCCGCGTCATCGCCGTCGACGTCGCCGGGGGTAGGCTTGCCGTCCCCGCCGGCCGCCGCTAGTGTAAGTGGGGACAGCTCGCCGCAGCCGCCGGTAGAGAGCACCACCGATGGATCTTGGAGAGAGCCGCCGCCAGTCAGATGCAGGAGAGAGAAATATAAAATATCAGCCGATATCTGTGTCTACGTATCTATACTCAGCCTATGGTTAGTCTGATCCGCTTTCCACGCTCGCAGATTTTTAATTTGCGGATATACGCGTACGGACGCTGGGCAAATGGGTAATAGTTTTTTAACCCGTTAAAGCTAACTGCCTGGCCGGACTCTCCTCGTGTGTGCGCGCTCGAGCAGGGAGTAACTGCTCCCAGGGAGTGAAAAAATTTACCCTATATGTACATGTGTATATATATATATATAGCTTTTGATATATATATTATGTCTAGATACATAGTAAAAATAATGTATATAGAGCAAGTATCTAGCTTGTGGTAATAAAATGTAGAGGCATCACGAGGTTTACTATGGTTCCTCTGCGCTAAAATGCGTGGAATGGGCATCCTCAACACTTTGCTGAACCTAGCAGCGCTACGACAGATCGAGATAACCATCATCTCCCTATTTGGCGCAGGGCCGTCCTGCAAATTTCTCATGCCGTCAAGAGCAACACCTCACCATAGCCCTTCAAATTCAGCAGTCTGGCAGTGCTGGCGTGCTGCGTCAGCCTCGGGACAGGTGATGCAGAGTGGGTCAGGTGAGCAGGGCCGAGAGCGCGTGCGGCATCCTGTTCTGAACTACAAGTGGTAGACACATGTAGCTCTCATGCACTACATTTGATAACAGAAGGTAAAATGCGGTCATCTTGAACAAAAAGGAAGAAAGAGCTATGTCAGTTCCAGTTTTGAGGCAACAAGCATTTTGATAAAAATAGATGTGATAAGCATACTCCACATGATCTATGGGAACACTAACCATTATATCTGATGACCCAGATGAAATTGCTGCTTTCAAAATGTTGATCCTGGCTCATAGAGACACTTGCCCACCATGGGAAAGAATTCAAGAATAGACAATGAAATTTAGCATCGGTCAGGCAGCTTGTCTGAGTTCACTAACCACACTGCGAGAAGCCTCTTGAATGTTATTCGTCACCATTGAGTATGTCTCTGAGTCAATCCGACAATGTCTATTCTCCATAGCAGACAACAACTGTAAACAAATATCCACATGGCCAGCTTTCAGCAAGCCATCATTCAAAATTTTCCATGCAACTTCATTATGGTTATAATCCATTTCTAGCAAGTCACAGAACAATGATTTAGCCTTGTCATAGTCCCCCTCATCACAGAGGCCTGTAATAAGATAGTGGTAGGACTCGAGATGAGGCTGAAACCCACACTCTATCATGTCAGTAACAAATGATGCGGCCTTCTCAAAGAGCTTGATATCATAACAGCACTTGATAAGCATTGTGTATATCTCTTCATTGGGAGATATATCTTTTCCACACATATGATCAAGAAGCACACATGCTTCTTCTAGACGCGTTGCTTTGCAGAATCCTGCAATGTATGTCGCTGATGTAGGATTTAAGCCATGCTTCGCCATCCTTTCAAGAAGCTGCCAAACTGTGTCCAGCTTGATCCAGTTCCACATGCCAGAAGTGTCTACATAATGAGCATTGGCCAAACTCATTTTTAGAAAATGTTTGAGCAAAAGCCAATATGTCCAGTAATTTGGCTCACATGATGCATCCATCATGCGCTTCAAGGTAGAAAATGCACGAGCCATATGTCCCATATGCCCGCAACCATTAATGAATACATTATAGGTTACCACATCAGGTGCAACACCGTCTCTTTCCATTTCCCCAATTAGATGCTCAGCCTCTTCTATTTGACCTATCTTGCAGTACGAGCTAATGAATACAGTATATGTGGTTGCACTAGGCTTATGTCCTGATGAAATCTTTTCATTGAACATGCTCTTAGCATGGTCATGCTTCCCTTCTTTGATCATTTCACTGATAATTATTGTATAAGCAACAGTGTTACCCTTGACTCCCCTTAGGGTCATCTGATCCAGTACAGACAAAGCTTCATTCAGCTTTTTTTGTTTACATAAAGCCTGCAGCAGTACACTATATGTGTGCGAATCTGGCTTACAACCCTCATTGACCATCTTCTCTATAAGGGCAGCAGCAAAGTCAGTATTGCATGCCTTGCTAAAACCATCAACTAAAGATGTATATGCTACCTTTGTGAGGACGACTCCCTTCCTTACAAGAAACGAATAAGCTTCTTCAGCTCTTCCAGGCTTGCATAGTGCATCAGTTAGGACATTATATGCTTGCTCATCAGGTGTCAAGCCATTATGCTTCATCATTTCAAATAACCTGAAAGCATTATCAAATTCATGCTTTTTACACTGGCCTTGAATCAGAGTAGTATATGTGATAACACCAGGAGTTATCCCATCCTCTTGCATTTTAGTCATTAAAGACATTTCCTTATGAAGCTTTTGATCCTGAACTAACCCATATATCAAAGAACTGTAAGTCCAGGCATTTGGACGGCACCTTTATGTTCCATCAATTTGAAGACCTCTAGTGCAGCACCAACCTTTCCAACATTGCAATAGGCATCAATTATAGATGTGTAGATGACAACATTAGGAGCTAAACCATTTGCAAAAATCTCATTTAATGTATCTTTAGCCTCTTTCAGTCTTTGCTTCTTGATGAGGACACTGATCAGCACTCCATATGCCTGTAAATCAAGTTTGCACTTGCTTGACATCATGATACTCTTTACCCTGAGTGCGTCATCAATCCTTTCAGCCTTGCAATACCTATTAATTATGTTAGTGAATGTGATAACTGTAGGTGTGAAGCCTCTCGCAATAGCGTCATTTAGCAATTCTTCGGCTTCGTCTGGCTTCCCACCACCACACAGGCCATGAATCAAAGTGTTGTATGTCCACTCATCTGGATCACACCCATTTCCTTCCATCAGTGCCTTAATCCCCAATGCATCCTTCATCCTTCCCGACTTAGAGTACCCATCAATCATTGCATTATACGTCCAAACACTAGGAACCACCCCTCTTTGCGGCATTTCATCAAGCAACACTCTGGCATCATGAATCCTTCCTTCCTTAGAAAGACCTTTTATCAAGAGTGTGTATGTGTGCAGATTCGGGGAGCACCCATCTCGTAGCATCATGAACAGAAGCACAGGTGCCTCCTTTATACATCGCGCTTCGCAGAGCCCCTGAATCAAAATGGTGTAGGAGTACTCGTTCCTCCTGCAACCCATCAGAGGCATCATCATGAGCAGCCAGCAAGCCTTTCTCAAGTCACCTGCGCGGAAGAGGGCGGCCACGTGCGCGGCGGTCACGGACGGGGCCAGGCGCTTGTAGGCTCTGCCCTTGTTCCAGCGGCGCGTGGAGATGACGCGTCCGAGCTCCGCGACGATGTCCGGGGTGGCCGTGGAGGCGGAAGCGGCGGCGGAGGGGAGGGAGGCGGCGCATGGCGGCGGCCGCATTCTGGATTCTGCGGCGGAGCGGTGGGGCTAGTGGCGGTTTAGCAGCGCGCCGGCACGGAGGCGGGGCGGCGGCCGCGGCGAAGGCGCGTGTTGCTTGCTGCGGCGAAGGCGTCTTTTCTGAAGCCGCTTACTGCGGGAAAGGGATATTAACTCACGCAATTCTTGTGGGAGGGGTAAACACGCAATCCGTTTTTACGAAATTTTAACATTTAATCCTTGAGACCCGCATGCTTCATTTTTTTGACACTCAATTCACATGCCTTTTGAAACATAACCCTGAATCTATGGAATTCTTTCGATTTAAGAGGTCTCCGCTCTTTTTTTTCCATTTCCCTTTTTTATTTCTCCTCTTTTAATTTTTTTTATTTTAAGAGTTCTATCAAGTCTTGTGGTTGATTGAAATCGTGCTTACCCGCCGACAAATTATTTGGAAGGAACTAGAGAGAATATAAAAGGAATGGATTATGGCTTGTAAGATCTCAACCAATTCTTGAGGAGGCATGACAAAGTTTTCAATGTTGATGATTAAAACATTTGGGTAGTAATTAGTCTTTTTTTTCTAGTGATAACCTCTTTACGCTACATAAGAAGAAAATCCATGCGTGGGGATAATCTATTTTTTTTAAAAAAATAATCCCTCACTTTAAAATGCAATCTTTCTAGATTTATTCTAAATTAAGCGTCTACAAATTTGATTAATTTCATAGAAAAAACATCACGACATACATAAAACCAAATTATTGTCGTTGATTTTTTTTCCATTTGGATATATTTTTTCTAGTATGTTTGTTCGGGGATAGAACTATTGATAAGTGTTTCTCTAAAATTGGTCAAAATTTGAAGCTATTTAACTTGGCACCCCATTTGACTTATGACAGACTTAAACCATTTATACTACATGCTGAGACTTTGAATCGCATTTGGCAAAACATGGTGCAATGGTCTAAACTCGTCCCAATCGGTGAAAAAGAACTGGCACTGGCACTGGCACTGGCCCATACCCTGACGCCCTTGATACGGACAGACACCATGCATGGCAGCCATGACCGCGTTTCTATCTGCGACACGATGGCGCAACCGCGCGACACGGTGACGACACGAACGGCACGTCGGCAGGCACCCGGGCGAAACAAGTAGCAAGACCATACGCGACGCGATGCCGCCACGGCGTGACACGGTGACGACACCCGCTAGCTCTCGCCTACCTCGCTGCCCCGCGCTCGCTCGTCCTCTCGATCCTGACCTTCCGCGGCGGGGCGCAGTAATGCAGTTCCTAACGGCCCCCGCCTCAATCTCCTCCCGTGCCTCGACGCCGGTGCCGGTGCCACCCGCGCGGCTCCTCGGCCTCTCGAGGTGCCTGCATGCACTTCCGTCGCGGCCGACCCCACAACCGCGGTTTCTCCGCGCGCGTCGATCCGTGCTCGTCACCCCCCACGCGCACGGCTGCCGCCACGGCCACGGCCATCGCCAGCACCATCACCATCGCCATGGCCACTGCCACGGTCACCGCGGCAGGGTGGTGGAAGACAACAACGACGCGGGCGGAGCAGGCGTCGGGGGTGCGGCGATCATGCGGGCGGCGAGGGCGGTCGGTCTGGCCGGCGTGGCCGACGCGCTGCAGGCGCACCTCCACGTCTGCTGCGTCGTCGCGCTCGGGCTCCTCCTGGTGGCCGCCGCCTGTCCGCACGTCGCGCCGCTCGGCTCCGGCGCCAGCAGGCTCGTGCAGGCGGCGCTCGTCGCCGTCGCATGCGCTCTCGTCGGGGTAACGCTGACCCAACCCTGCTCCTTTGTTAATGAATTTCGATCGCTGATGAATGCCTCGAAAAAGAATAGTTAGACGGCTAGAGTCGAAATCAAAGCAAATATATGCTGATCGATGATCGTTAAGAGAAGCTTCTGATCTTTGTCTCTTGGATCGAAAAGGTTATGCTTATATGCATGTTTACACTTTACAAAGAAACAACGACGCAAATGCAATAGCACAATTGGTTTTTATATTTTGTAACATCTATAAAAGAAAACGTACCATATTTTTTGTCTTTTTGAAAACCCATCACAATCGGCACAAAACAAGTAGCACCGGGTTAAAGAAAGATACGATGGAGTAGAAATCTACCGGTGCTTCTGTCGCTTCCTAGAATTCATGATGGAGTAGATGATCATCATTTGATCAGCAGATGTGTAGTGTGCACGATCATCTAGGCTTGAATAAAACATCAGTGTTTGTAAAATGCTCGAGTAGTACTCAATGCATATCCCAATATTTTCTGTAAACAAAGCCATACAGATAAATTAGAGCGACACTATAGTCCTTTCTAAGTTATAGTAGTTTACCTAGCTTTATTTTAAGTTATTTTTTGGACATTGACAAGGTTAGTACAAAGTATTATCAATGTCTATAATACTAAATCACATAAAATATATTTTTTATAGTCTATTTATATAAATATATCTTTTTCTCAAAATAAACCGAAGCTAGACAAATTTGTATTATTAGGCAGGGGCGATTCTAGAGTTGTTCATAACCCCAGCCTCGATGAATTTTGTAAAATCGTTAGTAAATTACTATTCAAACTTAAGAAAATTCATATCACATAATGAAGATGACCCCTATGACCCTAATGGTGTTTGGCTAGATTCCCCACTGTTAGGGACAATATTAAAGTGAACTGCAAGTTATAACGCAAGAGTACTATATTATACCTCACCTCTAAGATAGTTTGTCAAGTCATGACACTTTGTTTTGGATCTCACAAGTCCTTTTTGAGTGAGCAAATTACCATTGGAATTTCTTCTTGGAAGGATGTATTGAAAATAAAATGCACTTTGCCTCCGAAGCATGGCATATAGCATAATAGAGCTCTTTTTTCTGATAAGGACATATAAACGCGTATTGCGCACACCTACATATACGGTACAAAATTACAAACCGCAAAGCGGAGATGAAATAAAGTAGCGAAACCGTGCGGAACCAAAACTTCGCGTGTATAAGCACCCGCGGATATAAGCGCCCGCGAAGTCTATCTCAAAACTTTAGAGATTCACACTTAGAAGCTTTAAAAAATTTAAAATTTTACACATCAATAGTACCAAACTAGATGTGCATTGTACCAAAATTTAAGATTCAAATAACTTTTATAAATATTCATATAGAAAAAACAAATTTTAGCCACAAGACAAAACTCCGGATGAGTGAAATTTGTTTTTTCATACGAATTTTTACAAAAGTTGTTTAAATCTCAAATTTTGATATAATACCCATCTAATTTGGTATTATTACTGTGTAAAATTTCAAATTTTTTTAAAGTCTCTAAATATGAATATCTAGAGTGCCAAGATAGCCTCCGCGGACGTTTATACGCGCCAAGACGCGGAAACCGCGCGGGACACGATGATGATAGCGACACGGTGACGACACGATGCCAGAGCAAAACCGGCCGGGCCTGGGCCTGGGCCCACGCGGCCACGCCCGTCATCGCCATCCGCTTGGCTCGCCACCACACCACACGCCCGTCACAAAGGTCCAACCCCCGTGGTGGACCAGTCCTCTTCCTCAGCTGCTGCTTGCTCACGGCTCACCACCGGCGTCAACCGCCGCCCCGCCGACGCGATCTCCTGCCCCCGCTTGCCCGCCGGCGCGCGCGATGCAATTCCTCAGCGCCTCCGCCTCAGTCTCCTCGCCGGCGCCGCCGTCGGCGCACCTCCTCCGCCTCTCGCGGCCCCCGCCCTTCCCGCACCTCCGCCGCCGCTGCTCCCCGCCCAGCAGGCCCCTCGCGCTGACGCCCCGGCCGCCGCTCCTCCTCGCCTCGCGCCCGTCCCTGCTCTTCACCCCACGCGCGCACGGCGACCACGGCCACAGCCACGGCCACAATCACCATCACCACGGCCATGACCACCATCACCACCACGGCCACGGCCACGGCCACCACGAGGTGGACGTGCACGGGGGAGGCGGGGGCGCGGCGGTCATGCGGGTGGCGCGGGCGATCGGCTGGGCCGGCGTCGCCGACGCGCTGCGGGAGCACCTCCAGGCCTGCTGCATCTCCCTCGGCCTCCTCCTCGTCGCCGCTGCCTGCCCGCACGTCCCGCTGCTCAACTCAGTCGGCCGCCTGCAGGCTGCGCTCATCGCCGTTGCCTTCCCTCTCGTCGGGGTAATGCCACCTACTTTGCTCCTCTGCTACGTTTCACCTTCCAGACCCTTACCAGGGAAGGGATCACTACTAACCAGTACTGTACTTTAGTCTATTTGTTCTATGCTCACATCACAGCTGCTTCAACATTTGCACTTTCAGAGGAAATAATTAGTTGGGTTGCGCCAATTATATGCTCTATTTAAATGCTTGAAGATTGGTAAAAAAACTAGAGCATAGGATTGGCGGATTGGGATTTCAGATACACTAAGCACACTCCAAGGGGTTCATACATTGGAAACACTTAGATTTCTATCTATGACGTTGTGTCTCTCTGGGGATTTCGCTATAAAAGTTTGCATAGGAAAGCCACTATCTGTATGCCACCACATAATTCTCCAGTACCTGTCCAGGCTTCAAATTAGCCAAGGTTCAGTTAAAGCTTCTCAACAATTGATATGACAATTGTATTGGTGTAAAATGGAATTCATTGAGCATGGAACTATGTTTTGATTAACTACCTAATAACCAGGGAGATCAGAGGAGAAGCCTTTGCTTTGAGGTCGCTTGCTAACCACATACTTGTTTGACACTCCTTTCCTATCTTGTAGGTGTCTGCAGCACTTGATGCTCTTGTAAATATTGCCGATGGTAGAATAAATATCCATGTCCTCATGGCTCTTGCAGCATTTGCTTCTATATTTATGGGAAATGCATTGGAGGGTGGCCTGCTTCTTGCAATGTTTAACTTGGCTCATATTGGTATGTTTCTTTTGATAACATCTGAAAGCCCCTTGTGTTAGCTCCTTTTGTTTGTTTATTAGAAGTTCCCTGTTCTCATTTCTTACAGCTGAAGAGTACTTTACAAGTAAGTCAATGTTTGATGTGAGGGAACTGAAGGAGAATCACCCGGAATTTGCGCTGTTGTTAGAAACAAGTGGAGAAGAATCTGTACAGTTTTCAAATCTAAGTTACACAAAGGTTCCTGTGCATGATCTTGAAGTGGGTTCTCATATCTTGGTTAGAGCTGGCGAGGTGTGTTATATCTTGTATAGAAGTTAAATCCTTGTCTTTCCTATTTTTTATTTCATTTCATAGCTTCTTCATGCATTTTTCACTTTGTCTCTAACTGAGAACAATGGTTTGACTGATCTTTTTTTTTTTTGCCCTGCATGCTGATGGTATTTAATTCTAGATGGTTAGAAATTTATCTCATTTTAGTGCAGTCTTGTATTCTTTAGGCTGTGCCTGTTGATGGTGAAGTCTACCAAGGTTCATCAACTGTCACAATTGAGCACCTAACTGGTGAAACAAAACCTTTAGAAAGGACAGTTGGAGATGCCATACCAGGTGGCGCCAGGAACTTGGAAGGAATGATGATTGTAAAGGTTTGCTTTTCTCCCTTCAATGATGAAGATGTTTCAACTTTCTTTGGTGAAAAGATGGAAAATGGAAACCTAGTTGATCGTAATCCTTTGGGATTGGAGAGATGTTTATTTTAATAAGCATTTGTTACTAGTACTATTTCTGATTTTCTAGTACATCATGTTTGCTATCAGTTCTAGAGTGTCGCCTTGCCACCTTGCAAGAGAGTCATTTGTTTGCCTGTTTACTACCTTTTCTAGGTGACCAAGTCATGGGAGGATTCAACACTCAACAGAATTGTCCAATTGACTGAAGAGGGCCAGCTAAACAAGCCAAAGTTGCAAAGATGGCTTGATGAGTTTGGAGAGTACTATAGCAGAGTTGTGGTAGCCCTTTCTTTGGGTGTTGCGCTTTTGGGACCATTACTTTTTAAGTGGCCTTTTTTTGGTAACTCAGGTAATCCTCTAATGTCTCACTGCTGTATTGGCCCTGTCATATACTTATATAAAACATATTAGGTACTTCTGATTGTTCTGCAACCAATATGGTTCGGTACATGTACATTTCATACTGATGATTTTGATTTACTAATTTTATCGATTTGATACACTTTGGTCCAGGCTTGAACTGTCTCTGTTCTGACATTTTCTTTAGTCTGTAGGGGTTCAATTTACCGTGGATTAGGACTTATGGTGGCTGCATCTCCCTGTGCATTGGCTGTAGCTCCATTGGCATATGCAACTGCAATCAGTTCTCTTGCTAGTAAGGTACTGCTTGAAATCTTCAGTTGTTGGAGCTCTTTATTTTGGGGTGACACAACACTTTCTTGGCTTCTAAATCTAAACTTATGAAAGCATCAACCATTGAGTTCATAGATTCGTATTGCTCACAAGTGCAGGTAAAGCCCATAGTATTATCAATATGAATCCTCCTTTTTTAATGATTGGTGTAATTACTAATTACTGCAGCTACAAGGTTCTTCCTGTAATTAATTGGCGATAGCACCATAGCAATCTTGTCACTTTCTGAATATACCTTTTTCTCTTACGAGCTGCTTGATTTCTGGTTGGTATAGTGGATAATGGATTGATAATAACCTATGCTTTTGTTCTCTAGGGAATTTTGTTGAAAGGTGGTCATGTCTTGGATGCTCTTTCATCTTGTCAGTCTATTGCTTTTGATAAGACAGGCACATTAACAACTGGGAAGCTTATGTGCAAAGCAATCGAGCCTATACATGGACATTTGGGTGTGAAAAATGGTCATAGTAATCCTTCTTGCTGCACTCCAAACTGTGAAAGTGAAGCACTAGCTGTTGCTGCAGCCATGGAGAAAGGAACAACACATCCTATTGGAAGGTACAGAAAATAGATAACTTTCGAAGAGCCAATTTTTTCATTTTATTCTGATTACGTGCATTCTTATTTATCATGAGCACGACTCTGCAATAATTGAGCTTTTTAGGTGTTGCTAGAAGTCTAGAATCTACTCCCTGGGCCCAGTGTAAATATTGTACCTCTGTCGTTGTTAAGGTGTTGAAACTCAGGCAACGATTGTGTTGCTTATTTGGAAGCAAAGTCAGTAGGCTCATTCTGCTTGCATGTGAATGCTTGAATTTCTAATTTTCTATTCACACATGCCACTAGTGGCTGTCTTGCACTGGACCAGCATGAGCTCTAGTTAACATGAATGTTGCCGTGATCTTATCTATGCTATTGAGAACTGACCATTAAAAAATTCCCATGCCCTTAACCTTAGTGTAGGCTTTCTTGTCTTTTTTTTATTTTTGAATCATGGCATTGGGGGCTTTCATTGTATATTACATACATTCTGTTGTTCATTTTTGTTTTATGCACTGAAACTTATAGAATAATCTATGGCAAACAATTGACATACAGTTTGCTGATCACAGGGCTGTTTTAGACCACTCTGTTGGAAAGGAGCTTCCAGTGGTCGCTGTAGAAAGTTTTGAATGCCTACCTGGTAGGGGAGTTGCTGCTACTCTGAGTGGTGTAAAGGTATGTCTAACTTCTGTAATATTTTCAAACATCAAAATCATCTGGAATTGTAAGATATATCACAGACCTTGCTTTAGATAAAATTCAGGTGTATTACTGGAAACACCACTGGCATTTAATATATACTGGTGGCAACACTCTTGTAGTGTAGCAGTAAGCTGAGACAACAATGTTCCCTGTTGGCAAACAAAAAATAGTGGTAGGGCGCCGGCCTGTGGCGTCTATAGTTAGTTTGGGCCCTCATACTACTTGCAGTTGTCGCCAACCAGGTTAAGGTGAGGCCCTATAGGGTGAAGCCGGTGTTCAGGGGTTTTCTTGGTTGGTTTGACTGAGCTTCAGTTCAATACCGTTGGGGCAGTGTTTCCCCACCGGCCAAGTTCTTTGCACTGTAGGCAGCATATGTTTCATCCAATGGATGCAATTGTAGTTCAGTAGCTATCATATTCTTCAATAGGGGCATGTTTTAGATTTTGATAAATTAGCATGGTTGTTATTTAGTGTTTGGTCACTATGAAGGAATTGGAAGAGCCAGCCTTTGACATGCTAACTTGATACCTCATACATTTGCATTACAGGTAAGAGAAAATGGAAATGAGCTATCTGAGGCATCTATGGGTTCTGTGGACTATATTTCTTCACTATATAGATCCAATGGTGAATCAGAGAAAATAAGAGCAGCAGCGAAAAGTTCTGCATATGGGCCTGAATTTGTCCAAGCTGCTCTATCTGTTGACAAAAAAGTAAGTTAACTTGAGAACCAAACTCTTTCTTCTTTCAGTATCTGGCCATGTATTTTCATTCTACTCTACCTAAGAGACAAACCAGCATGGCCCCATGTATCCATTGCACAGTCAAAACCATAAGCACTAGGTGGTCCAGATTCTAGTGTTTGGTCCATCTGATAGCCGGCCTATTCTGAAGCTTGTTCAGCAGCTGCCATGATAATTTGAATCTGATGATCTGGGCTTGTTTGGATACTTGCCTTCTTTGAGTTCTACGTAGAAGTTACAACCTTTGAACTTGCTCTTGTTTAAGTGAAGTTGGCCTTAGTTTGCTTTGCATAGTCATAATCATGACCTTAACTTGTTTGGCCAGCCCACTCACTGGCAAGAAGGCTGTACAAGTGACTGTACCAAGGCATAATTATTCCCATGATTTTGCTAACAGCCTCCCCGCCCCTCTGACCAAACAGTATACAGATGTGTAATCATTATCTGAGTCTTGTGTTTTGTAAGAACTTGTTTCCAGTGTATTATATATCAACTGATTTAAACTTTTCCAGGTAACTCTTTTTCACTTTGAGGATGAACCCCGCTCTGGTGTTTGTGAAGTTATATCTACCTTAAGAAATAAAGCTAAACTTCGCATTATGATGCTTACTGGAGACCATGAATCAAGTGCCCATAGAGTTGCTAAAGCTGTTTGTATTGAAGAAGTTCACTCCTCTTTAAAGCCAGAGGATAAATTAAATAAAGTAAAAGCAGTTTCAAGGGAAGGAGGTACTTGTACCTGTGATATGTATGCCTATCAAAAGTCAACTATATGATTATATCATGGCTTTACGTTTTACCTATGTTATTTAAGTGTGCACTTATTTAGCTTTAGCCTTTAATCTGCAATGTGGTAGCCACAGTTTTTCCAAGTGACCTATGTACTTCCTCACCACATGACTTGATCTAACAAAATCATTGGTAGTTTCCTTCATGGTTTTCACTTCTCAAGCTGCATGAATCTATCGATCCCAAAAATTTTGTTCCTACTTCAGTTTATTTTCTGGACATAATCAACCTGCCAGCCAGCTACAGAATCCTACCTTTTGTCCATGACTAAATGTTCCCTGTGTATAGTTAAACTGTAAAATTGAAAATTGTTACTGATTGTTGTGCTCACTTTCTTGGCGATTATTCATTATTTACCTTTTTGTTAATTTTCAGGTGGAGGTTTAATAATGGTTGGTGATGGTATAAATGATGCACCAGCTCTTGCAGCCGCAACAGTTGGAATGGTTCTAGCCCAACGTGCCAGTGCAACTGCAGTGGCTGTTGCAGATGTTTTGTTATTGCAGGATAATATTTGTGGGGTGCCATTCTGTATTGCTAAGGCTCATCAAACAACTTCATTGGTATGGTCTTTTATTTGCATGTGATGTGTGACACTTTAGCTTCAGATGCAATATTATTGTTTCTTACACTTTTAGGTTATCCTTACAGGTCAAACAAAGTGTAGCTCTGGCCTTAACTTGTATTGTTTTTGCTGCACTTCCTTCTGTCCTGGGATTTCTTCCTCTTTGGTTGACTGTAAGTTCCTTTTCATGACCTAGACTTGTGTTTGTGTAACTAGGAAATTTAACAAATTGTTCAAGTGCCCTTGAACCCTATTTGTCCTTTGTGGCACACAGAATTAGTAATTTGTCGAGTTGGGATAAATGCAATCTTCACAATATGCATTTGTAGAGTAACAAAGTGGTAAATTCACTTTCTACACAAACAGGGGGAGTCCAGTTCCTACTTATTGGATGGATTCTTTGTACACATTTCCATTATGTTTTTCCTAGCCCATGGTCCTTTTATGAGCCATAAGATGACTAGAGAAAAAGTAAAATGCAAAATTGTGTTTACAGAGCTACTCCCATTTTACTGGATGTGTTGAGCACCATCACTACTGCTGTTATCATATGATTCGCATACATAATCCTTTCTTTGGTGTATTTATTCCTACATCTGCTACAATTTTCAGGTACTTCTTCATGAAGGAGGAACCCTTCTAGTGTGCTTGAACTCGATTCGAGCCCTGAACACTCCGACATGGTCCATGGTAGATGACATCCGGCAGCTCTTTGATAGCTTAAGGAATTATTTCTCATCCAAGTTCAACAGCTCTTCCTCAAACTATGTCTCAAACACTGTTCCCTTGTAGATTACCATGTACAGCAACGGTTGTCTTTTTCTTACCTTTGTGTGGCACCGTTTTGAATTTAGGCGAGGGGTTCTAACCTAATTTTTGTAGGCTCTGTACTGTCATCACCATGTAAAGAAAGAAATTTGGCTTCAGGTTGAGCTGAAAGTCAAAAGACGGTGACGAACATCCTGTTACAATGTGGCGTAGAAGCAATGGGCCCGTTTGTTATTTATCTGGAACACAGGCCTTGCTTAGATCTCTAAATTGGTTATTAAATTTACTATGTAGAATTTTTATTTTTCATCACATCAAAATGTTGCCACATGCATAGAGTACTAAATGTAGATGAAATCAAAAACTAATTGTACAGTTTGGCTGTATTTTGCGAGACGAATATTTTAAGTCTAATTAGTTAAAGTTTAAATAATTTTTATCAATTACAAACAAAATACTATAGTGTGCTGATTTAACGTGGCACCGTACAGAATATCAAATTTGGCCGGAACTAAACAAGGCCGCATACAGGTGCAGGTGCTTTACCACTGTTGAGATCACGGAATTCTATTCGCCTAGTATTTCTTGCTCGCAGAAGCTATAGTCTCGGCTGCTCTGAGACCGCCAGATTGTCCACTTGCGCAGTCAGCATCGGCCGTCAGAAACACGTGTCTTATACACACCATAGAAGATTATTGTCCTCTGGAATGCAGAAGTTGCAGTGCCAGAGCTCAAAAACCTGAATAGTATTTCGGAACACCAAACTGGACCAGGCCAATCTTCACTTTGCACTCAGCCTATTCGGTTATTCCGTATACAGCTCCGTGCACCTTGAAGTCCCAGGTCGATCAGCAACGAGATAGGATCCAGTTTGTATGGATGAAACTATGGAAGACAGGACGTGTCCGATCAAATGCTGACCACAGTTGTGGCCTTATGGACCCGGGTGAGATATTGGCCGGACTCTCGCGGACTTCGACGGCCGGCGCCGGCGAGCAGGATGCAGTGCTCGTGCAAGTACCCGGGCGGTGGAAGCCAATGGGCTACACATGAGGCCGCAAGGCGCACGTAGCACGCATGCATCTTGTGAATGCACGGAACACGCCTCACAATTTCTAAGGGCTCCTAATTTCCAGACATTAGCCCGTCAGACCTATTACTAATTCTTAGCCTAAACCTCTGTCCAATCGCATGAATGTTCGCCGGCCGTCGTCCGCCGTTGCACGCCGGCGGTCTCTTATTCTCATCTCATCTGGGACCGGGACAGGTTGTGTGGAGATGAAGACGACACCGAACAATAAGCCAGTAAACCTGTGGCAAAGAGGACCGCTTACATTTCTCCATAGTCACCATCCATGATGCACAATTAAAGTCGATCTTCTCGATCCACTAGCTAGCTTAACTCTGTCCATTTGCCTAACGATCGAGCTAGTCAAGTCGCCCCAAGAAACACTTACATAGTTACGAGAAATCGTACTGCCAATTAGACAGCCACTGCACTGCACTGCCCCAGACCACCAGTGCCTAAAATTGACCTACGTGCTTTCACACGGACGGGTTATTTGTATAGACGTTCCATCACGACAGGTAATTCCGGTACCGGACACCCGACCGTGCAACGGACTTTTCCTCTGACAAGTATCTGTGACCAAAACCACAAGTTTCGCCGCATGATGCATCCGTCTAGAACGAGCTTGGAAACTTAGCCTGGACCGGAACTTCTCTTTTTTTTCTTCTCGGATACGTAAAATGTCTGTGTATCTTTGTATTTAAGAAGATAATTTTTTATATTGACGTCTAGGGGTCTCTGAGGGATTAGGATATATAATACATTAAGCGTGTCCCCCTATTTTACAAGCTCTTAACGGCAACGCAGCTTGGCAGCCCTAGCTTCGGCCCACTGATCGGCGGTGTACTTGATGGTGGAGAGGAGCTGATTAGTTGGTTGTGGTGTCCCAAAAACACATCGCGTTCCTCTCTTTTCAGATTTCGCAGGCGACTAAGGCGAACAGGGTGTCTGTGCCTAACTTCTCCTTGTTTTCCATGCACCGGGCACGACTTTCCACACCCGTGCTCGTACGTGCACATACTACTACATACTGCCTGCATTTCTATAAATACCCTGTTCAGCAACGCCAGTTGTGCACCAAGAACAGTATAGCACCCGGCCACCTCTTCTCTCGATCCAGAGCCGAAAAGAAAGAGCTGTTAGTTGCTCATAGTATCGTCATCATCCTCTAGCCATCCGCCATGGCGAAAGCTGCCGCCGCCCTGCTCGTCGCCGCCCTGCTCGGGCTCGTGTCGGCGTCGCTCGCCGACCAGGGCACCGCCACCTACTACACCGTCTACACTCGTGCGTCGCTCTACTAGCATCTCCACTCTACTACATCATGAACATTTCTGGCATCATCACGTTGTTTTCTGAACCTGAGGTTGATCGGTGCGTGCGTGCGTGGGTTGTGCAGCGTCGGCGTGCTACGGATACACGGACGAGGGCACGATGATCGCGGCGGCGAGCGACTCGCTGTGGGACAACGGCGCGGCGTGCGGGCGGATGTACACGGTGTCCTGCGCCGGCGGCACCAACGCCACCCCGAACCCCTGCAAAGGCGGCAGCGTCACCGTCAAGATCGTCGACCGCTGCCCGTCGCCGGGATGCCAGGCCACGCTCGACCTCTCCCAGCAGGCCTTCAACACCATCGGCAACCTCGACGCCGGCAAGATCCTTATCAACTACAACCAGTACGCACGCGCCACACGTGCTTTAGCATATATATCGTTCCCAAGCGATACATTACTCAAGCAATTTTTCAATTTGTTTTTGACACATCAATAAATGTTCTTATTGTTTTGCAGGGTGTAATTAAAAGAGCAAGCAGGCAAAGCACAAAGGATTTAGGAGCTATATATATATGGGCTTCATGATTATGTCAGGAATAAGTTGGGTATAATAATAAGCACGTGAAACTTGCATATTGGTTCAAATACGTCGTGCCTATATATAGCTAGAATAAAAACCATACATGGTGTACCTTTAGTAGTTTGATTGAATGAATGCAGCTCTCCTGCTTCTCACGTATTTGAAAAAGGGGAAAAGGAATAATGTACGTTGTAATATTATCAGATACCAAATGAATAAATTGGGTCTATATATACATAATCGTGTTCCAACATTGCTATACTTCTCCAGTGGCGGACGCAGGAATTGAAAATTGGATGTACACACTACATATATACACACACATAGAATCAAACCATTATGGCATAAGTAAAGCTAAATATCCATCAATTCAAAGAAAAAATGCTAGATTAGAGTACATTAGTACAATTAGTTAATAAATACAAATTTTAGAAATAAGAAATATGGCCTTTTAACTCTTATTTGGATCAAACATACAGAATTTGATCTACTTATATAGTTGAATATGTAGTATACATGTATATGCATAGTAGTTGTAATTTCTTTATCAAAATTATTGGGTGTATATTTGTACACCCATGCCCCTTACTACGTCCGCCAGTGTACTTCTCCCATCTTTTTCGAAATAAACTTAAAAAATATATTCTATAACTTGTACAGTTACTATTCTGCACCCAGGTGACCAAACAGTATTTTGAGATACCGAAACATACTGGTGATCGACACTGGACACGGTTCAATATTATTCAGTATTTCGTTGCCAATTTTAGCTACTGGGTGTTATACCAAACAAATTTCTGTGATTGCCTCACATGTCAGTATTTTCATGATAGTGACAACACGTGAAACTGACTCATACTGACTATGAGCCGGTATTACTCGGTATTCAAGGCCAGTATTACTCAGTATTCATGACGTATTTTGTGCCTTGGTGTAGAATAGCACTAATAGTACTTATTTTGTATATTATTTTTTACTTTTATATAAATACATTTAAAGTTTAAATGCTTGACTTCTTAAAATTACGAGTTGTCTTATTTGTCAAAATATTCAATGCAAACCATATCTTCGGTGCAATCAGTAAAAACCCTCTACAAAACCATACTTAAGAGCTGGAAAATTTTTGAAATTATACACACCAATAGTGCATCTATAGATATGCATTATCACAAAATTTAAGATCCAAACTCAACTTGTAAAAACTCATATAAAAATAACAAATTTTAGTTACATATGCACCAGAGGACAAAATTCCAGGAATTCTGTCCTTTAGTGCATATGCAAATAAAATTTGTTATTTTTATATGAATTTTTACAAACCGAGTTTGAATCTCAAATTTTGTGACAATGCACATCTATAGAGGCACTATTGGTGTACAAAATTTCAAATATTTTAGAATCTCCTAAATAGAGTTTTAATATGGTTTTCGCCAATTGCACCGAAAACATAGTTTTCACTTAATATTTTGCCCTCTTTGGTGGACGGAAGACTCGAGTATCTAATTAGCATTTTTTATAATCCCTATCTTCCAAATTATAAGTCACTTCGGCTTTGCCATATCTTCATTGACAAATTAAACTTTATAGAAATATATATTAACAAATCTACAATACCAAATACACTCCTAACTCTTCAGACATGTTGAATGGTGGATTAAATGGAACTAATTTGCACCTAAACATCAAACAATAGAACATTGTTTTTTAACACATTGGTATTTGGTATATGGAAAAGTTGATCCTGCCTTTCAATTAAGTAGAAAGAGTTGATCTAGATTATATGGAAAACAGACATGAAAATCCTACACTTGCATGGTTAATTAAAGTAAAACCAATCAAAACCCCTAACATCAACGGCATGGCCGAAACAACCAACCCAAAATGACACAACCTGTCGCATGTCATCGTTGTCAGAGCTAAAAAAACGTAGCTGAGTAGCTTTGACTTCTTGCAAAATACCAAAGCCTGAGTCTAAAATAAAAGTCACAACACACACCAATGGGGAAAACTAGCATCGCCCTATAAAGAGACCATTAGCATTATTATTATCGAACTATGTCAAGCCCCTCAACGCAATAGCTCCAAATTCACCGTAGAAACTCTTTCAAGCAAGTCAAGCGTCTTGCGTGGTGTGGAAACACTGCCAAGAGGGGCAACCTGTGAACAAGACCTCCAAAATGACGCCTTAAGGAAGAATGTAGTGTTGGGAGCGCCGCCATTGTTTGTCTAGGAATCTAGACATGGCTCTCACCCGGAGAGTCTTGCAAAGTCGGAAGGAGGACACCTCAATGATACCCCAAATAGGGACAGTGACACCTAAAATGATCAAGATGCCTAAGACGCGGGGGGGGGGGGGGGGGGGGCGTGGGGGGGTACTAAACTGGGCTAATCTCTAACTAGAAGCAATTATGTCCTACCACTTAGACCATTTCACTTGTTATGCCTAAAATGTGTTTTGCTATCTTACTGCATAAATTAATACTTTTGCACTCTAGGTTCCAATCCTACTCTAGCACGATTAGGAATATAATACATGAAAGTAATTGGTCAAATGTAAATTCTCAAAGTAAAGAGAGGGAAAGGAACGAAGTGACGTTTTTGTCGAAGAGTTGCCGCTCTCCACTAGTCCTTGTTGGAGCACCCGTGCAAGGTGTAGCTTGATCCAAGCAAGGATCAAGTGCTCTCTACAGACCGATTATTTGTCTCTCCGACGCAGTGAATCACCCACAACTACTCACTCCATGAGTTAGGCCATCCAGAAGCTCCACTAGATGAGTTAGGGTCAACTGCTCACCAAGCTCCCAATAACCACCAAGCCACCTAGGTGATAGTGATCACCAAGAGTAACAAAACACTCTCACTTGATCTAACCAAGCCTAATAATGAGAAGAGTGGATGCACACTTACTACTCTCTTTGCGCTAATGAGGTCCTTAATCTTATAATTATCAAATCTTAATCACCTAGGCTCTTGCTCTCTCTTGCTCTCAAATATGTTTGCTCAGCTGAACAAATGGGCAATAGGGCCTCAATGCATTGAGTTAGAGGGGTATAAATAGCGCCAAGCCAAGATAAACTATCAGTTACCCTCCAACTTAGCCTTTTCGGGGTCACCTAACAGCAAGGTGGCACACCGCCACTCCCTGTCCGCTGCAACTGTCGTTGCTAGGATGGCAGCACACTCGGGCGGTGACCAGCTTCACAAAATCCTCCTCTCTCGAATGAGCATTTCTCACAAGAAAAAGAATATCATGCTCACTGGATAATTATGGCAGTTCCATCACCGCCCCTGTCTGATGCCTCTATTTTCTAATCCTTCCGGTTTCAATCACCAATTGAATTCTGAACAAGCTTCCGATGATCATGGGCTTTGACTGAGCTACCTAGCGCTAGATTTGACATTATTTTCAGTAGACTCATGATAGGTCAAGCTACCCATTCATATCCCCTTTTATAGTACGGCCAATGGGAAGGCACTGTCTGAAACTAATCTAAGTGTCTCTCGATACAAAAATGACACTTAAAACAAGTCCAAATCGAACCAATTTTCATGAATAGGGGCATGAAAACCATAATTCCCCAATCAATCACCATTACTGTGACCTAAGTTATATTGCCCCTTCAAAATACATGTTAGTCACACCAATACACAACTTTAGATCTACTCCCTCTGTTTCAAATTATAAGTCACTTTGACTTTTTTAATACATGTATTTTGCTATATATGTAGACATAATTGATTTTAGAAAAATAAGAATGATATTTTCTAAGACAGAGGGAGTACCTAGTTGAATTGATCGACGTCCAGTGGCTTGAAAAAAGAGACTGACACAAATGCTAAAAACCAGACACCTGATAAGGAGCAGAGTATAGATACTTTACAAAACCCTGAAAGCTTAACTTCCCATGACACTGTCCACGTGGCGCAGGCGCAGCTGGCCCATTCCACCAAGAAGCTACCGTTCGTCCAAAACTCGAACAAAAAGAAAAAAAAAAAAAGAGCTAGACTAACAGGAATACTGGTGGCTCAGGACGAGAGGTAAACGATGCGCCGCTCGACAGTTACCGGAAAGTGAAGAGTGTCCATCACGCATGCAGCTTGTTCAAACCCAGCACCACCATTTCAGCTCTGCTCTTGCATGCTGCTGCCGGATCGCGTCCCCTCCGCTCTCCGGTCTCTCCATATATAGCGCACCTCTGCTGAGTCTCTCAGACTCGCTCTCACCACTGTCGTCCTCCGTCATGGCGACTGCTCCTGCTGCTGCGCCATGGCTCCTCCATGGCCTCCTCGTCGTTGTCCTCTCCCTGGCGCTCGGCGCCCATGGCGACAACAGGCCCGGGGAGCGCTATGTCCTCACCAGACAGAGCTTCCCGCCGGGCTTCGTCTTCGGGACGGCGTCGTCGGCGTACCAGGTGGAGGGGAACACGCACAAGTACGGCCGGGGACCCTGCATCTGGGACACCTTCCTCAAGTATCCAGGTGAGATCATCGAGTCCAGATACATGGGCATTGAGCAGCATCATCACCGCATTTTATGCCTCTTATACATTTCTTCATCCACACCTAGTGGTTCGTTCTCTGATCCATGTCAATGTGTGTGCTTGAATTGGGCAGGCACTACTCCGGATAACGCGACCGCGGAGGTGACGGTCGACGAGTACAATCGCTACATGGTTCGTGAAGCGAAATGCCTGAATGGTCTATGTTGTGATTGCTGATTTGTGATCCATTGATCAGTGACGATTTTTTTTCCTTTTTTTTCTTGTGGCACAACTCAGGATGATGTGGACAATATGGTCCGGGTTGGATTTGACGCGTACCGCTTCTCGATCTCATGGTCACGCATTTTCCCAAGTATGTGTTGATCGATGAAACATATGTAGTACACAGTCTGACAGACACTGGTGAACTCCATGATTCACATATAGGGCCTTGTTTCACAGCAGTAACATTCATGGTTGTGTTTTTTTTTGGGGAAACTAAATGCAGGTGGAATTGGGAGGATCAACAAGGATGGTGTGGACTATTACCAGAGGCTCATCGACTACTTGTTGGCGAACCGTACGTGATGCAAGCCTTGATCTTGTTCACCTTTCTTTGAGTTCAATCCCTACGGAAATTTCTTTCCTCCATGTTTCAGATTTGTGATATATACACCACTTGATCGAACACGAGTCTTTTTGCTTGTTTATTATTCTTTTGTGCAACAGATATTACTCCCTATGTTGTTCTCTACCACTACGACCTTCCTCAGGTGCTGCAAGACCAGTACAATGGCTGGCTAAGTCCCAGAATTCTGTAAGTCTTCATGATGCGCACCATCTTTTTTTCCTGGCAGTAAAAGTACAAAAATAAACCCAGTGTATTGTTTTATCACAAAGGTTATACACATACAAGGTTGTTTCATAGAGAAAATTATAACCTTCAAATATTGGGTGTGAATCCTGCTGGTCCCAACCCTCAATTACAAAATCAATCGTGCGCTTTTCAATTTTCAGTCAACCTTCAAATATGTTCACTAATTCACAGACTTCTTGTGTCATCATCAAATTAATGTGTAGTTTTGGATGACATGATGTCCATCGGCTAGGTAGTGAAACATCCTCAAATTTTCCACGAAGGAAAAATCCACGTAACAGATAATAAGGTAAAAATATAAACTATCACATTATTATACAACAGTTGATAATCAAATCCATACATCAAAACTAGATAAAGAAGTATCATAATAGGGCTTACATCATTCATTACATCGCCATATGACGAATCATCAGAGTACAATCATCTAGAACAGCTGCGGAAGTAGAAGAGGGTTCATGGAAGGATCCTCATCAACCATCTTGAGCGTAGGCACGAGACCATTTAATCCATCTATCTTTAACTTCATTGTAAAGCAGGCATATCTGCACACCGCCAGCTATGTACAGGTCATGGTCAGCGCCGATGAGCTTTAGTGGAAAGAGAAAACAAATGACCTGGCGATCCTATAATTTGGCTGTGGGTTTTCCTATGCATGCAAGCAGTAATCAAGTTTATAACAATAAGTCAGGTTTTAACACATTCTCATCCCACACACACATCCATCCACCATCCCATCCATCCCAGATCCATCACCACATCACAAGCATCATCGCCACCAAGACTTACTCTTGGGTCGACCAGGCCAACTCCCTCTCGGCCGGTCTCAGCGGCCCGCAGCCCTCAACCTGGCTCACGGCCGAAAACAACTCTCAGGGGAAGGTAGAACACTTCACTCACTAGTCCGGTGCAAGCAGAACACAGGAAAGATCCATAGCCGATGAATCATCATATGTATCGATCGATCAACCATAACACTCTGCAGAGGTTTCACTAATCCACCAGATAGCCATCATAGGCGCGTCGACACACCTAGGCAGATTCCGGGCGCCTACTGTCATAGAACGATGCCACCCTACGTCTCAGCCCTGGAACACCCTTAGAGTGGCTGATACTGTGAGGGAACTCATGATCCCATTCCCGCAGAGTATCATGACCATCTCGAAAGGGTGTAAGTCACATGCTCCTACCTCCCTAACACACGCTCGCCTGATAGTAATGGCATCGATCTATCCAGCTGTTCGGTCGTCTTTTCCTCATAGGAAGCGAGTGGATAGCAAAGGATTCCTATGATCCGGTTACCAGCGCAACAGTTCCTATGTGTGACCAAGCTATGATATCTTCTCCAGGGTTGATTCTTAACGTGCTACCACGGCACCTTCATCCCGAGCTCCACCCCTCAGAGGCTCACACCCCAAGATTCACCATCTCGAACAGGGTTTACCCGCCACAGGTAAGACGATAGAGATGCCCAGGTTGCATCTTCGGCAAGACTCGCTCCAAAAGCTCGTCGCAGATCCCAGCTTGATTGACTCAACCCTCACCCTACTCCCTGCCGTAAGTTCCACCCCAAACCCAGATACATCATCATCAGCTCACATACCCATCTGATCCATCAACACATGCACCAAGCCTGACAACCCTGCCAGACCCTCCCAGGGTTCATCATGTCGCATCAAAATATAAGCGAGTGAAGTATATATATATATAAAGCAGATAAGCATGTGGCTGACATAACAGCGGGTAAGTGGGTGAAAGGTTACGTCAAGGTAGGGGCTATCGAGTAAAAATCTACCATGCAAACCTATCTCAGGTATAAGCACACAAAAGTAAAGCACTAGCAATACTAGATATTAGTCATATCTAATAGGATTTCTAAGGGAAGGTGCTGCCATGACACCTTCGCTGTCGACGTAGTAGTGGTACAAGTCTTCTTCCTCAGCGTAGTTGTTCAGTGGAACCTCCTCCCTGGTGTTCATAGCCTCCTCCTTAGGATCGCTCCTCGTTCGATTCTGAAATCGAGACGTAATAGTCGCGTAAGCGACTCCTATAGAATAACACAAAGAACAGATGCCATAAATAAAGATCAAAAAGCACTCAATCATTAGTTCATGATGTAGAGCTCAATTTATAGAAAATTTGGGCACTGGTTTCATATTTTTCTGAGTTCATATGAATTAGTTATGAATTTCTAAAGATTTAACCATATTCTAAAAAAGAAAAAGGGCTGGATTTATATAGGGCCAACACGTGTCCACCTGGGACTGGGCCACGTGTCACTGATGGGTCAACTGCAACAGTACAGATGCTGACATGGATGATGATGTCATGCTGACGTCAGCAATGACAGGTGGGGTCCACATGACGTCATTGCTGACGTCATCACTGGCTGGTGGGGCCAGGCTGACGTCACTGATGATGTTAGCGTTGACCAAGTCAATAGTCAAAGTTGGACTGGGCCCTTATTGAGCCGTTGTTGGGTCAGGTGTGCCAGACATGGGCCGGGCTTGGCCCGCCACATGGCGCTCTTCGATGCTGCCACGTCATCAGTCCAGATCAAAAACGGATCCCGTCCACGGCTATGGCCCACGGTGCACTGGCTGCTTGCTGGGTCCACTGTCAGTGACTCAAGTCCATGTGAACTGGGTGCACGAACATATCCTCGGGTCAATGCGGTCCACAGACCGATCCACTGTGCACCGGCTCCACTTGGGTCCCACTCGCAGTGTCTCTGGCGCACGTAGACCGCGTCCATCATCTTCCCCATGAACAAATCCCCTTCCCTACCTCAGCTTCGCGTTGACGGAGCCCGCCGACGGCGACCATCTCCTCCGATTCCGGCGATGCGGTGGTCCTTCGGCTCCATTAACTCGTCCATCGGCTTCGGGGTGGCTTGACGATCACGGCGTCGGTCTTCAAGGCATCGGCTTGGCCTTCGGTGGCGTGTTCCTCGGTGCTCAGCGGCTCGACGATGATGACAGGTGACGGCGGCAGTCCGGCGGTCGAATCCTTGGTCAGCACGGGGCACATGGACGCAATTGGGGTCGCCCAACGCACTCCTGCAGCGCCGGCAGCGACCATAACCCACGGCGGAGTCCGCACGGGCAGCTGCGCCCACGACGGAGCTCCGGCGGGTCTGCGGTGCGTGGCACAATTCCTTGGGAGGCTCCCTGGTCTCCATCTTCTCCTCGGGTCAACGCTACTCCTCCCGGCGAAGCTCCTCGGCGTCCTCTTGTCCTTCGCGACGGTTGGCGTCGACGGGGAACGGCGGTGCTTGGCGGCGCTCCAGAGCGGCAAGGCGACAGCACTGTGGTGACAAGGTGACGCGCTGGCAGTGCTCCAGTGCAGCAAATGGATGGGTAGCATGCGCTCGGGGTGCGTCTCGACGAGGCGGGAACAGATCTCCAGTCGATGATGCGCAGGCGTCAATGGCGGGCTAGCAAGGCGTTTCGCCGCGGCGGCGCTCGGCGCGTGGTGGCGGGCATGGAAGCTGGCCGTTCTGGCGTCCTCCTGATGCCGTGGAGTGCACGGGGCTCGGCTAGTCAATGTGTGTGCGCGTGCGGTGTGTCCATGAGGTCGGGAAGGGCCTTGGCCTTCGTGACCCGTGTGTGGGTGGCCATGACCGTGAAGAGCAAGGTCGGGGGTTGGTGAACGAGGCACGGTGGTGACTCACCAACGTGGTAGCAGATGGAGGTGCGGTACACGTCCAGCGGCTGCATCTTCGGGTTCTTGAGGTAGAGGAAGAAGACGGCGTGGACTAGCGATTCAGCTCGCCTGCAGGTCTGGCGAGGTCGTCTTCTCCAACTCCGGCGGCAGCTTCTCTGCTCCTCCTTGCTCGGGCACGCGCGTCGCGGCTCGGTGTGGTCGAGGCAGCGCAGAGGTAGGCGTTCGCGGGTCCGGCTCCTCCTCAAAGCGCCCTTGCTCCTTCGGCGGCTCGACGATCCGCTAGCGACGTGCAGCGGCTCCATCTTCTTCTAGTCCGGCGATGGCAGCGGCTTCCCTTCTTCTTCCCCGCCTCCTTCCTTCCCCTTTCCTCTCCAACTCCTCCAATTGGGTCGTGGCGTGGTGAATTGGCCAACCACAAGGCGGTGGTGGCGGCTGGGAAAACCTAGGGGGCGTCGGGGCTTGCTTATATGGGTGGAGCGAGGGTTAGGATGGCATGGCGGCCGGGAGCAGTTGCGGGGGCATTCTCGTCCGAGGGAAGCTTCCAGGCTGCTTCCCTTGGCCACGGTGGGCTCCAGCAGCACCGGGACAAACCGAATTGGCTTCGCGGCCAAGGATGAGAGGGGGACAGGCAGGGGACAGCTCACGCGCAGCAAGCATGTGCGCGCGCGGGAGAATGATGCCCGCGGCCGTGGGCATCTTGTGGTCGGGGCCATGTCGGGCCCGCGGCGCTTGCGTGGCGAGAGCATCCAAGGCGAGCGGTTAGCTCCCCTTGTCGCCACGCGGGGAAGGCGAGGCACAGTAGGTGTATCGCGGCCGTGGTGCTCTGCTTCACGTGATGCAGAGGGGACCTTGGAGGAAAAGATGACAAGCGGGGTCCAGAGCGGGGTCCACCCGTCGGTGAGGGAGAGGTGAAGGGCACGACATCTGCTGCTGGGCTGGCTCGCTGGGTCGGTTGCCTGCTTGCTTGATGGGCCGGCGGTCTCCTTTGCTTGCTGGGCTGACTTGTTGCAGGAGAAGGAGAAAGAAAGGCAGGCCGGCTAGGCTGGTGCCAGGGTCATGGGCCGAAAGGTTTTTCCATATTCCTTTCCTTTTCTATTTTCTGTTTTTGTATATTTCATATACGTATATGTATATATATGATAAAAGTAACTTGTTGCCAATAGATGTTTAGTGGACCTAGATGGTCCTATATCATGCTAGGGTATTATTTTCCCTAATATTTATTTAGTAGATAAATAAATATTTGTTGGAATTTTTAATTAATCAATACATAAAATCCAATAAAGAGCCAAATCACAAGTTATAATTAAAATGCAACATGAAGATACATCTAGTGGTACATAGAGGTCAAACATGTGAAACCTAGAGGAAAAATAAGGGTGCATTGGGCACATGATCCCAATGTAAGAGGCTTGAGCAAAAAGAGAAGAGTTGGTGGGGCAAGGTAGGTAATTTAGATAAGAGAGAAGCTCATGAGTCTAGCTTCTAGTAACACAGGTTCAAGGGTGCAACATTTGTGTAAAACTAGCGTGGCATAAAGATATAACAGTGGGATATAGAGGTGAGCATGAGATGCATTGGATATAAGCTCCCAAAGTAAAAAGGGTATGAACAAGATGAAGGTAGCTAGAGTTGCATTGCACACAAGATTCCCATAGCAAAGGGGCATAAAAATGATTATGGTATTTAGTGGAGCATGATGGGGAATTTAGATAGGAGGGGAATCTAGAGTCTAGCCTTGTGCAACATGAGTACAAGGGTGCTACATTGAGGCTTAACTCATGACACATTAGGGGCTAGACAAGGGTGCTATCATATGTGGCTTAAGATTATATTAAGTCACATGTGATGACAAGATTAATTAGTATGGCACCAATATATGTGCCAGGTGCAAAAGAGTTGTATTCCTTAATGACGGCAACAAACATGGGCATGTTTTGAATTTTTTTTTTGTTGGTTGCATTTTTCAGTGTTTGTAAATTTTAGGGTTGTTACAGGTAGTATCAAAAATTTTAAAATCCATAGACAAATGGTTCAACGCCATCTATATAAATTAGAAAATTTTGGAAAACATGCCCGAATTGGAAAACTAACATGTTACTTTAAACAACTAGAGAAAAATATCAGATGCATACAAGAGTTAAGGTTGTAAAATGGATCTTATCCTGTTTCACTTTCAAATGTCTTTGAATAATGATTGCCACAACTGAACAATCATTGAGATCCATTGATCAATGTAAAACTAAATTCGCTTGTATGTTTCTGTCTCTGTGCACGTGCGAGTTCAGACTAGAATCAGGTCTCTGATTCGCATACCCATATATATGGTAACTTGATTTTTTTTAATTATGGCAACTATATTTTCGCAGGGGTGATTTCACAGCATTCGCAGATTTTTGCTTTAAGACATACGGCGATCGGGTGAAATATTGGTTCACCATCAACGAGCCCAGGATGGTGGCTAGCCATGGCTATGGAGACGCCTTCTTCCCACCTGCCAGATGCACCGGTTGCCATTTCGGCGGCAATTCCGCCACCGAGCCGTACATCGTCGGCCATCACCTTCTCCTGGCACATGCTGCTGCTGTCAAGCTATACCGCGAGAAGTACAAGGTTAGTGGCCATCCATTTCCTCTCTCATTCATTCTATAGATTACATGATGCAATTGCATCTACAATCTACAATTTTGTTGTTTGCGCACACCGTGCATGCTCATGCCAAAAACCACAATTGTTTCAGGCTCGTCAGGGTGGGAAGATTGGCATCCTGCTTGACTTCATCTGGTACGAGCCGCTGACCAAGTCGATCGAGGACGAGTACGCGGCGCACCGGGCTAGGATGTTCACCCTTGGATGGTGATACACATTATACTGCCATAAAAAACATATATGCATGTGCTGTGATGTCTGGGTTGAACTAAACATGAATCTGTTTGTTTCAAATATGTTCTCTAGGTTCCTGCACCCAATCACCTACGGCCATTACCCGGAGACGATGGAGAAGATAGTGATGGGAAGGCTGCCCAATTTCACCTTCGAGCAGTCTGCAATGGTGAAAGGTTCAGCAGATTACATCGCCATCAACCACTACACGTCGTATTATGTCAGCAACTTTGTCAACGAGACACAGACGAACTATCTCAACGATTGGCATGCCAAAATTTCATGTATGGTTATTCATTTCAACACGCACCTACTACTGAATTTGAGATAAAACGAAAACCATCTCTTCGTTTGATGTTTGTTTATTCATATATGTCGCTAACACACTGGATTGGTCATCTTTTCAGATGAGCGAGATGGCGTGCCCATTGGGAAAAGGGTAACATATTTTTCGCTGACTTTGAGCCACATCTGACTGAAATGAATTTCTCTGACGCGTAAAAACACATATGCAGGCATACTCGGACTGGCTTTACGTTGTTCCATGGGGGCTCTATAAGGCTCTCGTTTGGACAAAGGAGAAGTTCAACAACCCTATCATGCTCGTCGGCGAAAACGGTAGGTAGATCACCAAGTCCCAGCACCTCTTCATCAATTTCCAGGGAACGAACGATAACATTATTATTGTGATACAATACAATCTCAAAAGCATGAAAATAGAATCTTGATACAAAATTTAATCCTGATATATATTTCCAGGAGTTGACCAGCCGGGAAATGAAACTTTGCCGTTTGCCCTGTATGACAAGTTCAGGATAGACTACTTCGAAAAGTACCTTCATGAGCTCCAATGTGCCATACGCGATGGTGCAAATGTCTTCGGGTACTTTGCCTGGTCACTGCTGGACACCTTTGAGTGGCGGCTCGGCTACACCTCCAAATTTGGAATTGTATATGTGGACCGAAACACATTCGTTCGGTACCCCAAGGACTCAGCTCGATGGTTCCGGAAGATCATAAAGAACGAGACGAATTGGAACTAAAGAAGCTGTATGGTGGCTATATATGGCATGTGTGTTTGTTTAGTTGCGTTTTGGGGGCCATCAGTTTGATCCTTTTTTCTTTGAATAAAATGTCAAGTAGTTTAGGAGGACTTCGAATAAAGAATGGTTCTTTTCTTCTCGTTTTAGGGCTTCATGTTTTTTTTGAAAGATCGATAAGGCTTCATCATGTTCTATCTTATTTTGATTTGACGATTGTTTATTTAGTATACTGAGTTGTATCCTTTTATGCAAAAAATTCATCAATGGAGGTGATGTTCCATGGTAGGAAGCAGCGGGCCCTCCGGCCAGTTAGCGCCGCCTACTCAAGACACTATCGGTGCTTCCTTCATATTGGTTGCAAAATGCTAGCTCATTATAATCTTAAGTTGAGGGTTTAGTATATTCGGTTGTGGCCAAATTTTGATGGCTACTCGCCATCGAGTTCGTGCCATGGGGTTGTAACAAAACCTTTTCTCTTAATAAAATACGGGTGAATGGTCCGATCGTGAAAAATACTAAGTTTATATGACAAAGTTAAACAAAACAAAAGGTAGAGCGACAAATTGTTGGTACACAGATTTGGCACAACAAAAATATCAAAACAATTTATAGAAAAACACAAACATCAAAACAATATTGGAAACAAAAACTTTAGAATAGAAAATTAGAAACAAGAATGAGAAACAAAAACTGGGGACAAAAAACAGGGGACAAAATTAGGAATAAAATTGGGGAAAAGATTGAAAAATTAATAGCAAAATTTTCTAAAGAAAAGTCAATATAAATAAAAAGGACATCCATGCATAATCTCCAATCAGGGCCATCTCAACAATTTCTAAGGCCCTCGTTGTTTATAAGGCAAGTATCCGCTTGGGATACGATATCTAGCATGATATTCTTTGATCATGAAGTAACTTTTCGTACACCTGCGTGTCACACCGACAAATGCCATGGCCTGCATGGTTCGTACTTGCGGTCTGGGCAACCTTGTTCGGTGTGGCCCATGTGTGGCCCATGTGTAGTCATGAGGGTATATGTATTTATACCTCACAATTATCTACAACTTGTATGGCTTAATAAATTAAATAAATAAATAACAGATCTATTATTCGCTTCAATCACTAGATGCCTGATAGCCTACATGAATTGGATTACAAGGCCGAAAAGCAAACTGAAGTTGTCACTTGTTAGATTCAGATCAAATAAACACAGAAATTACAGCAACTGCAAGTACATGCCACCATTCCCTAAGCCCTACGACTTATACACGATAAACTGAAGTCTGAAAGGGACATGACGCTGGGACTGCAGCGCCTACGCCGCTGTGTTAGTTGCCGGCTGTTGCTGCTGGCCAAATTCGATCACAGCAGTGCAGCATGCCGTCACACAACTCGAAGGGACGCGTGGTTGAAAAAAAAAAACCCGAAGGGACGCGTGAGCACTGCTTGTCGCCTGGTCGATCGCCGCGGCTGCACATACTCAACTGGACTCCGTATGGCTGGGGGCCATGATGGTAGGGGGCCGGTGACTTAGGCATGTACTATACGTATTTGCCTTGCCAGCCATACGAAGTTTTTTTTAATATGAAAGAAGAATTATATTAAAATATAGCTGGATATATAAGTAATTTGAAAAAAAATATCTATCCAGAAACTGAAATTTCATCAGTAATATACCCATACTGTAAAAGGCTCCAAATTTCAAATCGTTAGATTTGAGATTTGGAGCCTTTTACAGCGTGGATACATTACCGATGAATTTTAGTTTCTAAATAGATATCTTTTTTTAATTACTTGTAATGTGATGATATACCTAGCTATATTTTAATATAATTTTTTTTCATAAAAAAACTCCGTATGGCTCGCAAGGCAAATACGTATAGTACATGCCTAAGTCACCGCACCCCTGCCATCATGGCCCCCAGCCATCGCACATGCTAACCTCCAAGACAGGTCTGGCTCCTATGTGACTTTGGTTTCCGTTCTTAATGAACATCCCTAACAAACGATTTTATCGTACAAGATATTTTTATTAATTAGTAAATATACTCGTACGTTATAATAAAAAAAATACTAAAATTTATTTAAAATAATAACACGAAGAGAAATGTTATATAACATCTGGCTATTTAAAACCTTTCTAATAGCCAGATTTTAAACCGTTAGATGTAACATACGACGCAACGTGACACGTTAAATCTCCTTCCACCTTTCTTCTCCCACCGTCTCTCTCGCGCTCACAATTCTTCCGCCTCCGCCCCGTCCTCTCGCGAGTGGCGATAAGACGACCTCCGACGCCGTCCCCTATGACCTTTTGTCGGCGCCTCTTCCTCCATCGCCACCCTCGCCGTCCCTAGGCAGCCCAAGTGGCCGTGGTAGCCAACAGGCCCAAGCCAACACGGCCGCCTCCCCTGTGCGTAGGGTGTCGGTTGCCGAATCAAATTTCCGCTGGCTTGTGGTCCCCTGAATTCGTGGGCCTATATACGAGCAGTGGGTTCGGGTGTATAAGCTGTGCGTCGATGGTCAGCACCGCACGACTTCCTGTCTCTCGCGCTCATCCCTCCTTCACATCTCTCCGCTGCTAGAGGCTGCTCGGTCGCCGTCAGATTCCACTAGGAAGTCGGGGACGCCGGCTGCCGGTGCCAGCGCGTCGGCCGTAGCGACGACACTCTCGGGTGGCGAGCGCAGTGGCCGCGAGGCATCGATTCGTGTCTGGAAGTGCCGCCTCTCCCTGCCCGACGCTGCTGCCCTGCCACAGTGCCTCCCCCCACCTTGGCACCAGCCTCGTCTACGTCGGCCTTGCTCGTGTAGTCGTTGCCTTCCTGCCCAGCGTCGCCGTGGTGTCGTCGCCCTGCCTGGCCCACGCCGCCCTCTCCCCATCTCGTGCCATGGCCGTCGGTCGCCCGACCAACGTCGATTTGTGCTCGCACTTTTATATACATGGTGTTGTCGATACTTGGTACGTGATTTTATTTTGTACTCGATCTGGATTTGGTTTGGTTCGTTGCTCAAAAAAAAACAATTGTCCATTGTGTCCCAAATCTGGTTCTATCTGTTATTGGTATTTATCTTGTCTTGTTGTATTTCATGTTTGGGTCTCGTACTCGCAATTTGTTATGTGATTTTTGGCTTCTCACCACATGGACTTCTGATCGGTCTAGGCTTTGACCAGGTTTGGATTTAGACATACTACGTGGAGGAGTCCAAATGAAAAAAAAAAACGGCCTGGCGGACAGAATAGTTAGCGGTCAGAAAAGCGGATTGAAATTTTACAATTATAAGTAGTACCAGTAAATATGTCCGTGTGTTGTAACGGAAGAAAAATAAATATTTATATAAAATAATAAAAAAACTGATACATATTTTTTATATTTAATATATTTGATATTATTTGAAAATTTAGAATTTATTTTATGAAGACCATAAGATTTTAAGAAAACTTAAAATTGTCAATGATTTTAATGTTGCAAAGCATAAAAGTAGTTTGACAAAAAAAACTTATGACAATTTTAATTTTAAATTTTACATTGCAAAGCATAAAACTTATCAAAATTTTTGTTTCGAATTTTATATCATTCGTGTGTTTCTAGTCAAATATCGAGGTAAGTGGATTTCTTGGATGATCATAAATAAAAATATGTAATACACGGCGATGGTGTGCATCATCTGCGACCTCCACCACGGCGGTGTGCGACCCGCCAACGGCATTGGCGCCCTGCCCAGCAATCGCAGGGGCGGGGATGCCGGCGCCCCGGGAGGTGTAGAGGCAGGACCCGTATGATGTCCTTTTTGATTCGCTCTTATTTCTTCGATTCTTTCTCTGATAATTTCGTATGGGATTGATGGTGCAAAAATCAATTTTTCTTGATTTATTTATATTGCAATTGTTGTGGAT
Source organism: Bothriochloa decipiens (assembly GCA_023333625.1). NCBI lineage: Eukaryota > Viridiplantae > Streptophyta > Magnoliopsida > Poales > Poaceae > Bothriochloa > Bothriochloa decipiens. The sequence continues at coordinate 6,919,120 of CM041638.1, forward strand.
GTCTCTAGAATAAATAGCAAATTTATTATTTTAATTTATTTATAAGTTGTTGGATTTGGATTTGGATGGACGTGCTGATTTTGATTCAACATCGGTCTCGGTTTGATCCCTTGCTGATTTGGAAAAGCTTCATTATAGATTCGGGGGGACAAGAGGAAGAGGCCGGACAAAAATACTGCATGTGGATTGTAAATTTTGTGCGTAGGAATTTTTTTGTGAAATTTGATTCGGTCTTATATAGGCTATGGAATTGTTAGGCAAGCATATATTAGTTTTATATTTATGTATCACAATTCTCTATGGACTCTATATAAATAATTAAAATATATAATAATTTAATACATACTTGGAGGAGAGGTAGGAGCGGCAGAAAAATTAAGCACTGACAGGAGGACAAGCGGACAGAAAAGAAGGGTGGAGAAATTTTGGCAATTAAGTACGTAGAAGATATAGGGAGGATAAGTAGTAGGGAGGATAGGGATAGAAAAAGAGGAGCTGGAGCTGATTTGTAGCTCCTCCAAAATACTTTGGCTCCTCGGGAGAAGCCCTTAAGGAGAAACTCTATCGGACAAGGTCTAAGTGTTCGATACGGACGGCCGGACGGCCCTGTCCTCGCGTGCACGGACGGGACTCCAGATTCATACGAAAAAAAAAAATGCTACAGTATACTTTGACACGCATACACGGGCGGCTGTTAATATATGTGCGTGCATACATGCACTTAGCCTTTTGTTTGAATCTACCCTTTTTACACTATTGATACATGCATGCATTTTGATCTAAGAGTACGATGATCAAAAAACATCTTTTATGTGCAATCGGTATATTCTGATTTGTTTCGATACATGTTTCAGGGTTGTTTCAATATATGTTTTTGGATTTTTCGCAACAAGTATTTTCCGAGTTTGTTTCAACAGCACTTGAGAGGCACCTTGCAAAGGCACTTAGAAAATTTTCTCTTCAGCTAGAGTGGACCGGAAGTACCGGTGTACCACCGAAAGTTCTGGTAGTAGGGAGTGTGGGCACAAAGTTGCGTAGAAACTTGAAGTACCGGAAGTACCGGTTCCTCACCGGTAGTTCCGGTGCCTACCAGAAGTTCCGGTCAAGGGTAGGAAGTTCCAGTAGTTCATCTGTCACCCAAACACAAGCCCAACGGTCATATCTAGGTGGATCAGAAGTTCCGATGGTATCCGACCAGAAGTTCTGATAGCTCTTCTAAGCTAGTAGTATATATACTTTATTACCTCCATTTCTAACCGTTAACCAAACATCACACTATGACCAAGCTTTCTCCAACAGCCACCAAGCTTTGACTCACTCACTTTCCCTCCCCATTTGCTTCCAAACTTTAATCCTTAATTGTTTTGAGCTAGGGACGTGATATTAGAGAGTGGGAGCATCGGTCTTTGACTTGAGCACTTGGATCCCTCATCTTGCCGGTTTGGTTTGTGTTTGTTACTCTTGGGTTCTTGGAACCCTAGTCGGCTAGGCATTCTTCGTGGTTGGCCGTGTTAATCTACTTGTGAGGGCACCCCAGAGCGTTTGTATTACCCCTGATTCTTAGTGAAAATCTTAAGCTAACCTTCGTGGTTGCTTGAGGGAGGAGACCTTCGTGGTCGGACCTTAGTGGTCACCTCAACAACGAGGGCATAGATTCTCCCTTATGGAGGTTGAACCTCGATATAAATATTGTGTCTTGTTGTGGAGGTAGCATTGTATACCCTTTGTTCTTGTGTTCTTTCTGTTCTTCCTCTTCCCCCTGATTTCTTAGGTTGGAAGGGGCGATCCACGACTCGGACATGATCACCAACAACATCACAAGGGGTGTGGTAATACTAGGATCTAAAATCATTACTCGATTCACTCTGATTTTGTAGCTTAGTAGGGGACCGGAAGTTCCAGTAGGTTTGCATCTGAAGTTTCGGCCCCCACCGGAAGTTCTAGTCCAAACCTACCAGAAGTTCCGAAAAGTATTTAACTTCTGCATTTCGAGTTTTTGAGGTTTAGGTTTTCAAATACGCCTATTCACCCCCTCTAGGCCAATTAGATCCTTTCAAACATGAAGTGCTCAACTTAGATCAAGATGTCCCATTTAGTGTTAACTGCACCCTGCTAGTGGCAACTTGTAGTAATGCAATATGCATTGAAACTGTTGGGGTGAAGGGGCAGCTGTGCCTACCCCCTCCATGCAAAAAGTCCCGATGACTAATAGACTTAGTGAGTTGTATGTAGATTCATGACCCAAAAGGGTTGGGTGGAAATTTCCTCCTCCCAACCTTCTCTATAAATAGAGCCCAAGGGCAAGGGGAAAGGGACTCTTTCCACCTATTCAACAGTCCTCCACTCACCCTTTCCTATCTAGGACTAGAGCCTGTGCACAACTTTTGCCCTAGAGTACATTCGCCTCGCCTCGAGAAGGTACCTTCTAGTGAAAGGCTTACATCCTAATAGAAACCTAACTTTTAGTAGGCTAAATTCAAATTCACCTTTGCACACATCACTGCACTATAATCATGCCGATGAACTATTGAGAACCATAACAGAATAGTATTGGTCACATCAAAAACAGCTCACCGCATCTACATACCAAATTTCTAGGTTTCAAGAGCTATCCATATTTTAGTAACTTTCAATTTATAAATTCCATAAAGAACCAATCTCATCAAATATTAATAGTTATTTGTAGTAGATCACATAATAACTATCAGTTGTCATATCTTTTACCTCGCCCTAAAACACCCTAACATTCAAAGCGTTTAGGGAACTATATTTATCTAAAACTGGGTCTGGAAACTCTAAAAGTAAATCAACTTTCCTAAAATGGAAATATATGCTCAGATTCTGCGTCAACGCCAACAACAGACTTGGCTAAAGACTGCCTGGATGCGCTAGCCACGAAGGAGTTAGTTGGAGGTTGCCTGAATCTAGCGTCGGGATCCATATTGAAGCGGAGGTTTGACTAGAAGCTCCCAGCCCGCCCATCGCCTACACGCCTGTTTGCCAACTAGGTGACGCTAAATTAGCTTTGAACGTCTGATAGAGGAAGGAAACAACGCTAGGAGATGACATCTCAATGTCGATGTCGGTGTATGGTTAGTCGTGTCGTTGCTTGGTCCACGTGCCAAACATGTTGCTGATCGATGTGCCCTAATGCCCCCCACCACTTTGCTATCACCGCTAGGAAACTGGTGGTCGACGCAGGGTCAAAGGAGGTTAGCAACTCATGTAGCCGGCGTACCCATGGGGGTGAGAGTCGCGCCGGTGGCCCCGTGTTCAGGACCTAAGTGAAGTATGTCAAGAAAACAGATGACAATTGAATTACATCAACATAAATAAAGTCACCCAGACTTTCAAGAATAAATGTTTGGAAGTCGGGAAGCAAGTATTTTAACTTTATTAGCATCTCTAAAAGTTTGCTATCTCAACTTGGTATCTATATAATTTTTGTAAAATAAGAAAAAATAGTTTCCATCAGTTTGGCAAAACCATTTGGCATCAATAGTAACTTGGCATATCTTCCCTCTGCGTGTGCTAATATACGCGCGTGTATACGGCTTGGCAGTCGGGGGGTCTTCATTGCTTAGCGGTGCTCTTCGTTTTATTAGCGAGGCTCTTTGTTTTGTTAGCAGACTTTTTTATTTTACCAAGTTAAAAATGTCAAACTCTTAGAAATAGACTGTTTTGTTATTTGACATATAGTTTTAAGAGTTGGCAAATCATAATTTGGCAAATATTTGGAGATGCTCTATACAATTTATATAGAAACAAATATGAATCACAGATTTTTTTTTCCTTAGAAAGAGGAAAAAAAACACATTGGGGGTACTGCGCCAGTTCGTTAAGCTATAGAAGAACATACATCAATATACCTTGCCACCTTTATCAACACATTATTACAAGTTAGAACCGGTTCATACATTGCACCGGTACACATTGTTCCAGTCCTAGTAGCCTACTGCACCATCGCTCAATGTTAACAATCTTTCTTCTGTGCATTGTTAATGAGCCATGAAGCAGAAAACATAGATAGCAAAAACATCAACGACTCAAGCTAATTAGAGCGGTCTGCAGAAAAGGTTTGAACTAGTCGTAATCAAATTCTTCAAGGAAAGAGTAATTAAAATCCACATAGAATTGAATTGAAATGTGAAATAGAAGTAATATTTGGATCAAACTACAGAAGACCACAAATAACCAAATTTTGCAGAAGATACTATACATAAATGAAAAGGTCATCGATATATGGTCCAAAATGATTTACTATATTACATCCAATTTTGAACTTAAATTTGACTAAGATTGGATTTTGTTTCCCATTAAACTGTTCTTGACTGTTGCAATAAAAAGTTTTATCTATAATGTTTTTAAACTTGCAATGTCTCTCATAGACTGATCTTCTCTTTATTACTCCCCTTCTTTTGATTTTTTTATTTGAAAAATAAACCCTACTTAGCTAGCAACTTTAACGAGTTCTCATAAAATAAATATTAACACATATATACAGGCTCAAATCAGTGCATTATCATGACGTATTTCGTGAACAATTCAGTGTCCTGGTGTAAGAGTTTAGTCACAACTGGAACAATACTTTTGAAACAACAAAGCCATCCGCTGAAAAAGGTTAAGCAACAATTTCATGTTTCATCCTACAGGAAGGAGAACAGTGGATGGACCTCGGATTCTCACTTCCACCAAAGCTGCAGCCTGCAGCGCTAGTAGTATTAGCAACAACAGGCATCAATCTCAGCCCCCATGAATCTGAATGATTTAATTCGTGCTCAAACTGAACCCGATAATCAGTCGGAACAAGGCAAGGCCAGCTAAAAATCAATTGTAACAGAGACGCTTGCGGATCAAGGCATAGGAACATGTGACGCCACTCAGGCTCAGCAGATTTTACCGGAGCCGCCGGCTGCCCTTCACGCTGCCGCTGCCTGGCATTGGCGGCGTCAGATGATTTGGCCTTGACAGATACATACAGAGCTTACATCAGTAGATGGTTTGGGGAAGAAATGGAGGCAATTTCGCGCCTGGTGCTAAATTCAAATTCCAGAGACGGTATGCGCCTGATGCTAAATTCAGATTTGAGAAACGGACTTGTTGGTAATTCCATGCAGCAGCGAGAAGAAATCTTCCCCCATTTCCTTCTGATGCCATCTGAGCTGCAAGTCTGTGTAACTCATGTTAAGGTCAGATTTCCGAGACGGGCATGCTTTAGTCCTGTAGCTTGTAGGTATCATCGTCAGACAACACTTCACAACAAATAGGGCTGGACAAGCATTGTTAATCTGCTCCAACGACAAGTATATAAAGAAACATGTTTATAGATGAAATATAATGTGCCATTCTGATGTTGCAATACAGATTTATTCCTCCACATCTGCACGCAGAAAATTTACATGACAAAGTTCGTCAATACTTTCTGAACCAAATGCTCCCCGTACACAACCTTTTCGTACTTGGCAGCACCGCCGGTTTTCTCCCGGCAGAACTCAACAGGCTCTATTGCAGCATCAAAGTTTGACTGCACCATTGGTTTTAAGAATAAAAGGAATATGAGTATGGCGGTAAACCAAGTTGATATGAACACACAAGAGAGAGAGCGAGCACATGTACCTCGTAGAAGAATGCTACAGATACACGGTATTGAGGGGAATTGTTGACAACTCTGTGAAGTGTGGGCTGATATATTCCATTTGTCCAAACCTGAACCCAGAAGGATTACATATAAGGGAATAATATTATGAAACAATCAGACGCAAGTAAACGTGCAAAGAAGAAAATAAAGAAAAAACCTTCAGCATGTCACCAATGTTACAAACAAAGGTTCCGGGAATTGGTGTTGCATATATCCACTCGCCAGAGCGGTTTTGCACCTGATAGATCACCAAAGAATTTACACATCAGTTTTTTTGCAGTTTCACCCAGTAAAGATCTAGTTCCTGTGACGGGAAGATAGGATGAATAAAACAAACTCGAAGATGCAGAGTACTATGAAAACTAAAGTAGCATCTCAAGATTGATTATCAAATCAAATTATCATATTGGGCACTAATTCTGTCCTCTTGTTAGAAGGGGCAGAAGAAATTGGACAGACAGTTAACAACTGGTGAAGAGAAAAGGGGGGGGTCATAAAGAGTAACATGTGATGTGATGAATAAATATCAAGATATGCATGAGACTGAAGAAACAGATACCTCAAGGGCACATATGCCATCATCCTGGTTAACCAGTGTTAGAAGTCCTGCATTTTTTACCAAATGAGGAAAACGATCTCAAAATTTTGAGATATCGAGAAAACATGTGGCTTCCATAAGAGGCAACACAACCACAGTATTGTGTTAACGGGTAATAGTAGCCTATACTGATCAGAGGTTATCATCGTCCACATTTTCACATATGGAATTTTTTTCTCAATACAAAATCTTTGGAGAGATGTACTAACCATAATCTGTATGAGCCCCACTGGATTTGTCACATGGAAACAAAAGAAAAGCAGTGAGAGCAAGTAACATAATTGCCAGGACAGACTACAAAAATAGCGACGGCTAGCATTTACTGATTACCAGCCAGTATCAGTGTGCTGCTCTTCTGGAATATCTACTGGATAACCAATCAACCTTAACACCCAGAAAGGATCTCCAGCTGTTTCCCCTTCAAAAGCATCAATCGCCCCTTCCAAAGCCAAGGCTATGCCTCGCATTATCTTTCTTGAAATATCTATAACCAAAAATGGCTTAATGAACACTGTTCGTGATGGACGAAGATGAATGTTTAGAGTAGGCTGAGAAGTGGACCTCTACATAAGTTGATATAATTTTCCAGTAGTACTTCAAAATTTGATGGGTATTCTGGCCTGTATGAAAGGAAATTAGTTACTTCAGTAGAAACAACATATCTTTTTAGACTATAGGAGTGACATGAATTTAGTAGAAGCTTAATCACATATAGGAAAATCATCTATTAATATCTGATACAGCTATTGTTTCAGTACTACTCCGTCTGATGAATGAAGAAAATCTGCTTGACAGATGGGACACAGTGTGTCAATGCTTACTAAGTTACATACAGGCATGTTTGCACTTAGTTCATCATACATTGTTATGTTTACTTTTTAAAAAATAAATACGTATGCATAAACTTATTTTATATCGTCCTCTTTTCAACTTTTAATCCACAAGAACAGGCTAGACATTTTCAGTGCTTGAAGCTGTAAGTTGAGAACAGAGATGAAGTTGGAATTTGGAAACATACCATAAGTTAGATCCTTCCATTGGTTTAGCGAGATCTCCATATTTGCCAGGTCTAATAGGAGTATAGCACTGCCATATTTTTTCTCAGGGTTTAGCTCTGAACAGCTCAAAGAACCACATGGAAACACATAGACAAAGTAAACTTACATCGATTGCTTCATGCATATCAGGCTTGCCCTTGGTAATATTCTCCCCTAATCTTTGATACCCTCTAAAAATAAATAGTCAGAAATTTCCCAAAGACCAAACATAGAACCAGAAAGTAACAAGACATGTTTAAGCAGCCACACCTATATCCACTCTGAGGTGTCATCTTAATTTTTAATTTTTCCTCATAAGGGAGATGAAAGAATTTGCGGGTTACATCCCTGACTTCCCTCATCAGCGACTCGTCAATGCCATGGCCTTTCTGTTAACATCATACACGCAGCATTTTCCTGGGTTAGCTTTTACAGTAACAAACTATTCAAAGGTTCAGCTTTTTTTTCACTGAACAAAAAAGAAAAGCCAACTGTACATATGCACCCATGGAAAAACAGGGTATGGTATGAACATCGGTATTTTACAGGATTCTATTGAAGTAATCCAGCACATACCTCCAACATTGTCAATGCTAAACATCCTTATTTATTTATATCAGACAGTCCACATAAACATGCTTTGCTGATAAAAAATCAAACTAGGCTGTTTGTTATCACAAAGTTGACAAGTCACTCTTTCTGGTCTTTGTTTCAATGTTGAAATACATCTGCATCGTTAGTGAAAAGCAACATGCCCCCAAGTCCCCAAGACCCCAGCTGATGTGATTAGCTTAGAGGTTTGAAGCTGGTTTGCTGCTATCAGGGAGTCAACGAGTGATTACCACATAGAAGAATCCGGCCTCCTTGCAAGCATCGTTCAGCAACCGGACAACCTGCAGCAAATCCCTGTCGTTGGCCATGCTGGGATCATCAATCTTTTCCACAAGTGGGCTGATATCTGGCATTGGTAGAGACAAACAAACACTCTTGTTATAAAATCGAGAGCTGGAAGCACGCAGAGAGGCGAAAGACACAAGCTGCTGCATCTACTGAAGCTCCTCAAGGATTTGATTCATATACTTGATTCTCGCTCGCTTCAGTAGATGCAGCACTACTAGCACTACTGCGGCAGGCGGAGCGCAAGAATCGGGGCGGCCGCTGACTCTGAAGCATGATGCCCCGCCGCATGGAGCATTCAGCATCTCAGATTCTTGAGGATGAGGATGGGAGAAGGTTTTTTACTGAACGATGGAGGTGGAAATGCGGGGAACGGAATCTGGGTGCGTCAGCGGCTCAGCGCAGAGCAGAATCTGATCCGGATACCCCGAATCTTGAATCTTTGAATTGAAGGGAGAATCGCATCCAGAGAACAAATGGAATCAATTGAAGAATTAATTAAGGCGCGTACCGATCAAGGGAATCGATTTGAAGTCGGAACCCATGGTGCGGACTGCAGAGAGAGATTTGGAGATAAGCGACGACGCTGATCTTGGGAGCGGCGGCGATGGCTGGCGGTGGCACTCCCGGTGAGGTTAGCAAGGAAGGAGTGGCAACAAATTGCGTGACGGCTTGTTCACTAGCTCCATTTTGCCTCAATCAATTATGTGGTGTGACGCAGGAGTTGTTTGTAGCGTTCGGCTGATTTGTCGCTGCCAAAAAGCAGCCACCACCGGAAGCGGCACGTTCAACAAATTGCACTCCCACCTTCGAGATATCTGACGTCAGATTGAATCGGAAGTAGATAACAGAGAGATGGAAAGACAAAAACACACTAACAGTTAGTTATGTGTTCTAAATTACCGTGGTCCACTAAGCTGATTTTTTAAATTTAGTCATTTTTTCATTAAAAATTCACGTTACACCCCTGATATCAAAACCCCATCCGTGGAGTACATCTCGGCGGAGGTCAGGGTTGGTGTGGCTGGCAATATGGTGCTGATCGTGGCCAGAGCTCGGTGGATATACGGTGCCAAGGCTCAGTGCAATGGTGACATCAAGCTTCTAGATTTAATCCTAGCTTTAATTAAGTTAAGATGACTTGGATATACTAAGATGTTACCATGAGATAGACATAAAAAAATATGGCTGCATTTTTTACTATGAGATAACCATATCGGAATTTGGGTCTTAACGGCAGTGGTACATCGATAGGTATGACCTTAGCATCGTATTTTTCATGGGCTCTAGTAACGGAGCCTGCGGAGCCATACCAAGTGCAACACCCGCGAGAATCGCACCAAATCAGAGGAGTTTGAGCCCTTTTTCATGAGAGGAGCCGAAGTCCTGAAAAGTGGCTTCACCTCGGGGCTCCAGCTCCAACGGAGGAACCGCTTGGAGGAAACATGCCAAACGGGCCCAGTAAAGATTAGCATTGTTGTCGACATCTAAAAAACTAAAGTTATCAATTTGAGCCATGTGTAAAATATAGTTTTTAACTGTTACGGGAAAGAATCCCCACATGAATAGCACTGATATTATCAATGACCTAGTTTTCGAGGAACATAACAAAAACTCATTTGTCTGGTTAATTCTAGAAAACCGAACTACATCCATAGGACAGCCCTAATGCAAAGGGAGCTTGTGGCATATCCACTAATAAGGAAAAAAAATAAAAAAAAACAACAAATGGCTCAACACAAGAGCGAACCATAAAAACACCAGTAAGAATGAGAAAAAAGTTCTGCGCCGCTAAGGCAAAGGAGCTCTTCGACATTGCCTAAAATGACACAAGAACATAATCATCGTCAGCGCTTTCTCTAGACTCTTGTGCTGAGGAGGACCGCAGTTGGTTAGGGGGCATGGGATGTGAGAAATAATAACTGATGGAAGGTTAAAATATATTGTTTCTTGGACAGAAAGAAGAACGATTGGGAAATCTGTCAAAGGGATGCAACACATTTTTTTTTTACAACATACAACATTTGAAATATAAGTAGCAGACATGGTACACATCCAACGTTTTCCCCCTTTTTATTTATATTTGTTTTATATCGAATCACCAAGCACCACCCTTCGATCGGTTCCTCCCAACACGAATTATACACGTACTCCTGCCATAAAGCATGCAGCTACGCGCACACACGATGACATAAAGCAAAAAACAGCATGCATTGATGATGCATCGATAACTTCAAGCGCCAACAAGAAGAAGCTGCCATCACGATGTCGTTTCTTAAATCACGCATTTCTTGTCGACGCATACGCAGCCATCAAGGCGTGAGATTGTGCAGCCTATGAAAATGCAGGTTTCCCCGCAGTAGTATCCCCGTATTGGCTTTCCAAATTCGCCCGCGATGGTGTTTAAGCCCAGGACGGGGGAGGTACCCATGCCCATGCCGTCGTCGTGCAGGGCGCGGGCGGCCATGGCCGCCGGCGGAGCTGCCATCAGCTGCAGAAGCAGCAGCATTGTTATGGCCACCGCAGCAGCAGCTGCCCTCCTCCTCTTGCCACCACCACTCTCCATGCTTTGCTGCCCTCTCGGTGAGCGCTACTCCTATATGCTCAATCTGTGTCTTGTTTGTTTTTCTGCGCTCCCAATGGCTAATGCAAGGATCCCATGCATCCCTTTTATAGGCAGTCGGGGAGAACGCGGAGTACGCGCGCTCCCAATGGCCAATGCAAGGATCCCATGCATCCCTTTTATAGGCAGTCCGGGAGAACGTAGGCTCTACTCCTATATCATCATCAAATCATATCGTATCCTCATCATATTGTATTATATATCAAATCAAATCCTTTATTTCTGAGCCAAAGTTACTTTAGGACTGTTTGTTCATACAAGAGTCCCACCTCCGTCCGATTCAGCATGGTCGTTCTGATCATTGCTGCGTCCAGAGGCTTCTTCGAGTCCCACCTTATCCTCATCATGGCCACTGTGCCACCATTGGACGTGCCTCTCCGGCGCTTGCTCCGTCCTGGCTGGCCCTCCATTGCAGGAAAAAGCTGAGCTTCCCATTCGCACAGCGCACACCAACCGTCGTCTCGGTATGAAAAACCCCCACCTCACTATAGCTCCTCATCCTCTGTCCCGGTGACTTCTTGAGGCACAGTACAGGCAAGCGTTGCCGGCGCCCGGCGCCGGCGGTCGGCAGTCGCGGTAGTGCGGACAGAAAACGCCAGTTCGTGACTGCAGCTACGTAAGAAAGACGAGCGCCGAACCATGGCCTTCCAGCCCATTAATTAGCTCAAGTGCCCCAACACATACACAGAAAGTGTCTATCAGGAAGTGTGACTGATGCACCTACACGTGTTTTTTTTTAAGATTTGTTCATGAAAATGACAGACGTACGAACCACAGATTTATCAGCAAAGCTTCATTGTTGGAAGGGTAATATATAGATGGGATAATAATAATAATAATAATATATAATAGCGATCGGATGAAGAAGACCCATAGGATAATGGACGGAATAAAAGCTGCTGGTCAGTGGTCGCATGTATGAGTCTGGCGCATGTTGTAAGGCTGTCCCCATCTTTTTTATTGTTACCAATTAGAACCCTGTAAGTAGAAATGCTAAAAAAAAGATAAATTAAAAAAAATCTCACAATAATTAGAAACACAGTCTTTCATTTAGTAGACTTTAATCACCATTATCAATAGTAGTCATTGGACATTTTGCAATTTACATGAAAACTGCATAAAGTGACATCAACTCTGTGTTATGAAAGATAATTTAAAATAACATCCTAATAGTGTATATAAATCATTCATATTTGTCATTATAAAAAATAATTCAATAGAATCCCTTAAATTTGTATCTAAATTATCCACCTTTATCATTTATGGAACAATGGGCTGGTTAACTTTAAAATCCTCTTTTTCCCCTAGCTTGCACTACAAACAAAGGCAACACAGTTCTATTTTTGTCAGAACAATGGGATAGGTTAACTTTAAGGTCCTATTTTCCCCTAGCTCTTCTCCTTTGCTATAAAACCAAATTATTTTGTCGGATTTTTCCTAGATGAAGAAATTAGCAGGATTTTCAGTCATCCACTTTCTCTCCTCACGTTCCCAGTCAATTAGAGGAAGTCCAGTCCATCGTCCAAGAGAGACATTGGGATGAAGAGTACAGCTCAACTTGTTATAATAGCATAAAAGAACTACTTTGTGCTACTTGTGGCTGTTGAAGTCTCCTCCCCCTATTCCTGGTTATGGTCCTCACAACTTAGGTAAGCATAGGTTTTTCTTCTTACTCCTCATGAGATAAACTCAATACATGGAATCTTCTGATAAGAAAAAAATAAGGTCCTCGATGATGATAGTTGCGTGCTATGCAATTCAAGTTGTGAGGAAAGCAACTTTAATTTCACCTCTTCTTCAAATGCTCTTTCAGTCAATCATGTTGGAACACAATCCCCATCACCCCCCTCCCCCCCAAGTCATGATTATTGAAGCTATAACAAACTTTGGCAATCCCCTTCTCGAAAGAGATCATCGTTACTGCATGTTGGGTCATTTGGACTATAAAAAATGGAGTGATCTTTGACAATGGGTATAATAACCTCAATGCTTGGAAGGCTCAATTTAGAGAGGAACTTGGTTTGGTGTAAACCAAAGTCAAGCAATCTGGACAAGGTCACCTCATTTGGAGAGATAGCTATAGATAACCTTTTCTCTTTTGTTTTTTTTTTGGCCTAGATGCACTATAGGAGTACTCCTATTTCTAAGTATAAGACATTTTAACTTTTGTAGATTCATAACTTTTGCTATACATCTAGATATATAATGTCTATATATTATATAATAAAAGCTATGGATGGGTTAGACATATTCAATACTACTAAAATAGTGGTGAACATCAAGATTGTGGTGAACATCAAGATTTTTGCCTTCAAAGGATACCACAAGGGTGTTCAATGGTAAGCTCTAAAGTCTAAACCAATGTCGCTTCAGTTTAATGCACATCTAACGATGTAGGGATATATTTGAAAAAACAAAGAACCAACTTTAAAAAATTGATGTAGAACTTTTTGTTTATTCTAAATTGTGCTTTTTGGAGAGCCGATTTATATATAGATTCAGAGTTATTCTTTGGTAGTCTTTATACATAGACTCCTATGAGTCCCAAAGTGGCTTAACTATTTTCACTGTCAATATAACTGCAGTCTTTATAGATGAACTCGGTATGAGAGGGCTTTATTGACTATTTTCATTGTCACCGTGTTTTTTTTTTTGACAAGAAAACATCAAATATTATTACTGGCAGCATGAAGCTGCAATGCTGGAGAAGTTCTCCCAGATTACATTGTTCAGTGCCTCTTGCAATGGACAGTGGGCACTATGAGCAACATTTGTACAAGTGAAGTGCATATTCAGAATGTGGTTGCCTGAGCTCTTTGAAGCTTGTTTGGCTAAAGTGTGCGCAGTTATATTGTCCTCCCTATTGATTTTCAGGACTGACCATTGAGTATCTCGCACATTGTTATAGAATTCCTGAACTGATGGCCTAATTTCCCAACGTGGTGGTTCAGCATCTCTTGGACTGTTGAAGAAGCTTGCAAGAATTTGATTATCGATGAGGACGGAGACCTGTGCAATGCCCAGCAATTTGCTGACTTTTGCTGCCAGCGTCATAGCAGTCATTTCAGCCATTAGGACTGAGCAGACCTGCTTAGACGTTGCCTTGATGAAGCACTTGAGGCGACGGTTTGGGTTAAGGAGATAAACTCCTAGGCCAGCTGCTCTTTCTCTGTTAATACTAGAATCAGGTAGCAGCGAAGCGTCAGTGTAGCATCTTGAACCTGCAATTAAGCAAGGTAGCCTGCAAATAAAATTATTATGGTTAGTGTGATGGTTGGGTCCTGTTCCAGGCCCTTCATTTCCTTGTTGCATTGTTACGTCCATAACAGCGACTTTGATGTCCGCTTCAACCGCATGGTGTACCTGCAAAACAGTCCAGGTTTTTCTTTGAAAGCGGAGATCATTTCTCGCTTTCCATAAATACCACAGTATTGTTATGATTCTGTGGAACTGATCCTCCGTGATTTGGCCTGTCATAATATTTGCAAGAATGTCCTGTATTCCATCCTGTTCATCTGGTAGCATGGATGTACGTATGGGAATTTTTGAGGAAAACCAGACAGTTCTAGCAAAGTGGCAGTGAAAAAATATATGTGCATCATTTTCCAATGTATTGCATCTATCACAATGTTTGTTGATTCTAGCTGAGAGGTTACCAGCTCTAGCACCTGTAGCAATAGCTCTTCTGATAATTCTCCATAGAAAGACCTTTAAGTTAGGAGGTAGAAGTTTATGTTTCCAGGCTCTTACCATGATAGCCAAAGCTTGATCTGTAATTCCCCTTGGGCCTTGTGAGCTCCTCTGTACCTGCAGCTGAGAATTCAAAAATCTAAAAGCTTCTTTTGCAGTGCATACTCCTTTTGCCGCTGGTTTCCAAGTGATTAAGTCAAGAGCTGTAGATTGAATAATCTGTGTGTTTACAATAACATTTATAGCATGGTTGTCAAAAATTTGAGAAATGAAATTAAAATCCCAATTGTGAGTCATGTTGACCCAAAGATCAGAGATAGAGCTTGGTAAAGATGGGACAGTGGAGGTGAGATTTACATGATCATGTATCTGCTGCCAAATCGCACGCCATGGTGTGGACCAGATGCTTGAGTCATCATTTTGGATTTGAACGACACAATTTTCAATGAGAATGTTTTTTACCTGAAGCACTGAGGACCAAAAGGCTGATTTTGTTCTAGTGTTGCCTGCACGTCAGAAAGAGGTATCTGCATGGTATTTAGATTTAAGAATAGAAGAAAGTAATATATTTTTACCTGTGGCAATGTTCCAGGCTGCATGCACAATGAGGCTTTTGTTTACTGTCCAAAGGTCTCTGATGCCTAAACCTCCCTCCTTCTTAGGCCTGCAAATGTCTTTCCATGATCTGAAATGAAAAGTAGTAGTAGATTCATCCTCTTTAACACCTGCCCACCAGAAGTTGCTGATAATGGAGGTGATTTTAGCAATGAATTTCTTTGAAAAAAGAATGGTGGACATGTAGTAAATAGGAATGGAGACCAAAACTGAATTGATGTAAACTAGCCTTCCTGCATGATTAAGTTTGTTAGCTTTGATGGTCGTCAACTTAGATCTGAACTTATTTATGATGAACTCATAAGCTTTTGCCCTCTCCTTGTGGTTAAAGATGAGAGGGTGTCCTAAATAAATGGAGTTAGGGGGCATGTCATTAACCGGAAAAATGGCCTTCACCAATTCTTTAGTTTGAGGGTCAACACATTGCTGAAAGTAATGGAGGATTTGGAAAAATTTGGTGTCTGGCCCGAGACCCTGCAAAAAGATTGGATGATGTTGTTGATGTTGCTTGCTTCTTCTTGAGTAGCTTGCCCACAAATAATCAAATCATCTGCGAAGAGAAGAGCATGAATAGATGGACAATTTGGACCCAAAGTGATACCTTTGATGTTATATTCTGCAGAATGTTGCTGCAAACAAATAGAAAGCTCATTTATAGCAATAATAAACAAGTATGGAGATAAGGGGCAACCTTTCTGATACCTCTCTGTGGACAAAAACCAGGGCTTGGTTCACCATTGATAAGAAAAGAAAGATTAGTGGTAGAGATACAATTGTACACCAGATTAATGAAGTGATTGTTTAAGCCTAATCTATTAAGGGCATTAACAATAAAATTCCATTCTATCCTGTCAAAAGCTTTAGCTAGGTCCAATTTTAGGAGAAAAGCTCTTTGTTTCCAAGTTTTAAGATTAAAGCTATAGATAATTTCTTGGGCAATAATAATGTTGGAAGCTATATGTCTGCCATGAACAAAAGCAGCTTGAGAGGGATGAATTAAGTGAGGCAGATGATGTTTGATTCTATCAGCAAGAGACTTAGCAATAATCTTGTAGATGACATTGCAAAGACTGATGGGTCTAAAATCTTTAGGTGTAATAGGAGCATTGATTTTAGGGATCAAGGTAATGTAAGTGTTGTTAATTTCAGGCTGTATATGACCATTTTGATAGAAATTTGTAACAAGGTCTAAGACATCCTTACCTATCCATTCCCAAGCTGATTTGTAAAAACCTGCATTCAATCCATCTGGTCCAGGTGCTGCATTGCTTCTCATATTCTTTGCTACATTGTGTAGTTCCTGCAAGTCAGGCTTAGACTTAGTGTATTCATCCTCTTGAATATGACCTGTTATTTCGCATCCTCGATTCCAATCTTGAATAGCATTTCCTGCATGGTTAGTAGATTCAGATCTAAAAATCAACATGAAATAGTCATTAGTAGTCTTAGCAAGTTGCTCATGGGTAGTTGAAAAGGAACCATCAGGATTCTGCAAATGGGTGATGGTATTCCTTGTAGTCCTTTTGATGATAGATTGATGGAAGAAGCTGGTATTTCTGTCGCCTTTAATGGCTCAATTCTTTTTGTAGCGCTGCCTATGATAGGCCTCTTCTTTGGCGAGGGCAATTTGGTGCTGAAGTTCAAGGTCTTTCTGGAGGCTAATATTTTGTTGGTGGGGGGGACGCATTTGGAGTTTGAGCATTTGATCCTCTATGTTATGAAGCTGATCAGAGGTCTTAGGTTTGGCTCTGCGCCATTTCTGGAGATCCTGTGCAAGATAATGAGTTTTGAGGTGAAAAGGACGAGAGGAGGATTTAATCTAACTCTGTTTGGCAACATTATAGAAATCTTTCTCAAGCAGCCACCGATTCTCAAATTTGAAATTGCCACCTTTCCTGCGATGTTTGGAGTTAAGTACAGCAAGAATAGGAGCATGGTCACCCTTCATCATAGGTAAGTTGTAAACCACAGTATTAGGAAAAGCAGAACACCATTCAGAATTAGCCAGAAATCTGTCCAGTTTTCATACGTGGGAACACTACTAAACCTTTTATTAGTCCAAGTGTAAGCCGGACCATTGTAACCAAGATCGAAGAAACCACAATTTTTTACAAGACAACATAACTCCGAAGTTCTATGATCATTAGCTGGCCTAGGACCCATCTTTTCCTTAACATGCATAATATTATTGAGATCCCCCATACAAATGAAGGGCAAGTTCGGATATGAAACAACAAAATTTTGAACTTGATCCGAAATAGAAACAGTTTGAGTATGATGGGTGTCGGTGTTCCGAACCCCCAGGGGTTAACACCAATGAGTAATATTCGTAATTGCGTGCTCCCTTAATCCGGTGGGTGATGCAAGAAGGACACGGCGATTTATCCTGATTCGGGCAAAGAAGGCCCTACGTCCAGCGGGGGGAGGATAGTTCGTGTTATCTTGCACCGAAGTGCTAGTACAGGGGAGAATACAAGCAGATGTGAGGAGCGTGAGTTGGAGCTTGGGCGTTCGGGCGCCTTGCTTTCTGTTTCACTCTGCCTTACGGTGTTGTTTGGTGGTCTAATGCCCTAGCCTTTTTTATTTTCAAAGCCCCCCTCTTGCGAACGTCATGGCGTCTCCTTTTATAGGCGAAGGAGCGGCACAGGGGTACATATATCCAGAGTCCTTGTGGTTGGTGACGCATGGCGTGGAGGCCGATCACGTCGGTGCTGCTGTAGAGATGTACGTCGGTATGGGAGGTCCTGCAGCCGTCGCGTCGGGAGTTGTTGAAGTGCAGCCCGGAGTCGTTGGAGTCCCGCTCGAGGGTTCGTCCAACGAAGTCGAGGGGCGGCGGTCGAGGACCTGGCTCGAGTCGAGGGGGTCGAGTCGAGAGGGTCGAGCCTCACCGGATAAGGTCGAATCCCAGGAAGTGCGGGAAACGTACTGATTTACGCGTCTCGAGGGGGTGCCGGACGGGGCACAGTGCTCGGCATGGCGCAACAGCGAAGTACGACCCGCGGGATTCCGGGGCATGGGCGGTAAAAGCAAGATTTGACCGCCATTCCCACAACTGTTACCGTAACTGAGGCCATACGGTTAGGTGGGGGTAGGTAAAACGCATTAAATGCGCCTGGATCTGTACGGGAGAGTCGGTAGCCGAGGGGTGCATTGTCCTCGAGGACTGCCCATTCGCGCGAACAAAGTTCCGTCCTCGAGGGCACGCTCGTTCGCCGGGCGAAGTTCCGTCCTCGAGGGGTCGCCCGGATTGTACCCTCGAGTGTACAGTCCCAGTCCGCGCGGTAGCCCTTCGAGCAGGCTTTGGCTCTGGGCCGTCGTAGCCCGTTCGTGGGTCAGCCCAATATGCCTTAGCCTGCGGGCCTTTGAACGTTAATGAGGGAGGTCACTGGAAGGTTCGTGTTGCTGATTTTCAGGGATTAGTCCGGTAAACCGAGAGTTTGAGGTACCCATTTCCTGGGTATCGACAATGGGGGTCTCCATACATGCACACTAGCACAAATTTCTTTTGAACAAGCTTATTCATACATATGACAAAGAAAAAGTTTTGACTGGAAAGACATCTAATTCAACATCACAAGTTGACAGAAGCCAGAGACCTCCAGACTGACCATGAGCAGGAACTATATGCACATCATGAACATTGAAGCGATTAATTATGTCTGCTTTAGTGAATTTGGAATTACGAGTTTCAGACACAAAACTTACCTGAGCATTGGTCGACTTGATTAATCGGGCTAGATGAATCATTTTCTGACTACCAAGGCCGCCCGAGCCCTGGCAGTTCCAGGCGAGTAGGCTCATGGCATTCTTGGCGCCTTGAGGGTTGAAGCCTGACCCCTGAAACTTGAGGTAGAAGGATGGCAAAAATCTTCTGCATGGGGAAGTGGGTCTGGGGGATTAGGGGGAGCTGGGGGATGGCCACCCATAGGGATGAAATCAGCACTCATGATGGGGAGGAAGGGGATCTTAGGCAGGTAAAGTGAAAGAGCAACGATAGCATAAAGCATGACAAGATTAGAAGGAAAAAAGGACCACAAGGAACAAGGAGATCGATAGTCAAAATACAGGGACTCGCTTCACACGTAATCAGGAGCAGGGCACCTGCTGATCCAGTACAGAGGAGTCATCTGAGCCACTCGGGCGTGCAGCTGTGCTTCTGGACGAGTACTCAGCTCCTGTTACTAAGCTTGGAACACGCACACAAAAAGGAGAGCGAGTACTGCTAGCCTGAGCCGAATCCTGAAACGATTCAGGCCAGTGATGCTTGGATCCGCAACTCAGATGGCGAAAATAAGATGGATTTGATGAAGAAGACGAGCAACAGCTCAGGCAAGAACGAAGAAGTAGTGCCAATCCCCGTCCTGATTATTGAATCAGATCTTGGGTAGTAGATAGTTGCAGGCGGGGAAAAGTTGATGGATCGATAGATCAGGCAAGGAGCAATCGATTGCTGGTATGGATTGGTAAGGATTGAAGATGAAAAGGAGATCGGATCAGAGAACAAGGTTCGGCTACAGGAGCCACGGTCGCCGGCAGTCCGCCCAGAAGTTTCCCGATGGGGAGGATTCAAAATACAGGGACTAGCTTCACACGTAATCAGGAGCAGGGCACCTGCTGATCCAGTACATAGGAGTCAATTTTCAGGACTGACTATTGAGTATCTCGCACATTGTTATAGAATTCCTGAACTGATGGCCTAATTTCCCAATGTGGTGGTTCAGCATCTCTTGGACCGTTGAAGAAGCTTGCAAAAATTTGATTATCTTCTATTGAGAATGGTTGGGTTTTAACTAGCAATTGTTTTACATAGACTAGTTCGTGTCCGTGTGTTGCTACGGATAACTAAACGAATCGCATAATAAGATAACAATATCATGAAATTAAATACTATCGCATAGAACATCTTAGTTTTCTTTTAATTTCCTTGGATGGGCAGTTTAGGATTTTCAGACGTAGTTTCTGTATATACGACAGGTCCACCAATTCTCGTGGCCTGAGCACGTGCTTGATCTGATAGACATAAGGGAAAAGCATCTAGCTACGATCATAGTTGTTGGTTGAAAGTCACAATAAGTGATGTAATGCTAAGCCCACGTTCACCTGATACGCTCAAACATGGAACTAAGTAATGCAAATCAAATGAAAGTGACAATTATCAGCATTGATAAATCAAACAGAGAATTAGATAGATTTAGAATTAATACTAAAAGATTGATAAATTGTAGTTATGTTAATTACATAAGCATGTGTAAAATATCACAACTTTTGTAGCTTCTAAACATTAAAAACATCTTAATTTAGAGGGAGATATGCCTGGAAACTAACTTGAGGTCCACTTTTCGTGCCGATAAAAATTAACGCCAACTGCCAAGAGTTAGCTACAGAATAGACATAAATCAATCTTAGTTGAGGTACATTAGAAATTTACATGCCACAACAAAATTACAGGTTCTAGCTCTCTAGACAATACCATCCTTATTTACTATATCTTTTTATTGTCAGGCAAGACATATTGTTACAACTATTAACCATGATTATGAATCCAACAAATTTAGGCAAGTTCAAAAACAGATCTGGTACATATTATAGGGGAACATGCCTTGTTTGGTCTTTGTCTTAAATGTTTTCTTCAGGTTGGTGCACACAGATATGTGAGGAACAAAACCTCCTAAAAAAGCAGCACTATCATTGTTAGTGTGGAGTCTGGACCTCTATTTTTCTTTAATCTGCATGCTTCACCCATATTCTGTAGTCCCACTAAAATAGAGCCATTTTTGTCTAAAGAGGGAGAGGTCATGTAAGTGGAGTTTTAAGATCTATAGCAGCACGATAAGAGGGAGAGGTTATGCAACTGCATGCGTTCCAGTGAATAATGTCAAAGAACCATTACCTTATTGTGTTGTGCAATCAGGTCCTCGCCACTCTTGTCTGCCTTGGCCAGCATGGCACTGAAATAAAGACGATTTCAAACATGAGGACATATTTTTGAGATGAAGTTAACTGGAATGATCATATATTACTACATGCCAATATGGTTGGCAGTTAGTAGCTCTCAGGAGCAATCGGATAGGATGCCACAATCCACAGTTCAATCTTATCAAAATCCTAGCAAAACCGTATCCTAAAATAGAAGGTACCTGACATGTGCATAATGCATGAAAATATTAGATGATAAATTGACAAAATCAATCACAAGATCAAAAGAACTGGAGGAGTTCCCATACCTTGAATTCCCGTAATAGATGCTCCTGGACGTCAGGATCAAGGCCACCTCCTGGATAATATGGGCTCTTGCCTTACTTGCACATGGTGTTTTGCGTCTGCTATGCAGAATCTTGAGCACCTCTCATGTACACAGGCACACACCTATTTATATTTATACAACAGGAGTATATATTTTCAGTTCATTTGGACACTATCTATAGAATTAAGAGAACAATATCACAACATCATTGACTGCATTCACAGTTCTCCATCTCAGATTAGAAGAAAAATGAAAAATCACTTCAACCTTGTTCTGAAATAACAGTGTGAATATGCAATTTCAGTTTTACCACAATCAAGACATAGGATTTTATTCAGTATGCTTCAATGGGTTTGCTAGGTCCATGATACATTGTGGAGATATCTGTTATCATAAGCAAGCGCCATAGACCTATTTATTAACAATAAAAGAGCATAACATTCTATTTCAGAAGACAAAATAATGCCATACCAAAAGAAACCCTACTACAACAGGTCTTATCTAGAATGATCAGATATCACTCCATGCCAATATGGAATGATCAGATATTACTCCATGCCATATTAAAGCCAAAAGGCTGTAGCATTTTTCTAAGGACATGATGATTCATGCTTTGGTGAAAAATGATACAACTCTGACCACAATATTGTGACCCCTCAGCATCACTTGTAGAAGTCATCAACGTGTTCATGCCACCAGATCCCAGTGCCATTGCTTAGCAGCTTACTACATGATGAATGCTAGCATTAACAAAGCTTAATGGTGGAGTGAGATATGACATGCAGAATCTGATTTAACATTTCATATTCTGACATCCTTGCTTAAATATGCTTTATGCTTATGGTCCATGAGACATTTTTTTTTTTTTCAAAAATAGGAGTGTCCACTCCAAAGTAATCGTAGTGTTATATTTTTAATCTCCAAAGTAATCGCAGGATTGTTCAGGACACCAACAGGACCAGATCGTCATGGATGCCTGGACCTGGACGGGATTAACTTTTGGATGGAAATTTCCAGAAGGCCGGCGGCCATGGATGGCGCACAAGCGAGCTCAGTCTGATCATGAGGGAAAGACTTCGTGACGAGGTCGCAAACTCGACATGCTACTTGGCAACAGAAACAGATCCACAACAGGTCCTCGCCAACAAGGACACCGCGGCGGCTGTTGTTGAAGAACAAAGCAGCCCACGTACACGATAGATAGAGGGAGAGCATGGACCAACATCGGAGGTGGTTCCTCACCTCCACGTGAGCTCGTAGTAGGCTCCGTCCTCGTCAGCTGAAAGACAACGGAAAGCAGAATTCCACGACGAAGGATCCAGTAACTCGGCCGCGGTTGTGCGCGCGGACGAAGAGTTGATGGTGCAGGCGCGATGGTGAGGGAGAGGAGACGGTGGAATTCAGGGTTGGCTTCTCCTGGTGGCGGCTCATGCGGCAAGGGCAACGACGACATGAATGCGACGTTGCAGGTGGGACAGGGAGGGAGAGGAGGTGGCGGCGTGGGTGGGCACGTCGAAGGGCACGGGGAAGAACGATCCTCACGATGGTGAGGGACCGTGATTGGAGCATGGATCCCGTGAGGGGAAACGAGCGACTGTTTGTTTCCTTTTTTGTGAGATAAACGCCCATTTATTTTCTGGGGCAGATTTGTCTGTTTCCTTTTTTTGGCGAGAAGATTGGCCTCACGTAACGTTTTATTTCTTTTTCTTCCGCGAGATTACAAACGTGTTTCTTGGAAACCTTTTGGACGCCTTTTTTTTAAAGAACAGATTGTTCGCAAGCATACGGCAGCCAAGGCCATGGAATCGCGGTATCGCAGGAGGCAGACGGACAGAGTCAAGTCAAATGTCGCACGAAAAATGTCCACGTTTTGTTTTTTTAGCTGTGGAAGAGGAAGAAGTAGATAGATAGAAAAAAAAAATGAAAATCCATCTCAAGCCCAACCGTCCACCACCTCCCTCGTTCCCGTAGCCGCCCGTCTCCCTCCTCGCGGTCCTTTCTTCCGTACGCCGCCGCCGCCGCTGGCTCGCACGGCCGACAGTGCCTCAGTCCAGATCGCGCCTCCCTCTTCCCAGATCGGGTCCTAGGCTACAGCCTCCGCCGCATCCATCACCTTCACACTGCGTGTGCGCGCGTTCTCCCCACTCTGTCTGCAACGACTGGGTGGGCTACCGCCGCCGCCGCCGCCGCCGTCCTACGCAAGGTGCCGGGAACTTCGCCGACCTCTTCGCCGTCGAAGAGCGCCCACCGGTCTGTATTCCCACCCCTCTTCTCTTCCCTGTCTGCTGATCCGCCCCTGCCCAACAGCTGCTCACAATCAAAATCTTATCTTAAACAAACAGGCCCTGAGAAGGCGCGCTGGCCGGTGGATGACGATGGCGGGCGGGGGGCTGAACCGGTCTTCATCGAGGGGGCAGCTGCCGCCGCAAGAGCTGCTTGACGATCTCTGCAGGTATTTCCCTACCCCCCAAACCCCATCTCTCGACTTCTTCTTGGATTTGCTTAAAATCAATCTGAGCTGAATCGCCTTTGCAGCCGGTTCCTTCTGAATGTGCCCAAGGAGGAGCTGGAGTCATTCGAGCGGATCCTGTTCCTGCTGGAGCAGGCGCACTGGTTCTACGAGGACAACTCCGTCGAACACAACCCCAACCTCAAGTCCCTCTCTTTCAAGGACTTCACCTCCCTCAGTAAGCCTTGCCTGTGCATGGATGCATAGGAGATAGGAGATTATGGTTGGATTGGTCGCTGACGGCAGTTTCGTTGCGTTGATATGGCGGATTGAATTGGTGGTGTGTGCAGTGTTCAAGAGCTGCACTGCTCTCAGGCCCTACATCGCTCACCTGGATGATATCTACAAGGACTTCAACAACTACAAGTTCCGTGTCCCTGTGTCTGGCGCCATCATCCTAGATGACACTTATGAGAGGGTAATTTACTGATATTGTTTTGCCCCAATCTATTGCATTTTAGGAGTTCCCTGATTGGGATTTGTGAATTAGTAGTGTTAATGTGGGTTGCCTAATAGCATTTTCCTTACATTTGAAATTGGTAGGTATACATTATCGACCTATATATTGAAGAAATGACTGTGACTTCTGATGCTAGGATGTGGTGTTTTCACTGCAAATCTCATATATATTTTCTTATACATACAACTTCACATGCTGTTCTGCAATAAAATTATAAACATACATGAATTCTAGATTTTTTTGACCCTTTTGAGCTCAGTTTTGTTTGGGTGGGGTGGAAGTTGGTTTTGTGTTTCTTTTCAAGACCAATTGATTTTTCCCCCCTTCTCTACAGTGCTTGCTTGTTAAGGGATGGAAAGCTGGGGCCAGCTGGAGCTTTCCTCGTGGAAAGAGGAATAAAGATGAGGAAGATCACACATGTGCCGTTAGAGAAGTAAACTTCTGCCTGTTCATGTTCCTGCCTGCAGTTTGTTTTCCTTTCTGAGTGCACCCTGCAATTTCTTTGAACCATATTGCAGGAATGAAATATATACTTAGATACCGTTCAACACCATTTGCTGCTTTTATACGATCATAGTCCCTGCTTGGTTTGAATGAGTTTACAAATTGCAATTTTCATATCTCTAGATCTTTGAATTCTTTCATCTCTTCCTCACGGCAAATGTCTGTTTGGTTAAACATGTATACATTTCATTCACAGTAGGCATCCTTGTGGTCTGCATTGCTCTTTGTCCTTTATGCTATCAGCAATATGTATCAATATTAAAGATAACATGTGAATCACCAGTCTAACATTTTTTTCCATATGAAGGAAAAAAACTTGATTAATAAAATATTTAGTTTGTTAAAGGCATTTCCTCTTGCATAATTTGAGTAGAGTGGGGTTTCATATGATAAAGCCAATACTTTGTGTCAGCTATTTGAAGATCCGTGTTGATAATATTTCATCCTTTCACCTATCAGGAGCACTTATAATGCTTATATTCATTAGTTCTCTTGTGCAGGATATAAGTAGTTTTTTGCCAACTAACATCTACTTGAATAACAATGCAGGTTCTAGAGGAAACTGGGTGTGATGTTTCTACACTATTAAATTTGGATGATTACATTGAAGTTTCAATTGGACAACAAAGGGTTCGTCTCTACATCATAACAGGGGTTAAAAGAGATACTGTGTTTGCACCTCAAACCAAGAAGGAAATCAGTGTATGCATAGTTCTGAATCTTGTTCACATCGCATTCATTGGCAATGATGCACTTTTACTTTCGAAGCCTTATTGCTACTCTCCTTAGCCTATTGTCCTTCATTCTACCTTTTCTGTTTCTGCTGTTTTCTCTTCCCTTTTTAAAAAGTATGAAGTATGATTAAAAAAGTATGAAATAATCCACTGAGCTATCTTCCTCTGCAAATTTGTTAGGAAATCTCATGGCACAGAATTGATGACCTCTTACCAGCTAGTGATGATGCAGTATCTCGGGCAGTGAATGGAATGAAGTTGTACATGGTTGCGCCATTTTTGACGTAAGTACCTTGTGATTCACATTTCTACTTCAATTTTTGGGAAAAATGCTGTTATGGGGCCATTGCCATTATTATATATGCTCTCAAAAAAGAAGGAAACCAACATTGTGCTTGTTTTATTCTGTGGCTTGATCTACTTCTAAATTTCCAGAGCGTAAATTTGCTGCTTACACATTGATGTCTTTTTCCTTGTTCTCGTTCCAGGGGTCTTAAGGCTTGGATTGCCAAGCATCCTCCACCACTGCATCAGAAACCAGAGGCATCTGCTAGAGGTTTCTTCTGCTTCCCTTTACCCATCTAGCTAGGATTACAAAAATGGGGAAAAGAAACTTTGAATTATTCATTATAGCTTTGTTACAAATTCACCTAGTTTTGATATCAGAAGTCAGTCAGTTGACGTCTTACTGCAGACCTTCCTTAGACTATCCGCAGCCATGTTCCTTCAAATCCATCCTTTAAAAGGAATATTCCGTCCTGATCAGCCGAATCCTCTCCTATATACTATTTTCTTCCGCACCTATACATCCTTTATACCCTCCTTTATCCACTGCGGGGCCCACATGTCAGATATATTTTAATGCTTTCTCTCTCCCTCTCCTTCCTCTCTCTCCCCCCTGCTTTCTCTCTCGCATCCACACACCCCGAGAATCTCCACACACACCCCCGGCCTTTCTGCCTCCGCCTGCTGCCCCACCCCCCTGCTCCATCGGCAAGCCCCCGGCGAGGGCGCGGCCCCGACGAGGCACGGCCCCGGCGAGCGCGGCCCTGGCTCCCCTTCCCGTCCTCCGGCGAGCGGTGCGCCCAGCTCCTTCACGCTCCGAGTGCCGCGGCTCGCACCTCCTCTTCTTCCACGGAGCTGACGTGGTGGTGGCGCACCGGGATCGCGCGGCGGCCTTCTCCACGCCTGCCCGGCCGGCGAGCATCTTCTCTCTCCCGGCGTGCGAGCATCTTCTCCCTCCCCGGCCGGCGAGCCGCGGGGCTGCGCCCGACCTGTGCAGCGGCGACGGTCTTCCCCACGACCACCATGGAGCTCGGTCGCCTCGGCCATGGACTCCGCATCGAGCTCTGCTCCCTCCGGCGGATGCGGGGACGGCGAGGCGGAGCAGGGGCGCAGGGGACGGCCGCCGCGGGCGCGAGCGGACGCGAGCAGCAGCGGACGGTGAGGCTCCCTCCGTCGCGCGCAGCTCCCTCCGCTCCGCTCCGGCACGGCTCCCACGGGCGAGGTCGCCGGACACCGCAGCTCCCTCCCCTCCGCTCTGCTCGATCGCTTGGTGAACTACGGCTCCGTCCTTCTCTCCTCGAGCGGGCCCCGCTTGGCACATCCAGGAACGTCCGTACGTCCCTGGAATTCACCGGACGCCCTTCCTGGACTCTCCAGGAGCCTTTACAGGAGACCGCTGCGGCACTTTTTCCTGTAAATGGTTGCTGCAGGATGCTGTCCAGGGTGCCGCCGCGGTTAGTCTTAGCTTTTCTCCCTTAAGTTGTGGCATTCATTTGGTTATTCTGTGGTGTCGGACAGGTACTGTGTGGAAGGCGAAGAATTCGTCAAGTGGCAGTACCCCAGTGGAGAACCCTGTTGCTAAAGCAGGATCTGACGTGCAGGCGCATCATGTTGACAACCGCCCTGGAGGCAGCTTCAGAAACTTCCGGTTTGACACTGCAAGCATCCTGCAGTCCATGGAGGCTTCCTTCCTACGCACCTAGGATCCTGAGGAAGCATGATGAACCCTGCATCCTTGATGTGTATAGACTGACCAGCGCTATCAGTGTTGTCAATCTGTCTTGGTTTCGTCTCGTTCGTTGTACCTGTAATCTTCCACAGCAACAGATGTTTCCGTCTTTGCATGTGCAGTGTGGTATATATGGAGCAAATTGTTTCTTTGGCCCTCCTAAAAGTGTCTCGTTAGTTTCTTAGCCTTTTTTAATTAAATTTGCTTATTTGGCCTAGATTCTAGTTTTAGCTGCTTGCTTGGCCTAGATTCTAGTTTCTTCTGTTATGTGAAAACACTGTACTGGCGCCTCTAAAAAGACGGAACTACCCTTCACCTCCCTGTGACTTACCGGCCTATTACAACTTCCTCAGTTTTTGGCTGGCTGGAGCAATAAAAAATGAAACAACTTCCTCAGTGTAATGTTTTTTTTCGGAAAAAAAAGAAATTATATGAGTGAGCTAAAACTAAAAATTCTGTTTAGATCCATACCTAAACTTTAGTCCAAAAATAAGAAACCCGTTTGCCCTCCGCTCTCTCCCTGATACAGTATCGGCATTCAAATTTTACTACAGTAGTACTAACATGATGCCGCGATGACACGGTGATAAACGCCGGTCAGGCCTGGATCAGTCTGATCAGCGCGCTGTCAGGTCAGGCCTGCCCAGTCTTTTTTGCCGGCGACCAAATGCGAAAAAGTTACAATCCCGGCCGCGCCCGTCGCCGCGTCGCGAAAATGAAAAGCAGGGCCGGTGTGGTGCGATACGCGCGGCGTCGTCGTGCAACGGAACGGCAAAGGCCGACGCCGACCGGCACGGCACCGCGGCACCGCACGCAGGCAACGGCGATCGTTGGGCCACCACGTCGCCGAGCCCGTTCGTCTCGTTCGCTATTATTGTCGTTGCATCGAACTCGAAATGAATCAAATCCCAAGTTCGTCGAATATAAGGGTTCAAGCATTATAAATATAAAGGGTGCATTTCCGACATAGAAGCAAATTCTAAGTCCCATGGACCAGTAATCGACCATCATGTTTCTTCATGTGTTCTCTTTACTACTTTCTCAAGAATTTGCTGAAAAGCATACTTGACACACCTGGCCTCTACGTGCCAATCGCCCAATTAAGCTTATCTGATTATGAGCGGGAGCAGGAAATGCTGAGTCAAAGCTGCATGCACGCAGCAAGCGTCAACCTCCAGATTACTTTGCCTTTTTTTGGTTCAAGCAAATAAAAAAAAAATCAAAATGAACTGCAATTTAGAACGGAGGGAGTAGTTATAAAGCAGATGGAGTGAATAAATAGACGGTGGATTAGGGAACATCATTCACGGACGATCCGGCAAACATGCACCTAAGGCTAGAGTCTGAAATCTCAGTAAAAGGATTTACTGGACAATAAGACTTGACTGATCCAGCCAGCTGACTCCCAGCTTAAGACCAAGCACTTCAACTCCCAGTCAAATACCACAATCAGAAGACCTACATGACAATAAGTTCTAACAGAACTAGCAAAAGAATATGAGTCTTGGTCACAATGACTCGGAAGCCAGCTCCTAGCGGCCTGGAGCGATCAACTCCAGAACAAGTCCTCTAGCCATCGACACAGGAAGCAATGCTCCTATCAGCCTTGACATTCGATACCCTACAAATAGAGACAATTGACGATTGACGATATAGCCATTGTTTTCAAAAATTAATAGCGTGAAATTAAGAAGAGGACAAGAATCACTGCTTACACTCCCATCAAGTCGGAGTACCAGCTAAATGGAACCCCACCGTCAGAGCAATAGACAACAGCCCAAGCAAAGCGCCTTTTGCTAAACAAATGCTCTATTCGATCCAAAGGCATTTCCAACTCCTTTCTCAAGCGCCTTTTGCTAACTCTGAAATGTTTTCCAAACATGTCATGAGCCAAGCTAGGATTTTCTAAAGATTTTTCATAATTCATTTTCCACTTTGCTCGAACATGTCACTAGGTCTAAATGCAATGCATGAGCTTCAACACCTAGTGGCACTTGATGATCGTATTGTCTAATTAAGAACCCCTCTTAATAGTATGACCATTTATCCTAAATGTGATCACACTCTCTCTATAGTGTCTCGATCACTAAAACAAAAAAACTCTATCAAGTATACCTTTGCCTTGATCTCCATGGGCCTTTTGCTTTTCTCTTTCTCATGAGCTCGACCATGCCATCATGTCCATCATGCTCATCACAATGGCCTTGTGGTCTTCATCTCTAAGATATCATGCTCCATCACTTTGCATAGACCATCCTATCCCATGTCATCACTTTAGAGCAAAGGATTAACCCAATAATAATGGTATCATCAATTACCCAAAATCAAATAAGAGCCTTTAGTAGCTCCAATTAAATTCTTTGCTCTACCATAAGACATTTGATTTTAAACCTAGACTGATGTCCATTGGGTTTTCTAGCCTCTTGTCATCGTTTCACAACAAATTGGACAGATAGCTTGAGAATTGGAGATTTAGAGAGAAGAAAAATGAGGACGGATAATAGAGATAGATTTCTATGAGGTTTTAGAGTTTCATTTCTTCGTTATCTCGCAACTAACTCACACCACTATTAGCTGTCAATAGTATCATCCCACCTTGATCGACGTCATTTGCTCTATTGCTAAATGTGTAACAATACTCTTGATCCTGCTTGCCCTCTCCTTTGTGGCCTTGACATTGCCCCTCCCTCAAAAAGTTGATTGTCCTTAAGCAATAGTGGATGGAAATCGCCTTCGAAGATTATGAACTTTCTCCCACAGTGTCAAGGTTGGTGAGTGATCATCAAACCACTACACCTAAATTTGTGACACCAAAGAAGCCCCCTTTCTACACCATATCTGAAGCTAGAAAATGGATGGGTGGGCTAGACAACCGTCAAAGAATCATGTGGAACCAAAGTGATATCATTATCTCTTTTAAATTCTAGCAACGAAACACATAGGAAAATCATCAAGTTCAATGTATCTTGGATGCTTTTGAATTCTCTATTGGAGGTAGATTATATTTGGGATCAAGTGTCTCCAGGTCCCAATTACATAACCTTGTGAGATAATTATTCCGCTAAATCTTTTTTTAAAATGCAAGCATTGTTAGGGGAAATTATGAAAATTTCCTCTAACACATTTTCTATAAAAAGGGAAAGAGGAGGAGATAGAGAAGGCCATTGTTTCATTTTCTCTTTCTTAATTACTCTATGATCTTTTCTTAACTGATTTCAAGGTTTTCTCTATATGTTTTGATCTTTTCTTAACTGATCTCGACATTCTTCTCTATATGTTTTGTCTAAGACCAAAATTCTAAATGTCTATTGCATCACAAAATGTTTAAGGGCTTAGAAATATTTATCTTGTTAATATATTAGTATGGCGCGTCGCCCAGGCTCCAAAAAAACTTTTGGCTTCGCCACTGCTCATCCTTGTACTCAAGCACCAGGGTCTCGATGACAATAGGGAGTAAGTAGTCAAGCAAGTAAAAGAAGATTTCTCTCAGCTCTAGTATAACCTAACCTAGCATAATAATAAAGCCAGAATAAACAAAGTCAGGAAGCAATGCGATTTTTGCTAGTTAGAGACTCGAGCAAAATACACTAAACGATTTTGGTGAGTGGCTGATGAAGTTTTGACAGAGATGGAAGCCTTGAACTGTTCCTTTGCCATAGCACGATTGACGCCCTGCAGGAGTTTGTACCGCCTCGTACCAATATGTTTGACTAAACTCATGTACCAAACGAACAATTGTTGTTCAATCTGTGTATCCAACTAAACTAGCTGCAACAACTTCCACCTTTCCACTCACATGACTTTGCTCTGTAAGACTAAGTTGTTTGAGAAGATGATTGACTAAACAATATAGTCTATTTCTCTCAGCAAACGTCAGTAGCCATGGGTGATTGATAAGTATGTTATAAAATCAGGATTTCGTCTCTTAGCACTGTTCGCTTTATGTAGTGTCTTAAGAAAGTCCATGACATGTAAGGAAGGACGTACAACCCAAAGATCTACAAAAACTAGGACAATCTTATACCGTTGAGCATAATCTTCCTTGCCTCCAGCAGTAGTATACTCAATGACATCAGGAACATAAGCACCCATCCTCACTCTGCCACCCAATATCATATAGTCAGACAAACTAAAGAGCCCATTCCAACACCTCTCACGTTGGTGCCCCTCATGACACACAATGACTGGGATTTGGTAAATTATGTATTGAGTCAGTCACTCAAGAGGGAGAAAAACTAAGGCTTTCTTGGGTCTCACAAGTCCTTTTCAACAAATACTTTATGCAAAAGCTTGGGGGTGTTTTTGTTGACAAATATATCTAAGCTCTGATATGTGTCATGAAAAACCTCATCCCTAGAAACATATACTAAGCATCAGACACAAACCAAATAATAAAAGGCAACATCACGAGTAGGAAGGGAACAATTTTTAGATTAGCAACATCCCAAGTCTGTGTGATGTGTGTGTGGTTATTGTTGTGTGCTTGAGAACTATAGAGTTTAGAGAGCTTGGCCGAGAAGAATCCCAAGGCTCCCCTTATATACCTTAAGAGGAGAGCCCTGGGATACACAATGAAGAAAGAAGGGAGAAAAGGGAAATAGGAAAGACAAAATAACAGAGATACATTGGGGAAGAAGCCTTCCATGGTCCCATTCTCTTTCCGCCAACAAGGGCCCACTGTCCCGGTCATTGACGAGGGGCGGGGCGGATCCCCACGTCGTCACATCACCACTGCTATGGCAATAATGATGTACAACTAAAACGCCGTTATACCATGTGATAGGGCTAGCAACGTATCCTACATCATCTTCGATTGACGTCGTCCATGATTTCGGTGGCACGGTGGCAGTCCGCCCTGTACCATCATGTGCTTGCGCCCAAAAATGCATCCCAACACGGCCTCGGGCGACGCAAGGTGTGCTAACTCTTGTACGATGGGACGGTGCCGCAGCGTGAGCCTTCCATGTAGGATGGCAGTGGAGAGCTGGGCCCTCTTAGGCCTGGGTGTTTATCACTTGACCCCTTGATCCCGCCCTAAGCCGTCGATCGGGCAAGGCGAGAACCCTTTGGAGGGGTTTGACAAGGCGAGGCAGGCCCACATAGGCTCCGGCAAGGCGAAACATGTGTTCTAGCCATCGGGCGAAATGGTACCAATGCTTATGAGGTCAGGTGAGGAAAAAATCATCCCTTATTAAGTGCAAGTCCACCCCTTGAAGGGTCAAGCGAGGCAGGACCCATGTTTCAATCATCGGGTGGGCCAAGACTTATGCCTAGGCATCTTTGAATGACCCTTCCTTCTTCTCAAAGGCCCATGACTGAATTCGGACCACGCCCTTGATTGTTGGGGTGACTTTAACAACTCATTGAGGTCTTTTACCACGGTACCCTAATATTGGTACCCGGAAGTAGTGCCAAGCCCCTAGGTGATTTAAAGTGATCACCTGGGGGATATTTTCATCCACCAGCAACTACGTGCAAGCGTATCATCCGAGTGTAGCCCCCAAGCTTCTGAGGGCGACTTTGGACTAGACCTTGGTTTTGGTTTCGACATGGCCATCACCTTTGGGCGCCTATTTGTGATTTTGAGCCCCGAGCCCCACACATTGCGGGGTCTAGCCAAGGGTTCAGTTTCTCTTGTATTCGCTACCCTTCGCGTGTTCTTCAGCAAAATGGAAAGGCTAGGCCGTACCATGATTTTTCTCATTAGGCTAATCATGGTGCCTGGTGAGCTGCTAAAAGGTTGGTCCGAGTGGAGCCCCGATGAGGACCCATTGGGGTCAGCTGGTTACCGACTCCAAATTCTCAGAGGCCAATCCATATAGTTCCTAGGCCCGTTTGACCAGTCCCAAGGGATATGCCTTTATATGAGGAAAAACCATGGATCGCATCATGCTGAGACTCGAATGTGGTCGTGCACATGGGTATCAACTGTTGGTGGGCCCCTCTCATCCCACCCCTCACATAGGTGGTGTGGAAGCGGCTAGTGGGCTAGCTTTGAACTTTGGATCTATGGTGGGCCGTAAAGTCCTATGGTCCCTTGTGTCCTAACTTACCTACAACTGTATCATGACCCGTTAGGCGGGGTGACATTTCTCTTGTCAACCGAGTCATTGGATGAGGGTTGCGTGTGCATGCCTTACGATGGGACACGATGATACGACACGATGAGCACATGACTTGAGGTGGGTGTGCAAATTCTAGTCTCCTCTATCCCTATAAAACAAGGAGGGTTAGTGCTAACTCTAGTACAATCACTCTTTTGTACCTTTGTGTTTGATCTTCCTACTTGTCATTGTCGCCTCCACCAAAATAACAACTTTCGCTCTTCAGTTGCCGCAACTGTTGTCTTAGTTCATCTCTAATGGAGCCATGGCCCTACTCGAGTGTCACACCCGAGGTCATGAAGGATCACGTCAATTGTAGTGTTCTCTCGGCAAAGACCGCGGTAGAGGCTAGCTGCTTCTAGATGACCACTATTTAGCACCACCTATCGGCAATGTGGTCTCATTTGTTCCCTTCCATGAGGGAGGGCTTGCATCTCCTCCTCAGTGACTGCTCCACGAGCTGCTCAATTATTTCAGGAATCCTAACAAGATCTAGCACATCATGGCCTTCATCGCACCGTGCGAAGGGTATCTAGGGATTGGCCCTATTTCAACCTCTGGTGGTACTTCTTTGCCTTTAATTTGTTGAAGTCAAAAGGGATGAAGGCCTAGTTGTATCATCACAGGATGATCAGGTGCGTGGGTATTCACCTCAGGAACAACCGACACTATGATACATGGCACTCAAGCTTATGTCATCCAACAAGGGATGGCATTCTCTATGGTTTTACCTTAGACTATCCCGATGCTTTCTTTCTGATGTACGGTGGTGGAAGGATCTTTGAGGCCCCGATAGAAGACTTGGGTAAGATCAAAAACCACATCCTCACCATTGGGATCCTATAGTCCCATGGCCTGAAGGTGGCAGGGGTTAGCAGAGCATATCATTCGAGAGGGGTGGCATCACTGATGAGGCGTGTGCTTCGCCTATTCTTTAGGACGCTGAACGCATTGTGGGTAGGGATGGTGCTTGCCGTAGAGCCTTCATCTAGCTATGAGGTTATTCATCGCATGAAGGGCACCATGGGGAATTCGAAGGATTCGGCAGGGAACGCGATCACCCCCGTCTTTCCTATGCCCATCCATCCTTCGATGCGACTGGAAGCAGGTTGTGTCTGATTCATAAGTTTATTCTTCTCCTGCATTCTTCTCTCCTTATGCTCTTTCCCCAGAGTGTGATCAATTAACTTCCGAGGTATGTATTGGCAGGGGCCTCTCGTCCTCCATGAGCATCGGGTGCTTTTGCCGGGGGCGCTGTTGCTAGGGCGGCGAGCCATGCCAAGGGCAGAAGGCAAGGAGGGGCTAACGAGGGGCTACAACGGGTGACATTGTTTGGGAAGGGCTGGAGGGAGAAGGCTTGCCGGCGGTTGTTGAGTCGTCTTTGCAAGCCCTATGATCTAAATGAAATTGTGCATAAAGACACAAGATCATTGCACTCATTACAAAGATGCAAAACAAACATAGGAATAATGACAACACAACAATGCATTAAAAGAGCACAAAGCAAACATTGACTCGACTTGTGATACTATCATTTTCCTCGTATTAAGGGCAAAGATCCTAAAGCTTATCTTAAGATTACGCAAGCAGAAGATAAGGGAGAGTTTTAAAAGCATATCAAAGCAAGGAGTAGATGAGAACAAAGACTTTAAAATAAACATCAAGGAGGAGGCAATATCAAGGATAGAGATATAGTAGAGAAGAAAATACCAAGGTATATAGAACAAGGTTGTTCTAGCAATTTTTAAAACTTTATTACGGTCAAGTTCCACCTAGGCTTGCGTCCTACAGTCAACACGGTTCTAATACCAACTTGTCACACTCTATTTTTAAGAATAAAAATAGAATGTATAAATAGCCTTATATGCGCCCCAGGAACAGTCGCACATATAGGATGACAAATTACAAAGAGTATCATCACCCTGTTTATTACATAACGAAGTAATATTTATTACAGAGTATTACGCATAAATAATAAATAACTAATATAACTTTATAGCGGAAGCTCCACACAGGGACACGTCAACTGGTGAACACCAAGTCTAGTACTCATCCCGATAGCTCTCATTCCAACCTTCA
Organism: Bothriochloa decipiens; assembly: GCA_023333625.1. Taxonomy (NCBI): domain Eukaryota; kingdom Viridiplantae; phylum Streptophyta; class Magnoliopsida; order Poales; family Poaceae; genus Bothriochloa; species Bothriochloa decipiens. Next base: position 6,954,866 of record CM041638.1, read on the forward strand.
TCTGTTACCCATCCGGGATTTTCCAAAAGTGAAAGTAAAGCAAGCGTAAGTACACAACCGTACTCAACAAGCACAACATGGGTTAGTGAGGCTCAAATAAGATGACACTGTTAGACTGCATTTAGCTTTTATAAATTAATCATATTAAAGCATAGCATCAAGGTAGTGATAATTCCCAAATTCTCATGATCAAGATAACATTAACCAGTGTGTAGCAATAACGATATTAAGATGCACACATTAACAATGAGAGAACCATTATCTTTTGTAAATATGTCAAGGCCGCCCTAATTGAAGGGCACGGACAATATATTGATTTAAACTCTGATCAGAGGTGTACACTTTCACTGTGAGTCATGTTTTACAACTGAGTAGACTTATAACTTCCAAACCACCATAAAACATATAAAGCCTCCTATAGGTTCTCCTAACCAATCAGAGATGCGGAAATACGTTGTGTGTAGAAACCCCCTTCTAATATGGCATAATCCTTCTTGGCTATACTCATAAGGACAGAGACAGTCCTATACCCCAACTTCTAGACCACTAACCAGCTAGAAAAGGGCCTACAAGTGACTAGAGCCAGAGCCATATAGCCCTCGCAACTGTACGAATTCTCCATGATAAATCACTTACAGACAAGAGTTCATGTTTGTTAAAAATCATCGTTTTCGTTGATAGCATAACACACATCAAGTTATAAGATTATGACCATTAAAGCACTAGCATCATAACTACCCAATGCAACCCAATAGGTTTAAGGAATCAGGATATCAAAGCTAGTTATAATCTCTAGATCATCAAACAGACACATGCATATGAATTGTTATTTATAGTGAATAGGTAACAAGGATGATCCATGCTATACTTGCCTTAATTTACAAAGTTCTATTGATCCTGCTGATCCTCAAAGTAGCCTTGCTCAACAAAAACCTCACCGTCTGAACTCGACATTAACAATCAACATCAGACAATCCAATCGAGCATACATACACGAAACAAATAAAGAGTTATTATAGGAATAGTATACCAATGTCATCAAAATAGAATAAAATATTTATAAAACTATTCTACTCATTGCTACGATCACACAGACGTCAAGTTCACCAAAAAAGGAGTTGAAACGGCGAAGTTATGAATTTTCAAAAATTTCCTGTAGATAAATGCTTCAACAGTAGCACCACTGCGTAGATTACAAAATTATGAATCTAACAGAATTTGAACAGACCAAATCGGAGTTAAAAAGTGAAAGTTATAAGCTTTTAAAGATAATGGCAAAACTATAAATACAGGAAAACGTATTTTGAAACTGAAAAGGGAAAATACATTTTCCAGAGAAGGAAACATATTCTGGAAGCTGTTACAAGAAAATACGCTTTTCAGTGGACAAAGCGTATTTTGGATCTGTTAAATAGAAAATACGTTTCCCAGTGGGGAAAACGTATCCTGTCGATGCTGCCAAGGGCTCTTAACAGATTACCTCAAAGTTTAGGGGGTTTACGGCGATTTTGCCACGTGAAGGGGTACGGGCTGCTGATGGCCATCGGAACAGAGATTGACGGCTCAGATCGATCGGGTTGATCGGCCTCGCCGGGGAAGACGCCGACGTGGCGGTTGCCACCGCCGGCAACGAGGGAACCTCACCGGCGTAGATGGAACTAGCACTACCGACCTCGATTCGACTCAAGACCTAGACCAAACGACCGGGGAGCTTGCTGCGATCATGTCTAGCACGAAGATGAGAACCCGAGGAGACTAACGACGGCCGATGGCCGACAACGGTGGAGATGAGCTCGCCAGTGTTCACAAGCCGAGCGCTACGGCCTACCAAACTACTCGGAAACGATGCCAAACGACACAGGAGATCAGGATGAGCATACCAGAGGGGAAAATGAAGCTTGAGATGGCCGGCGGCGACTATAGATGGCCACGGGCCGTGCCGGCCCGGCCCGTAGGCACGTCGGGCCGTGCCGGCCCGCCAAGGCATCGTGCCACGACGGGCCATCGTGCCTTGCGGGCCGTGCCATCGTCGTGCCCGGGCCGCCCCTACGGCCCAAGGCACGGCCTGTGGGCCGTTTTCCGGGCCGTGCCGCCCGTTCAGCACGGGTATTTACCTCGGGCCGTTTCGGCCCATGGCCCGTTGGCCAGTACAGGTCCAGGTAACTTGTGCCTAGAGCTGGCATGGTGTTTCTCTTTGTTGGCTGATTTACACTTTGCTCTTCGGCTTCTTCAATCAAGCATCAATCTAGCAGTATGCCTTACTGAATTGTATGGTATTTACACCATCATCATATCATGCATCTATTGTTATTGTTATTTTCACATTACTCGCTATGATATCTATCTCCAGGATTCAAAAATGCCATATATAATGTAGGAAAGTAATCTACCTCACAAGTCAATTTCATTTGGAGGTTCATGGCATATATATCTACTCCCTGCACTGATATCTCTGCTGGAAAGCAATACATATGCTCTTTCATTCTGATAAATTCGCTTTATGGTTCTTGCAGTTGTTCTCTTGTATCTATCCTGATGAGGAATTATTGCCCAAAACTTTAGCTCCTTTATATGCCAACGATGACTCTGGTTCTATAGAGTAAAACCATCTTTTGAGAAGTATGAAGTTTTTTCACATGGAGCTTGCACCATAGGCCCACATTCTGACCTATGAGAATATCAAAACATTTGCTTATACTGAGACATTGTATGCTAATATGCAACATAGTACATATGAGAAGTCAAGTCATACCAATGCTTTTTTCCTTAGTTTTTTCACTAAGTCAAGTCAGTAAGGGATATGCAAGTAAAGAAGTCAAGGCATATAAGAAAATGATTATCATTTAGCAAAATAAGCTGTTTGTGCAATGCTGCCTCATTAAAAACCTTTCTAGGTAAAACTCACCCTTGTGAGAAACCCTAGAAAGGGAAAAAGAGTACAGCCAGCTCAATGTCTTAAAGTTCTTACAATAGCCTAATGATAAAGAGTACAGCCAGCTCTCTGGTGTACCTCTCTTCTCTAGAGGTTCTGCCTTCTAACCAGCACCACTGCCGGTGCCGCTGCCGCCTCCGCTGCAGCTGCCGCTTCTGCTGCCGCTGCCGCTTCTGCTGCCCTGCCGCTTCCGCTGCCTTCTTCATCCAGGTACATGTTCTTGAATGCTTCCTCCAGGTCCAAGTTCGTAGGTGTATGCTGTTCTTTCCTTGTCGCTTGGTCCCAATCCTTCATGCAGGTTAGCATCTCCACATGCTCAGGCAATAAGCGCCGCCGCCGGTCTTCAAGGATCCTGGATGTACAACTGAAACAAGACTCGGAAGACACAGTAGATACAGGTACAGACATAATATCTTGAACCATAATAGATAAGATAGGATAGGTAAGCTTGTGGTCACGCCACCAGAGAAGAATGTCAAATGTTTCTCCCCAATCAGTGACAGGGTCACTGTCCAAGTAAGATGTAAGCTCATTAACACCACCAGCAGCAGAAGAAGATGCAGGGGAAGAGGTAGAGGATGCACCAGAACCTCCAAAGATCTTTCCCCATGCCTCATTTCTCTTACCAGAATTAGCTCTAGGCATTGGAACTCTTTCAGGCCTAGCATTACCAAACTTCTGCTCATACTTGCTAAACAGTCTAGTCAATTCATCTTTCACATCACCATAATATACACTGTAAGAGGATCCAGTTTGTTTAGCAAGTAAGTCAAGAACATTATAGAACCCTTTCATCTTGGCTCTAGGATCTAGAATGAAAGCAAAAGAATAAAGCAGTGGAATGTTCTCCCAATACTTTAGCATCTTCAGTTTCATAGGCAGTGCAATACTTCTAAAAGCAGCATCATTTTCAGCTGTATGCAAATGTTCAGCAAAGTCAAGGATATGGTGCATCATAAGTGGGGCAGTGGGATAGTAAACACCAGAAAGTTCTACAGTAGCATCATAAAACATTTTCAGAAACACCATTATCTGTTCAGCACAATACCAATGCTGTGGAGTCAACAAAGTCTTACCATAATTAGAATTAACCCACAGATGAAAGACATCCTTGTATGGCAGCAAATGTTTAAGCATCAAATAGGTGGAATTCCACCTAACATCCATATCCACCCCAAACTTTCTAGGTCTTACACCTTGAGCAATACAATAATTTTTAAACAATGCAATTCTATGATTAGAGGAATTTAAAAAATTGATTGCAACTCTAAAAGCATCAAGTATAGGTTTAAACCTCTTCAAGCCGGACTTAACAATCAGATTAATGATATGGCATGCACAACGCTGATGCACAAGCAAGTACTTAACTTTATTAGGATCCTCACGTGTAGAAATCATCCCAGACATCAGAACGCTTACTAGAGTTGGTTGCCGCCGATGTACCATCGTCGCCGTCGCCGCCATCGAGATCGATGGAGTGCTCACCATCACCATTGGTGATGTCATCGTCGTTCTCCATCTCCAGCTCTTCCTCAGGTTCGGGGTGCTCACCGTCCTCAAGGTGGGTGTACTCATCCGCCACCACCGGCACCACGGTCACCCCGGCCGTGGAAGGGATGGGCGGCCAATTCCGGCCCCGGCCTCCAGCTCTAGCACCGCCCCTCGACGGTGGACAGGGACGCTTTGCCATCGGCGGCCTGGCCATTGTCCCTCCAGAGGAGGACAACACGGCGTCAGGAACCAACCTGCGAAGATGAAGACAAGCAAAGAAAGAAAAAAGTTAGAATAAGATCCAGATGAACAGATCGAGAGGAAAGGAGAGTAGGACACATGAACTTGAAGAAGAAGGACCAGTGCCTTACCTAATCCACCAGAGCCCAGTGCCGGAGAAGATGACCGGTACCCAGGAGTCAAGCCAGATGAGAAGACATGACGGCGGTTAGATCGACGGCGAGCGGCGGCGCAAGCACAGAAATGGGCACAACGAACTCACATGGTCCACAGGAGGAGGAGGGGAAATGAAGGGAAGGAGGGAGGAGATGGACAAGGCGAGGCCGCGAGGGGCCGAGGGTCACACCGTAGCAGATCCGGCGAGCAGATCCGACTAGAATGCGATCGGCGGCGGTGGATCGAGCGACGACCGACGAGGCGACGAGACGATGCTTGAGTCTGCTAGGGTTAGGGTTTCGGGAGGGGGAGGGGAGCGGCCGAGCGGGGAACGGACAGCGGTGGCTCAGAGGGGAGGGGAGCGGCCGAGCGGGGAACGGACACCGGTCGACTTATATAGTGGGGGGCGGATTTCCCCGGCCGGCACTGGCAGGCCGAGGCCGAGCGCCCGAGCCGTTGGCCTACGGGCCGCTAGCGGGCCGCCTACTCTAGCGGGCCGTGCCCGTGCCGTGCTGCGGGCCTGGGTGGCGGCCCAGGCACGGCCTGCTCCATCGGGCCGTGCCGGCACGGGCCCGTGGCCACCGTGCCGGGCCGTGCTTCGGGCCGGGCAAAAATGCCGTGCCTCGGGCCGGGCCGCAGCCCGCGGGCTGCATGGCCATTTATAGCGGCGACACAGGAGATGCCAAAAGACACGGTGGCTTCCTGCACACGAAATTCAGCACGAGATAAGCATCAAAGATCGAAATTCAGAGCTCAAGCGTGCTCACGAGGTCAAGAGGAAGCTTGCCCTTCTGCTTATGATGACGGAGCAACGACGGCGACGACGAATTGCAAGCTCCAGCGAAAATTTGGCGGCGGCTAGGGTTTTGGCATTGGTGCTCCACGAAGCAAGGCGAGGCGGCTGGGACTAGGGTTACAGGCAGAGTCACGACGCGAGTTAAGGCTTAAATAGCCTGGGCAAGGACGGTGTGACCGGGTGTGGCGTGACGGCGCGGGTCGGTGTCGGGTTCAACTCGGTGTCCCGAGCTTGAGTCCGGTCGGAGGTACAAGGAGATGGGGCGGGGTCCACCTGTCAGCCAGAGAGGAGAAGGAAGCGGACGCGGACGCAGTTTGCTTGATGGGTTGTGGCCTTGGCCCAAAATGAAGGTGACGGCGAGCGCGGCTGCTGCAGCGGGCTTACTGGGCCAGAGAGGAAGCGGGCTAGCGCGGGGAGGTGAGCAGGCCGAAAGCGGAGGCAGAGCGGAGAGGAGAGCAGGCCGAGCGGGCCGAGCGGGCCAAAACCAGGAAGGAGAGGGGAGGGAAGAAAGTTGATTTTTTTCTTTTATTTGAAACCTCTTTTCAAATGCAAATCCAAATGTAATTTGAATTCCAATTCAAATTCAAACACCACATAAGAAAAATATGTACCAGCATGAATGCTCAAGCAAGTTTCTACCATGATCCACTTCATTTTCATAAAAGCATTTATTTTACCTAATTATTTATTCACCAAAAATGCAAAATAAAATATTTGAGCTATTTTTGAAAACATGAAAACCTAGGGTGTTACAGATTATGGTGAAGATCTAATTCTACAATTGCTCCTTGGGGATAACATACCTCCCTTTGTTTGAAAACTTTAAAATTCTTTGATGAGGAGGAATTGGCTGCTTTATTACTCGGGACTTTTGTCCTCTCTCTTTTTTTTCTTTCTCTCTTTTTTTTCTTTCTCATTTTTTAGAGCAACCAATCCTCTCGACATAACTATAGCAATAGGGAGTATGAACTGAAATAACTGGAGCTTTATTGCACAATGAAAAGAGATATGATGGCGACGAATATTTTTGGGTGCTCACTCCCAGTGTAGGAGTTAAAACATTTTCTGAGTGGATCTGAATAGGGAATATATATGTGGATGGATGCATGCATACTCCCAGGGTAGGAGCAGCATAGGTGCGTGTCTCCAGGATAGAAACAGCACATGGTGTATATGTGGGTTGTACTTCCAGGATAGAAGTAGCACAGAGTGAATGTAGAATGATAAGTATAAGTGGGTGCACACTTCTGAGGACAGAAGTAGCATAGATCAATGGATTGGAGAGCACATAATATTGACTTTAACTACATGACCAATCCCTAAGGGTCGACACAGCTTAACTACCCTCAATGCCTACAAAGCAATATATATAAGTGGATGGTTTTCCTATTCTAGTAAACATGAGTATATAGATGTGGTAGGAATTATAAACTCTCGTCATAAAGGAACTCATCATGCAACAATTTAAGATTTTCAAAATAAATTCTTCAGAACTCTAGTGTCTCCAGGAGCAAGATGGACAGTAGCTCAAAACCTTCCCATATCTTATCCGTTAACTACCTAGACTTAGATCAAACATTTGCAACCCACAGGTTTCAGGCTCAGAGTAAAACTTAAGTCTAAACAGTTATGTCCAAAACTCAGGAAAGTATAAGGTTGAAAACTAGGTACTTAAGAGGAATTACGGGAGAGCAACTATTCCTCATGTCCATAAAGAGTTTGTTCTAGGGGTTCATTTTAGCAACAGATTCTTAAAAGAAAGAGCTCTCTTTTTATTTAGCTAACAAATTTAATATCACATAGGAAAAGAGAAATTAGGTTTCTAAGGTTATTCATCTTTTTAATTGTTTTATCATAGCACATAGAAAAATAGAAAGACAATCAAGAAATACTTAGCTCGATACACTGGGGTGCTCTCCCCCAAGCTGGATGTTGACATAGTCTATTGATGTTGCTGACTGGCAGTGAAGGCGTACTGTTCCTCCTGGAGTGTCAAGAGTGGTTGCTGTTGGAAACAATACTTGGCTGTTGAAGACAGCACTCCGACAGGGGACAGGATGTCCTTCTGCCTATTAGCTCTTTTTGATCCTTTGATTCCTGTGAAGCTCAAATAGACAGCAAAACTTGTGAAACTAATTAAGTGTTAGTGATAAACCTCTGAGCCTTGGATGTCTAGAACTTTCTTAGCCTTTTATCTTTCAGCAGGATCATGGACATTTTTATAAATTTTATATTTATGGTATGCAAACAGAAAAAAAGGTAAAGATGGTCAAAAATTATTTTTCTGCCACCACAATGAATAACTGTATGAGCTGTTGCACCACACATTGTTCACATGGGGCGTAGCATTTTCTAGATGCAATGCATGGCATATATTTATTTTCTTTTTTCTAAGGCAAAAATAGAAAGGTAAAGATGCAACTAAAGATTCGTGTAGGAAAAAGGTAAATATGTGAAACAGGAAATGTAATGCTGAAAAGGAAAATGCAAACAGATACCAAGTTACCTCTTGGCGTGGCGTTCGGTGATTTTAAGTCCTCTGAACAGGACCTCCTTGTTCGCTCATTTTTCAAGGGGCGCATCGGATGGCGCCACTAGTGTTGTGTCTTGTACAGGATTTGATTCTGGTTTTACCTTGGGTTTTCATACCTGCCTTGTTGGTGATGGTGACTTGGAAGAGGAAGCTTCTGTGATCACTATCTCTTCTTCTGCTGGTGGTACCTCTTTTACTTCTTCAGCGACATGCTCCTTGTCAGGGTACCGATCTTCGAATCTTGATACTTCTCCTTCATAGTCAACCCATCCATCTATGGTGATCTTCTTCTTCTGGTGACGGGTACACCGCCTTCTCCTTGATCTATTCTTCTTGGGCTCCTTATTCATTATATAATCATCATTGAAATAGCAGTGCACTTTTTCTGAGGTGAAGTGGAAGTGGACCTCCCCTATTCCAATATAGATGATGGCCTTGGTAGTGTTGAGGAATGGTCTTCCTAGTATGATGGGAGGATCATACACATCTTCACCCATGTCGATGACTAGGAAGTCAGTGGGGATGTAATGGTCATCGATCTAGACAGGGACGTCTTTGGCTTTCCCTTCCACGAAGCGAAATGTCTGGTCCACCATCTGTAGCTGTCATAGGTGGGGTCCAAAGGCATATTTCCATATAGATATTCATAAGTCATCTTGGCCATTATATTGACACCCGATCCAGTGTCACAGACAGCTTTGTTGAAGGAACATCTATTGATGGAGCATTGAATAGTTAGGACACCTGGGTCGTCCTTCTTGATCAAATGTGGGGACTTGAGCTGATGGTCATGCTCTCTGTGGACTGCAGTGACCATTCTCACTGTCTTTGTTTTCTGGGTTTTCTTATTGTTGCCCTTGTTCTTAGTCTTGGTTTTGATCTTAGCTTTGTTGTTCCTAGTGATAGTCTCTCTCTCCAGCTCATAGGGGTACTGAGGGTGTGCTGGAAATTGCAAAACCCTATTCTTGAATAAGAAAGTTTCTCGCTTGCCCCTTATGTTGAAGACGATCTTGGCAGTGTTGGAATAGATGATGGCTCCGGCAGTGTTCAAGAATGGTCGTCCAAAATTATGGGGGACCTCTCATCACCTCCCGTGTCCACTACCATGAAATCTACAGGGACATACGAGCTGCCTACTCATACGCATATGTCTTCTAGAATTCCCATTGGGTAGCAGAGTGACTGGTCTGCAAGCTGCAAGCATATGGTTGTGTAGGATAAAGGATAGTTGAACATTTTCTCATATATCACCTTGGGCATGATGTTGACGCTTGCGCCGAAATCACAGATTGCCTCATTAAAATTAGTACTTCCAATAGAGATCGAAACAACTGGTCTCCCTGGATCACCTTTCTTGATTGGTAGAGTCGGGTCATCCCATGATCCTCTAGGAGGGTCACTCCAATAGCTTCATGCATTAAATATATCTACAAGATGTGCAGTTGCTAACCCTTTCGGTTGCCCCGGAATCTTACTTTGGTCGGCGGAGGGAATAAAATTGGCAAGTTGTTACAACTGAGACTCTAACATTTTATTGAAGCTAAGCTGATTCTTTATGGCATTGGAAAAACTATCCATTCTATTATTGACTGTTTTAAGAGTTTTATCATATGATGCTAGTTTCTTAGATAGATTATCCATTAACTTACCTTGATTAAGCACTAACTCTCTCAAAGGCGGCTAATTGAAATTATTGTAAGAAGAATTATTACCTTGGTAGTTACCTGAGTAGTTAGGCCTTTGCTGTTGATTCTAACCTTGATTCTGCTGAGGACGGTAGTAGTAGTAGTAGTAGTTGAGGTAGTTCACGTCCTCCTTTAGCTCTGGGCAATTAGCACCTGTATGCCCAGTCTCCACACTCTTCACAAGTCATGCAAAAATCATGAATGTGCATGAATTCTTTCTTTTTAATTGCTTTCTCATCGAGCCTGTTCATTAGCAAGTCCATCTTGGTAGACAGCATGTCTACCTCCTTGAGCTGGTGCATCCCTCCACCTCTCTTGTGGGTCTGAGTTCTTTCTTCACTCCAACCTTAGTTGGAGGCCATCTTCTCCACAAAAGCTGTGGCTTGAGGAAGAGTAAGTGATAAGAATACACCTCTAGCAGCAGTATCCATGGTTTCACGAGTGCTGTTGCTGAGCCCATGATAGAAAGTCTGCATGAGTAGCCAATTCTCCATCCCATGATGAGGACATTCTAGGATGTAATCTTGAAAGCGTTCCCAGGCCTCTGGGACTGTCTCTTCATGTTGTTGCTGAAAACTTGATATCTTCCCACGGGGAGCGTTGGTCTTGCCCATGGGAAAGAACTTTGCCAAGAAATTGGTGGAACATAGTGCCCACATAGTATTCTTCTCCTTATTGGTGTAGAATCACTGCTTCGCTCTTCCCAAAAGTGAGAATGGGAAAAGGCGAAGTAGTATAGCATCTCTGGGGACATCCTTGATAGTGAAAGTGCTGCAAATCTCCAAAAAGTGTTGGAGATGAGCACTAGCATCTTCATGGGCCTTCCCACAGAATTGACTTGCTTGCACCATGTTAATCAACGCTGGCTTGAGCTCAAATGGGTGATCAATATTCGCAGCAGGTCCAGTACGGATGTTGTCCGTAGTGGAAGCTGAGAACTCACGAAGTGACTTGTCGGCCATGGCGTTGAATGCTGGTGTCAAACTTCAAACAAAAGGTGGATCTTCCGGTTCAGAAGTACGGGTAGGTTGAGCTGATGAGGATGATAAGTGCTTTCTCAACTTGGCCTTGGTCCTCCTGATTAAAACTTCTAGATTGTCAATGTAATTTTCTGGAAGATCAAACCTGCTCATACATTACCCTGCATATGATATATAACATAGACAAAAGACAAGAGTAAGTCTGTATGAGTAGAGAAGGGTGGCTGATGCTCAATCACATTAGTAGATGCAGTGATTGTTCATTATCCATTTGGTAAGCTTTCAACTTTCCCCGGCAACGGCGCCAAAAATGCTTGTTGACACCTCTAACACCACATAAGCTAGGTTGTCATCCCCAGCATGGTGCCAGAGGTGCTGGTATTAAATGCATATACTTTCTTGAAAATGAATAAGGGATCCACAAGCGCACAGATAATACCGATGTAGCATTTTAACCGAGAGTAATCCAGGTATCGTCATTTATATTTTACCACTGGGAAGGGGAATGCTTATGGATATGAGCAATGAGCACTGCATGTGATAATGGAGAGCTTAACCATGTCTTTATCTATCTTCTCATACAGGATAAGTGTCACATAAACTAATAATAATATATAATAATGAATGATAAAGGATAAAGGATAAATAAGAGCACATAGCCACATAAAATAATGATACACATCTCAATAGAGTACTCTAAATTTATAACACTAGCATGGACTAGGACGATCTACAAGAATAAATCCTAAGTTATTCTAACTATAAAGCCAAAGCATACAATGATTAGTGCAAGTACACCTAGCAATCATGGCGAAAAAATGTTATATCTATGCATAGTGATATTACCAAGAAAGATCATGAACAGAGCAATCACTTTCCTGTAATAGTGGTGTTCTACTAGTCCTATACTAGGGAGGAGGACTACGAAGGACTCAACAGGACTGTCACTCCCGCGATCTACCTCACGATCCGGAATATAGGGTGCAATCGCAGATAAATACGGTATAGGAACCACGCCTATATAATATTTACCACTCACCCATCGATCTAATGAGCAAGCGCTATACGATCCTATGCATAAACATAAATCTAATCCAACTATACTAAGCATATAATCAAACTAAATTAAGAACAATATAATTAAGAATATAAGCAAATAGAGCAAAGTCATATCTGATATATTAGAATAGAATAAAGTACTATTCATAGTAGCAAGAACAAAGATGAATATTATAATAAAGTAGAAGAAAATTACCAAGAACTCTGACAGATCCGGACTCCAAGCTAGGCTTCACTCCTTCTAGATCTATTCCTATGTAGCTATGCTACTAAACTATGGAGCTCTAATTGAGATGGTGGCTCTAAGGCTTCTCTAGAGTTGATGAATGAACTAGAGAATGAATTCTAGAATGAATTTGGATTTCTCCAGGGGCCAAGGCCCTGTTTATATAGCCCCTAGGATGCACCACAGCCCATGGATCAAACCGACCTATATGGACGCTTCATATTGATCCTCAAAGTCGGTGGAGACAGAATGCGCGAGGTTGGCCATGATTGGGCCAGCTGGCCGAGCGGCCACCCAGGTGGCTTGGGCGCCCGCCTAGTCACCTCTACCACGTGGCCTCAGCTTCGCAGGGTCGCCTTCTCGAGTCTTCTCGAATATTCTCGATTTGCCAACTGCTCGGCTCGGCCTTGTGGATTTTTCTGTGATGTGCGGACTTCTTTGATGATTTGATCTATTCCCCTTCTTCTCTCAAACTATGATTGCTAATTCCTTTGTCGATTTATGCCTGGATCGGTAAGCATAGAATAGCGCGATCAGCACTAACATATTGTTGTTGTTTTTTCCGTTTGAAGGTTTCGTCTTCGCGTCCGGTGTGGGTCGTTGAATCCACAGGTGGTCCGTCCGATGAGCCCACAGATAAAGCCAGTGATGAGGTGGTGGTGGTGCATGTGCCTAGAAATCTACTCCCTCCCTCCCAAATTTAGAATCGTTCTGAAGCTGAAGCAATGTATCAAATAAGTGTCGTTTACACTGTCTGGCACCTACCGAATAGCCCTGCAGCCTTGTCCTTTCATCCATCCCACCTCCCTGCTCATCATCTGCAACAACGTGATTGGTCCTCTTGCTTGGCTCTAGTACTGCGAGGAGAGAGACTTGTGGCAGGCGTAGAGCTGTTTGATTTTTTTGCTTTGGCCTTGGTCTCCGCGCCCTACTCTACGACGGTAACAAAACTGGGACGGAGGGAGTATATACAACTCTATCTGCTTCGGTTTGATTTGAAATTTCTTGTCCTTTTCAGTTCGAGCTTGTACGTGAGCTGAAGGAAGAACGGGACCGCCGCATGACAGAGACGCGCCCGTTCGGGGTGCTGATCGTTGATCACCTCACTGATGAGGATTTTCTGCCCGAGAACGAACAGGTCACACTCACAGACTTCGCTACCAGCTCATTTGATCTATGGGCTGTTGTGGCAAACCGCCTCAGGCCATCTACTCAGAGCGAGGAGTACGAGGTATACTGTACTGGCAGTACATACAGTATTCTTTGCATACAGTAGTTTCAGTCATGAGTCATCGGTATTCTCACCACTGCTACCAATCATGCTCAATACAGTGCATATGTACAGTAGTTTCAGTCATGAGTCATCGCCATTCTCAGTCATTTTTCTCAATACAGGCCCTGAGGATGTCGGGGGAAACAATCCTGGATGCTGCAGTGAGATGTTACAAGGGCCGCCCTTCTTGAAAGAGCGTTTCTGATGTGGTGGAGGCCCTGGATCTGCTGCGCCGTGTCGCCTCCTCCACTCTGCAGGCTCCCCTACCGGAGGAGTGGAGGCTGGGCTGGGAGGCATCTCTGCCAGTGGAGTACAATGATGCTGAGGCGAGTGCCAAATTTTTGTTGCTCATAGTGCAGGCGTTCAAAAGTAAAAAAATCTAACTGAATTGCTTTGATTCAATGCCAGATGGGCCTCACCTTCGTGCTCCGGCGCACCTTTGTTCAGGTGGAGAGGGATATCCGGTGTATGCTGGGTGCAAACTAGCAGGTTAGCCTACCTGTCGATAGTCGATACTTATGTAGTTGTGATACAAGAGATGTTTCCTGTTCATTGTGTCTGCTCTAAACCATTCTACTGTTTCCATGCAAGATGTTTCCTGTTTACTGTGTCTGCTCTAAACCATTCTACTGTTTCCATGCAAGATGTTTCCTGTTTACTGTGTCTGCTCTAAACCATTCTATTTCCATGGAACAGATTCCCCTCCTGCGCAAAAAAGTTGTTCGGTCTCCTGGAGAACAAGCTACCCTCTTTACCCTCTTCAACCTTCAACAAAGCAGCCAAGTCTATCCTTTCAACCTTCAACAAAGCAGAAGTCTATCTAGTCTAGTAGTATTAGTAGTATTTGCTTCAACAAAGCAGGACCATGTCTAGTAGTAGTAGTAGTATTATTTGCTACTGTATGTCGTCCCTACGATGGTGTTCTGGTTGAGTCAGACCCTCATTTACTATCTCATCAGTTACCCTCATTTACTATTGAGGTCTTGCTATGGTGTTCTGGTTTGAGTCAGACCCTCATGTACTATCTCAGTTACCCTCATTTACTATTTCAGTTTCTAAAGACTATCTATATTGGAGTTTTCTTTCATTCTTCCTTTTCCGATTTTCCATTATTTTTTCTATCGCCTTTTTCCCAAGACATTTAAATATCTGGTACTAGCATTTTGGCAACTACAGTTGCCCTTCACACGTTGCGAGATGCAAAGCTCAACAAAAGTTGTGTTCGACGATTATGGCAAGCAACAATGGCACCTCTAGTTTTGCTTTCACAACAACTTTTAAATCTTTAGGATCGCAACGTAAGGGGTCGTTAAATCCTTCATGATGCAGTCATGTAGATCGACCAAGTATTCAAGTATCACAAAGTGTGGGATT
>CM041638.1:6969620-7077454 GCA_023333625.1 Bothriochloa decipiens
AGTCATGTAGATCGACCAAGTATTCAAGTATCACAAAGTGTGGGATTTTAACTAGGGTGAACACAAAGGACTTGAGGTCACACATAAGTGTGTAAAACACTTGGCACACCGTTTGGCCTGGCAGTGACCATAATATTCCGCTAAGTCAATACACAAAGCAACTAAAGAACCCAATGCATCCTCTTTCGGCTCAAGTTGTCTTGATGGGTTCACGCAAAGAAAAGACAACACCTTAATACTCCTGCCCATTTTATTATTCCTGCAACAATATACATCACGGCATTCATCAAGTTAAAACCAAGTCAAATCTAGGCATTGCAAAGAGATAAAATGTGTTGCTAATGAGAAGAGAAATAAACTGAACATCATATTTCTTATTAACCTTGGATGGTAGGTAATTCAGTGCAAGCTTGCGACCTTCGGTAAGCTGAAAAATATATAAGCTTGCATGTTCAAGGCCATACAGGAGCATCGTAGTCACCATGTGTTGAAGCTACAGAAGTTAGGATGCACACAAGGGGTTAATAATTAATCATCGATGAGAACAGATTCGGTTAAAGATGATGGCGAGTAAATCTATGGACAAAAGATGTACCTCTTGTTCCTTAATCCTTGCAACTTTATCTTCCAAATTATTCACCTTGTTATAGAACTCTTGGGAATGTGAATCCATATTATAGGTGATTTTGTTTTTCAAATGACCATCTTTGAGCTTAGCCACGGTATCTTGAACTAAGATATGACAAATTGCCGCCAAGCCTCTAAGAGCACCAAGAAACAAGAGAGTGGTTTCTGTCCCGATCTTCTTGTGGTAAGCATCATCGGCAACATTATAAAATATAGTTGCATATGCCCTAACCATCTATATTTTTAGAGACAAGAAGATCATTAAGTTCACAAGTGTCATCTAAAGTGGCATGTACCTGGTAGTGAAGGTTACCTGATCTGTTGTATGTTGAGAAAATTTTATTGTACCAGGGCCAACACGCACAATATCCTAGGTGGTTTCAAAACAATCGATGTGGCAAGTTAAAGAAAATATCAAAATAATTATTGCATATTGTTCCCATAATAAATAATAAAGGAGCAAAAATATATAGTTGGACACTTAGGCCCACTTACCATGACCTTGGAAGCCAAATCCAAAGCTTGCTGTGCTCTTGAGCAAACTATTGTTGCCACTACCCTTTCATCTAAATTCTACAGCAGATAAACAAAGAGGAAAAGATAATGAGATATCTAGTCTTTCGAAACTCGCTCGACCTTGCTTTACAAACATGTCTGAAATCCAATAAGTAAAGAATGCTAATGACATCAGATTCAATGTTTTCAACAGTGAACAAGTAAATTGTCTTTTATAATATACTATTCCCTTTTTTCTAAATTATAAGTTATTTTGACTCTTTTAATACATCCACCTTGCTATGCATTTAGATAAACAATATGTCTAGATATAAAGAGGTTGAACAAAACGACTTATAATTTTGAAACAGATGAAGTAGTGCAGTAGTAACAAAGGAATTTCTCGAACTTGTGCCAACGTGTTTGAGATACAAACAGAACTAACCCGACTGTCAGCTGAACAAGACAACTTCATCTTGTAGTCAGAAATTCGTTCCTTCTCCTTAAGGAACATAGCAGGAGGCACCCGCTGTGATATATAAAACAATGACATGCATCATCATATCTAATAACAAAGTTAAATATACCTAAAAAGTAACAATACGAAATTAGTAGTGGTTGATAACCATGTCCAGAAACACTTACCACGCCTAAAGCAGCTAAAACTGACTGTTTGTAGTTGAGTAGCTCCTCCACCAAGGGGTGGTTCTTCTGCTTCTGCGGGGTCGCGGCCTGGGGGAACAACAGCAAACAAAACAGAAAAAGATAAGTTTCAGCACTCCAAGGGATCGATCTGTTCAGCTCTTGATTGCGGGCTTACCTTATCGGAATCGTGTTTCTCTGGCTCCGGATCTGGCTCATTGAATCGATCGGCACGCTTCTCGCAGTGGGAGCGAAACGAGTCGCGCGTGCGGGCCTGCAACTTAACTGGCGCCGGCGAGGGGCCTCGCCGGCCCAGCGGATGGGCAACATTCATGGCCCATGGAACGGCCGCGAGATGCGGCACGCGGCGGCCACGGCCGCGGGGGGAGGCGCGCGCAGCTGGAGGGCGGCCATGGCGAATTTTCAAGATCAGAAAAAAAGGGCAGAAGGGGAGAACACCGAGTATACTTTGGATCTCGAAGGTAGGTATATGGAGTAATGCAGTAATGTGACGGTTGGCCGTTATCCGACTGAAAACTCTCATATGAATACCGAGCCTGGCTGGCGACCGACTCTAGTCTAGATGTAATTCAAACCTTGGTGGAGTCTAATCAAAACTCCAACTCTCCGTGAGACAAGTTTTAACTAGATAAAAACTCTCTTTATCAACAAAAAAGAATTGTCAAAAAGAAGAACAATTGTTGTATTGTTGTTTCGATGTACTGCCTGATTCATCTATATCTATACTATAAAAGAGCGAAAAAATTGATAAATAATATTACTTAAAATTTTATACCCACCATGTATATCAACCGTTAGATATGACTTAAATCTTGATCTAAGGGATATTTGACATCCTTATCTCCTAACACGTGGGCTACCCCGTAAGATGTAAGATTTGTTTATATTTTTTTGTTTCAATTCCCTCAACAACTATGTTTTTTGTTCACACAAAATTCTACCCACTTCTGCACATGAATTATACGCCCAGCCAAAACTCCTCACGTTGCCGACTTGAATCCCGGACTAAAACTCCTCACATCTAACGTGCCGGAGGACGTTTTTACTTTGGGGCGCAGTGTGGGCGAACTCCCTCGACGCTAGGGGCGCAGTCCCGGGACAGCCCTGGACGTGGCCGTTTTGGATGGATGATCGCCCGGTGATCCGCGCCGCTGCAGGCTCCTACTCCCGACGAGGTGCGTCGCATCTACCCTGCCTTTTCGGTTCTTCCATTGCCCCCAGGCCCCAGCGTGCGTGCTTTCTCTCCCCTCCATCTCTCGTGCAGGTGAGTTCGTATTCATTACAAGACTACTATTCGTGTCCATCAATGTTCAGGTACAGTAGAATCTCATCGTGGCGCTGTATTGTCTGTTTGCATACACGTGACTACTGCACGAATGTTCAGCTATGAATTAATATATGAAGCTTAATGCTAAGTTGCTTATTTATTATTGGTATATATATTTCTGTCACCGTTCCAAACCATCTGTTTTAAACTTTCCATGGTGTGCTGCATTACATGATTTCTGGTCACCATCAGGAGCAGTGGTTCGTGGACGTCTCTACATACAATGCTAGCAATCAAGATGGTTTACTTTAATTTTAATGTTCACTAAATGCTATTACTCTCTCCTAGATCATACTCTCCTATAGATCGAGTATGTGTTAAGCAACACACGTCCTTATCCTGGTGACTGCCGCGACTCAGGTATACCTCGGTGTCTTACTACTTGTATGATCATCTATCTATCGTGATGAATATTGTAATCGTAATCTTGTTTCAAGATATCAGATTCTGTATCCTTCAAGAAGTTACACTTGTTAATTTAATTTCTAGAGTACATGTTTGATGTATTGCAACTTTGTTTATATAATTATTGTTCAAGTACGAAGCAAAATAGAGACATTGCATATTTTTTAAGAAACACATGGTAGACAAGTAGTATTTTTAACTTTTTGAGCTGCCTAACCGTATCCTACACAGATACCATGCATGGCCTTAATATATGCACACGTATACATCCTCAATATTACATATTCTTTCACAGCTGCCTTGCGCAGTCTAAAAAATAAAATTCAGGTCGGTGATTCATCTTGTCCTCTTCTACCAATCGTTGTGGAGCAACAACTTTAGTTTATCCTGTGCTTTCAAAGTCGATCAATGGATTCATTAAAGGCAAATATGCAATCCCACCTGATCCGTGGGTTAATAGTCAAAATATGCAAGTCTTAAATTTAAATCAAATTAGTTAAATTCAAATTCATTTTTATTAGGATAAATTTGGGTCTTCAGATGTAACGAATGTTGTTGAAATTAGAATTTTAAAGACTATTGATCAGAAAAAAAAGGAAATACGTGCAAGAAATCATGAGTACCGACCACGATAACGAGAGAGAAAAAAAGAAACGAAGCAACTGGAAATTAACCAAAAGTTTAATCAAATGCAAGTTGAAGAGAAAAAGCTGGGCAGAATTCATTACCAATTTTGCTAATCCTTCAGCTTCCATTCAGATAAATGGTGATCAATAGGAGTGTAATTAGATATTGATAGTCGTTAACCCATGGTCGACAGGACATAATAGCTCACGTTGACTCACTGGTGTATCCAAATAACCGACGAGGCCAAGAAATAAAGATCATGACTTATGAAAGGTGAGTAGTACAAGCATTGTGCTTTTTTATTGGCTATCTGAAGTTTGCTACAATGTACAATAATGAGCAAATTAAATTACTAATACAAGCTATTGTGCTTAGTTCAAGCTATTGTGCTTTTTTATTGGCTATCTGAAGTTTGCTACAGTATACAATAATGAGCAAATTAAATTACCAATACAAGCTATTGTGCTTTATTATTAGTAAAGTTTGTTACAAATAATTATTTTAAATCAATAATGAGCAAATTAAAATTATTAATACAAGCTATTGTGCTTTATTATTGACTATATGAAGTTTACTATAATATATCATACTAAATAATTCTTTTAAATCAATAATGAGCAAATCTAAATTACCAAGTCAATATATTGCCATTCCACCCTAGACTTTGGGCATAGACCTTGAACTTCTCATTGACTTCTCATTCTTTTTTGATAATCCATCTATCACAAGAAAATATATTTTGGAGACACGTGCGTGTGACACGTGCATCTCTACTAGTTTAAAAAACCATGCAAAGCAATCTTGGTTGCATACAGAAATAGAATTCTCTAACATAGAGAATCCAAAAGGTAACAAATGTACTATAAGTCTATGCCATAGCCGTTGCAATTTTGACAATAGCCAAAAACAGCACTGCCATGGATCAATGCGAGAAACTTGTCAGACATCTTGTAGCACCATGTGTTTTGCCTCATGATAAAAGGCACTAAATATTTGAATTTTTATTTTTTCCCTATAAACTAAACTTTGCTTTGCTATTTCTTATTTCAAATGTCCTTTTCAAAATAAATTTCCAAAACCTTGCATCAAAATTCACCATATGCATTTTGTTGTGCTTGCTTTAGTGTTTTGTTTGCTTTTGAACCCTTTAGTAGCAGCCTATCCCCTTGATCCAAATTTCAAATTCATTTTCAAATTCCTATATGGCCAAACCCTTCTCTTTTCCCTAAATGTCCCCGGGCTCAAATTCTTTATAAATTGTAGAGAAACTAAATGTCTTGCTTTCAAATAGAGAGAGTAGTATTTTTTTCATACTTTAAATATATGTATATAGTATATAGATATGTGTCATTAATTTACTATAGATATCTATGGCTGCTTGCCAAGAGAATTTCCTTAACTCTTTGTTTCCCATAGAGAGAGACTCGTCCAATTAAAGTCTTGCGATTGCCACAAGTTGGACCGATGACTAGAGGTCAGGACCAAGAGGGTTTCCGATTGCCAGCCTTTGTTTGCCATGTCTAAAACTTTGGCTGCCACCCCTCAAAAAAAAACAAGAAAAAAAACAGATGTTGTTTGGTTGTAATTAATGTTTGGCATGCCACAGCCACAGAAATTAGTTTATTTACAAGTGTCTTCTCGTCGCAACTATAGCATTTTTACGCTTGTAGTGGTGCCACACTAGGTGTAGCTAACATCCAAACAGCCCCAAAGCTCTGGTGGATAGAGCAAGCAAAGAAAGGTGCCAAGGGAGGATCATTTTTTTTTTGCCAAAAAGAACTTGTTAAGTAGAAGAGAGAAATACATGAACTGATTTTAGTTTCCCAAGAAATAAATAAAATCGTATAAAACTCTCTAAGTCAAGTGAACGTTTACACTTACCTGACCCACCCATATATATTTGTTCGCCCGTCAACGCCGGCAACGAGGTCCACAACCGGAGGGGGCAGGCCGCCAGGGGGCAAGAAACGGTCATGGCGAGCCCGTTGGACACCTCAAGCGGTACCCTGTGGACCGTGCTCGGGCAGGCCTCCAACGTTGTGCAGCTCGTCGGCGTCGACGCCCTGGGGCTGGTGTCCATGGTCGTGCAGGCGGCGCTGGCGGCGCGCCGCAACCGGGACGCTTGCCGGCGGCTGGCGCAGCACGTGGAGCTCGTGGGTGGCCTGCTGCGGGAGCTGGAGCTCGCCAAGCTGATGCGGCGCGAGGCTACGCGGCGGCCGCTCGAGCAGCTGAGCGCCGCGCTGCGCCGGTGCTACGCGCTCGCCACGGCGTGCCAGGACCGCGGCGGGTACCTCCGCGACTGTTCTGGGGAACGTGGATTGCCGACAAGCTCCGCGCCGCCGAGCAGGAGATCGACATGTTCATTCGACTCGTCCCACTCATCGCGCTCGTCGACTCTACATATGAACGCCGGGTCAAGGTACGATTGGTCTCGGAATTTGATTAGTATTCCAATCAAACTTCTCTGTCAAGTGATACCTTGAACGATTGCATTTGAATTGGAACCTAGTAGCCAACGCAACTGATGAAACTAGACATTTGGCGTTTTTTGTTTGTTTGGTTGGAGGAGCGGAAATTTGTCGATCCATCGTCTCCGTATAAGGAATAGAGTCATTCCATTAAAGTTATATGTTAAACTCATGATGTGTCATCACATCTAAAATAGTTTGTTTTTTCAAACCAAACATCTACTATTGTGCTTGTATTATATATCAATAATAACTGTTGTTTTCGTTATACTTACCTGGCAGGCAACAGAACGGATGCCAGTTGTGGCTGCAAGCTGTTCAAACCTTCAAACAAGGTTGGCTAACACGCTTATAAAACAAATGCCGTGTTCTGACCACTGCACTGATGTTGAACACTATTCAACCTATTTGGCTTGACTACAGAGTACCGATTGATTGATTGATTTAGAGGTTTAGCTGTTCTAGGCAGCCTTTGTGCTGACAGTTCTTGATTTGAACTGGATGGCGCTTCACATATATTCATTCAACTACAAGGAATGAAAATATTAGTATCTTATGAAATTCTAACATCTTTATCTTTATAGCAGTATGGATATGGATATGATTAAAATTAAATTTCTGTGAAACTGCCTTTTAGCAGTTAACACTGAACCTAGATATATGCATGTATTGCGTGCCACCTGGTCGTTCTGCTTCAAACTCAGTAGAAAATGTTTATTTCCAAAATCAGTTGAACTACCCTGAAAGCTAATTCGATATGGCATAAATATCCTGTTAGGATTGAAATTAGAACAATTGATGAGCTTGCACATACTAAAGATAATGTGTGTTCACTGTTCATTGTTAATTAGGACCCAGACAAGAGTTGAGGAGTTTACAGAAATAAGTGTTCGAGGAGCCATTGTAGCTTGTAAAGTTGAGGAACGACTCTTAGAAGGTAGTTTCTTTTTCTTATATTTACCATTCCATCACTTACCTTTGGACTAAGAAAATATAAAAATTTTGGCTTTTAAGAACTCGTGTTTTTTCTGCCATTTATTTGTCAAACTAACGATGGACTATTCCTGCTTGCATCTATATTGCAACTGAAAAATCGAGATTGCTTGTATAATAGCATTTTCATTGTGCATGAATGCTAGCTAACTAATGAGTGAAATTTGAGCATGATGTAAAAAGTATACATGGTAGTTTATTGTCACTGTTAAGGGGAAACATGGTTAGGCTATTTCAGGCCTTGTTAACAAACCCCTTGGATTTGCAACGAAATTTGTTAATTCCATTTCCCCCCCCATCTGAGGAGATTGGTTCATCCAAACAAACCCCTAAGATATCATACAATACTTGCTAAAATGAGGAGATTGGTCCATCCAAACAAACCCCATCTGAGGAGATTGGTTCATCCAAACAAACCCCATCTGAGGAGATTGGTCCATCTGAGGAGATTTGTCACTGTTACTCATGAAGTCTAAAATGAGGAAATGCATGCAATACTTCACTTGCTCTCATGGTATTTTTTTTCTTATTCTTTTTTTTTTTTAAAAAAGAAAACATGACCCTGGGGAATGACTGCCCCAAGTTTAACCCCTTCTGGTTGAAGAAAATGCCCTAAAGGCCTGTTCACGCCTATTAGAAGTATTTGCCTATTTTTTATATCTTTTTGCTCTTTTAGGCCGAGACACATCCGTGTTTTGGAGAAACAAAGAGAGAGAGAGCTTTTTTCAAGACAGGGGTTTCAAACTTGGCTAGTTGGCTCCAGTACTAGAGGCTCAACCACCGTACTACTAGTGCATTTGCCAGGAATTTGGTTTCCCATAAAAATCCTGCAGAACTTAAAAAACTACTTAACTTTGTAACATTAACCTTACTAGTTTTATTTCATCTTGCTTTTGCATTTGAATGAAGCAACTGCTTTGTGATTCAAAGAGAATGCCCATGATTCAGGAAAGGTGCTTTTTCAAGAATTGGTGAAGCTTTGCACTCATACTGAAGAAAGATACCAAGGATTCAAAAAGTATGATTTCTTTCAGATAGTAGATGGCACACAAATGTTTTCAGAGAAAAGAATAGTTGGAAGTGGTGGATTTGGTACAGTTTACAAGGTAAATGTTAACAGAAACGTTAAACCATTGGTTTATTGATAAATTCCACATAAACCCTATTGCCAACCATTTCAGGGTGACTTGAGTGATGGAACCATAGTTGCCATCAAAAGATTTCAGCATGGAACAGGTTTCAACAGTGAATTGCAACTTTTATGTCTTCATCATATCAATATAATTAAGCTGTTGGGGTGGTGCGTACATGGACAAGAAAGGATTCTAGTGTACGAGTTCTTGCACAATAGCAGCTTGGACCGTATCATCTTTGGTATGTATGTTTATATTGATGATCATATATATATAATTATTTGTGTAGATGTACTTTTTCCATGTCTCAATAAATACGAGCAAGAATTATAAAACAATGAAATAGTAAAAGGTTTGAACAATTTCCATTTCAGACTTATGTTAAGTCCTCGAAACTATCCCACTTTTGATTTTAAGTGGTATATGAATAATAGGTCTTTATATGATAGAAATTCCTTGTTTAAACATTTTGCAGATAAAACTAAAGGGGTACTGCTAAACTGGAATAAGCGACTTGGCATAATTAAAGGGTTGGCAGAGGGGCTTGTTTACATGCACAAGCACTCACATCTATGGATGATACATGGGGACTTAAAACCAAATAACATCCTCTTAGATCGTGACATGAGCCCAATGATTGCTGATTTTGGATCAGCTAGAACCTTGAGTTCAGATGTAGCTGAAGAGCAAACAAGCCGGGTTGTAGGAACCAGGTAAGTGGCGCGTAAATATGAATCATATATAGCAGTCCGCCAAAATTGTGCTATAGTGTAGTAATGCAGTTCTGATATCTATTTTCAGTGGTTACATAGCTCCAGAGTATGCATCGCGAGGCCTTTATTCTGCCAAGACAGATGTGTTTGGCTTTGGGGTGTTGGTTCTTGTGACCATTAGTGGACGAAAGAATATCGTACTAGAGCAGCAAGGAGATACTGTTGGTGACCTCGTACGAGATGTGAGTGAAAAACTGAACCATGTTGTTAAATATTGGTATTTGCTATAGTTTTCATACATAAATATTTTTTCCCTTTGGTAACTGATAGATATACACTACAAATCATTGTGGATGCTGAAATAATGCAAAGAAAAAATGTTTCAGGCATGGCAGTTGTGGAATGATGGGTGGCTACATGAGTTTGTCGACCCATTGTTACATGACAGGTACGAACTTGATGAGATAGTGAGATGTGCTCAGGTGGCGCTACTATGTGCTCAAGAAGATTCAGTAGATCGACCCACCATGTCGGATGTTGTCGCTTTCTTGAACTTTGAAAGCATAAGTTTGTTACCATTTCCTAAACATCCAACTAAGCTAATTAAGGGTGCTACTGGTGACAAGTTATTGACATATGTTAGCCAATCAAGCAGGACCATAGATATAACCATCACAAGGTCAGCTCCTGGGTTAACCAGAGTCCGTATCATTGTAGACCAAGAGACCTGAAATGTTAAATAGAAATTAATATATAACGGGATGTTGAATATTTGAAATGTTGTGGACCTTCATCGGTTTATGCAGAAATCTTGGTAAGCCCGCTTCATTCCCAGTTTCATTCTCTATCACAGTGCTTTGTTCATTATGTTCAGATCAACAAAGTTTGCACCTTTTGTGTTGGGTTTTTCCATTCAAGGTGCAAATTCTGTCGATCTTAAAATAACGAGCATATACTGTAAACATTGTTTTGCTTGAGAGTTCAACATGAACCCTATCTCGCGCTTTCTTGGTGATGTCAAGTTTGGCTCCAACACACATAAATTGGTCATCCATATAGATGTTGGCTGGTGATTTTATGAAATCGGGTCAAAATCACGAGGCTATGACTAACCTCATATAGCTGATTCTCTTGAAGTTTTGTGGATCTTACGCATGAAGGAATATCTTTTTTTTTTCACGAGCAAGCTTATATGTCTGTATTTCATTAAGAGAAAGGGATGGTCAGAAGACCTACAACATAGCGCGCTTGTTGTAGGCGAGTGGCCTTCAACGCACACGGAGCTTCCTACGCTACGGGATACAATGTTGTTTGTATTACACGATAACCAGATTGTGCGACCAGAGAGTAATAAATTCGCCAATACTATAGAAGCCGGCTTCCTGCCAATCTTCAGCCTCCCTGCGAACCTTCTGCGTGAGATTCAGCCTCCCTGCGAACCTTCGCCAATACGCATGAAGGAATATCATAAAATCGGATTCTTGCATGAAGATTTTTGAAGGAGCAACGTACCCTTGAAACTATCAGGGTGGACTGTTTGAAGCAGGAAAATTTCACTGACACATGGTTGTTGTTCTGCCCAGACATTTTGCATGCTACGCAAGAAAATTAGGCTACCAAGATCTCTCGGGTGAGTGGGTTCTCTGCCAAGTCCCATGGCTGCCAAGAGCCCGAGATCTCAGTCACAGGTGGGGTTTCTCTGCCAGGAGGGACTGAACGAAAGAGACTGAGAACGGTGAAGGGGTCGAGGTGGGCTGGAACCGGCATATCCCTTATCGAGTAGACACCATTTCCGGCCTTCGTCATGTGATCACACGGCGGCCAAGACAAATTTTGGCTGTTGAGTGTTGACACAGGGGGCTCAGTGTCGTTTGGATTGGCTGTTGCCGTTCCTATTGTGTTGTAAGTTGAATTTCACGCTCGTCCAAACGTCCCTAAAATCCCTCCAAATATTTGTTATGCTGTCTAGAACTAGAAGATATCATCCACATACAAGGGGACAGGGAGATGCTGTGAGGCGGAGCATGGTGCAAATCCTCCGCAGTCAGAAACCGGCGACGTTGCTAGGCTGTGCGTTCAAGTACCCATCATGCAGGCACCAGCTGCAACATTATCACGTTAGAACATTAAGTCCCAAGAGAATCCTCTCGGTAAGCCATTTCATGTCACAACACATTGTATTGATACACATCCCTGAGGTCTGCCTACCAAGTATACAATCACAACCATTTGCCCTGAAACACATATACACTCCAAATGGTAGCCTACAAACTGCAGAACAATGGGTTTTGACCCTACTAACAACTACAATAGAAAGCTCCGATATCTGTTTGATCATCATCCGCTGGTTCCTTCTTGGCACGTGCAATTTCATAGCATCTAGCCCTGTCACCATCAGTCAAGTAAAGGGCTGAGTAGAACAGAATGATCATGTGATGGCCGGCTATGATGGAGGGCTCACTGAAGGTCTGATCCTCGCAGGCATGCTGCTGAACTCACTGTTTGTTGCCAGTGGATGGTAGAAAGTGCGGTGTGGCGTTATGGACATCTTATTCATCGAATACTCAATGTCATCGTCACTGTTCATATCTACTTCAAAGTGATCATCCAAGCTGCCCACATCCATTCCGGGTGCATCAATGTCGCCAAGCTCATCGTCATCCTCGTCGCTGTTGTTGTTACTGTATGTTGTCTTGACCAAGGACCAGAACTCAAAATTTGGGCGTATATATCTGCAAGGATACAATGGGTCATCAGGTAGGAAACACTAACAGACACTAATTACAAGCACAATAAGCTTCTGAGTAAAAACACAGTTCTGCTAATGCTGGTTGAGCTCATAATAAAGAGAGAAAAAAAGAGGACACAGCAATAGGAATTGAAATTTCTAGCAATTTCTGGTATACATGTTATAGCAACTGTTTAACAACAGTTTTATGAAGTTCAGGATTAAATAATATCCAAATAACCAAGAGCAAGCAATAGAACATAATGACACTACAACTGGCTAAAAAGGCACTTATTGACATATATTCAAACCTGTCGGACTCTTTAAGCAGATATGGGTCAAATGGGAAGAACATGTCAAGCCTATTAAGTCCTCCAAATGACTTCGATAGATCAGATTCAACTGCAACTTCATGTGTTGAATTCACAGATGCATGGAACAGACTCGCAGCCCTAGCCTGTCTCAAGAACTCATTCACTATTGAAGGCAAGCACACCTATAGCATCAAAAGGCATGCCAGTTACCATTATGTATTTATGTAAAGGCAAAATAAAAGTGCTGGCTGCTAAAAGATACAGTGAAAGTGGTAGGGAGTGTGATACAGACCTTTAATGGCTCCAATGGGTGGGCCAGGATATTCTGGATTCCCATTTGAAAAAGTTGACGTTTAAGATTTGGGTAGTCCATAATAGATCTTAACCGAAAGCATAGGACATACATCACAGCCTGCAGGTTAAGATACATGGCAGATAAAACATTCAGAAAGCATATGATGCTAGAAGGAACGGTGATTGAGCGATAACATGCATTTGACCAACTTATTCTCTTGCTGAGTTATAAAATATACATAGAGAATATGGCATAACAAACCTGGCAGCTAGCATAAAATAGTTGATGTTTTATAGGATTGGCTGTCACCCCTTTGTGACCACTATAGTCTTTACACCATTTCACTAACCTAAGCACAAACGTAACATAAATCTCAGATGTACAAATGCATAAAACATAGATACTGTGTGAGATGTTCAAAACAAATATTTTGTATGTTCAGAGAGCAGCAAACTAGCCCACCTTTCAAGTAAAGTAACAACTATATTTATGGAAATGAACCTTGCCCGGGACAGATAGCTTCCAACATATGAAACGGCAGACATTCTGCAAATAGGTTAACAAATGTTGTCATTGGCATTTCTTTAATCATCAATTCACACAAATTGTGTATTAGGTTAGCAACAAATCAATCTCAGAACAAAATATACTTGTTATTTTGATCATTGAATTTCCTCCAATGATTATATTTCTAAGCCCAGACTTTTTTTACCACCAGTACATTAAACTTTAGTGAAGATAGTATGTCAAAAATAAATTATCCACACAGCTATGATGTCAAAATCTCCTAACATGAGTAAGGCAACGTGTTAAAACAGAGCAAATAGTCAAGGCATGATTACAAGTTTACAGCATGCCATGGTCATTATTTAAGGTTCAAACACTAGTGCCTCCAATCACCTAGATACACGACAGAAAGTTTCCCTACTGGATGTAATTCTCGCATAGCAAAACAAGAGGATTACCTAGTTATTGCATCCTCCTTTTTGCCCTCGTCAGTAAAAATGTCAGTAAGAAAAACAGCAAAGCCATCACCACAGACCTCTGGATACAGGGAACAAGCATAAAACATGATAAACTGCAAAAGGAAAAACAAATGTGTCAATGCAAGAGGGCAAGGCAGAAAACAACTCAAAATACAAGTCGGGTACTAAACATTGTGAATCTACTTTAGTGGAGAAAAGGTTAATCCTTAACCTGCGCAAATTTGGATTTGTGCACCCTTAGCACATGTGATTTAAAAATAGCCTTCAAAGTGTCAAATTCCTGTCCAAGTCAAAGACAAAACATGAGCAATATCAAAACAGAAGTGCTTATATGTGTTTACTTATCATTCACTCGTAAGTCATGAACTACCATAAAATAGAACATTTCTCAATGGGTTGGGGTTAGTCTGGTGGTCCTGAGCTCCTGACAGTTTCTACTAGCCAGGTTAAGTATACAGGACCAAGACAAAGATCAAATTCCTCAGGGCCTATTTGTTTCTGCTTTATATTGAAGATTCTGGTTCAAAAAGCTGAAACTAAATAATTGGTGCTTTCTAAAAGCAGAAGTTAGAATCCAACCACATTTACACCAAAATCCTCAAGTGCATCCCACCAGCTTACAACTTTTAACAAACCACATCTACGGCTAGCTTTAAGAATCCAAAGCTTAAAGACATTGGATCAAACCATATTAAGACTAATAACCCTTAGTGAAAGAAGCTTTGGGTCAACAAACAAAGGCAGCAAAGAGAAGAGAAGCTTGAGCACAAAACATGATGCATCAGTAAGCTAGAAAAGGAGAGAAAGCTAAACAAACATCTCATCAGCAAGGTGATGATTGTTGCCGGTTACAGGATAGCCACTGTGTTAAGCTTCAAGCTGTCAGAGAAGCACATCCTGATATGTCATGAAGCTACTAGCCATTGTCAAAGAAGACACATCTAGGAAGCCAACACCTAATATCCTTGAAGGAAAGTTCAGTACATGACACAAAGTAGCTGATGTCCCCCTTTCTTTCTCCAATAACGCTTTATATAGGATCTGAGGGTCTAGTTCAACTCGACTCGTCAGATGGGTTCGGCGTTTTATAACCACATATAAATAAATCATAGCATCGTTTTCTCAAAAGGGATCAGCCCTGTGTTACTGCATACACATGTTACTGTGTTTTGGGTTCGGTGAGGGTAGCCAGGTTAACCTGAGGTCCCGAGCCATGGCAGTTGCACAAAATATTTTGTAGCAAATTTACAAGTGGGGAAACAAAGAAACCATGCATAACTAAAATTGCCATTAATAAATGACTGTAGCCCTTATTAACGTTTTCTGGCGATGTATCTATGTAGATCAGTACTATAACTATGTTTTCATATTCCCAAAATAGCATAAGTTAAACAAAAAGAGATCACAAATGAAGGTTCAGTTTTCGAGTTAAGATTCCAGCCATGTGCTCACCTTCGTTAGGCGATCAGAATCTTCTGCACATGACTTGAGGTGCTCGCACACAACAACCATTAAACCATCAAGTTTCTCGGCACACACATTTCCTCCAAAAAGGACCTAACCAATCAAAGTAAGCCTTAATTTACTCACAGTTAATTATGTAATGAAGTGTAGACATTTCTTATTAGAAGTACTCAATTAAAAGAACATTCTAAATATGACAAACCTTTGCTTCTTGACCAAGGTTATCTTCATCCTCATCCAAATCCTCAAGCTCCATGTCAAATATACCTTTGTTATGTTCATCTTGAAGAATATCCTCCCATGTTATATTAACCTGCACAATTCCAATCAATCAATAAGAGAAAAAAACCAGTTCCAAGATAGATTACCTAGCCAAACAAAAGGAAAGGAGCATACATCCAATTCTGTAAGTAGATAAACAACTTTCTCCAACAATGACGGTCCAATGATGTCCCAAACATCAGCATCAAGACCCAACATGCACTCGACAAATGATACCATCTTCTGCAAAGACAATCCCAGAAGGTAAGATTGATTGCTAATGAGCAGTGTAAGTTGTGCAGGTGTCAAAACTGCACATCAGGAGTGTATGGACATGGCATTGTTAAACAAACAGGCCTTCAGCAAGAAGACAAGTTTGTAAGATAGCAGACTGAAGAAAACATGTTGAGCACCTAAAAAAAGCATAAAATCAAATAGGTGCAACAGCACATAACTTTTACATTGGTGACATTAGTTTGCATCCAATTTTTTAGTTCACCTCCCCCAACCTTCTCCCGGCGGCCAACCCAATAAAGAATCAGAGGAAAGAAAGGAGCCAAGGACAAAAGCAGAGACATGGAGAGAGGTTATAGTTTTTTTCTGAACCATACACAAAATCAAATAGCTGGGACTATCTGTAAACAGACACAGTAGCTAATGAAAAATTAGAACAGCATACAGAAATGACACTTACAGCTTTGTTATCGAACAACTTTGGCATACTCCTATCTATTATATCCTTTAACATCCTTGGTGCTAAGGGCACGGTGTCAGAAATCACTTTCAAAGTCCCTCGCAACTGAGAGTAGATTTCTTCCTTCTTTTTAAGCCACCTTGGCTCCTCAATGTAACGAATAAGTGGTGCAGGTGGAGTGAAATTATTCACAAGCATCTGCAAACATTCTCTGAGGTACTGGTCTGCCACAGCAGCCTACAGAAACACAGATCAATCAGGAAAAAGCCACATACACAAATGCAGAAAACTCTTATACAATTGAGGAAGTATACCAATCTGGTTATTAAATCCAAAAGCGCATCCCTTGTGAAGCTGTTTAAGTACCAGACGCACATGGTAAATATCTGAAAAAAATTAATTTTAGTATCATTTCCTTCACTCAATAAAAGTAAAGGAATGAGCACTCTGGATTACATTACATTGTGTAGAAGTGCGTGATGATACGTGATGTCTATCTTGGACACTGCTTCTGAAAGTGCCCCCAAAAAAACCTGGAAAAAAGTAGGACATAAGCATGAAACAGAACTAACAAATCGTGTGGAAAGGTGGAGAAGTTAAAATAGGGTTAAGCGTTAAAAACTTACAACAAACTGAGCCTCCTCATCACTATCCCTTTTCTTGGTAGGGTCTAGAAGGCCAAGCAGCTGATCATAATGATCTTTGTACCCTAGGTCAATTAAAAATGGATCCTAAATGATAGGTCAACATGTTAATACCTTTACATTGTACTATTCTTCTATAAGTAACTCAGGAATTCATTACAGTAGACAATAGAATTTTGCTCTGAAGTTTTCATAAATCCTTGTTTGGTTGTCATCAATAGCAAAATGAAAAATGGAATGAATTCCTTAATGTAGGGGACTGAGTAAAGGCAGTGCACTCAAATCAGCAGACTGAGCTCAGACAAGAAAGGCAAATTTTACACGACATACACTGTTGCTAAATAATTTATGTATCTTGGTTCTATTTGGTGAGTCTTTTAAATGACAAGGCATTACCCCAGTCTCCGTGAAGAACATAGCTACAAGAAGCAAAAGGAACACGACTATTACCTACTCTCTAAGAAAGGCAAACAACCACTGCAGGTAATTTCATTTGTCCACCTGTTGAAACATGTATTGTGTACAGGCTTCCCTAATATAGTAGTTTTGAGGTGTAAGAAGCCGAAGAGTCCTGCATTTGCTAATTAAAACACCTGCAATTTGAAAATGATCACCTTTCAATTTCCCTAACTCCACACCCCACATGCATCTGGCGAATTTGGCCATGTCTTCACCAGCAAGCTTTAGTTTCAAACTTGGAATATAAAGTTCACTGCAAGTCTCAGTTTTGTTCTGGAGAATATGTTTTCCATAACACGATAAGTGAATGCATTATTACTCTTGTTATTCATACTGCAAAACTTTAATGTTTAACAAATCTATCAACAGAAACTAGCTAATTTGGACCAGAGATCTGCATAACTGAAATCAAGGAATCAGTCATTAGCACTCAATGGCATTAGGGTGGCTCGATGGTTAGTCACCTACTCTTTGCAGATGATAGCCTGCTCTCCCTCCTCTGGAACAGCAGTAACTCTGATAGCCTATAATCATCATGGATGCTTTATAGGACTGCACCTATAGTCATGATTTGGGAAATTTGATAGCATACTGCACTTCTTCTCTATATCACATTCTAACGTCCTAAATCCTAAGGAGCCTTGGTTGGTGTACAAGAAGAGCTAGTATATTGCATTTGAATTTATAGTCCAAGTTCAGGGGGCGCACAGCACAATTTACTTGCCAAGCTCCAAAATGAATGCTCAGTAATTGAAGCAATAAAGTAAAGCAAAGAAAGATTGAAGCTACAGAGTCTTAAATACTCCCAGCATCCAAGCCCAACAAGAATACTGATCATCACTCAATCATTCAAAGCAAATAGTCACCGAAATCAATGTCCAGTCACATTGCACGGCGACGAGCTAAGGATGGCGGAAGGTCCGTACCATCCGCACCGCCTGCAGCACCTTCTCGACATGCCTGAACGCCTCCGCGTCGCTGGTGGCAGTCACCTCCATATCGTCGTAGTCCTGCTCCGCCCCCATCGCCAGCTGCCCCCAACGCCTCCTGACAGGAAAAATCTCAGCGATGGAACCTGCAGAAACCACAGACCGAATCAGGATGAATCCGGGGAAGGAGTGGGGGGAATCGGGGACGAGGCGATCGGGGATACTTACCTGCTGTCTGTGAGGAGGGCGGCTGGTGGCTGGTGGCTGGCGGCTGGCGGCCGGCGGCGGCGTGGCGGGAGCGGGAGGTCTAGGGTTTTTTGCGGAGCGAGTGAGAGGAGGAGCGCGTGTGGAAGGGGACGCAAAGTTTATTGTTTCGTGGGCAGTGAAACGCGTCGTCGTCGTCGGGCGGTCGGGGGGCGGCGGTTCGGTTCCGATTCGCGGATCGTGGACGGGTGGCTGATCGTGTACGGGCCGGGAGAACCAACCGGCCCATCATCACATAACTTGTTCGGAAAAGTTAACGGGACGGGACACGAAGGTCACGCCGTTTTTCTTCCGCCGGGCAACCGCCTTCCGCCGCGGGGCCCACCGGCCTCACGGGCCAGGTCCCGTCTGGCCTTCTCCACCCTTTTCTGTAGTCGCTTCCGTCGTCTATCCGATCCCTATTAATTAATCTCCCAATCCAATCCCCTCGAAGGAATTCTCCAGCTACTATCGAAACAAACAAGCCTCTCTCCAGGTCCTCCAAGGTATGAGGGTTCTCCACCCGTCTCGTATGATTTCTCTGTTCGCGTTCGACCCGTCTCGTACGATTTCTCTGTTCGTGTTCGTCGGCTCGTCGCCGATCTGTTTCATTATTAGGTCTGGTTCGTCGACTCGTCGCCGATCTGTTTCATTGTTAGGTGTGGTTCGGTAGTCAGGCGACAAGCGACACTATTAATTTCTCGCCGATCTGTAGTCGATTTGATTTGCGGGTAGGGGTGGCTGGTTGGAATCACGTGGTTTACAATTGTTGGTTCGATTCTTCTAGCCAGTTGCCTCTATTTAGAGGGAATACTTGATTCCTATCTGTTCTTTAGTTATAATTTCTTCTAGATTTCATTTAGATTGGTTCATATGCATGATATATGACTTGTGCTCGTTATGCCTTATGGTGGTCACTGATTGATGTGGATAAGTTAGAGGATACTTGATTCCTATTTGCTCTTTAGTTATAATATCATTTAGATTGGATTATATGGATGATTTCTGCTCGCATGCCTTGTGAGGATCACTGATTGATGTGGATAAGTTAGTTTATCATTGATGATATGTCATGGTTCATGTAGATACTGCTGCACAATTGCATCCTGAATGTGCTGCTTATATGGATTGAGTTTTGCTAGTACACAATCAGTTCATGTATCATCTGCTGCCAAATGTGTACCTGATAGTTTTAAGGTTCATACATGCTTATGGTGCTGCTGGTGCTTGTTATTATAATAAGCCACAAATTTAGTTGTCTACTCTATCGTACAGTGTATGATGCTGAGCAGCTAATATCATGGGATTATATTTTTATCTTTCTGTTCAGAAGATTGGTTTAGAATTGTTGGTTTGATTCGTCTAGCAAGATGCAGAGGGATACTTGATTCCTATTTGCTCTTCAGTAACAATTTCATCTAGATTAGTTTATATATGGATGATGGATGATGTTACTTTCTCATATGCCTTATGGCGATCACTGATTGTTGTGTATAAGTTAGTTCATCGTGGATGATTTGTCATGGCTCATGTAAGTAGCTCACAATCAGCATTACTGAATATGTTACCCTTGTAGACTGAGTTTTGCTAAATTGTCGTACCCAGCCAGTCCATGTATCATTTGTTGCCAAATTTGTACCTGGAAGTTCAAATTTAGTTGTCTACAAATTTAGCTGTCTGCACTATATCCTACAGTTTCTGGTGCTGAGCTGATTCATGGGATTTTCTGCTCAGATTTGACCAGTTTCAGTACAACAATTTTCTGTATGATCCAAAGTTATGTATTATGTTGGCTTACCCTGCTTTTGATTGTTGCATTTGCAGATGCAGATCTTCGTTAAGACCCTTACAGGCAAGACCATCACCCTAGAGGTTGAGTCCTCGGACACCATTGACAATGTCAAGGCTAAGATCCAGGACAAGGAAGGCATTCCTCCAGACCAGCAGAGGCTCATCTTTGCCGGCAAGCAGCTTGAGGACGGCCGCACCCTTGCTGACTACAACATCCAGAAGGAGTCCACCCTCCATCTGGTGCTCAGGCTCAGGGGAGGCATGCAGATCTTCGTCAAGACCCTCACTGGTAAGACCATCACGCTTGAGGTCGAGTCTTCTGACACGATCGACAACGTGAAGGCCAAGATCCAGGACAAGGAGGGCATCCCACCGGACCAGCAGCGTCTCATCTTTGCTGGCAAGCAGCTCGAGGATGGCCGTACCCTCGCCGATTACAACATCCAGAAGGAGTCGACGCTCCACCTTGTGCTCAGGCTCAGGGGTGGCATGCAGATTTTCGTCAAGACCCTCACCGGCAAGACTATCACTCTGGAGGTTGAGTTGTCTGACACCATTGATAATGTGAAGGCCAAGATTCAGGACAAGGAGGGCATCCCCCCGGACCAGCAGCGTCTCATCTTTGCTGGCAAGCAGCTGGAGGACGGCCATACCCTTGCTGATTATAACATCCAGAAGGAGTCGACACTTCACTTGGTGCTCCGCCTGCGTGGTGGTATGCAGATATTCGTCAAGACCCTCACCGGCAAGACCATCACCCTGGAGGTGGAGTCTTCTGACACCATCGACAATGTGAAGGCGAAGATCCAGGACAAGGAGGGCATTCCCCCAGACCAGCAGCGGCTGATATTTGCTGGCAAGCAGCTGGAGGATGGCCACACCCTGGCTGACTATAACATCCAGAAGGAATCCACCCTCCACTTGGTGCTCCGCCTTCGTGGTGGCCAGTAAGTCTGGCTGGTCCTTGTCGTCCCTGGGTTCATAAGCCTGGTGATGTTTCCCCAATGAACTTATGTGCTCTGTTTTGTTGCTGAGTCGTGTCCTCTTGTAATCCTGTCAGATGCAGTCCTATGCTATGCCTGGTTGTGTCTGAACGTTTGCTGCTGTGCAGCACCTTCGGTTGAACTATCTGTGTTGAAATAAGTGAACCCAGAACGTGTCTTATGTGTTTGTTGATCGATGGTTTCTGGATATATCATTGGTATGCTCATGTTTGTTAGAACTTGGTGCGCTTGTATTGTGACGCTCGATTCATGCCTGGGAATAGAATGTTTCAGTTGGTCATGCTGGATGCACTGGTTTTATAGTTTGATATAATTATTATCAGTCTTGGATTGTTCATTTGCAATTTGTGCCTGTTTGTTTGGTTTAATCTGTTGTCGGATTGGAGACTATACTGAAGAACGAACTTTAAACATGGCTATCTGTATATAATATACTAGAACAAGCGTTATTTATATCTGAATATGACTGATCTTTTTTTTATGATTAGCTTCAGGTTTTTTCGTTGTTTGACTGCTTGTCATTTCCATTGTCGACAGGAGAAGCACATCACTTGTCGACAGGAGAAGCACATCAAAATGTTTTTTTTACTAGAGTTCAGATAAGACTAGGGAGAGCGATTAGCTCCCCGTACTGGGTATGGTTCCATTGCTAGATTCTAAATCAATGTTATACTGATCCAGTGATCATAGACATGCTTCCCTAAATGCTATACATGTCCTTTCTGTAGCCAATTTGCAATATGTGGAAACGACATGCCACTTGCAGGGCTGCATCATACGAAGGTCATGTCATGTTATTGGTAAAGGAAACCACCAATTGACAGACAAAAAATGACATACGCATGTGTCGACAGCAAGTGTGTAGTCTGATCTCTGATGTACATTTTAATTACCCGTTAGCGACGGGGGCTTGCGAAATTCAATTCTCTTTTCACCCCTGTAGCATTGAACTGGATACGTTTGCATGCTTATGCAGCGCATTGCATTTTTACTTTTTTTTTTTTCTAGATAGATACAGTTTGATGTACCACTTATACTAGTCTATGATCAATGATCATCATTCTATTATTATCAGCCATGCACCAAAGAGCAGCTTGCAGCTACGTATATTAAAACTTGAAGGGATCTCAACCGGTCAACCTAGAATTGTAGGACGAACAGACAGAGCATCTGATCATAGATGACATCAGGCATCAGCCTCCGCTACTGACGATGCCGTCGAAGATTTCGGATGGTGTTGTGGTTCATGACTTCGTGCCAGCGCAGCGTGCGGTCCTCGGCCATGAGATCATGGCCATGGTCATGAGCTCCTGCAGTTCTGCTGAAACAAACGAAGGAAAAGCTGACGGGATAGCCAAGACGGGACTGATAATCTGATCCTGATGTGGAATAAAACCGAGTATTGTTTGGCCGATGCTGGTGCAGGGCTTGGAAGAATCGCGTGCCATGCCGCTATGAGAGCTCTCCGCTTTGTTGATTCCACCTGAGCTCCCGGGCATTCTTTCTTCTTTTTAAAGGGCTTTTGATTTTTTTTGCTCCATCGTCGCTCAAGAAGTCAGCCGCGTGTTAAATCATGATGATGATGGAAGTGGCATCCTGTGTTTCTGTAATTGCTTGGGGTTTTGTCTTGTGATAGTACATGAGCAACCAACTGGCATAATGTGGCGCAGATCTACTAGAAGTAGCCACCGCCGTTGGGCGCCGTTGCCGTCGCGGATGGAGGCGCAGCCGCGCAGGCCGGCGCTTCCTGAATCCTGGCTCGTCCAGTGGGCTATGGGCGCATTGGTGAAACTTTCCTTAGGTCATTATGGGCCACACAGGGTGGCTTCGGCTCCTATTGGGCTGGCCCATTAGAAAGGGTGTCCACAACACCATTGCGACTGAAAGCCTGAGATATTATAGGTAGCTTAGCCCACGAGAAAATAAAGAGAGTATTCATAATGGTAAACAATCTAAAAAAAAAAGAATCTAATGGTATATAAGCACCAAACAACCTGATCATTATGTGATTTTTTTCAGGATTTCTGA
Source organism: Bothriochloa decipiens (assembly GCA_023333625.1). NCBI lineage: Eukaryota > Viridiplantae > Streptophyta > Magnoliopsida > Poales > Poaceae > Bothriochloa > Bothriochloa decipiens. The sequence continues at coordinate 6,992,912 of CM041638.1, forward strand.
TCCAATATGCCTATCCGATGACCGTGAACCATATTATTGCATTGTCTTGGTCTAGCAAAAGAAAAAAAAAAGAAAAATCTGAGAGTCTTGGTCTCAACACAAAGCTCGAAGAGGTCTAATATCAACCACCTCCAAATAATTCAGAATTTTTTAATGCTTTTTTGCTCTTGAATAAATCATTTTTTATAGTTTTTTATTAATACAATAATTATATGTTTGCTTAATTTTATAGTAAAGGATGCCAAAATTTATAATACCAAATGAGTACACCACAAAATATATTTTGGTAATTTATTTATTTTGTGTCATAAAGAATTATGTTCTTTTTCTATAAATGTAGTTAAATATATAAGTTTTTTTTGACTTTATGTTGATTTTAGAAATTATTTTATTGAGAGTCGGAGATAGCTTTTATTTATCAATTATCATGTTTTCAAAATATCAGGTCACGCATTGATTGGTGGAGGCATCACCACAACGGGGCCAATGTCGTCGTCTTTCCTAAATAAACGGGCAACAAACCCCAGACGGCGTGAGCATGGTCATATCTCTTTCGAAGAAAATCAACAAATTGTGCGGTGGGGACGAACTCCACGACACCGCGACGCAACCGCCTCTCTCCGCGCGCCCACTGCCTCACGGGACCCGTCTGGGTCTTGGCCGTCTCCGCCCCCTCCCATGTATAAATTGGCACCACCGCCGCTGCCCCGCAGCCTCGCTTCCTCATCCATCTAATCCCCTCGAAGAAATTCTCGATCGAGTTCGTCTCTCCCGATACTCTCAAGGTATGCCAGCTCTTGATCGCTCTCGTATGATTTCCCTGTTTTTGGATCTGTTTAGATGGCTAGGTCAGTAGGTCCTGGGGCTTATCCGCGGGCTGTGATGATGCTATAGACGTTGATTCGCGGTTAGTGGTGTAGATCTGTGGGATGTGATGAGGTTATTTGTGTTGATTGATATGTGCGCGCGATTTTTCATGTTTACAGTTCTAGCACAGGCAGATATGATATGGTTCACAGTTAGGGTTGGGCTGATACCGAGTCATCTTGCTGCCGTACCTGCGTTTTATTGTTGGGTCACGATTGCAGTTAGGGTTGGGCTGATACGAGTCATCTTGCTGCCGTACCTGCGTTTTATCGTTGGGTCACGATTGGGTCATGTGATTTTGTTTAGATTGTTGAATCGATTCATCTGGATGTGATACTGTGTTTTATTGTCATCACATATGTTGATACTGCTGCACAATTGCTTAACCTGAACCTCTACGTCACTCATAGCTTTTTGCTAAATTGTTGTAGCCCTGTAATTTATTGTATTTCAAAGTGTTATTGTTCTGGTACTTGCTAGGATGATTTGCTTCAAATTTAGTTGTCTAAATCCTACAACATAGGATGTGGAGTAGGTCACTGCCATACCTGTGCTGTATTGTTGGATCACGATTGTATGTGATTTGATTTAGATTGTTGGTTTGATTTATCTAGATCCTTCTGTTCAGAGGGATGCTTCCTGATTGCTGGTTGTTACTCATATAATTTCATCAGACTAGTGGCTTATGCTCATTCGTGTGATGTGGATTTTGAGCTTTTGTTTGGTTGCTAACCAAAGCATCCCCATGCCTCTGATGATTCATTGTAGAATTAAATAGTTTCATTATTTCTATGTCATTGTGTATGTTGATGCTGCTGCACAACTGCGTAATTGCTTAATTGGATTCTCCTATATGTCACTCATGTAGCCCTTTTTGCTAAATTGTTGTATCCCCATGTATCATGTGTTCCAATTTTTTTACGGTACTTGAAAGCATATTATAGTTCTGATACCTGCTAGTATGATTTGCTTCAAATTTAGTTGTCTATTCTACAACATTGGATGTGTTGTTAATACTCATGGGATTTTCATTGATTCTTTTCTGTTCAAATTTAATTGGTTTCCATATAGAAATTTTCTGTGTCCTTAGCAATACTGTTTTTATGCTTACCTGGCTTCTGTTCCTTTGCAGATGCAGATCTTTGTTAAGACCCTCACCGGCAAGACCATCACCCTCGAGGTTGAGTCCTCGGACACCATTGACAACGTCAAGGCTAAGATCCAGGACAAGGAAGGCATTCCTCCAGACCAGCAGAGGCTCATCTTTGCCGGCAAGCAGCTTGAGGACGGCCGCACCCTTGCTGACTACAACATCCAGAAGGAGTCCACCCTCCATCTGGTGCTCAGGCTCAGGGGAGGCATGCAGATCTTCGTCAAGACCCTCACTGGCAAGACCATCACACTTGAGGTCGAGTCTTCTGACACGATCGACAACGTGAAGGCCAAGATCCAGGACAAGGAGGGCATTCCACCGGACCAGCAGCGTCTCATCTTTGCTGGCAAGCAGCTGGAGGATGGCCGCACCCTTGCTGACTACAACATCCAGAAGGAGTCCACCCTTCACCTTGTGCTCAGGCTCAGGGGTGGTATGCAGATCTTTGTGAAGACCCTCACCGGCAAGACCATCACACTGGAGGTTGAGTCGTCGGACACCATTGACAATGTGAAGGCCAAGATCCAGGATAAGGAGGGCATCCCGCCGGACCAGCAGCGGCTCATCTTTGCTGGCAAGCAGCTTGAGGATGGTCGCACCCTTGCCGACTACAACATCCAGAAGGAATCCACCCTTCACCTTGTGCTCCGTCTGCGTGGTGGTATGCAGATCTTCGTGAAGACCCTCACTGGCAAGACCATCACTCTGGAGGTTGAGTCATCTGACACCATTGACAATGTGAAGGCCAAGATTCAGGACAAGGAGGGCATCCCCCCGGACCAGCAACGTCTCATCTTCGCTGGCAAGCAGCTGGAGGATGGCCGCACTTTGGCGGACTACAACATCCAGAAGGAGTCCACCCTCCACCTGGTGCTCCGCCTCCGTGGTGGCCAGTAAGTCCTGCTGGGCTATGTCGTCCCTGGGTTCACAAGTATGGTGCTGGTGCCTTGTCGGTTGGGGGACTGTCTGTCTTCGTGTCCTGTGGTGGAGTGTGGTGGAGTCCTGGTCTGAGTCTTGTCTCATGTTTGCCTGTCTGATGCAGTCCCTATGTTTGAGTCCTATGTTGTTTGGTTATTTGTGAACACTTGCTGCTGTGCAGCAGTTTGGTCGAATTATGCAATGAAGAATAAGTGAACCCTGAAGTTGTGGCTATCACATCAGGCTATGTTTGTTCATGGTTTCTGGATATATCCTTGTTATTTGCTATGCTCATGCTTGTGAGGTGGATGTTTCTTTGTGGCTATCTGATCTTTTCTTGGTGTTGCTATAGTAATTCTACTTGTAATGCTGGGTTTAAGCCTGGGGATAGCATATTATGCAATTCTGGTACAGAAACCTCCGTTGGTCATACCGGGTGCTTTGGATTTAGATTGAGATATATTCACTGTACAGCAATCTTGTGTTGATATGCATATATGTGCCTACTTGGTTCGTAAAGGTGTATTTAGATTAGAGGATGAATAGAGAAAGAAAAGAAATTTAAAACATGGCTAGTTATATATATTTGGGATCTGTAGAAACAAAAAAAAAATGCTTGCTTAACGTGCACCAATTTCTGTAGCCAATTTTCAATTTTCAATTTATACAAACGAAATTGTCTGCACTTCCTGCATCTGAAGCAAGCCGTGGCTTCAGGTTCAAAAAAAAAAAAAGGCGTGAAAGATGATAGCAAGTCTGAATGGATCCTGATCAAGTTCCAACTCCTTGGCCGGCTACGCAGAGTTCAGTTCAAGTGCACGTGGGCTCATGCAAAGCCCAGCACGCACATTGCTCGTACACGGTACACGCTCGATCCCATCCATCCATCTGTCCCCGGGACGGATCATGAAGCCTTTGGCGTGCTCTCCCCGCCGTCGCCTTTGGGTTCAGTCAGGTCAATGCGCATGCCGGCATGCGAGAAAGCTCGAAGCTAGTTCCCTGGGCCCTGGCCCTGCCGCGATCACGGGCTCGCCGCGCCGCGCCGCCCGCCTGGTCCTCGGCGGATCGGCGCTAGGGGCAGGGTCGGTTTCACCCGGCAAAATGAGGCAATCGGGGTAATAAAGCTACCGGACACCACTGGCACCACGCAGCACCTCCTGTTAGTAAGCACTCAACATGGGTGATGAAGACTAGCAGAGCTAGCTTTTGAGACTTTTGGAGGACTCGGGTGCTTGATCTTTGGACCAGGAGTACCACCACATGGGAGATGCACCATGTGTTGTTTTTGTGACCATTTTGGGTACGTGTTTTTTTTACAAGCAATTTCGAAAGGGGTGTAACCAGCTAGATGTGTACCAAAGCACAAGTGTGTAAAACAAGCCTGCAATGTGTTTGTTTTTTGTGGTTTTTTTTGGAGTCTTTTTAGAAGCATTTTCGAAAGGGAAGTAACTAGAGGTGTGTACTAAAGTACAAGTAATACAATCCTGCAAGTTACATTAACTCAACAGTGTATTGCCGGGTGGACGTGCATGCATGATGACCACTTTCCTCTAAAACAGGACTAGAATAAATGAATTATTAAAGAGCCACCATAAAGTAACTGTGATCATGGTGGATCCAAGTTAAAAGGCCACTAACGCCACCTCTGCTAGAACCACGGTTGATCTTTGCCTATCAACAAAATTTTTCAAAGGAAAAAAAAAAAAAACCATTGATGTCATCTGACCACATGGAACTAGGCTAGCTCCCTCATGGACTCATGGTTGTGTGATACAGTTGTCTTATACATGACAATCGACATGATAACTGACATCACAATGTTTGTCTTTTGTTAAACATATTTTGTCTAAAAGCTTATAGTGTGCGCGTTGTGTATGCACACTACAATCAACAATGCAAGAGACAAGAAAATAAATTGATAAGAAGCCCCAACAAATAACTATGTTTGCCTGTTTTCCATTTAATGTTTAGCTGTTCAAATAAATAATTGCAGTTTGACCAAAGTCCAGTAGAAAATATGTGTTTCTACTTGTGATACTAACCACTCATTTTATACTCTGTGTATGTGCACTATGAAATAACGATAGAACCTCCCTCTACATATGTTCAATTTCCATAAGAAAAGTAACTACAAGTGTAACAATACATATAAATGTGTGAGTTCAAGTTGGAAGTTCATTCGCCTGTGAACACTAATTTCCGAGGAAAAACTCAAAAAACATTGTTTTTTGAATGTCACCGGAGGGGGGGGGGGGCGTTCCTCACCTGAATATGTGTGTGTGTATATATATATATTGGTCCAAAATGGCCCATTGGATAATACAAAGTTTTTGTGTACAACACCCAAGCATAAGGGCGAAAAATAGAGAAAAAACAGCAGCAGCAACGGAGCTCTCGCTGAATCCTCGTGGACAGTTTGGACTAGGTGGTTTGCCGGTCGTCGCCACACGCCGCGAAGCCTTACAGACTCGCCCGCGACGACGGGAGGCGCGCACCGACCGTCGGTCGCCGCCACACGCCGCGGAGCCTTACGGACTCGCCCGCGACGACGGGAGGCGCGCACCGACCGTCGGTCGCACGCTGGTCACCGCCACACGTCGTGGAGCCTTACGGGCTCGCCCGCGACGATGGGAGGTGCGCACCAACCGCACCGGTCGCCGCCACACGCCGCGGAACCGTACGGACTCGCCCACGACGATGGGAGGCGCGCACCGACCGCGTCGGTCGCCGCCACACGCCGCGGAGCCGTACGGACTCGCCCGCGACGACGGGAGGCCGCACCGGTCGCCGCCACACGCCGCGGAGCCATACGGAATCGCCCACGATGACGGGAGGCACGCACCGACCGTGCTGGTCGCCGCCACACGTCGCGGAGCCTTACGGACTCGCCCGCGATGACAGGAGGCGCGCACCGACCGCGCCGGTCGCCGCCACACACCGCAGAGCCGTGCAGAACCGCCCTCGCCGTAGGAAAAGTGACATCACGGCTGAAACGAAATCCAATAGCGACGCCTCCAGGAAGGGAATGACGCCGATAGTGCCACCGCCGCTCGTCCAAGATTGGACCGGGTTTTCACCCATGGAAGACGTGCTGGGGGGAATACGACGCCCTCAAGAGGGAAAGCGACGCCCACGTCACCGTCGTTAAGGCTTTTGCCCAAGGCGCCCCCAGCACAATTGTCAGGCCAGGATGCTGATCCCAAGCTCGCTGGCACCACCGTCGTTGCCGCCCTGATGTTCCACGGTAGCCCTCCTGAGGGGCATCAGCGCGCCGGCTGCGTTCGCAGCCGCATAGCTGCGTCGACCGCCACTCCCTCTGAACGGGCCACGCACGGAGGCACTCCGAAGCCGCTGCTGGCCACCGTCGCCGGCTCCAGCACCCGCTACCGATGCTGCCGGTCTTCGCCATCCACCGCCGTGAGCGAGTACCCCACCAGTGGACACCGCCCCCAGCCCTGAGGGCGCCAAAACCGGCCGCCAGGGCCGCCATCACTGCCGCCACGCCTGCGCAAGCGCCCTAAGCCCTGGCCCACCAGGGCTGTGCACCTCCGCTCGGGAGCACCAGCCTGGACCGCAACAGCGCAGGGCGCCGCCGCACGCAGGGCCTAAGGCCCCGAACCCCACAGTAGTTCTCCACCGCTCGGGAGCACCGCCACGGGGCTAGGTTCCGGCCCCAGGCCAACCCCCACAAAGGTGAAGGGGAGGTGGAGCCGCCAGATCCGCCGCTAAGGTGGCCTGATCCAGCCATCCGGCGTTGCTTGGTCGCTGGAGAAGGAGAAGAGGGGAGGGGAGAAAGAAGTTGCGGGCGTCGGGCCACCTGCGGACGCGCGACGCATGGCGGCGTCGACCCTTGGCCATGCACCGCCGTGCAGGACGAAGGGGTGGGGCTGCCAGATCCGGTCCCATGGAGCACAGACCCGGCCGCCCCGCCGAGCTTCCTTGCCGGAGAAGGAGAGGTGGAGGGGGGTGTTGCGGACGACGACCCGAACGCCGAGCACTAGCCCCGCACTGCGCGCTCGCGACGAACTTGGGGAAAATCCTCACCGCCGCCGTCACCAGGGCCGCGCGGGGCTTCCCGGCAGCGCCCTCTGGCAGCGGCGAGGGGGATGGAGAGGTGGTGTGGGGCGGCGGCGGCAGCTAGCGTTTGCCGCCGCCCGAGTCGCCCGTGCGGGGGTGGGCGACGCGGGGCTTACACGGTCCATTGTTATCGTGTCGTGTGACAACATGAAACTAGACCGGCTCCGTCATGGTTGTCTGATACAGTAGTCTATACATGATGATCGTCATCGCAATGTTTGTCCTTTGCTATAACAATTTTGACTAAATACTCGTAGTATGTCATTGTGTATGCACACACGACAATTCTTTCGCCCCACAAGAGACAAGAAAATAAATTGATAAAGAAGTCCCAACAAATAACTACATTCGTCCATCTTCTATTTAATCTGTTTGAATAAATAATTATAGTTCGACTGAAATCCAATGAAATATGTGTTTCCACTCGTGTTATTTCCTTCTCTATTAATTAAAACAGGCTCCAGTTAGGAAAGCCAACTGTCCCTTTACACGTTGGCTAGATGATTGTCAGGTTCACGCATGCACAAATACAAGAGCAACTCCAACGGTTTCGTAAATAGGCTTTATATTTCTGTTTTTGTAAAAAAATTCTACAAAACTTCTATCCAACGGTTTTACAAATGAGCTTTGTATTTTTGTTAACTTAGTAAAATTCTAGGATGGATCGGCATATATGCAAGCTCACGATCGGCTTGGCATTCCGTCTCGCGCACTACTCCCGCATTTGCAAATACATTATTATTAGATAACAATGTATTATAGATATCGTTTTATCACTCACTTATACTTTATTATACGTATTGAAATAACTAAAAATAAAAGGGAGAATTGGCCACAAGACATGCAAAGTGACCCCCATATGCCAATGGACATATAAAATGGGACGATTTGCTGGTGGACACTACAGTTTAGTGCCAATTTGCTGGAAGACACTGGTCCGATTAAAATAATATTATTTGATTGAGAAGGAGAGAGAGAAAGATGGCCAATTGTCCAAATTGCCCTTGTCCCCGCCGATCAGCCCATTCTTCTCTCTTCTCTCCCTGCTTCTCTTTCTCCGTGACGGTGTCGCGCCGCCGCGCGTGCCCGGGGCAGGACAGAGCTCGTGCAGCGGCGCGACGGACCGGTGCAGGACAGAGCTCGTGCAGCGGCGTGATAGACCAGGGCAGGCCGCGCGCCCGCGCTAGGATACGGCGGCGGCAAACCAGGCCGCGCGCCCGCGCTGGCGGCAGCACAGGCCACGTGGCCGCGCTGGACGCGGCGGCGGCGACTGTAACAGAACCGCCCAATTTATATAAGTTTAAGTCCAAATTAACCTGCCGAGACAGCTTAAGTTGCACCTAAGCCCATACAAACCCGGTAGTCCATGAAATCACGAAGGATTTTAAACCAACTTACAACCATGATCGCAGAGATTGAGTAACCACAATCCGCATGTTACATAAAGTTTCACAAATAGCTCCAATACATCGGGGTTTATTTAGGATATTACAATACCTTTTTAAATAAGAAGTAGCGGAAGCAGAGTACTTTAAAACGCTCACACTTCACTTTTTATTTAAATACAGTGCTATCCCATCGTTAAATCCAATAAAAGCATCTGAGAGAAAATATAGGAGATGACAGTGCCTGCGGTATAGTCATTACCAATAAAGGGATGGGAGCTCATCATGCAGTCACATCAACCTAAATAAACACCTGCAACAAGTGGGAATAAAACCCTGATACGAGGATATAACCAGCTAGACTACCCATCAGGAGTAAAATAAAAAGACTCTCAAGGATATGCAAGGCTTATTTGGTGGAGTTCAGGGGATAGCATAATTTTTGCGAAAAGAGCATTACTTATAGTAAATCCTTACTTTCATTCTTTTAGTCAATATTTTAGCATCTAGTTTTAGTGAAGCCTATGATTACTAGGTTAGCACCTAGTCTATATCCATCACATGATTAAGATTAAACAATCAACAGTAACCATATCAGGCTTAGCATTTTCATCATTATTCTTAATAACCACAATACATCATCGAGACCACTATCTAGGAGTGATGGCGATTCGAATTGATTCCTACTCAGCTGAGGGGGTATTCCCCACACAAACCCAGACATACCGTGCGAAGGCACCTTAGGTCACCGTTGGTATTGTTCGGGTAAATTCCTGGGATCGCTATGGATCATTCTATACCCAGAAGTTATCCAGTGCCAGGTAGATCAAGACATGTCTGCCCACGGTACAACGCCAGGTAGCTCAGAACACTCTTGCCCACGGTCCACCCGGGCCTCTGACCACTCCCTCTTCCTTCGATGTTATGGTTACATTTTGGTCACCGGCCCAAACAGAGCTACTAAGCTTCGCGATCGGAACGACTTATCCTTCCAGCTAAATGTGGGGCATGCGTTTAACATGACTCGGGGGCCAACAACGATACCGTCCTTAAGCAACACCACGAGGATAGATAAGCATCCAAGACCTCCATGCCTTGTTGCGTCTCTATCACAACCCGTCGGGTCTCCAATTATCCATTATCACATGGTTATTTTCCACGATAGCAAAATATAGCCAACTGTGACCAAGATGTCCACCTATATCTTGCAGGTGATAGGAATCACCTAACTCCTACCGGTCTAAGCATGGCTAAGCATAGATCATTATACCAAAACTAGTAAGGATTCAGATATTTATCCATAGTGGACAAGGTAGGAAGTATGCATAAACGGTTTCACCCAACTCCTAGCAACCTAATGCACAATACAAGATTATAATCAAAGTGTATTTTATAAAAGAGAGGGTAGGAGGCTTATAATGCTCCGGGGCTTGCCTTTCTCCAAAGCACTAGAGTGGTAGTTAGTTCACTCAGGTCGATCCCTTCCGGCTCCTTTCCAGGAAACTCCACCGCGAGCACCTCCTGTTGCTCTTCCTTAAGATCCACGAACATCGTGACTCATGCTTGCTCCCATGATCCTGTATGATGCATATGCGTATGTATAAATACGACGAATGCTCATGGAATGACGATGATGCATGATGATGATGAATGAATGAATGCGTGGTCATGTGGTAGGTGATAGAATGCACACGATATGTCGGCACTACTTAGAGAACCCCAAACCAGCTTTCAGCAACCCACCAGCAATTATCTTGGATAAAGCAAAAAGATCATCATAGTTACATGTCATGACATCACAAAGGCCCTAATCCGACACTCAATTAAACTAGGGTAGAACTAGAACACCTATTTATACTACTTGGAAAAATCTACAAAAATTACATAAGCTTAGGCATGTTAAAAAAAGTCTACTGTAAAACTTTTTAGCGTAAAATAGTAAGTATTTTATATATATAAAAAACACAATGTAGTAACAGTAATCGGACATAAAATACTTTGTACTATGAAACATGTCAAACAGTATATTTCATAGCATAACTAGCTCCTATTTAACCCTAAAATAGCCTACAAAAATTATCAAGCAATTATATCACTTAATTATTTAATTATGAATTTCTTAATGCCTTAGCAAAACTAGCACCCTAAAAAGATAGAGCAAATTTTACACATGACATAGCCAACTAATATTTTTCATAGATCCACCACATCCTAACTAGAGCAACAAAATAAGAATCACATTTTTAGGATAAACCTAGAATTAGTTACACATTTCTAAATATAAAAGCATTTATAAGAAATAAATAAATCTATACAGAAAAGTATTTAAAAAAACTCAACTCATATTTTTCATGCATAGTACTCCTCATAAGAAAAATATTTCAAGTTGAACCACCTCATTTGGACTTAAAATGACCAAGTTATGATTTTTTCAAAATTTAACACAATCTTGAAAAACTGTTTTTCAAAAAGAAATCAACTGAATACGCTACGCGCACCCTGACATTTACCCGCTGGGACCTAATCTGCTACGCGCACCCGGGTTGTACCCAAAGGCTGATGCGCCCAGGGCACCGACAGGCGGGGCCCGCGGTCAACCCTGGCCCACCGGTCAACCGGACCGGGAGGAGGGCACCGCTGACCGGCGGTGAACTCGCCGCCGGCGAGCTCCTCCGGCGTGATGACCGGCACCAATCGACTCGCGACGACGATGCGAACCTAACGGTGTAGAAGATGAAGGCTGGGGCCAACTTGAACTATGACGGCGAGCTACGATGACGGGCATGGCGGCGGGAAGGTCGTTTTCCGGCGAGACGAAGCTACGACCGGCGCCATTAACTCCCAATCGAGCTCCTAAAGACCCTAACGACCTCAGAACTTGCAAGAAACAGGGCGGAGAGGAACGGAGGGAGCACGGCCATGGCGAACCGCTCCGGCGGCCATGGCGTCCGTGGCGCGCAGGAAGAAGGGGATGGCCAAATTCGACAGTTACCTTGCTTAATCCGGTGTAGGAGGTTGTCACGGAGGTGGAAGAGGCAATGGCAAATAGGATGCTGCCCTCAACTTGGGAAATGGGTGGCTGGGTGGGAGGTTAGGCAGTGGCGGCCTCGACAGCGGCCATGGCAAGCTCGTTGGCCGCGGGAGCTTTGTGGGAAAAAGGAAGGGAATAGGGTGGGGAAAGAGTGAGGGAGATAGAGGGGTAGATAAGGGCGCTCGGGGCTCCTTAAGTTGGGACCGGGAGGGCGCGCAGGCGGGTCTGAGCGGCGAGTGCGTCGGGATGGCGTCCATGGCGCTCGGCGCCAGTGATGTAGCGGCGCAACGTTTCGCAGCAGGGAAACGAGGAAACGAGGGGCAGAATGAGATGCAGGCACGCGTGGGTGCTCAAGTGCGTTTTGCCGCGTCGTTTTGATGTTGGTACGAGGGGAGGTGCGTGATGCGGCAATGGCAGCTAGCGGGGCGAGCGTGTACGGCGCGTCGACCCGGCGGGCAAAAGCGGCGCGCGAGCGAGCGTCCGGGCGCGGGCGCGCGTGCGCAATCGAGCGCTAGCGTAGGCGCTTGATGCAGGGGAGCGGGCAGGCGCAGTGAGGCGCGGCAGCGACGGCAGCGGCGCTGCACTGCAGCTCTGCGCGCGGTAGCAGGGAAGAAGACAGGGGTGAGGGGAGAGAGGCAGACAGGTGGGGCCCAAGGGGGTCCCACTTCTTTTGAAATGAACTACATTTGAGCCCTGTATCTTGCAAACTATTGCAAATTTTGAAAAACTCAAAATATAAAAGTTGCTCCATTTGAAGAGAGGAACATTCATATATAGAAAGTTTTTGCTAATCAATATATTTTTGAGAATACAAATTTGGTTCAATTTCAAATTATAAAATTAATAAAATTCAAAATATAGACACGTTTTTGCCATTTTTGAGGGGCGAAAAGGCATTTTCATAATTTAGTGAAAATAGACTTTTTATTCAAATTATTTTCTCTACAAAACATATTTAAGGTCCAACTCAAGATAAGCAATGTAAATAGCATTTTCTAAAAAGGGTTTTGAAGTCTCAATTAAACCTTTCTTTGAAATATGAAAGCAAGCATCAAACCCAAAACAAGATGCAAAAGAGATGCTCATGAGATGCTTATGCAATATGATGCAAGATTTGTTAAGCCTAATACTGTAGATGTTACAGCGACAGCCCAGGCCGCGGGCGGGCTACACCCCGGCGGCGCGCCGCGCAGGCACGCGGCTCCCAGCCACCAGCGTCGACTGGTCGGGGCGGAGTGCGGCCGGCGACGTCCCGTGCGGGGCGGAGCGCAGCACGCAGCGGCGGGGACGACCCTGGTGAGGCCGAGCGTGGCGCGCGCGTGGTAGGGCCGGCCCTCGTGCGGCTGAGCCCAGCACGTGGCGCGCACGCGGCCAACGGCGGGGACCTGCCTGCTCCGTCCTTGTTCCCCGAGACGGTGGAACGTGGTGATGCTCGGAGCTCGGCACCGAGCTCAGCCATGGCGGGTGCTTGGCTTGGCAGCAACAACGAGAGGGAGCGAGCTCCGCCGTTGCCACCGCGGTCACGTGCGCAGGCGAGGTCTGCCGCCGCTGCCTGCCGCGACTTGGAGCGGGGCGTTCGCTACTTGGAGCCAGGGCGCGAGCAAGCTCAGGTAGCGCCTGGCCTTTGTTCGATGATAGAGAGGAAGAAGAAAGAGGTAGGGGCAAAAAGGGCATTTGGTAGCGCTTCTCTCTCCTCTCAAGCTAGAAATTAATATTTTATTGGCCAAAGTGTGTATCAGCATATTACCCAGAATCAGAGTGTCTTTTAGCAGTTATTTTATTTGCGATGTCCATCGGCAAATGGAGGTCACTATACATATCCTGTGGCCAATTCTCCCAAAATAAAATGCTTTGAAACATGTTCTCAAAAGATTTTTGCACTTAATTAAACATGATGACCAGAGGACGAACATAAGTGAAGTTCAAAAAAAAAAAACTAAGGGCGCGTTTGCGAGGGTGGCCCAGGCCAGCCTTGCGCTCATGGGATGCAGACGCTCGTGTTTGCGGCCTTGGCCCGCGAGCGAGCCCGGCTCCGAGGAGCCAAAACCGATGCGGCGGCCAGGCTCCGGAAAAACGCCCCCGATAGTGGCGTTTCTCCGCGGCCAGGCTCGGCGCGGCGCTCGCATGGCTCGCATCAACCCTCAACGTCGATAGAATCAACTCCGCGCCGATAGAGTCACCTCCGCTGCTTCCCCACGCGCGCTGTAGAACCTCCGATGGCCGGTGCGGCGTGTACGCGCGCGTGCACCTCCCTCGCCGCCACAGCGCGGCTCGGCGCCTCACTTCCCGCGGCCACCTCCGAGGACCGACGCCCTGTCTGCGGGCGCGGGCGCGGGCGAGGTCCGTCTTGACGCCACGAGCGCGCGCCGGGGGGGGGGGGGGTTGGGGGCGCTGTGCCCTGTCCCGGCCTCCGCCCTTGCCACGCCGCCGCTCTCGCTGTGGAGCGTGTTTCGCTTCCCATTCTCGCCTGCCGTCGCCCCCGCCGTGATGCTGGACAATTACAAGGCCGTGATGTCACGGCTGCCGGTGGAGGCCGTCAGGGTGGCCACCGCGCACGCCAGGGCGGCGGAAGCGGCCGCCATGAGCAGCAGCAGGCGGAGCGGCGCGGCGGGGCATGCAACATCTTCCGGCCCGTTGGGAGCGAGGGTGGCCTCGCCCGCCGGCGTTGGCAGCAGGTCGCGGCGCGGGGGCGCGCCCGTCGGCCCTTGTTGCAGGTCGCGAGGTGGTAGATGCGGTGACGGGGTACATCGCGGCGGAGGCCGAGGCCAAGGCCACCAACAGGGCAGCGTGCACAGCGTCAACGAGCTCAGCAGCAGCCATGAACGCGGTGAAGTACGCCCCTTAGGTGCTCGATAAAATGCCGAGAAGATAGAATTGTGGACAGTGTGGTGGTAAGCCCACCAAATGGCAGTGCAGAGTATCCATATCCAATTTGGGCTCGATGGCAAACACCAGCTCGCTCGGACCGGCCTCATTTGGTACATGGACGCAAACACGAGCGGTTGCACCGCTTGAGCCTGGCTTTGCTAGACCTGGCCCGATCGAGCGGGCCGAGCTCGCCAGGTACGAGGTCGCAAACGCGCCCTAAGTGTATCGTGCATCCAGCAGTGGAAACGGAAAGACTAGCCAGGCGAGCAGCTGACTGAGATGACGCAATCCACGACCCCGTGGGCCGTGGCTTTTACCGGCCGGCCGGAAAGGAACTCATCCCAGCCAACTCTAAACTCTCGAGGCAGGCGCCCCCACGAACCCCGCCGCCCTTTTCCTTGCTGCTCGCCTTCCTTCCCTGCGCAACACCGCCCGCCTCCTCCCATTTCCATCGTAGCCACTCGCGCACGGTGCGTGAACTCTTCCTCCTCCTCGCCTCTCGCGCCGCTCACGCGTCCCTCGTGCCCGCGCCGCGCGCTCTCCGCGGGGTGGGGGCACGGCACGGCACCGCCGGCGCGTCGCGCCGTCTCAGCGACCGGCATTGTGGAGCGTCCGCGCACGACCCCGGCGAGGTAAAAGCATCATCCTTCCTCTCTCCCGCTTGGTGCGTACCGCCTTCGCGTTGTTTTGGGCATGGTTTGAGCGGGTTATAGTAGCTGCACCGCGGCGGTGTCCACAATAGATGCCTCGCGCGGTGGCGGTGCGGTGTTGCCTTGCGTTGCTCGTGTTCGTGCTTTGTGGCGCTCTACTGAATTCTCTCGCCTCCCGCTGCCTTTCCCCTTGTTGGTGCGCTCCTTGCACTGGCTCCTGCGGGCGGGGCGTGAAATTCTAGTCGTCCTTGTTGTGGCGGCGAGGGCGCGCCGCCATCGGGCTTCTTCCGGGTAATTAATCGTAGGAAAGACTGCACGAGGGTTCATTTGGGACGAGTTGGGGCGCTGTTTGGAACATTTGGTCTCATAATTCTGTTCTTCGCGGATCTCAATTTTTTTCGTTTATGTTTGTTGCCTCATTTTCCTGGGAGAAGAAAAGGCGTTCCATTTAGCTCCTCCTCCAAATCTGAAATCCCGCACCCCCATTTCGCTCCCCGTGCCGTCGTTTCAATTCTTCCTTCGTGCTGTATCGGGTTACGTGCTAGTAGTTGTACTGGTTATTGTTTATTTTTAAGGAATGCTTCTATTGAATGCGACTGGAGTATTAAATTGGACGGCCACATCAGTAGTTGTACTGATCTACTGTTGGGATCAACAGTTCAGTAAACCTCCTGGGATCAAGGCATCAAGCCAGAAAAGTCTGATCTGCTGTAGTGCTTGTTGTAGTACTGCAAGCACGGTAGTACCCGAGAGCCTTAGATTGGTACTGTCTGATCATCTGTTGTATGAGTTTGGCCTAAACTGAAGTTCCTTCTTTGTCCTGTATGCTTGTAGAACTGTTGATGTGGTTTCTATTTGGCAAAATTTAACGCATCTGCAGTGATTGGCATGATAATATTTGCTACCACTACCTTTTGTGCGGATGCTTGTACAACTGTTGTATGACTCAACCAAGGCTAACCATCGAATTGACATGGTGTTGGCTTTTTTCTCTCCAGGATATGTGTTGATATTGCCGCTTGTATTGTTGGTCTTCTTCTTCTGCCACTAATTGAATGGAGAATGCTATCAAATTAAAGGTATTGACAATAGTTTCGGTTGTCGTTCTGTCTTACAAATCTGTATGCATACAGTCCCCGGAACTACAAAAGTTTGGAAACTTTGAATATGTAGTGGGTCCCTTTTAAGGCACGCTCCTTATCTACTTGAAACAAATTTTTTTACCCTAAATTTGTGTAGGAGCTAATGTAATTGAAATGATTAATAATACATTAACTGTCTAATTAACCTGCTAATGCTGGTACCACGGGATTTTATTTTAAGGTCATCATCAACAAAAGGAAACTCTTCCAGCTTTGACAGATTTTGTCCTTCAATTCCTCTAGCTTCTTTCCTTACCCCAAGTCAAGAGATAGAAATGCAATATAATCTCCCTTGCTCGCAAATGATGTTGCAATGTTGCATGCATAAGCAGCAGGTCAGGACTAGAGTACTTTTTCATATGGATACTCTGAAACTAGACAGATACCTGCGGATTTTATCGTCTTTACTTCCAGCAGCGCACTTTGATTAATTTGCCTTCTTGAAACAGTAGATAAGTCCTTCACTATCTCTCAGGACACACATTGTTACCTCCTTTCTGAGTTTTACATAAATAAAAATAGCAAGCATGTTGATCCACTGTGGTCCTTTTGTAGCTGCTAAGTTGACTTCTTTTCTTTGTGCAGATTACAATTTGAACTGCTAGCAATGGGACCCAATTGTTTCTTCATCTTGATCCTACTGATATGCTTCACCCCCATCTCTGCTTTGGCTGGACATAATGATATAAATAACTTGTTCAAACTGAGGGACGCGGTCACTGAAGGGAAAGGGTTTCTCCATGACTGGTTTGATTCAGAAAAGGCCCCATGCAGTTGGTCAGGTATAACTTGTGTGGAACATATTGTAGTGGAAATAGACTTGTCCTCTGTGCCAATTTATGCCCCATTCCCGTCATGTGTCGGGTCATTCCAATCACTTACTCATCTCAACTTTAGTGGTTGTCGATTTTCTGGTGAGCTTCCTGATGCCTTGGGGAACCTGCACAATCTTGAGCACCTTGATTTGAGCCATAACCAGCTTACAGGGGCCCTTCCTGTTTCATTGTATGGACTGAAGACATTGAAAGAAATGGTGCTTGACAATAATTTCTTTTCTGGGCAATTGAGCCCCACTATTGCACAGCTTAAGTACCTCAAGAAGCTTTCTGTATCCTCGAATTCTATCTCTGGCGCCATTCCTCCAGAGTTGGGCAGTCTGCAGAATCTTGAGTTCCTGGACCTTCACATGAATGCATTTAATGGGTCGATACCAGCAGCTTTGGGTAATCTGTCTCAGCTCTTGCACCTTGATGCTAACCAGAATGATATCTGTGGCTCGATATTTCCAGTAATAACTGCAATGACAAACCTAGTTATAGTTGATCTCTCTTCAAATGCTTTGATGGGGCCACTACCTAGGGAGATTGGTCAGCTAAAGAATGCTCAACTGTTAATATTGGGACATAACGGTTTCAATGGAAGCATTCCAGAAGAGATCAGTGAACTAAAGCTGCTGGAAGAGCTTGAGCTCCCTGGATGCAAGCTCACAGGCATCCCTTGGACAGTTGGTGATCTCAGAAGTTTGAGAAAGCTTGATATTTCAGAGAATGATTTAAATACTGAACTCCCGGCATCTATCGGCAAGCTGGGAAATCTGACTCGTCTATCTGCAAGGAGTGCTGGGCTTACTGGGAATATTCCGAGAGAACTTGGTAACTGCAAGAAGCTTGACTATGTTGATTTCAGTGGCAACTCCTTTTCTGGCCCTATACCTGAAGAACTTGCAGTCTTAGAAGCCATTGTCACATTTAATGTGCAAGGGAACAATCTATCTGGTCACATTCCAGAGTGGATTCAGAATTGGGTGAATCTTCGTCAAATATATCTGGGTCAGAACATGTTCAATGGACCCCTGCCAGTACTGCCATTGCAGCATCTAGTTGTTTTTTCTGCAGAAACCAACATGCTATCAGGTTCTATTCCTGGTGAGATTTGTCAGAACAATTCTATGCAGACACTCAGGTTGCACAACAACAATCTGACTGGGCATATCATTGTGGCATTTAAAGGGTGCAAGAACCTTACGGAACTTAACCTGCAAGGAAACCATCTTCATGGTGAGATACCAAATTACTTGTCTGAGCTCCCATTAGTAACCGTTGAGTTGTCCCAAAACAACTTCACAGGAAAGCTGCCAGAGAAATTGTGGGAATCATCAACTATTCAGGAGATCGCACTCAGCTACAATCAGCTTACTGGCCCTATACCTGAAAGCATCGGTAGGCTCTCCAGTTTGCAGAGGCTACGGATCGACAGTAATTACTTAGAAGGGCCTATCCCGCGGTCAATCGGCGCTCTAAGGAATCTGACAACTCTCTCTCTATGGGGCAATAGGCTGTCTGGGAACATTCCACTTGAGCTCTTCAACTGCAGAAACCTTGTCACCCTGGATCTAAGCTCTAACAATTTGTCTGGCCACATCCCGAGTGCCATATCTCACTTGATATTTCTCAACAGCTTGAATTTGTCTAGTAACCAGCTGTCCAGTGCAATACCTGCTGAGATCTGTGTTGGATTTGGGAGTGAGGCTCACCCTGACTCAGGGTTTATTCAGCATCATGGCTTGCTTGATCTTTCATACAACAGATTGACTGGTCATATCCCAACAGCGATCAAGAATTGTGTTATGGTTATAGTCCTCAACCTCCAAGGAAACATGCTAAGCGGTACCATTCCACCAGAGCTTGGAGAACTGTCAAATGTTACATCCATCTACCTGTTTCATAACACATTAGTTGGCCCCATGCTTCCTTGGTCTGCACCATTGGTACAACTGCAGGGCCTTTTTCTCTCTGATAACCACTTAGGTGGTTCTATTCCTGCTGCTGAGATAGGCCAAATACTTCCCAAAATCGAAAAGCTAGACTTATCCAGTAATACACTTACTGGAACACTACCTGAGTCTTTACTCAGCATCAATTGCTTAACCTATCTGTATATCAGTAATAACAGCCTCTCTGGACGAATCCCATTCTCTTGTCCTAAAGAAAAAGAGGCATCGAGCTCCCTGATATTGTTCAATGGCAGCAGTAACCATTTCTCAGGGAATCAATATGAGTCTATTTCAAACTTCACACAACTGTCTTTTCTTGATATCCACAACAACAACCTCACTGGAAGTTTGCCCTTTTCGCTTTCTGATCTCAGTTATTTAAACTATCTTGACCTCTCAAGCAATGACTTCCATGGTCCCGCCCCTTGTGGTATCTGCAATATAGCTGGCCTCACAGTTGCCAACTTCTCTGGTAATCACATTGGCACGAGTGGCTTAACCGATTGTGCACCAGAAGGCTTTTGTACTGGAAAGGGTTCTGATCGGAAGACGCTTAATTCATCTGATAGAGTCTGAAGAGCAGCAATCATTTGTGTTAGTATACTCGCTGTCATCATTGTCTTATTTCTTCTGGCAGCTTATCTGAAACGGAAGCTATTGAGAAGCAGAACCCTGGCTCTTGTACCTGTCAGCAAGGCCAAGGCTACCATTGAACCAACCTCAAGTGATGAGCTCCTAGGGAAGAAGTTTCAAGAACCCTTGAGTATCAATCTTGCAACATTTGAACATTCACTTCTGAGGGTCACTGCAGATGATATTCAGAAAGCCACGGAGAATTTCAGTAAGGTGCACATTATTGGGGATGGTGGGTTTGGCACTGTCTACAGAGCAGCACTTCCTGAAGGTCGGAGAGTAGCGATCAAGAGGCTTCATGGTGGCCATCAGTTCCAAGATGATCGTGAATTCTTGGCCGAAATGGAGACAATTGGAAAGGTGAAACATCCTAACCTTGTTCCTCTACTTGGCTACTGTGTATGTGGTGATGAAAGGTTCCTGATATACGAGTACATGGAGAATGGGAGTCTTGAGATGTGGCTCAGGAACCGAGCTGATGCCATCGAAGCACTTGGATGGCCAGACCACCTGAAGATATGTATTGGTTCTGCCCGTGGGCTTTCATTCCTGCATCATGGCTTTGTGCCCCATATCATCCACCGTGACATGAAGTCGAGCAACATTTTATTGGATGAGAACTTTGAGCCAAGGGTCTCTGATTTTGGCCTTGCAAGGATAATCACGAGACTCATGTCAGCACTGACATTGCTGGTACATTTGGCTACATACCTCCAGAGTATGGCCTGACAATGAAGTCATCTACAAAAGGTGACGTCTACAGCTTCGGTGTTGTCATGCTTGAGCTGCTCACTGGACGGCCACCTACAGGGCAAGAAGAAGCGGAAGGGGGTGGAAACCTTGTTGGCTGGGTGCGATGGATGGTGGCACATGGTAGGGAGAATGAGCTGTTTGACCCTTGTTTGCCTGTCTCAAGTGTGTGGCGGGAACAGATGGCCCATGTGCTCACCATTGCCCGAGACTGCACTGTGGACGAGCCATGGAAGAGGCCAACTATGCTGGAGGTGGTGAAGGGCCTCAAGACGGCCGAAACAATAGAATGTGGACCTCTGGTTGTGACGGTCACTAAGGACATGTAATGCTGGCGGCATCAATGCAGATGTATATATGGAACTGAGTGTTCAGCTAATGTTGTTCTTGTGTTGATATAATAATGTAGGCTCCTTGTAGCTGTAGCTGTAGCTGTACTGGTGACTGTAATGAGAGAAACTTATGCTGATGTAACCTTTTCATCTGGACCCAAGCAAGCACTTATGATATGGCAGGGATTTTTTAAGCACATAAGATGCAGTGACTAGGTACTTTGTGGCATTGCCCGTACTAGCTTTAGCTCTTGTGATTTTGCATTCTACTACATTTCTACTTTGTTGTTCTGCTGCTTTGACTGAAAAGTACTTGCATTCTACTACATTTCTACTTTGTTGTACTGCTGCTTGGCCTGATTACTCAGGTATTCTTTCTGCCTTAATGGTGTTATACTGCTTCCGTGTAGGAATTTATGTGCAATTGCAACGTGTTGACTACTGGTGACAAATGAGAGAAACTAATGTCACTCATGTTCAGGTGGATCCAAGTATTTTATCTGGCCCTCGTGTGGTAGGGAGTGTTTTACAAGCTCATCAGATCACTATTCATGTTCTCCCCCTTTTCCCTGTGTTAAGTATTAAAGAAAATTAGCACTTGTACATTCATTTTTGTTTCTGTTAGATCAGACTCGGCTCATCTCTCACTGTTTCTTGTTCTATGCTGAGTAATTCAGTGAATTGCTTGTGATATTTTTCTTTCTTTGGTATTTCTGATGATGATGATGATGCCACACACCCTGTGTGCTCACTTTCTGTTTTGCCCCCTGTGCTGAAGCAATTCTAAGGTCCTGTTATTTTGAAGCAGTTCTAAGCTCATGCTATATTTGCTAGACTCAGGTATTGTTACTGGTGCAACTGCGGCACAATAGGCAGTGGGGGAGGAGATAAGAATGAAGAACTGAACAATAATGCATCAAATGGGCAGACTTGCAGGACCTCTTTATCTGAAAAAAAAAGATACACTTGATGCAGCCTTGAGCATCTGACAGATATTATTGTAAGGCTTCAAATAGTGCTCGGATCAAGTAACAAATTTGTAGTTAAGAGCTAAAATGTCCATGGTTCATGACTGCCGGATTGATTGCCTATGCACTAATGAGTGCAGCTAATGTAATGTTGTCATTCATATATGAGGTAAGGATGAAAGCAGGACCAGGATACTTTTCCTGTTCCCACGGACTGACAAGAACAGTTGAATGTTTTTCCTGACTGTTTCCATGGATCCCGTTTTAGCTCTAGAATTCCTGTAATTACATTAGCTCTCCTTTATAATTCATCTGGGTGCCTGTGCTTCATTGCTCGACCGAGGTGGGACTAACTGCGCGAAGCTGTGCTACTGGTACAACCAACTGGTGTGTGCATATGTATGTAGATATGCGCATAATAATCCTCCGCCGCATTAGAGCAATTCCAACAGAGAAGTTATACATGTTGCGTGATTTTATACATGCTTATCTCTGACTTAATTTTTAGGCTTTTCATTCGTGCTTGTTTGTTTTCATATATCCGCATATCCTGATTCTATTTGCTTGACCGAAACTGAAAGTTTGAAAGTACTTCTCGTCGTGTATTTTAGTACTTCAAGAATTGCTTGCACTAAGCTCGTGGTCTTTTTATTTAGATTTAGATTCAACTCATCATGCTGTTCTTAAATCTTACTCTCTCCGTCTCAAATTATAGTTCATTTTGACTTTTTTATGTATACATTTTGCTATGTATCTGAACATATTATTTATCTAAGTATATAGCAAAATGCACGTACCAAAAACGTCAAAATAAACTATAATTTAAAATAGAGAGAATACTTCCTAATGTTGTGTAGGAATTGATACACAATCTTACTTCCAAATTGATATCTCATCAACTGGTTTATCGGCCCCAAAAACCATCACACGTTTGATGCAAGAATGCTATTTGAGATGTGAGTGCCGACCATTGGCAAGCGCCAGGCCGCCGAGGTGACATTTTTCTTGGGCCATGTGGCCTTGCTCCTTATTGGGCTGGTCCAAATTGACACGGTCTCCATAACACCGCTACGATGAAAAGCCGAGAGCCCACGAGAAAAACGAACAAATAAGCACAAAGGCAATCATGGTCCACAAATGCGAAACTATGTTGTCAAAAAAACAACTATATCATTTTTTTCTTGTTTATTTATTTATTTATTTTTTTGCGAATATATTTATTTATTTATTAACTTTGTAATAACTCCATACATTGCCACTCAAGAAAGATACATAATACTAACATAGGAGTATTAACTTACCACACCATACAAGATCCTCGTGTATCACAACTCAGCGCGCAACGCTAGTAAAAACAAGCAAACTTCAGTTTTTTCTTAGTTTATTTAAAGTGACCGAAGCAACTCCTGTCCCTGGCCTGCCTGTTCTGCCTAGGCAAGAACCATCTTGAGCACATCCATGGCGGCCGCCCTAGCCGTGGCGGGGCGGTAGGTGGTATACTTCACCGGGTAGGACGCGTCCATGGCGATGCCGCACTTGCCCATGGGCCACGGCACGTTGCGCCTCATGCGGATGTAGCCGCCCTCGCCCCAGTCAGCGCTCCACGAGTTCTTGACGATCCAGTAGTCCATGCCGTTCTCGCTGCCGTAGCCCACCACCGTGACGCCGTGGTCCAGGTTCGTCAAGCACGGCCCGTTGAAGACGCCCTCCATGCGATTGTTCGAGAAGACAACAGTTCAGTTTCTCAGTTCATCACCAGAAGCCTAGCTCTCCTCCATCGATCTGATGATCTTGTAAAGCGCCGGTATGCTTACCCAGGTGTAGTGTTGGAACGGGCGTCCGCTTGCGTCGATGGCGACGCTGACGGGCTGGATCGCCACCGCCTCCTGCAGCGCCGTCTCGTTGTTGCTCGCCACCTCCATGAACCCATCTATGGCGGCAGCCTTTGCATCGTTCTCCTGCATCGAACAATTAATACAGTCTCTGCATTATTATTAGTACTAATTAATTAAGCGAGCAGGTTTACTTTTAATCATGTATTCATGTACCGACCTTGCTCACATCACAAGTACCGTCGGTTCCGATGAAGGGGTAGTCGGACTCGGTGTCGATGCCACCGTTGTCGGCGACGTACTGGAAGGCGTTCTCCATCTGCCCGCCGTTGCAGCCGCTGTCCGCGGTGTCGCAGTCGATGATCTCCTGCTCCGACAGCGACACGAGGTTGCCCGTTACGATCGCGTTGATCCCCTCGATGGCCGCCACTGCCGAGAACGCCCAGCATCCACCTGCAACACATGCACGTCCCATAGCCGGCGCCGCCGTGCGCCGTCCCAGAGATCTTCATCAGATAAATAGCCGCAAACTCTCGCCGGACAACACGCATGGTGCCGATGGTAGGAGTAGTCTACGGACCGCATTGTTCTTGGTTCTTGACGTCGGTGACGGCGCCAAGCTCGCGCCAGTCGATGGCGTCGGGGAGGTCGCTGGCGCCACGGGGGCGGGGACGACGGTAGTGGGCACCGCCGGTTCCGACCCTGCTGGGCGCATTCGTGCCATGGCGGCTGCGGAAGCCGAGGGCGCGGCCGCGGTACTCCTCCAGGGTGAGGTCGGCGAAGGGGGTGAGGCCTAGACGGAAGGTGTGCAGCCCGGCGTCCGCCTCAGCGTTGTGCGTGTCGATGTACCGCAGGTTGTCGCGGAACACCTCGAGCCGCAGCCGGTCCTCGTCGCCGGCCTTGTCGCAGTTGCTGCGCGGCCGGCCGTGCTTCGACTTCCACGCCTCGTACATACGCCGCACCTCGCCGTCGGACCGTTCTGCCGGCGCCGGAGCGGTGATGGTGAGGGAGTGGCGGGCCACCGCCGTGGCGGCCAATGCCAGTGCCACGGCAAGCGCAAGCAACGCCATCGTAGGCAAAGGGAAGCGTGTTGGACGCATCGCGATCGCTAAATTAAAACTAAGATCGAGCTCGGCGTGAGACGATGAGAAGACTATCTGTGAACTGCTGTTGTTTGTGTGTTGAGTGTGTGTCTCTTCGTGCAAACGAGCTAGCTGCCATTTTATAGCCACGCGAGGCAACGAGGATCGAACGAACAAAATGGGCCACCCGGGCCCACCATTTTTATAGCCTCCACGACGCCTGTCCTAAACAGAGGGCTTCCGCCATGCACCGCCCCGACGATGGTGGCTTGTTATGACACGGCTATAGAAAGCATGCAGCAGCCGTAACACTGAATTACGGGGGATGCATATGCATGATGTCTTGATAATAAATTATATAAAAGTATATAAGCTAGACTGAATGGCACTAGCTAGATTGCATTTCTTTGGTGGGAATTATGTCATCGTCAAGCTATCAAGATTTCCAAGGGAGGAAAATACGTAAGTCATGTAAAGACTTTTAGAAAAGGTAGTTTTGATGTGGGTGTTGTAAAAAAACACACAATCTAGAGAGAGTATTAATCAGTAGTATATTAGATTGCGACACATGTGTACAGAAAAAAAGCTATTGACCACCCCACCCTCACCAGTTGTTTGTGACACTGATACAATCAACTCCTCTTGGTTACGATTTCTTGAGAATAAACCAAGTTCGGAGCATTGTCATCAGGTAACAAAGAACAGAACCTACAAAAATGAAGAATACCTTCTTTAAAATTCTAAATCATTTTCGGTTAACTAAAGTGCCCAACACATGCGCATGGCGGCTGTTGGTGTCCTGATCTGAGGGCCAAGCACCAAAGAGTGAATTTGTGTTGCGTGCTCCCTAATCCGGATGCAAGAAGAACACACGATTTTTATCCTGGTTTAGGCAAGAGAAGGCCCTACGTCCAGCGAAGGGAGAGAGATTGTATTATCTTACACCGAAGTGCTTGTACATGGGGGATACAAGCGTGCGAGTATGAACGGGGAGGGGGGTTGAAGAGCAATGCCTAAGCCGAGAAGCGCTATGCCTATGCCTTGCTATTGGAGTGCTCAGATTTCTCTGAGTGTTGTCCGATGCTTGTTCGAATGCCTTAAACTAGCCCCCGGCGTCCCCTTTTATAGGCCAACGGGAGGCTCAGGTGTACAGGAACCCTAGGGTTGTCGTAGGTGATGACGTCGAGGGGGTGATGCCGATCGTGTCATGGTTGTTGTAGAGGCGTGCACCGGCCATGGCCTGCCTTGTAGCGACATGCTTGGAGACGATGGCTGGCCTCCAGGTGTGTCACGATGACACCGTAGGTTGTCGGTGAAAGACCTGTGCCCATGCGGGGGCGTGCGAATCCCTATAGATGTCGCATCGGGAGTTGTTGGAGTGCTGACCGGAGGCGTCGAGGTCCAAGTCGGGGGTGCTCGGCGGGGGGGGCGGGGGGGGGGGGGGGGGGTCGAGGCCTGAACGGATAAGGCCGAGCCCCCGTAAATACGGTGCGGGTGTTGACAATCGCGTCTCGAGGGGGTGCCTGATGAGGCACAGTCTCCGACATAGCGTAACAGTGCGGTACGAACCGCTGATTCTCCGAGTATGGGTGGTAAAAGGAGGATTTGACTGTCGCACTTGGTCACTATAACACTGTTGTGGCCATGAGGCTAGGCAGGAGTTGGTGGGAGCATTAAATGCCCTGGATCCCGTACGGGGAGTAGATGAGCCGAAGGGGGGAGCAGCAGTCGACGGAGGGTCGTTCGCCTGTGCGGAATTCCGTCACTCGAGGCCCCCGTCAAGGAGGACGCGTACGGATCGGCGCGCCTCGTTCGTGGGCTGGCCCAGTACGGATCAATCCATGAGTGTTGGGACTTGTCTCGTTAAGGAGCCGTTGGCTTGATTTGTGGGGAGCTTTCTTAGGGATTTACGCTAATTGCTCGGGGATGATTTCTCCTAGGTCAGGGTTTAGGGTACCCCTTATACAGGTACCCAACAGCGGCGATCGGCCACTAACAGGATTATCGGTTTTAATTCTTTACTAAAGTCTCCTACCGAATGGCCAAATATATATGTTGACATGTCACGAGGTTTGGGTAGAACCAAAGCTGGCTGAATTACATGCCATGCATATATGGAACAAGCGAAACACGGCAGTGAAAAAAGTGTCTAATTATCTCCATCATAATTCTCAACCACAAAGCAACAAGTACTACTTTGATATTTCCGCTTAGCAAGATTAGGGCTACTCAACAGATTTTTTTTTCTGAGTTAAGAAAATTTGACTTCGGATGAAACTGAAATAACTTATGTCTTGAAATGGAGAGTGTAAAATCTCATAAGATTTGAGCAGTCAAAATCTCGAACAATTTTGCCCATTAGCATCTTGAGTGTGGAGTCTGCAAAAGAAACAGTCCTCGCACAATCGTCCAAGTTGCATGCCAGTATCAATATCAACTAACAAATGTGGCCCACCATCAGCGACTCAAGTGGACCAAATATGATATGCCACTCGGATCCATTTTCAGTACAGATGAGTCTACATAAACAAATACAGTAGGTGATATTTCATAGATATGACTATCCCATTCTCGAGACCACTGCAAGCAGGTGGTTGAGGGAGCTTGATTCAGATTATCCCCTGTTCCGTGTAGGTCCCATTGTTTGAATCTCTATTCTCTAGCACTCCTTGTCTGGACTGCAATCACCAGAGTCAATAGAAAAGGTGTAGTGTAGTACTATCACCATCAACCTGCTTATCCAGTTATCCTACGATGTATAGGGCCGGTAAAGGCCTCTAAAGTAATGATGCGTGCTTAATCGCAAAAAAGAAAGAGTAACGATGCGTGCTTTGGTACTCGGATTCCGACATGGCCGCCGTGGGCATATAGGATTACTACTGCAGTCGATCGTTTAGCGACCACTAAGGCACCCTATTTAGTATTTTTACCCAGAGTTGAGCATCCTTTTGCCATTATTCTAAACGGCACCACCACCACTAATGCCAAACGTGATCCTGATTGGCACCGTGTGCACTCCCACCACTCGATTCCATCCGCTCAGGCGTGCAACTGCCTACGCGTCCTATACCTTGTGCGCCGGCTGGACGCCCGGACAGACGGTGAGACCGCTTGTATTTGCGGCGGCGGCCGCCGCCGCCGGCGGGCTCCGACTGTGGAGCGCGTCCCGCGGCGACGTAAAGCTTTGGTGGGCAACGCGCCAACGCCTTTCTACGAGCTCTCTCTTCGTTTGTTTCCTTTTTGCGCAACAAAGAGCTCTCTCTGCATATGCAGAAACGTGCGGTAATTAACATCTTGTCGACTGATGATTGATGGATAACAGACGATCGACGACGAAGGCACGAGGGAGCCATCAATGGCGGGCGTTCCGGGCAGGAAACAGGGTGCTTTTCCTTGCCCATCTGACCCTGTCTCACATCTGGGCACGCAGCTCTTGACGTTTTGCGTCGTGCATGGCCTGGACGCCGATATATTCCACGGAAAATTAAATCGAACGTTTCACGCCGCCAGCATGTGGTGATTGTATGATATATTTTTTTTATTTTTCTTAAACATATGTTCACACGTTGTGACTAAACGTATAATTTGTTACGCGGTCACATAATAACTTGTGACTCATAGATTTACACAATGGTCGTGTCATCAGCTGTTCCAATATATCTTAGTTTTTAACAAAGAACATACGAACAAAGATCGTATGTCTAGGTCAGAAAGAAAGGTGTGCAGTGCATTATTTAAAGTAAAATATGATGAACTGAGGATTTCACTTTGAGGTTAATATAACTAATACGATAGATAATTAAGCAGCTGGTGTGACATGTAAGTGAATAAATCGCTTTTTCGCATGTAAACACTCTCGAGAGCTTCTGTGCCCAAGACTTGTTTCCGTGGTGCTGGCCTCTCCACTTCTTTTTCTATATCGAAACAACATAACTCGATAAAGTGTGAAATAAGCATAGTGACCTAGTTGGTTAAGTACTTTTTTGCAGTGGAATTTATTCACGCATGTTAAATCTTTGACATTGCACTTGAGATTTGTCGACTTTGTCCTTCGGAGGTGTTTATATGGATACGGTTTGCGTACGTATGTTTATAAGGGTGAGTGAACGTGCGTGTTATAGACGTCTACTTTCTTCATACTAAGAAAACGACCAAGTTGCTTGATTCATTCTAGAAAGGAACTTGTTGCTAGGTCTACTTTCTTCGTACTAAGAAAACGACCAAGTTGCATCTAGTAAATGATGAACTGAACTGTGAAGATTATGCTACTGCCAAAAACTAAGCAGGCTAAGCGCCTAGAAAAGTTTATGCTAATAAATCCTAACCATAGCCTCATGAAAATAACCAAAAAGTCCTTTTTTTCCTTGGACACTACTCCCTCCGTTCTAAATTATAAGTCATTTGACTTTTTTAATTCTAGATACATAGCAAAATGCATGTACTAAAAAAAGTCAAACGACTTATAATTTGGAACGGAGTGAGTACTTCATAACAAAACTTTGACAATTGATAATCTTAAAAAAAAGATTAGCTTAACAACCAAATATGTGGACCATGTAACCAACTCAGAAAAGCCCCCCGACGCCTCTACAAGAACAATCCATATGCAATACAAGGTTTGGAACAAAACTGGTCCGATGGGAGATTTTATCAAATCTTCTAAACAACATTTTCATAGTAGTTCAATTTATAAATGGTGGCAGCGGGTGAGAGCTAAATTTGACAAGAGCCAAAAGGAAGCATATTGATGATATTGTTATCTATTGTTGGTGGAATTTATGCACTGAAATAAATTGGAGGACCTTTCAGAATTTGGCAAAGCAACCGGAGGCGGATGTGGGCTTCATAGGAGGATGGAGGGCATTAATGATAAGGAAATGAACGGCCTTTCCTTGCAACCGAGTATCCATCTGTCAGGGACAAAACAAATGGAACAGGTATCCATTGTATTTGTCTAAATAGCACATTATTATAATTTTACTATATCAGTCTCTAGATGATTACTGATCCCTGCATCTTATGTTGTTCTCGGTACAAAAGCTGGGATTAGTGTGCTTCTATGTATGTCAGTGAAACCTACTAATCATTTGAGGTAGATGAATTGCTCTCCTTTTTAGACCAAAAGCACATTGTGTTGTAGAAATTGGAAATTATTCTCCTCTAGCATTTTCATTAATGTACATTAACTGCATCCTCATGCAGGTTGTCTGCTTGCTCCTGGACTGAGGACTAAAAGAGAACAATCTAAAATGGAGAATAGTTGTTCAAGAGGGACATCCATAAAGGGATCATTAGCTGTTCAAGGGACAACAGGGGTGAGATGAGGCAGTCAGAGAAAGAGCATGTACAAGAGGGACATCCAAAGTTTAGATAAAAAACTTTTAGCTAGATAAGTTTTACGTTGAAATTTTAGCTAACTAAACTTTTATTGGGTGCATCGAAACAGGGTTGGCCTAACAGTCATTTCTCAGTCATCATACTCTACCTCCTAATATATTTGCAGCAAACCTCTTACTGCCGTTTCGAAAGAAAAGATCGATAAAACCATGCAAAACGAAATTAGACCCATGGTTACTAAAGACATAATTTTGATATTACAATAAATTATTATCTTTTTTTTGATGCCATACAACAAGTTATTTACTTATTATAACATCATAACTTTATTACGAGGGCCAACTTATTTCCGGTGGTACATATGTAAAGTTAAACTAGACCATGCATCGTGCATCACACAACTCAACTCACAGTCACAGCACTATATAGTGGAAACCGGTAATTTCAGTTCAGTCGGCTGCATGCCGGCCTAAGGCCTAAGAAGCAAGAACCATCCTGAGAACATCCATGGCCGCCCTTGCCGTGGCGGGGCGGTAGGTGGTATCCTTCACCGGGTAGGACGCGTCCATGGCGATGCCGCACTTGCCCGTGGCCTTGGCGACGTTGCGCCTGATGCGGATGTAGCCGGCCTCGCCCCAGTCAGCGCCCCACGAGTTCTTCACGATCCAATAGTCCTTGCCCTTCTCGCTGCCGTAGCCCACCACCGTCACGCCATGGTCCAGAACCGTGCCGCATGGCCCGTTGAAGACGCCCTGCACAATCATGTACACGATTGGAGAAACAAAAAGTTCATGCATGCATGGCCAGAAACAACGACACCTCCATCTGATTCTGTGAATTTCTGATGATCTGATCTTGGCACAGGTTCGTCGGCGATATATGCTTACCGAGGTGTAGTGCTGGAATTTACGCCCGCTTGCGTCGATTGCGACACTCACAGGCTGGTTCGCCACCGCCTCCTGCAGCGCTGTCTCGTTCTGGGTCGCCACATTCTCGAAGCCGTCGATGGTCACCACCCTTTCATTCATCTGCAATTTTACAACCAGTTCCGGTTGAATTTGAATTGTAATTCAGTGCAGCACAGCAACTTTTGGCAGCAGCAGCAGCAGCAAAAGTACGGACCCGGTTGGCATCACAGGCCATGTCAGTTCCGAGGAAGGGGTAGTCGGCCTCGGTGTCGATCCCGCCGTTGTTGATGACGAACTGAAAGGCGTTTTGCATCTCTCCGCCGTTGCAGCCGCCGTCCTGGGTGTCGCAGTCAATGATCTCCTGCTCCGACAGCGACACGAGGTTGCCCGTCACGATCTCGTTGATCCCCTCGATGGCCGCCACGGCCGAGAACGCCCAGCACCCACCCCAGAAATCATCAGGTAACTAACTGCAAATTGGCTCTAGAAGACGAGAACGAGCTTGCATGCGTGCATGGGGCCGAGTACGCACCGCATTGTCCTTGGTTCTTGACTCCGGTGACAGCGCCAAGCTCGCGCCAGTCGATGGCGTCGGGGAGGTCACCGTCGCGGGGTCGGGGACGGCAGCGGGTGCCGCCACACCCGACCCTGGCCGCGCCGCTGTGGCGGCCACGGAAGCCGAGGACGCGGCCGCGGTACTCCTCGAGGGTGAGGTCGGCGAAGGGCGTGAGGCCGAGGCGGAAGGTGTGCAGCCCGGCGTCCGCCTCCGCGTTGTGCGCGTCGATGTACCGTAGGTTGTCGCGGAACACCTCCAGACGCAGGCGGTCGCGAGGCCGGCCGTGCTCTGACTTCCACGCCTCATACATGCGCCGCACCTCGTCGTCCGCCCGCTCCGCAGGCGCCGGAATGATTGTGTAGGAGTGGCGGGCCGCGGCAGCGGCGGTGGCGGATAGTGACAGTACTGCCACGGCGGCGAGCGCAAGCAGCGCCGTGGCGGGCACAGGGGAGCGTGGTGGACGCATGGCTTTCCTGCTTCGAGTTGGTGTTGAGCTGGGCGAGAGATTGACAGAAGAGAATATGTATGGTTCAGTGCAGTGCAGTGCAGTGTGGCTTAGCCTGTGGAACGAGGCATCAATTTATAGCCATGCGAGGCAACGTACTGGGCCCCTCACCAAGACTACTCAGAAACTTCGTCGTCCCTTTTGAGAGTTGAGACTTATCTTAACCGGAGGGCTCCATTGTCAAAAAAAAAAAAAAAAAAAACAGAGGGCTGCCACTATGCATGCATACAAAGCAGGGCCCATGGGCCCAAGATGTTTGATTTTGCACTATCCAGAGATTGTACGATGAAAAGGCATTGTTATTAAACGGCTACATACACGAGCATGCAGTAGTGCAGTGCATTATTGAATGCATGCATGGACCCTGTTTACACTGCCAATCAGCGGCAGCAAAAACGTGCACGTACTGTTCGTCTAGCCAAATGATCTCTCGCAAAAAAAAAAACCTAATCTAATGTTTATCATCATGCTTACTAATTGGCAGTTCAGTTTGTTTTATTTATAAATGGCTGTTTAACTTTAATGACTAAGGCTCGTATAGCTTGATCAACAACTTTATGAGCTGTTTTTTATCAAGCAATTTTGTTTTCAAAATAGCTTTACAGGCAAAGCTATTTCTTCCTCCTCTCACAAAAGATAAATTGAAATAAAGGTAAAAACTGAGTAGCACTCAGCAGACTTGGGTTCGACTCCCCGTGAGAGCGAATTTAAACAGGTCTGTATTATAAAAAAATAAAAAATAGGCATATGGTTCCATGTTGACTTCGGTCAAAAAAAAAAATAAAGATAAAAAAGTAGCTTTTTACAGCTCTCTTCATTGTTCCTCCTCTCAACCATATGAAGTTGTTGGTGAAATGTCATGTTAATTTTTTTTTTCCTAAACAGCTTATCTTTACCTAAAAAGTTGCTTAATAGCTTCACTAGTGAAATTGGGCTATGTCAAAGGAGACTTAACTAAACGATAGCTAATTGAGTGTATGTTGTTTAGCCTTTAGAAAAGAATAATAGCTAGCTTATTAGGCAACATGCCTCCAATGATGGGTGATCGATCGGATAATCGGATTAGAGCACGCATGCAGCTGGTCATTGGCAGGGCGTGCGCTGCTTTTGCCCCCAACCGTGGGCGCCGGAACCATGCGCTGCAGCCTGCAGGTGCAGTGCAGGCAGCCACGCCGCCACGCGCCCACGGCAGTGGGCTGCGAGCTCCAACGGCGAGAACCCGCAGCAGTCCGGTGTCACTTGGCCGACGCCTTTAATTTCCTTCTGTACGAGGCTTTTTTTTTTTTGACAAGGATCTGTACGAGGCCTTATCTTCCCTGCATTTTTTTAACAAACAACGTGCCTCAAAAGACAGAATATTCATGAGGGGGGATATAACCGTCATGTTGAGGTTCTGTTTGAAATGTAGAAAAAGTTTTTATCTGTAAAATTAAACTTATTCATGTGAAATTCCTTCCGGAATTCCTATGTTCCAATCAAATAGATGGGCCTTGAATGTTATTTTCTAATTAATCTCATATTAACGTCTCTGGATACGTACCATCTGCTCTATTCACACTGCATGTAATAGCAAACATGTTTGTGCTTCGTGATGGAATTAACATCTTGCGTCCTTTGTTCTAAAATGTTTTGGAATCAGATTCTGTGCCGCGGTTGAATGTATGTTACTCTAACACATATAAGCATGTGTTAATTAATTAGCACTCTAATCTCTACTTCATTATACATAGTTTACACCGCCTTTAAACTCTTAGTTCAATATTCCTTTTTTAGAAAGACGTGCACAGTACGACGTAGATGTCCACAACACGCACGCACACACTCACCCCCTAGGAACACATTTACGCAAACCCTACCCTTATGAGCACCTTTAAAGAACTGAGCACCTAACAGATCTGGAGATTCAAGTCACCACTGACACCTCGTTGTCGACGAAAACGTCTTCAAACATACAAAACCAAAGTTGCCAGACCCGCAAAGGCTTACGCTCCAGCCAAAAGGCTTACATACCTAAAGAATACACAAAGAAATATGTATAGATGCATATAGCTTGAGCAAGGTGAACGAGTTGAAGCTACATAAAAATATTTGTTCATAAAGTAAATTGAGCCTAACACTAATTGTACACTTTATATAGGTGTTTAGCATGATCATTTAAACATGTCACACATGTGTAAACTAGAGGCGTGAGCTCGATCTTTAACTGTACGTTAAGGACAACAATAGACAGTTTGCTCGTAACCAAAAGCGCATGATTTTGAAATGGTCATGCTTTTCTTTTTATTTCATATCTTATTGTTTATGACTATAGTACGTATTATGATTATTGGATTCTCACCCATAATGAGCAATTTTTTGCTTAGCCGCTCAAAATCTAGTACCCAAGCCCTAAAAAATGAGGGATCTATGCTCACCTCTAGGCCTGGATATCGAGCCGGCTTGGCTCGGCTTGGCTCAACTCGGTCAGGCTCGTTAGGATAGCGAGCTGGCTCGGCTCGACTCGTTAAGACTATCGAGCTAAAAAGCTAGCTCGGCTCGGCTCGGGAAAAAGCTCGAGCCAGCTAGTTTGGCTCGTGAGCCAGGGACAAAAATTATAAAATGAACATAATCATACATTCCAATGAGATATAAGACACACATTTATCCATCCAGCAAGCATCTAATGCATACATATGCAAATTAGGTCCATCGTCTATGTCTCCATCACTTATTCATCCATCAACGTACTATCATCCATTCAAATTGCTAAGTACGACATCAGCTAGAATGCTAGATGCCTAAATAGGAAGGGGCCGAAGGGCAAATAAACATAACTATTAAGTTAACATAGCCGAATGACTAATTGCTTGCCACCATACATTCTGGGAATTCAATAGACTCGACTTCATCTTCGTCATCTATAATAATTAACTATAATAATTAACTAAACATAAAGACATAAGGTGGCCTGTTAGCTGCGGGACCTTTTCTGGAAGCACAGCTCGTTAAGCTCGCGAGTAGCTTGCGAGTTAGCTCGGCTCGGCTCGTTATACTAACGAGCTAAAACTTAGGCTTGGCTCGGCTTGTTATCCTAACGAGTCGAACCGAGTTGAGCCGAGCCAGCCACGAGCCGAGCGAGCTAACGAGCTTCAAGTTTTGCGTCCAGGCCTACTCACCTCTAATACGATCAGTAGCATGCACCTTGCATCTTTCAAGTCACCGGCAATCTCAGAGTCTTCTCCATTGTCAGCGACGACGAGCAAAACCAGACGTAGATCGGCCAACAACAACGACCAAGCTCGGCAACATGCCCAAAAACGGAGACCTTGGTGCATGGCGGAGGAGAGGTGGCCGAGGTGGAGTAGTATGGGAGGTGCTAGGAAGGGATGACATGGCAACGGAGGAGGGGCGACAAAGGAAGAGGAGCAGTGGTGGAAGAGAATGTATGCTCAGAGGTTGAAAAGAGAACTAACATGTGGGGAAAGGGGAAAAATAGAAGAGTGATGACGAGCAACACCAGACATAGATCGGCCAACAACAGCGACCAAGCTCGGCAACATGCCCAACAAACGGCGACCTTGGTGCATGGCGGAGGAGGTTCCCAAGGTGGAGCAGTATGGGAGGTGCTAGGAAGGGATGACGAGGCG
The DNA here is from genome assembly GCA_023333625.1 of Bothriochloa decipiens. Lineage (NCBI taxonomy): Eukaryota > Viridiplantae > Streptophyta > Magnoliopsida > Poales > Poaceae > Bothriochloa > Bothriochloa decipiens. The sequence continues at coordinate 7,028,305 of CM041638.1, forward strand.
ACGGAGGAGGGGCGACAAAGGAAGAAGAACAGTGGCGGAAGAGAATGTACACTCCGAGGTTAAGGAGAGAACAAACATGTGGGGAAAGGGGAAAATAGAAGAGAGGGTGTCATGAATGGTAAATTGGCCCCATATGTTAGAGGAGATATTGAGACTTAAGAGTGAGATTTTCTCGTTCTGTTGGAGATGAAGCCTTTTAGAGCCCTCAAAACAACATTATAGCTCCCCCAATATAGCTAGTTTTGGGTTAAGATTTTCTCCAACAGCTAAGATGCTCTAAGCTGGTTTGGTGGCATTAATTTTTATTGATTAGATTGCATATTTTTTCTTCTACCAAAACTGACAAATATGGCTTAAATTGTAAGGAACACTCCCAAAAATTTCTTGTGAAAATTTTTAGTTCTACATAATTTAAGGGAGTTGATATATTTTAGTTGTCTGACTGAGTTGCAACAATCTTGCACAACCAACTTGCACTACAAATAAAAAAGACAATTTATAAGAGGCAATTCACAATTGTTTAAAATAGCCGAATATAATAACAAAATTATATGTTGTCTGAACAACAAAAAGAAAGCCAACACTTCAAATATAGAACTGATAATTTATTCATAGTTTATTGGTACATATGTAAACAAATAAAGTTCAATACGAGACCATTTGCATCACAACTCACAAAAAGCGTGTAAACAAACACACTCTTACTGTCTTACACCACAGCAAGGGGCAACAAATCGGTGGTCAGCAGCCTGCCTAAGCAAGAGCCATCTTGATCGCCGGCTCAACCGTCGGGTTGGGGCTAATCTTCACCGCGTACGACGCGTCCATGGCGATGCCGCACTCAGGGTGGGAGCCAGAAAATAAGCATGAGGGGGGCCATGTAATCATTGATGGATTATAGAAGGGGCAATTATCAAAATTTTTCTTCAAAAACATGGTGAAAACTTGTGTACATGGGATATTTCAACAGGCATAGGGGGTGCCTGGCCCCCCCCAGCCCCTCCCTCCCTCCGCCACGGCCCGCACTTGCCCATGGGCAGAAACACGTTGCGCGCCATGCGGATGTAGCCAGCCTCCCCCCAGTCGGGGCCCCACGAGTTCTTCACGATCCAGAAGCCCTTGCCGTCCTCGCTGCCGTAGCCCACCGCCGTCACACCGTGGTCCAGCTTCAGCCCGCAGATCCCGTTGAAGATGCCCTGTATGCAGCGGACGCAAGATCATTGGGAAGAACAGTTTCAGAAAAAAAGAACAGCTCCTGCTGTGGCTCTCAGCATCTCTCTCATGCTTACTGCTTACCGAGCTGTAGAGCTGGAATGCAAGACCGCCGGCATCAATGGCGACGCTAACAGGCTGGTTTGCCACAGCTTTCTGCAGCGCCTTCTCGTTGTTGGCCGGCACGTTCTCGTATGAATTTATGGACACAGCCTTTCTGTTTTCCTGCATTGGATAAAATGCAAACCTGCACCGTCACCACCAACGCCTGGCATATTGTCAGCTCCGATGAAGAAATCTAAGAGAGTGCTGACCCGGATGGCATTGCAAGCCATGTCAGTTCCGACGAAGGGATAGTCAGCCTCAGTGTCAATGCCGCCATTGTCGATCACGAACTGGAAAGCGTTGTCCATCTGCCCACCGTTGCAGCCACTGTCCTGGGTGTCGCAGTCAATCAGCTCCTGCTCCGACAGCGACACCAGGTCGCCCGTCACGATCTTGTTGATCCCTTCCATGGCAGCCACCGCCGAGAACGCCCAGCACCCACCTACACATCTCTCACGGACAGAGAGATCATCAGTAACGAGCATGCTACACAGTATGGAGCTGTGTACGACTACTAACCGCATTTCTGTTGGTTCTTGACGCCGGTGACGGCGCCCCGGAGGCGCCAGTGGACGGCGTCGGGGAGGTCGTCGCCGTCGTGCGGCAGGTAGCGGTTGCTCGCAACCCGGCGCTTACCAGTGGAGTTGCGGAAGCCGAGGGCGCGGGCACGGAACTCCTCGAGGGTGAGGTCGGCGAAGGGGGTGAGGCCGAGGCGGAAGGTGTGCAGCCCGGCGTCCGCCTCGGTATTGTGAGCGTCGATGTACCGCAGGTTGTCGCGGAACACCTCCAGCCGCAGCCGGTCGGAGTTGACGTCCTCGCAGGGCGGCCGGCCGTGCCGGTGCTCCAACTTCCACGCGTCGTATTTCGCAAAAAAAAAAAAAAAAAAAAAAAAAAAATCCACGCGTCGTAGAGCCGACGTACCTCCTCGTCTGCCCGCTCCAGCGGCGCCACCGCCGCGGTGATCACGGTCGTGGCAGCCAGTGCCACCGTCAGCGCGAGGAGCGCCGCGGCGGGTGCAGCCCAGCGTGGTGGACTCATGGCCAGTTGCGACCCCTGACCAAGCTCGTGAAATGACGGCGACGAAGAGTGTCTCTGATGAATTGCAATTGCTGGTGTGTCTGTTAGCGTGCAGTGGCTGGTCCATTTATGCTACTCTGAAAAGCTCGATTATTCGTTTTGACCTGTCTCAAACAGAGGCTGCCTACTGCCATGGCAGGGTGCTGATTTTGATTCAGCTCTGCGTCTGCGTGCCACGAGATAACCACGACGACGACGGTGCTTTTTTGACACGGTTTATGATTTAGTATCAAATGGCAGGAATGTAAGGATGTTAAATTAGAAAGCTATATCGTCGCTGAACAAAGCAAGAAGATGCATGTCTTATTCCCAGCAGCTTCTACGTTCAAATATGCACTTATTACCTTACAATTGTGGTAATGTAGGATGATCCACACTTGTTTTTGATCCATGGAAGAATAATACATGGCGTATATGTGGACAGGGCGGCTCCAAGACAATGTGTGCTCGGATTTGGACGATCCCTCGGCAAAACCGCGGCCGGCGTGTAGGATTAGAGCATGCTGCCGGTCGTTTAGCAAACAATACTCCCTTGATGTTATCCTAAATAATGCCGTTTTAGACATTGACACGGTTTTCAAAAAATAACTTTAACTACTATTTTTTACTATAAAATATAGTCAATATATACTTCTACAAAAAATACATTTCAATGTGGATCTACTTGCACCACTTTCATATTTTTAAACTCAACCAAAAAATAATTTATTTATGGTTAATGTTTAAATTGTTTGACTTAAGACAATCCAAGACGACATTCTTTAGGAACATTGAGGAGTAATGATCCTGTCATTTTACTTTACTCCAAGTTGAACCAGCATTGACCCCTAAAATGTGTTGTCACACTAACACGTGTATGCCACGTGCAATCTAGAAAAGGCCTTGGCTGTATTTTTATACGGCCAGGTCAAAAAAAGACAGGCTTTTTTTGGGTAAAAGAAAATCAAGCCAAAGAACATAGGGACCAACTTTTTGCGAACGAGGGATCACCCCCAATTTTCATTAAAGAAACTGAGCTACTAAACCTCATTCTTATGTCGAAAGTTATTTTCAGAACTGAGGAGCCAATTTGGAAAACCGGATGACCTATTTTCCCAAATAGCCCAAGGAGCATCGATTTTGATTGCGAACATCTTGCTTTGTGAACTCTTATTCTATAACTAATCCCTAATATATTATCACATGATATAAGAGTCGGCGCCTACTCTTCTACATGTTGTCACTTTTTCTGTTTCCATTGTGTTGAATGGGACATCATGTCTTTCCCCGCTAGGGTTTATATCGTCGGTTCTTATATCAGAAATCTACTAGTGTTTTCAACCGTCACCTTCATAATAAATTTTCTTTGATCTTTTATAGTATGTGACACCCACCAAATTTTTGACTCACCTACAACTTTTGATTCACCACCTGTCTTTTGACCTCATTAGCACTTCCACCCTGATAATGACACAACATGACCAATGGTTATGCCCTTTGTACCCATCTAAGTTCTCATATAACTATAGCTATCATGGAAAATCATCATTACTAGCAAGAATCCGTATCAACGAGTTGCGACACTAGATGATAACTCTACTCGTTGAAGGACCGAATGGCCCAAGAGAGGGTTGGAATTAGGCACTAAAAGGCTCAAATTAAAGCCAAGACCTTTAAATAATGATGCGCATTTTTCTACTCACTCACATCAATAGCTTCTTAATCTTCAATCCAAACAAATGATCAAAATGCTCTCCTATGGAAAGTCAACTATCAAGATGTGTCTATCCAATACAAGGACTAAGAGCTCAAAATGAGCATGCATGGAACACAAATATAAAGAAATGAGAGCCATAAAACATATATAGCTGACACAACGATATGGAAAAACTCCTCAAGATGAGAAATAAAAGCCACAGGACCAATCATGTACTCCAAGCTCCCACTATAGTAAATAATGGGTACAAGGAGTATTGTCTAGACAGTATCTAGAGGATTACAACAAGAAGAACACATTTATGAGAATGAAAACTTGGCATCGACTACAACCATAACCATCTTACAAGAAGATGACAATAACAAGTAAACATAGAAGTCATAAATTGTGTCCCCCTTAGTAATTAGTTCGTATCTCATACACTATAGTTCCACTAATGAATTTTGGTAGACATGTAGATTGAGTCCCATTACCACCGACCAAGTTTCATATCAATTAGACATAGTTTCACCACCCAAATCAATCATATACTCAAACAGACTACTATACCTGAGCTGATAAAAACCTAATCAAATCTGATGCTCTGTTCAATGAGCCCTCGAACAAATCGAATTGATTGAACTACTCTAAATGTATAATGAGCTTACCAAGTTTGGTGCCTATTATCTTTCAAAAAAAAGGTTTGGTGCTAATTCTCATGTTTAAACATCTAATCACAAGCTTGAAGTTGATTGGGTTTAGAGCTACTAAATTGGACAATACTTTCTTCTCTCTCTCTATCTCTCTCTTCTCATGTTGTATTGTGTGTTCCTGTGCTCCTCTCTCTCTCTCTCTCTCTCTCTCTCTCTCTCTCAATTACTCTGGCTAGGGTTTTATCTTCTCTCTTTTCCTTCAAAGAGTGATCTCCATTGTCGATTCCAACCAGAATGAAAGACTTATAAGAGTTGGGCTTGTGAGCTACAATGGCTGCTTCTTTTCTTTGTTGGCTCCAAATCGTCCTCCATTTGGAGCAACAACCCAAAGAAAACATCGATTTATTTCATCAAGTCATCGATCAAGTGTGAACAACTCATGCTCATGTAACACAAACTAACAACTTGCTTACACTGTGAGGAACACTCCCAAAATTTCACATAGAAAAGTTCATTTTGTTACATGATAATCGATCAACTTTAGTCATAATTTATTTGTCCTGGTACAAATAAATAAATAAATAAAATACAATAATGCATGAGACCATTTGCATCAGAACGAACGCAGTACAACAAACGTTTAAACACTAAACAAACACACTTATTAGACACCACAGCAAGGGGCAAGCAGTGAGCAGCCAGCCTAAAGTTATAACCACCTGGAAATTTTGTTGATCCATGCCTTAGCTAGCCGTTGGCGGTCAGCGGCCGTTCTTGACAGGGTAGGACGCGTACATGGTGATGCCGCACTTGCCCATGGGCAAAAGCACATTACGCTTCATGCGGATGTAGCCAGCCTCACCCCAATCGGCGCCCCACGAGTTCTTCACGATCCAGAAGTCCTCGCCGTCCTCGCTGCCGTAGCCCACCGCCGTCACGCCGTGGTCCAGGTTGTACCCGCATGGCCCGTTGAAGATGCCCTGGATGCATGTACACAAGTTCAGAACAAAGAACAGGTAGTACTAGCTCCTGCTCCAGCTCCTAGGATTTTGTGCTCCAATTCACCGAAAATGCTGCTTACCGAGCTGTAGTGTTGGAACGCAGGACCGTTAGCATCAATGGCGACACTGACCGGCTGGTTTGCCACCGCCTTCTGCAGCGCCTTCTCATCGTTGGTCGGCACATTCTCGTATGAATCTATGGACACAACCTTTCTCTTCTCCTGCATTGGATATACAAATGCAAAACTTCCATCACTACTAATGCACTGCAGAGGCTTATGATGAGACTTGTGAGATGATCTAGCACCGAACTACTGACCCGGATGGCATCACAAGTCCCGTTGGTTCCGATGAAGGGATAGTCAGCCTCGGTGTCAATGCCGCCATTGTTGATCACGAACTCGAAAGCCTTCTGCATCTCCCCGCCATTGCAGCCGTAGTCTTCACTGTCGCAGTCAATCAGATCTTGCTCCTACAGCGATATGAGGTTGTTCGTCACGATCTTGTTGATCCCCTCCATGGCTGCCACTGCCGAAAACGCCCAGCACCCACCTGCATCGTCATATTCCACAGAGATCATCATCAGTGTGCCAATCCTTATACTATCCCGGCGAAGTAATTGACAAGTATGGTGATGAGTACGAACCGCAGTTGAGTTGGTTCTTGACACCGGTGACGGCACCCTGCTGGCGCCAGTCGACGGCGTCGGGAAGGTCATCTCCGGCGCGAGGCAGGTACCGGTCGCTGGCGACTCTTGGCAGAGTGGAGTTGAGGAAGCCGAAGGCGCGGGCCCGGAACTCCTCCAGGGTGATGTCGGTGAAGGCGGTGAGGCCGAGGCGAAAGGTGTGCAGCCCCGCGTCCGCCTCCGCGTTGTGGCGGTCGATGTACCGCAGGTTGTCACGGAACACCTTCAGCCGATGCCCATGGGCAATGGAGATGCCGTCGCGCGGCCGCCCGTGCTCTGACTTCCACGCCTCGTAGAGCCGCCGCACCTCCTCGTCCGCCCGCTCCAGCGGCGCCGCCGAGCGCAAGTCGCGCGCCGCGACGACGGTCGTCGTGGCGGCCAGTGCCACCGTGAGCGCGAGCACCAGCGCCGTGGCAGCAGCCGGGGAGCATGGTGGACGACTCATGGCGATCCCCTGCACTGATTTGGATTATTGGCCACGCCTCAAGCGGAAGCAGAAGGCGATCGACGACGACCACGAAGAGTATCTCTCAACTGCTGGGGTGTCAGGCCATGCATTGGCTCATCGTCAAACTTATAGCCACCGGAGGCGATGCGCGATGGCGTGGCGTGAGCACCACCGGACCCGGCCACGGCCAACCCCACTACTAGGCCACTTAATCTCAAAAACTCGTGCCTGTCTCGGTTCTCATTCTCAAACAGAGGGCCGTCACCATGTTAATAAAGTGTTGGTTTTGATTAAGCTATCTGGATCTGTCTGTCAAGAAAGAACGACGACGATCGAGATGCATCCTCGTTATGACACGGTCTCTGATTTCAAATGCCGGAATAATCCACCTCAACATAAGGGAAAAGGGAAATAGGGAAGAGTTGAACAAACGTCTTTGTTCGCAGCCGTATAATATTCGCACTGCGGTTCGCGTCCATGGCAATGCCGCACTTGCCCATGGGCAAAAGCCTGCGTCTGGAACAAAATGTTCGCACACCTTCTACATTTTGTCTTCTCTACCGGTATTTTAAATATCTCGGTGCACACCGATAAAAGGAATATGAATTTATCGGCGATAGAAATAAAACTACAGAAGAAATTCAGACAAAAAATTGACTCGTTCATAGAAGCACATAGATCATTTCTAAACAATCTAACATAGGAAACTAAATAAAATATATTATCAATTACTTATTCAATGAGGAGGGCACTGACACGGCTGGCACGTGCTGAGTGTACGTGTACGTTGTGGCGGTAGCAACTTGAATTAGAAGAGAAGGGGAAAGAAGAGAAGGGGAAAGAAAAATGAAATGAACGGTTAGAGTACTCGGTGGGCTTGGCGTCTATTTGGATCAGCCGTAAAATTTTAAAAATATATAAAAATTTCAGACGATAAAGGAAAAAATTTAGACCCATCGGTATGCAGGATATCTCAGAAATTTCAGATTCTACCGGCCAATTGAGCAGCTCCGAAGAACTAAGTTGAATCGGCAAATCTCAAGATGGACGAAGTCACCGCAGGACGTCTCGTTGTCGATGAGCCTATCATCGAAAAAATAGTCATTAAATTAATCCTAAAATAAACTTAGGAAAATATGAGCACCTGGGTAGGTTTGGGAGCCGGGAGGATCGTTTGAGATTTTTTTATAAAAATAATTTCTCTATTCCAAATTAAAAGTTATTTTAATTTTTTTATACATCCAATTTGCTATGTATCTAGATATAACAATATGCGAGTAAAAAAATCAAAATAATTTATTATTTGGAATGGAGGGAGTATTATAATAGAGAGGTTGAGTGAATTAGATTATCCCAATCATCACTCCGTTGTTAGTGCCAATTCAATCATGTTTGAGACTCCAATCTCACGAGCTTAAGGTGATTTATTTAGAGCCACTAAATCTCAATAGATTTACTTCTTCTTAACTTACTCTGTTCTCACGTTGTGTTGTGTGCTCTTGTGTTTGCTCTCTCTCTCTCTTTCTCACACACACAAACACACACACAAACAAACATAACAATAGCATCAGATGAGGCAAAGAGGAGGCTAGGGTTTCTCTTCTCTTCTTTCTTCCAAGGAGTGATCTCCATCGTCGATTCTAACAGCAATCAACGGCTAAGAGTTGGGCTTATGAGCTACGACAGGCTTGTATTTGCTACGGTACTAAAATGATCTGCCATATGTGGAGGGACAGCCCAACATATATAAATCTATCTCTGTCACATAGAAAAAAGAAAGCATCCAATCATGTCAACAAGTTATCAGATGCAAACAACTTCCACCCAATTACCCAAATATGTATGTATTATGTAAAAAGACTAGCAAATGGTCTGCATTGCGACCAACACCCCAAATAATTCATATTTGACAATGGTGATAAGAATATTGATAACTGGAAAAGACACATCAATTCAGAGCTTGGACTGGTGTGTACCAAAGCCAAGCCGCTTAGGAGTAGCCTTATTAACATTTGGAGAGATAGCAACCTGTAACTTTCTTTCTTTTCTTGTTTTGGGCCTAGAAGCCTTGTAAACCTTCTTGTAAATATTCTTTCATTCAATTGAAAATCAAAAAAAGATAGGTAGGGGACTCCCTGCCATTTCGGTCAAAAAACACCCTAAATAATTTCATGCAGAACAGTTTATTTCGTTACATGATAACTAACTTTATTCATCATCACTTATTTGTCATGGTACAGATAATAAATAAATAAAATCTAAGAATGGGACCATTTGCAATAGAACACTCAATACAACAAACGCTTAAATAAATAAAAATGAACGCTAAACAAAGACTCTTAAACACCACACAGCAAGGTCGGCAAGCGGTCATCAGCAGCCAGCCTAAAGCGAGAACCATCTTGAAGTTTTCTGATCCCTGGCTCAGCCGGCGGCAGTCATTGGCTACTAGCGGCCGTTCTTGACAGGGTAGGACGCGTCCATGCACTACGGGAAACAGGTCCTTTGCAGACTGCCAGCAGCAATCGGCAAAAGGCCAAAAAACGATCGGTGAAGCCTTTGCCGACCACATTCCACGTGGCGGTAGGCAAAGGCCAGTCGGCAAAGAAATGGTCGGCAAAGGTCTGCCTTTGCCGACCGCCACGTGGCGGCAGTCGGCAAAGTCTGCCGACTCCAAATCAACAGTGGGCAAAGGATTAGTGAAAAAATAAAAAAAACAAAGGGACCCACCAAGCCCATCCATAAGGCCCGGCGACCCCATCGACGCAGGCCGTTGGTGGGGCCATCCGTCGGGGCTGGAGGAGGCGGCCTCGGACGCACACCCGCGGCCTGCGCCCGGCTCGCTGGAGGAGCCCGGGGAGGGCGCGCCGCCGCGCCGCAGTGGCTGGGAGGTCGCGCCGCCGCGCCGTGATGGGGAGGCCGCGCCGCCACGCCGCCGTGGCGGGGAGGCCGTGCCGCCGCGCCCCGCCCAACGCCGCTGGGACCCACCGCCGCTGGGGGAGGGGTCGGACGCTGCCGGGGGAGGGGCCCAATGCCGCCGGGACCTGCCACCTCCATGGACGCCGTGTCGAGGTGGAGGCACCACCTGCGCGCGATGGAGAAAGGAGAGAGGGAGAGGGATGAGTCCGGGCGCCGGATCTGAGCTAGAGAGAAGAGAAAGGAAGGGGAGGAGGTACTAACCTCGCCGCTGCACCTCGATCCATGCCGGAGGACGCTGCTCGCCGCCACCGCTCGCCACCGGATGGAGGGCGCTGCTCGTCTCCGCGGACGAGAGCCGCCGCGTCCCGCGTCACATGCCGAGCGCCGCCTCGGCCCTGCACTCACGTGGGGAGAAGGGAGGGGCAGCCGCCACCGCTCGCCACCAGACGGAGGACGCTCCCCACCGGCCGGTGCTGGGGAGGCCGGCCTCGGGCCGCCGCCCCCGCCGGGCCTCGCCGAACCGCGCCACTGCCCCCCGCCGGCGTTGGGGAGGCACCCCCGCCGGCATGGATGAGGGAGAGATGAGGTGGAGAGAGAGGCGGCTGGATGAGGAGTGAGGGGGTGGGATTAGGTTTAGGGTTACGTTTATTTATATGGAGGAGCAGGGAGTGGGCTGGTGGGCCTTATTGGCCGGAAACTTTGCCAACTGGCCTAGAAAGGGCAGATGGCAAAGCCTTTTTTATTTTTTTATTTTTTTGTTTTAAATCTTTCAAATTCAAAAGCATGAGAAGATGAACTCTTTTGAATTAAAACTTTTTCTGTTGTTCTATATATTATTTACAAGCACATGTTCAAATTTGAGACTTTTTTATAACACTTTGCTATATTTCACTCATTTATTTTATTTACTTGAATTTTTTGGATAATCCAAAATTAAACTGCAAGTGTATAAAATAGTAAAATATAGCCACTTAAAAAATTATATTCATATTGGAGAGTGTATATTAAGGCCGTATCCAGAAACTCACCCAAAATTTTGAACGACTTGTTCACGAAACATGACCATTCAGTTGTGGGAGAAGTATTTTTTAATTATATAAAATACAAACGAAGTCCAAAAATAATGAAACTTGGGAAGGTGTCATGTTATCACATGAAGAGCCTCTGATAAAAAATTTAGAATGTTTAGAGAAAATTGCGACGTCGGATGTCTAAAACCCAGACATCTTCTCATGTGACCACAAGCGATCACATGTGGAGATGTCTAGGTTTTAGTCATCCGACATTATAATTTACTTGAAATATTCTCAATTTTTTATCATAGCCTCCACATACGATGGGATGACACCTCGCCAAGTTTCGTGATTTTCGGACTTCGTTTGCATTTTATATAATTAAAAAATACTTCTTCCGCAATTGGATGGTCATGTTTCGTGAATAAGGAGTTAAAAATTTTGGGTGAGTTCCTGGATACGGCCTCAAAATACACTCTGTAACATGAATATAGTTTTTTGGATGGCTAGATTTTATTATTTCATACACCTGCAGTTCAAATTTACTTTTTCGAGAAAAATACAAGTAAACAAAATAAATTCAAGAAATATAGCAAAAAGTTATAATAAAATTTCAAATTTAAAAATATGATTGAATACAATTTATAAGGACCACATAAAAAGTTTAGAATCAAGATTCAAAAAAAATAATTCTTTGCCGACTGTCTCAGTTGGCAGTTGGCAAAGGCCTCTTTGCCGACTGCCAGCCTGAGGCAGTCGGCAAAAAAATCTTTGCCGACTGTCCTGTTTGGCAGTCGGCAAAGGGTTTCTTTGTCAACTGCCCTGGCTTTGGTAGTCGGCAAAGACTGGGGCAGTCGGCAAAGACCCAGTTTCCCATAGTGATGGCAATGCCGCACTTGCCCATGGGCAAAAGCACATTGCGCGCCATGCGGATGTAGCCGGCCTCACCCCAATCGGTGCCCCATGAGTTCTTGACGATCCAGAAGTCCTCGCCGTTCTCGCTGCCGTAGCCCACCGCCGCCACGCCATGGTCCAGTTTGTACCCGCATTGCCCGTTGAAGATGCCCTGCACGTACACAAGATTGAGAAGAACATTCAGAACAACGAAGAAGTGCCTGCTGCTCCTAGGGTTTAGTGGATTTTTGCTCCGATCCTTGTACCCGAAATGCACGCATGCTTACCGAGCTGTGGTGTTGGAACGCAGAACTGTTGGAGTCAATGGCGACACTGACCGGCTGGTTTGCCACCGCCTTCTGCAGTGCCTTCTCATCGTTGATTGGCACATTCTCGTATGAATCTATGGACACAACCTTTCTCTTCTCCTGCATTAGAACAAAATGCAAACTTTCCATCACTACCAATGCACCGCAGAGGCTTGCAGATATGAGACTTTGTGAGATGTTGTACCGACCCTGATGCCGTCACAAAGCATGTCAATTCCAATGAAGGGATAGTCGGCCTTAGTGTCAATGCCACCGTTGTTGATCACGAACTGGAAAGCCTCCTGCATCTGTCCGCCGTGGCAGCCCTGGTCGTCACTGTCTCTGTCGCAGTCAATCAGCTCTTGCTCCGACAGCGACACGAGGTTGTTCGTTACGATCTTGTTGATCCCCTCCATGGCTGCCACCGCCGAGAACGCCCAGCACCCACCTGCATGTCTCACGTCACGGCCCAGAGATCATCATCAGTGCAAAAGTTACAAATTCTTATACCATCTCGATTCCCCGGTGACTGCGCCCTGCTAGCGCCAGTCGATGGCGTCGGGGAGGTTATCGCCGGCGCGGTGAGCATAGCGGTCGCTCGCGACGCGAGGCAGAGTGGAGTTGAGGAACCCGAAGGCTTGGGCTGTGAACTCCGCCAGGGTGAGGTCGGTGAAGGGGGTGAGGCCGAGGCGGAAGGTGTGCAACCCCGCGTCCACCTCCGCGTTGTGCCTGTCGATGTACCGGAGGTTGTCGCGGAACACCTCCAACAGGTCGGAGCTGTTCCCCTGCCGGCTGTGCTCCGACTTCCATGCCTCGTAGAGCCGCCGCGCCTCCTCGTCCGTCCGCTCCAGCGGCGCCGCCGAGCGCAAGTCGCGCGCGGCTGCGGCCAGTGCCACCGTGAGCACGAGCAACGCCAGCGCCACGGTGGCAGCCGGGGGGGCGTGGTGGACTCATTGCGCTCCCCTGATGGCCTGATGCACTGGTTTGGATTGACCACCTCAAGTCTCAAGCCTCAAGCTCGATCGATTCGGGCAACAAGAGATGACGAGAAGCTGAAGAGAAGGTGATCGACGATGACGAAGAGTACAATCTCTGAACTGCTGGGGGGTGTGTGTGTCTGCCCATGCATGCAGCGGCTGATATAGCCACTGGACCGGAGGCAACGAATTGGGCCCGACCGGACGTACACGGCCTACCCCACCACGCAAACTAACTAAAAAAAGCTCGTGTCTTGAACCCTTGTTGCCTGTCTGTCTCAGTTCCCAAACAGAGGGCTGATGAGCCACAGTGTTAACGTGTTGATTTGGATTCAGCTCTGTCTGTCAAAGAGAGAACTACGGCGATGCTTGTTATGACACGGTCTCTGATTGAGCTTTAAACAGTTTCAAATGGAAGGAATGATCCACCTCAGCATATGGGAAGAGTAGCTTTAAACAGTTTCAAATGGAAGGAATGATCCACCTCTCAGCATATGGGAAGAGTTCAACAAAACGTGTGATACAGAAGCTTCTACATTCTAACTCCTTGTGCCTGTAAGTTTGGCATTCTAGGAGGATGTAGCAGTGCTAGTCCCATAGAAGTGAATTTATTGGGTGTATGATAATTTCTTTAGCAAATAAAAACAGGTTCAATGGACTAGCGTGCACGAGATTCTGAAATCTGGGTTTCGCATAGACCCGTGATTTATGAAATCATCGTCCAGCACGATAAGAGTAGGATGAGTAACTGGGTTGTAAAGTTGGGAATTAAAATTTTGAAGTCAAAATGTGAGGCGCTATCTAGCACGTGAGTTTCCAGAAAATGTAGTTATATATCATCATATTACTCAATTACTACAACCAAACCGATATACGAGGTTATGCTAAATGTAAGCATCTGCACTATACGTCATGTACAGTAATTCATAAAAAAAAACTACTTTCTTCATCCCAAATTACATAAACTTCTAGTTTTATCCTAAATCGAATTATTTTTACTTCAACTAACTTTACAGGGAAACAACATCAATGTTTGTTACACCGAATTAATACTATTTCAGGGAAACAACATCAATGTTTCTGACACCGAATTAATACTATTTGTGTAATGGATATTGTTATTTTTTAAGTTAGTTATAAACTTAAAATAGTTTGGCTTAAGGTGTTTTAGAAAATAAATTATTATTTTAGGACGGAGGTAGCAGTACACGCAGATTATCCCAATCGTACTATGTTTGTTTCAACAAAACCCATACTAGACAACAATCAACCGTGACGGTCCGGTCGGCGGTCGCCCGTCCACATCTCCGACAGTATATCTGCAGTCTTTGGTGCTCGGATTTGGACGCAGCCGGTCGGTTTGTTTTCCTCCCATCCAAGCTGAGCACCAAAGAGCAGAGCAGGTGGAAATTACAGCGTGCAACTGATTTTGTCGCGAGCTGTGTGCGCGCGCCTGAGCTTGACGGAGGACCGGAGGGTGCGGTGGCTGGGTGGGTGAAGATGCATCGTAACACAGCCACCGCCACCGCCACCGCGTTGGCACGCGCGTTGAGCAGTCACGATGCATTTTCACCGCCACCGCGGCGGCAGTACCGTAGAGACAGACACAACAAACCGGGGACCGGGGGAGAGACGCGCGCCGTTTCGTTCGCGCAGGGAACAGCTTGTCCGGGTGTCGCACGCGCGTGCCCTCCGTTGCGTGCAGCTGCGGCTTTTCTGATATGGGTGCACGACCACGCCACCACCGATCTGCCCGTCGCTGATGCGGCGTCTTCCGATTGCACCGATGGTAAGATCTAATCCAGCACTGCGAGCATTCGCCATATGCTTAAGCAACTACTGTATCTATGAGAGATGCAGCAGCACCCAACAGCAACGACGACCTCAAAACGATTGCTTTGCTTTGTTCCTTCCAACCTACAGCTATACTCCATGAAACAGTACAACCCTGGCCATTCTCAATCAGGCAATCGGGGTGGAATTGTTGGAGAAAGCAAACGAGTACCCGTCCAATACCAAGGGATTTGGACTAGAAAAACTAATCCCTGCACATCTCAACCCTCGCTCAATACACATGGGTTTGGTCTGAGAGATAGCAATACTATTATTAATAAAGATAGAAAGATAAAAGGAAACTCTTCCAGAGAGAAGTTCGTATGCACACAGCACACCCGCCACCCAGGCACATGCAGAGTTGAATTTGAGTCATTTCTTCACAACCATAGACGGACTTCCAGAATTCAGCCACCATTTTTTTAGTTCCCAGTGCAGCGTACATTACAACACAACAGATACAGCTATATTAAAAATGTGCACCTCTACAGATAACATACCCACCAAGCGTGGACCATCGCCACAAGAGCAAAAACATCAGGAAAAAAAAATAATAATAAACACAGCCACCGCCAGATTAACCGGATACCCTTCCTACTGTGTTTTTGCAGGGGTGTAAGAGATATACATTACAAGGACAGTACGTTCTCCATCAGTTATCTTGCCCTTGAGGGTCAGCCTTCCGTTTTGTGGTGCCTCGGGGCCGAGACGATTTGTTGGCTCTTGACAGCCGCCTATCCTCCTGCTCTTGCTTGTCATCCAACAGCTCGGATGGAAGCTCCGTGGTGGTTTCAGGCCATGGAGTACGCTTTGCAGGGACGACGACTTCCAAAGGTGGCTCAATCACCCACCTGCAAAAGAGCGTATTTAGTTGTGGCTGAGAAAGAAAAGGAAAGTTAAATGCGCAAAACAATTAAACAAGAGAGAGACATGAGTAAACAGCTAACTGCACTCTGAAGGACCCAGTCTCTTAGCTAAGGGAACCCAATGTTTTCACTCTTTGTTTGGTTTCAATGAAACTAACGTTTTCCTAAGGGAACTCAATGTTTTCACTCTCTGTTAGTTTCAATGAAACTAACTGTTTCCCTTACAAGACCTCTTCCTTGTTCAGAGTCCCAGGAACAAGATACTTATGACACATGGTTATCAAAGACACTCTTGTCACGAGAACCTGGTCTTTTTTTTTTCCTTTTTAGAGTAATGAGGACCTAGTCTTCAACCATGATATCAGCCATGCCAAACAGAACAAATAAATAAATAAATTATCTTTCTAATGTTAATAATGACACATTGGAATATCTCTCATGCCATAGCCATGTGGCACCATGTCAATGGAAGAGGCAAATTGCTACAGAAGCATGTAATCTTATACTCTAGTAGGCACCAAATAAGCATTGATTTTCTAAAGTTTTCAAGGACCCTTCTTTTAGCACTTACAAACATCAAATTTACAGGTTCAGCATCTTAAAATCAACAACAAAACCTGTTAGTAGAGGTGCAAATGGTCTGATATGGATGGATACTTACACATATGAATACATATAGCTACTGTATTTCTGGAATTTAGATTCAAATAGCGTCAGTTGTGTCGGATAAGCTATGAATGGATATCAGCATCATATATATCCGATTTGGAGCATTCAGACACGATGGATCTGAACTCTAAACGACTTTGAACCCAGATACAAACGGAAAGTATACATACAATTTGCACCGCTTTAGTACCAAAGCTAGTTGGGAGAGGCTACATTCCTAAATTAGTTTACAACAAGAAAGCACATACAAATTGGACATAATGTAGCAAAAGCAAAGAAAGTAGTCCGTTGCATATCAAAATCAAATCCCTTATACAAAGTAAAATTAAACATTGACAGGTAATATCTATAAAAAACTTTGTTGATCATGAATATGAGATTTGTCCTAAGTCAAAATTCATTGATCATGGATATGAGATTTTTCATAAGTTAAAAATTCTACAAAAAACTTTGACAGGTAATATCTATAAAAGATATATATCAAATGAAAAGAGCTATATGTTGTAAAAGTAATTTTACATAATGAATCTACTTGTGTTGGCAACGTACATAAAATTTTTAGTTATCGATTGTCAAAATTGAAATTTTTTAACTTAGTACAGACATAGATGGGCTTATATTTACAATCAAAGCTTCAGAGTTAGTAGATTATAGAGTTTTCAATCAGGTATTATCACATCCTAGACAAGTATGGAAACTCTATGATCAGACCAGACTGGCTTAGTGAAAGGACAACATAAACTATTTTACGGAGGTATTAAGGGACTACTGTAAAGCAGTTGTTTGCGACATACTTACCTGAGTGCAATCAGTCAATGAATCAATCACATTCAATACGATAGAATCTATATAAGATTCATACATAACAAACGGCCTGTTTGGCAGGACGTGTGGAGCTAAGGTTTGGTGTACATCAGGAGTGTTGGGGTGCTCATTTTATTCAAAGACTAAAACTAGTTATAGCATACAAACGCCAAACCTGGCGTGGTCCGCATGGATCTTGAAGATGGGGCTCAGCCATACAGGGCCAAAGTTTCAGTTAGTGGGTAGCTGTTAGACAGTTGGTTTATATCCAGTCGCCACAGATATTCATTGGAGATTTTGAGCCCGTGAACCTAGCTAAGTCTGATAAGGCTTAACTAACTTAATAAAGTTTAAAAAGGGAGTTTCCATGACTCTAGATGTTTGGATCTTGGATGGTAATTGCTAACAAAACATTGTGATCTTTCCCGATAGCATAGCTGGGTAATAAAATGTTAAATAATGGGATGTCAAAAATACTCACCCCTGAGGAAACTTGCTATCAGCCCGTGCTTCGACGCGGAGCCACCACAGTAGGACCTTCTTCCCACAGTTGCCCAGCGGCTCAACAGAGGACGGATCATTCAACAAAGTAAGTGGGTTCTCAATCTCCTCTCCATTCTCGCCCACAGCATCAAGATCCTTCACCCAGTCAGGCTTGCCGTCAGCCTCCTTCCACAGCATTCTCGAGTTCAACACAAATCCAGCCCACTCCAGACCCCTGGGCAGAACAGGGGCTGCCTCACCAACCACAGTGGCGGTCTTCCCAGAGAAGGGCAGTGAGTTGAACGTGTGCCATCCAGCCAGATGTCCTGAGGAGTTGCAAGCAGGGCCCTGCACTGGAAGAGGCATGTTCTGTTTGTCCTCCTCACTGAGCCGTAGTTGGTCTGCCGTTCCAGTATGCGCAAGGATTCCAACGGATACAGCACCCATCCACTGGACCTTCTGCACCTCATCGAACAGCTCCATGCTATGAACATTGCTGTCATCCGCAAAGACAACCACACCATCCATCTTCCTCTCGCGGACCATGCTGCACAAGGAAACCGATTGATCCTTCATTAGCCACCTTGTTCTTTCTATAAATACTAGAAGCTAGCTTAGCTGGGGAAGTAGTAGTAGGAAACCATACATACCGTAAGGCGTGGAGGCGCATCCGGTTCTCAGTGGCATGGCGGTCAGCCCAGTCGGTGGGCATGCGGTCAGGGAACGGGATGTGGACGAAGGTGAGGCCAGAGCGCGCAAGCATCGCCGCCGTGGCGTTGGTGGTGCCGCCCGCCTCGACGACGATCCAGGTGAGCGGGTAGGGCACGTTGCGGAGCGAGTGGAGGAGGCCGGTGAGGTGGAGCGCCTGGAAGGCACGGGAGTAGGTCGGGGTGACGACGAGCACCTGCCGGGGCTCCTTGACGCCGTACCAGCGGCGCTGCTCCTCCTGCACGCGCTCCATGATCCGGTGCGCGCGCATCACCTCCACGGGGTCCGGGTGCGGCCACGGGCGGATCCGGATCCCGTGCCTCCCCACCACGACGTGGCTCTGCGGGTTGTTGTTGTTCCCGGCCGCCGCTGCCGCCGCCGCCCCCTTGCTGCTGCTGTCGCCCGCCGCCTCCAGCGCGGTGCGGTTCGCGGCGCCGGACGGCGGAGTGTTGCCGGGGTTGAAGGAGAGCGTGAAGGTGTTGGTGGTGGTGGTGGTTGTTGTCGTGGTGGTGGTGGTAGTCGTGGTGGCGCGCAGGACGGCCGCCGAGGACGAGGAGGTGGTGGAGTGGTAGAGCGCGGTGGTGGAGAAGAGCAGGAAGAAGAGGAGCCGCGAGAAGCGGAAGCCGAGGAAGAGCGAGATGAGGCAGCAGAGCGCGTGCAGCAGGAACCAGAAGGTGGACGAGGCCGGCGCCCGCGGGCCCGCCCCGCCGCCGCTGCCGTCGGCCATAGCCCCGTCTGCCCCCGCGGCGCCGCCAGACGACGACCGCGCCGCCGCCCCCGACGACCGCCGCAGCTGGCTCTGCGGCAGCAGCGACTTCATCATGGCCGCCGGATCTGGTGCGCCGCCCGGCGCTCCCCCCTCCGACGACGACGACGGCCGGCTCGGTGAAGCGAATCAATCGATCGCGCTCGTCGGCGAGTAGAGGTCCGTGGGGTGGGGGTGGATAGTTTTTGAGGGGGAGAGGTTGGTAGGGGGTGAAGTGCGGTGCACGAAACAGCGGGTGCGGAGGTGAGGTGAGGTGAGCTATCAATTGTTGGGCAGCAGCGGAGGAAAAGGAAGGGGAGGAGGTGCCACGGGTTGGGTTGGTGCCCGACGGGGACGGGGTCGCTGGCTGGAGCCGCGAAGAAGCCAAAGGCGCAAGCGCGTGGGCGTCTGCGCGGTGCTGTACGGAGGGCGAGGACGTGGGGATCGGGTTGGGGGAATTTGGTGAGGAGGTGGGGGCGGGGTGCCGAACCCGCGGGGCGCGGACGGGGTCGGCGGCGCGGCGTGGCGCCGGAGAAGGGTTGGACTGGAGCACTGCTGGTACTGGACCAGGCCGCGGGTCGGTCGACGGAGACACTTGCGCGTTCGGTGACGGCGTGTCGCCGTGTCCCGTGTCGTCATTTCTGTGTTTTTTTATAATTAGAAAAAAAAACAAACATGAATTGCTTTCGGTTTTTTTAGACAAGTTTGGTAGTGGTTTGTGTTTGTCACGTTTTCAATGATTGAGAGAGGCAGGCAGCTGCCGGCGTCGGCGGGGCTCAGGTTTGTGCCAGCTGCGTTTGACTTCCGAGCTTTAGCGTCGGTTCAGGGTTTTTGTCCCAAAGAAGCCATGTTTGTACAGGCTAGCTTTGGTCATAATTCTTAGGATCTGTCTAGTCCTAATTCCGTAGAAATGTCGTTCAATATAAATTATACATGGTCACGCCCCCCCGCACAAATTTGTGCTCAGCTTTAGCTACTGCCCGTCAATAGTATAGAAGCACGAAATTTACTTCATTCTTGGGCTCTATTGTAACAGAAAAACATTAGTATTCTCCAATCCCAGGACAATTTTATTTTGAGTTAATTTCTCCAAGGTTCATCGTTCAAAAAAAAAAACGACATGTATCATATCTGATTTTGCAGTGACACAACATACTCATTTGAAGGAGCCATGTTCAAACTATACATGATATTCATGAACACACTATACATGATATTCATGAACCAATTCACATATAAGCAAAACAAGGAGCCATGTTCAGGACCCACGGTGGTCCAAATATTCTTCATGGATTGACAGAACCACATTATCCAGCTGTTCCAAAAGGAATAAATACTCATTTGATGAAATAGTGAGAATAAATAGTATGTTCTTTAACACTAAGATCACTGTTTAGTCGATTTTACATGACCAGATAGATGTCTGGTGAAAGCTTGAGCAATGGCTCTATGATTCTTATGAATACAGTTATATAATAATGGTGAAGCACGGATGGCAACGCCCCACAGGGCCTTGATCGCAATGATTCGCGTCGCCTGACAGTTCCCAAGTTATGGAAGGCAGCATCAATCCATGTCCCCACTCAATCCCTCATTCTGGTGCAGATCAAAGTCATCTTTCAACCGCATGTATATGGGTTCACTCGTATGGGTTTCTGAAGTTCTTGAGAAGTTCTGGAATGTCATATCCAAGCATATCATCCACGGCCTGTATCATCTTGGGCTTGACCTTCTCAAACTTGTCAAAGCTATACCCGCTCAAGACCTCTTTGAAGTGCTCCACATAAGGAAAATCTCCTGACGGAAGGTGGTATTCCCGTTGCACCTATTCCACCAGACAACAGTTGTTGATTAGAGCATGAAAATTATATGGAAAGGACATGTGAGAGAATGCTTCACATGGCATCCAGAAAAAGAAAAGAGAGATAGCTGTGTTGTAACTGAAAAGAGAGATAGCTGGCTGTGTTGTAACTGAAATGAAACAGGAAGAGCCCAGACTGCACACCATTTGTAAAATCAACCAGCTCTTACTGTCATTATTTAGAATGCAAAAAAGTAGTAACATAATTGAAACTTAAGATGCAAGCTGGTTAGGTGAAACAAGCCACGAGGTCATGATACACCAACAAAGCAAAACAAAAAAAAGAACAAATGTGGTAAGACG
Source organism: Bothriochloa decipiens (assembly GCA_023333625.1). NCBI lineage: Eukaryota > Viridiplantae > Streptophyta > Magnoliopsida > Poales > Poaceae > Bothriochloa > Bothriochloa decipiens. Next base: position 7,049,544 of record CM041638.1, read on the forward strand.
TAAGAGGAAATCTGACAGACAAAAGCTTCCATCCTAAATTCCTAATATAAGCAAGGACCTATGCGGCTTTTCAATCTACAATGATCCTATATCGACTAGAGAAGTTAAGAACCTCAAAATACATACCTTTGCAAACTCATCAGGCAGATTGTCTATAAGTCGTTGTTGGGCTTTTGCTTTGCCCATCATTGTAGGCATCTCCTTCTTTAGATGGCCTATTATATAAGCATGGATCTTGGCAGCTCTAGCACGTTTAACAAATTCATTGATCTGCAGGCACATACCGGTGCTGTTAATATGCACAAAAAACTCATTAGTTACGACTGAAAAAAACACATGGGAAAAACAAAAGGTTTACCCGACGGTCACAGGCTTTCTTGGGGATATCTTTCAGATCAGAAAGAAGATCATCTTGCTCTCTCTCAAATAGTTCCTTTCCAAGTGGACCAACAGCTGATTCATTTACTGGTTTGTCATTGAATGATCTACAAACAAATGTGGAAGTTACTTGAATGATTTGCAGGCACTTGAATGATCTAAGGTCACTACCAGAACAAGATTCAAATATACTATTGTTCAAGTAACAGAGAAATCCAATAATACCCTAGTAGTGATTTACTGATTCTGAAGTTACAATTTGAAGATAATCTACCATAAAATATCAGATAGTGAAGATCAGGCATCAGGGTATCAGACATTACCCAATATAAACACGTGAAACCTCAGGTGTATTCAATACTTTACCAAGAGACCACATCAATGCACCATAAACTCTCATAAGCTGCATGTAAATGAGAAAAGTCAATTAATATGTAGCGTAAAACAAAACAAAATGCACAATCACGATTTAAGATACAAAAAGATCCACGAATACTACCTGTTGAGTGTCTACTTGATCTGCCTTGTTCAAAACTACACGTATTTTGTCATCGTGTCCACGTAATGATCCAATGACACGTTTGAACTCATCGCTGATATCAAGCTTATGAGGATCAAACAGAAGAAGAATAAGATCACACTTTGCAGCAAACCATGATGTCACGCCAGTGAAATCATAGCTGCGTTGTGTGCGTTGCTTTTCACCAGAAAGAACACCAGGTGTGTCAACAAATGTGATATGCTCTAGCAGCTTCAAGGTAAATGTTTGGTATCAGTTTCCAGATTGCATACCTTCACTTGCATTAAAATTAAATCTTACTGGATGTCGCATCTGAGAGCACTCAAACTTGGATAAAAATGCAGTCCCAAATGTTGTAAGACCGCTAAAAGGCATGTCAGCTTGAACAGCAACAGTATTTCCAGGAATAGTCCTTTCATCAGGTCCTGACTGGCAAGCATACATAAGTTAACTGGAGCGACAGAAATGGAAACTTATTATAGGTATAAAACATGTGGTAATGTAATAGTTGGCACACAGGCCATTGATACTGCTTATACCGCAGTTGGCCTAGTAGGATGAAAAAAACTGAAATTGGTCAAAGAGTGTGCCAATAGGTGCTTAGTACCTATTGCAAGTTTCACAACAAGAATTTGCATAAATATAGTGATGATGAACTTGAACTTAATAATGATTTGGAGATATGTGCATTATGCTCCTTTTACATAAGCTATCATTCCCAAAAAAATCCTAAGGAATTAGAAACAATCATAAATATGATGGCTGGCGATGTAATTGCAGCTCAGCATTTCAGAGACAATTTGGAGAAAAAGGTACAGGCTGCTAATCACAACGAAACAGCTGTCAACCAGAAAATTGACAATATTTTCACAAAGCACAAAATAAAATCAGATCCAAACATTTTACAGAAATGAAAAAGTAATGCATCCCAAAAGCACTAATTTTAGTTCTTGTTGGCAACAGGAAGACTCCTCCCAGAGAAATGACAGATTGATGATTTGCATGGCCGTAGCACCTTAGAAAATTATGGTATCAGCACTAGTGCTATTTCTTTTTGCAATACTTGTACCAAATAGAGAACCTAGATCAGCTTATACCATTCACATTCTGTTTACTATGTAGAAAACTCTTTACATGCTCTTGAGGATTTTACGAACTATATCTAGCAAAACTGTGATGATATTCAAAGGCATAAAGTCATTCTCCAATCTGTGTCATTATCTATCAACTACTACGTGATTCTATGATCTGTAAAGCCAAAATCTTAGGAGGGATCCCATAGGTAACTAACAATGTAAATTTCTTATCCAAAGTTTTGAGAAAAAAAAGTTGGATTGCTTTATCTGTTCATTGTTTCAACTAAAATTCCTTCACAAATCATAATAGGAAGTTTAAATCATTTGATGCACCTATTATACCTACAAAGAGAAATCCTAAAATTTGCTCAGTTTACCATGACAACTACAAATCTGTCTGTTGTTGGCTCTGGTCCAATATGGGCACCTGCAAATGGAAAACATAAACTGTCAGACAGCATGTTACTTGAACAAATCTGGGAAACTATAGAAGGTACATCTGGTAGATATAAAAACCTGGATAGCTTGTTTTTAGCAGATGCTTGATAAAAGTTGTTTTACCAGTAGAATATTGACCTAAGAGCATAACCATTGGCTTTGCATCAAAATCACTACTTGTCTGCAACACACAAAAAAAAAAGGATTAACAATATTATGCATGAAAAGGAGTTATTTTGAACAAAATAACAAGGAAACAGCAATAATGATGCCATAGATTACACAGGAAAGTAGTCGTTTCTGTTTCATAAAGTTTCCAGAAAGTAGGAACACAGTATGTACCAGCAAAGGGGAAACGAAATCATTGAACTTGTATGTAACTTCCAAAGGCTTCAGCTTTTCGATATAAAGTTTTTTCAAGCCATCAATGACAGAAGTAACAGCAGTCAGAGGTATCTGTTTACATACAACATCATAAAAGGAAAGATCAGCAATAACGATAAATGTGTCAATGAGAAAACTAGGGTCAATTGACAGCATTTCTTTATATAGGGAAAGGACTTAATATTGGCACAAATAAATTTCTCTGTTGCTTAATAATGCACAATAGAAACACAATTACTGAGAGCTAGGTCGTCTTACAAACCCTATGTCGTCCTACAAACATTTTGGTGGACTGTGGGCTTCCTTTTAGACAACTTACATGCATCATATTTCCAAGCTCATTAACACTTAACAGACAAGATACAATTAAAATAAATAGGTAATCAGCTACAAAAGGCTACACAAGCTAAACAAGTAAACTTTGCTGCCTTTTCCTTTTGCTAATGTAAAAAGGCAGATGACCGAACTATCAACAAATGCTCTCACTAATGAGGTCATAGTAGAAGTTTCCTCAAAAGTTCCTTTGGTGCTGGTATGGTAAGCAATAGATATTCACAAGAGCAATATTCTAGGAGCATACAGAAATCACAAGTAAGTTACGTAGATAACATGACTACAGAGTATTACCTTCTTTGATGACTTTGAGCTGAACCATTTGTTTGTTAAAGGTGATTGTTCCTGAGGATATCCTGCATGTATAAAAAGAAAGGTTTGTATCATATATTTCCCCCAAGCATGAATCTCCTGTTAAGGGTGCATTACTTACCATCCATTTCAGGATCAACACGCTTCACCAAATGCTTAGATTTCTGAAAGCAGTTGAGATCATATTTACTACAAGGCATTGAGATAAAGCACGAAATTGATAAAGAAAAACTGTAAGGACATAATAATACATTACCGCAAGTAGGGCATCCAATCCTTCCATCACAGGTGGATTCAAACTGACCAAATCTGCCAGATATAACCTTAGACTTGTTAGCAGTAAATAAATGAGCACAATGCAATCAAATAGACTTGATTTGAAGGCTACAGCAACAACCATCTCGCTTAAGGCTATCTTGAGTAATCTCATTCCCTGCTTGTGCCAGAGAGACTAGCTGCCGATTGAAACAAGCCCATTAGTAACGAACAATAACCCAAATCACCTAGTGGAAACAGTACACCACAACAGAAACATCGAACCAAACCTGCATCGCCATGACGAATTCGGTGAAACCCAGGTACCCCTGCCGTCGGGTGTCCGCGATAGCCCAGACCTTGAATCGCAGCACGGTTAGGCAAAAATGGCACATCTATAGAAACCAATAGCTCCGCAAGCAGAACAAACAAAACAGGAAGGGGGGAGTGAGGGTTAGTAGCGGGAGCCAGCACCTGCTTGAGGTCGGGGCGGGAGAGCTTGGACATGCCGAAGAACTTGATCGCGTCGGGGCCCGTGATGCGGCCATCCCCATCTGCAACGCCATCGATTAGAAGGTCACACCCAGGCGGCGCACAACAGTGGAGCTTGAGATTGGGGATCCAAGGGGAACAGAGGAGAGGGGCAGGAATCGGACCTGCGTCCGCGAGCGCGAACCACTCCTGGTAGATCTTCTGGTGCTCCTTGGAGCAGCTGCTCGCGGGGTACTGCCCGATCTCCATGGCCGGGCGCAAGCGCGGCGGTCGCCGCGCTCTCCGCTTTGCCGCCGGGGGAAGCAAGTAAAACCCTACGACGTGGCCTCTCACTGTGTCTGTGTGGAAACAGGAACAGAGTTTTCAAACGTGGCTTGTTTTACCTGAGCCTGAGCGAGCTCAACATCGAGTCGAGGGGCGTGGTGCGGCCGTGGAGTTTGGCTCGAACCCACGACGAGAACGCGAGGTGGCTGACGAGCGCGTCAAAAGCGTTGACGCCGCCGTGCCAGCTCGTGGCACGATGGCCGGATGGGATAAAGTGGGAGTGGACCGGATCTTACGTGGCTACGTGTCCTGTTCCTTGCGAGGACCGATCAGTCCGTGTGTACTGGCTCTGTTTCAAATTATTTTTCGTTTTTATATCATATTTAACTCGATTTATATAAAATATATATAATATTTATATCTTAAATAATTTTATTAAAAAATTAGATTCAAAGATCTTTCTAATGATACTAATCATGTATTATAAATATTAACCTTTTTAAAATGTAATTATTTGTAGTGGTTTCTTGTGAAGCGCAAGCAATAGATATTTTGAAACGGGTGAAGTATATATCTGAAACGAAATCAGATATGCCGACTTGTGATTGCCCACTTTTTGTAGCAGTTAGTTTTGTCGGTCGACAAATAGTATAGATTCATAATATGTGGATATGTCAAATTGTTTTTGTTGTGCTCTCATATTTTGGTAAAGAAGTACTATATAAAAACAATAATATGACATATACATAATGATAGGCGTATTGCAAATTCATATTATCAGTCTCTTGGAGATGACACAAATGACATTCACCTAAATTTCCTAAGTTTCCATATCTTCTTCGCGTCATACATGAATCGAACTCAAGTCGCGCTAGCTTGTGCTGGACCCAGACCTGACACAAATTTGCTTTGATCTCCGCCATGATTTTGTAGACTCGTTTGCGTGGTCCGCCACATTACAGATACGACGGATATAGGGGGTCAAAATAAAATGTGATATGATTCAAGAAACAATGAATCTAGTTCCTCCTAAGGTAAAATGCCTAGTCTGTCTTGACGAAAAGACAGAGATACTAGATAATCAACTTCTTGTCTCAATGCTCATGTTCTCATCTCAATCTGTATTCACATGGTTTAAAGGGGAAACATGGACATCCAATGGAGGCCAAATGGCATCCAATTTTAGTGGGCATGTAGTGGAACCATGATGGTAATGGTAGACCACCGTATATAAGCAATCTTCTCCGTTCTACAAACCATGATATATGTAAATAAACTGGGGACGAAGAGTCCATATATTGGACCTTGCACGTTTAATGGTCATCCTCATCCAAGGCCTTAAACTTGCGTCGTAGTTGGATGATTTCGTTTACAGTCCAAACGTGAGAAACTAGACCGATGCACAACATCAAAGTTCCGAAGACACAGAAGCGATGAAGGAACTTCTCAATGTCGCGCTGACTGTGAAGAGAGTGAATGCAAAAATAAGGCACTCAGAATCTAAAAAAAATAAACATATTTGTTGAATGGAAGAAGATACTAGTACAGAGCACAAATTTACCTTGAGCAATAATCGCATTCACAGCGTTCTACTGCTTCCACCTTTGGACACTTCTCATCTCCTGGTGCACTGGAGCTCTTCTTGAACGAATTCATCTGCGCGGCGGCAAACACAGCAGCTTAGACTCTTTCTTCTCGATGCATTTCAGAGTAGGACCCAGATTCGAAAATACGTAATCCATATTCAGAAAATGTTTTTGAATGAGGATTTGGCTTAAATCTTCTACTAGTATTTATGCCTTAATTTGCTTGTACCATCTCAGCGTGCATGAGGTTCTCTTGAAAGTAATGCGGCATCTTAATATCCCTTTGTTTCAAATTACAAGTCACTTTGATTTTTTTATTCATCCATTTTGCTATGTAATGCATATAACAAAATATATGTATGAAAAAGTTTAAAGCGACTTATAATTTAGAACGAAGTAGTTGCTAATCAATCATTAAACCAAATTACATAGTTGCTTATTGAAAGGGCACATCATAATTAACTTCTTGACGAGACATCTCCTTTGTAAAAATTTGCTTAGAAATCCTTTTAACAAGTTTTCTTTAGAAAGAGCCTTTTGAGTAAGATTGGTAAAATTGCTGTGATTTAAGAATCCGATTAAAACTTTACCCATGTTACTATATACAATATGCTAATCGATTAATCACACTACTTGTCGGTTACCAAGAGAGGGGGTACCCTAAACCTCCCTTGTCTTCGGTTGAACCCCGAGTTTACCTCAGATCAATCTCATGGGGACCCTCGAAAAAACAAGCGCAAGACCCGACAATATATCCTCGACCCACCGGGGCCCACCGGCAAATACACACTGGGCCGACCCACAACAGAATACTTAACTTCTGCCGCGACCCTCGACAATCCACTAACGTCACCATCTGACCCTCGACAAACCACAGACGTCACCAGCTGATGATCGCTCGAGATGGGGGGACCTCGTGTCAAGTATCGAGGCCCCGACGGGACGGACGCCTCGATACAACAAGGGTCGAGCCCCCCTCGATCCACCAACTCCAGGTGCATCCGATAGCGCATTTAATGCAAAACTACCTAACCTCGTCAAATCGTATGGATATAGTGTCCGCATAGTGGTCCGTACAGCGGTCGAATCCCGCTTTACCGCCCATACTGAGGACGTGCATCGGTCTGCATGGCACTATTACGCCGTACTCAGCGCTGTTAGGTAGCTCGAGGCCCCCCTTCGACGCGCTACGCGACAAACAACCGACATCGGATTCCCTAAATTCAATCTTATCCGCTCAACCACTACGCTCGAGGCTACCCCTCGACGCCCTCCGGTCAACCTACATCGACTTCAAAAGCTGCGCCAACAACTCCCGATGTGACCCCAACAGGAACTCGCACGTCCTCTACAGGGGATCGCGTCTTTCGCCGGTCAGCAACCACGTCTCCGAAGGACGCCTGTCAACTCCGAGCCACGCCGCTACAGAACAAGCCATGCTCAGCGCACGTCTCTACAGAGGCCTCGAGTTGACCACCACGACCCGCGACGTCACCACCGCGTCATCGAACCAGGATATCTGTACCCCTGTGCCTCCCCTTGGCCTATAAAAGGGGATGCCAGGAGACCCAATAGAGAGGGAGAACCGACTCCAGAGAACGATCTCACGAACAACCGAACATACGCCTAGGCAGACTCCTAGACTCTGAATAACTCTTTCGCTCTATACTCGACCCCCCTCGAATTCTCTCCTTCGCTTGTATTCACCCCTGTACAAGCACTTAGGTGCAAGATAATACAAATCTTCTCCCCTCGCTGGACGTAGGGCCTTCTTTGCCCGAACCAAGATAAATCGCTGTGTTCTTCTTGCATCACCATCCGAATGGGTTACACACACATACGTTTACTCGTTGGCTTAGGACACCCCCGAGTTCCTCACGCTGACAGTTGGCGCACCAGGTAGGAGGCCTGTGTGTCAAACCGCTTCGTCCGGATGCGGACTTCGTATCATCGCTCCCTTTCAGCTCGGTGATCTGGTTTGGGAGTATGGAGTTCATGTCGCTCGGCACGAGCCATGACATGGTCCTGCTCTCAGCCGGGCACACAAGCGGGGGCGCTTCAGGGACTCCGCGAGGAGCCCCACGTCGTCCTCGCCACCACGCTTCCCAATCAAGAAGGAGACGTGGATCGCAGGGCGGGCGGCGCCGCCGTGCGACCACGGTCGTCACACCCTCCTTGTCTTCAATAGACGACTTGAGCTCTCTGGCCAGGAGCCTCCCACAACTACGCGTAAGGCCCAAAGAGGGGCGGCGCTCGCTAGGGTTGAACGCGTCTCCCCAGGCGAACGCGCCCCTCACATCTACGGCTCTCTTGCCCCATGAGCAGTTTGTCGCCCGACCGGCACTGCCATTTAGGCTCGACAATGCCACTTCGACATACTCCACTATCGTGCGCTCGGGTTTCGGAGCGGACAGGGAACGGACCGGACCCCCCCCCCACGCGTAGCAGCGCGCCGGGAGGTACCGGTACTGGCCCCCGAACGCCCGATTAACCCTCGCCCACGCGGCGCCTGCCCTCGTGCGCTTTGAAGGTGGCTGGAAGTGGAACAATTTGGGCGGACCATTGTGCCTTGCCCGCTCTACTCCGACTCCGACTACGACCCCAGCTACTATGATCCCACGCGAGAGTGTTTCCACGTCGACATAGTCGCCGCGTCGGGCGACGACGACGCCGATCCCGCAGAGACGTCCACACCATCGGCTGCAACAGGTGGGCCACTCCTCCTGGCGGGACAGGAGGAAGGGCCCCCTGCCGTGACCAATGACCCATACGATTCGCAGGGCGCTCGCGTCGCCTAGCTCACGCAGGTCCGAGAGCTTCGAGCCAAACTCGACGAAGACAAAGAGCGACTGCGCCAGCTCGAGCGTGCCCTCGAGCAAGACAATCGGAATCCCCTAGGCGGAGGGGCTCAGGCCCGAGCGCAGCAAGTACAGCGGCAGATTGTGGGCGCGAATACGGTTGCACGTGGCGCCTTCAATCGAGCCAGTCAGAATGTCGTCGCGGCAACCATGCTTCTCCGCAACATGCCGGCCCCCTCAAATCCTGAAGCCCAACGAGTCCAACAGGAGGTCCAGGGCCTTCTCGAGGTGGCCGCCATCTAGCAGGCCAAAAGTTCTGCCTCGAGGCGTCGAGGTGCGGCCTCAGGGCAACACCACGAACCCTCACGGCATGAGAGGCAGGCCTCGACCCAGCCGGTAGACTCCCCCCGTTCGAAGGGGGCGGCCCTGGCCCACGATCGTGTTCGTGACAAGTGCGAGCCCCGTGATGCGCGTCACGACATCAACGAACACAGCAGACGCAAGAGCGGTGACGCCGAGGCGCGAGGCTACAGCGCTCATCGGGGCGGACGCTACGACAGCGATGAGGACCGACGTCGATCCCCGGATCCGCCGGGCCCTCGAGTCTTCAGCCGTGCGATTCGCAGCACGCCGTTGCCTAGCCCCTTCAGACCCCCGACAAGTCTCGTCAAATACGACGGTGAGACAAAGCCTGAGCTCTGGCTTGCTGACTTCAAGCTGGCGTGCCAGCTTGGTGGGGCCCGCGAGGACAGCGCCATCATTCGACAACTCCCACTCTTTCTCTCCGACACCGCACGACGGTGGCTCGAGGAGCTTCCCCCTAACCAAATCTATGACTGGTCCGACCTAGTCAGGGTTTTCGAGGGGAACTTCAAGGGCACCTATGTGCGTTCGGGCAACAGGTGGGAACTCCGAGGCTGCAGACAGAAGCCCGGGGAATCCCTCCGCGACTTTACTCGACGTTTCTCCAAGCAGCGCACTGAGCTTCCCCACGTCACCGACGAAGAGGTGATCCTGGCTTTCATTGCTGGGACCACCTGCAAGGAACTGGTCCGGGAGCTCGGGCGTGCTCCCCCAAAGACCGCCGACGAATTGATGGACACAGTGGCCAACTTTGCCGCCGGAGAAGAGGCCGTCGGCGCCTTCTTCGACGGTGGCAAAGGCCAAACGCAAGCCAAGGCGGCCAACCCCGAGGGTTCGAACCAGGGCGGCAAGAAAAGGGGCAAGATGAAGAAGAAGAACCCGTGAGGCAAGCGCGAAGATGCCCCCGACGACGACCTCGTGGCGGCTGTCGAGCGCAAGAAGCCTTGAGGCCCTCCCGAGAAGGGCCTCTTCGACGAGATGCTCAAGAAACCGTGCCCATATCACAAGGGCCAGGCCAATCACACCCTCGAAAACTGCCGGATGCTCAAAAGGCATTTCGGGGGTACGGTTCGTGGAAAGGAAGAGGAAAAGGAAGAGCCCGACGACAAGAATGACAACAAGGTTGATGGGTTCCCCGTGGTGCAGGACTGCTACATGATCTACGGGGGACCTACCGCCCGGCTCACCCCTCGACAGCGTAAGAGGGAGCGTCGGGAGGTATTCTCCACTCAAGTCGCCACCCCTCGATTCTTGGACTGGTCTGAGACGGCTATCACGTTCGGCCGTGACGACCACCCGGACCACGTCCCGAACCCGGGGCTCTACCCGCTTGTTGTCGACCCTGTCATCGTCAACACCCGCTTCTCCAAGGTCTTGATGGATGAAGGCAGCAGCCTCAACATCATCTACTCCGAGACCCTCGACCTTCTCGGAATCCCAAGGGAAAAGCTAAAACCCAGCACTGGGGGCTTCCATGGCGTCGTGCCAGGCAAAAAGGCTATTCCCATCGGGTGCGTCGACTTGCCGGTGTATTTCGGTACTCCCGCAAACTTTCGAAAGGAGACCCTCACGTTCGAGGTAGTCCTATTCCAAGGCACATACCATGCGATCATTGGGCGACCGGGCTATGCCAAGTTCATGGCAGTTCCCAACTACACTTACCTCAAGCTCAAGATGCCGGGCCCCAATGGCATCATCACCGTCGGCCCCTCCTTCGAGCACGCATACGACTGCGACGTCGAGTGCGTCAAACACGCAAAAGCCCTCGAGGAGACGGCGATGCTTACAGCCACTCTCGAGGCCCTCGCTGACGACATCCCCGAACCCAAGCGACATGCCGGTGGCTTCGAGCCTGCCGAGGACACGAAGAAGATCCCCCTCCACCCGAGTTGCTCTGAGGGGAAGGCGCTGCTCATCAGCACCTCCCTCGATGCCAAATAGGAAGCAGTGCTCATCGACTTTCTCCACGCAAATGCCGACATGTTTGCGTGGAGTCCCTCGGATATGCCGGGCATACCGAGGGAAGTCGCCGAGCACACCTTGGAGATCCGTCCCGGGTCTAAGTCGGTGAAGCAACGCCTGCGCCGCTTCGACGAGGAGAAGCGCAGGATCATCGGGGAAGAAGTCAACAAGCTCTTGGCGGCCGGATTTATCAAGGAGGTCCACCATCCCGAGTGGTTAGCTAACCCTGTAATAGTCAAAAAGAAAAATGGGAAATATAGGATGTGTGTAGATTACACCGGCTTGAATAAAGCATGTCCTAAAGTCCCATTTCCCTTGCCACGCATCGATCAAATCGTTGACTCGACGGCGGGATGTGAGACCCTCTCCTTTCTCGACGCCTATTCCGGCTATCATCAGATCCGGATGAAGAAGTCCGACCAGCTCATGACTTCCTTCATCACCCCCTTCGGCATGTACTGCTATACTACTATGCCCTTCGGCCTTCGAAACGCCAGGGCAACGTACCAGCGGTGCATGCTCCATGTTTTCAAAGAACACATCGGCTCGACGGTCGAGGCCTATGTCGACGACATCGTGGTCAAGACCAAAAAAGTCGAGGATCTCGTCTCTGACCTCGATGCCGCGTTCAAATGCCTCCGGACGAAGAGCATCAAGCTGAACCCTGAGAAGTGTGTCTTCGGCGTCCCCCGAGGCATGCTCTTAGGGTACATAGTCTCTCAGCGCGGTGTCGAGGCCAACCCGGAGAAGATCTTGGCGATCATCAAGATGGGGCCCATTCAAGACCTCAAAGGCGTTCAGAGGGTCACAGGATGCCTGGCAGCCCTGAGCCGCTTCATCTCCCGTCTCGGGAAAAAGGCGTTGCCCCTCTACCGCCTTTTGAAGAAATCGGAGCACTTCGAATGGACCCTCAAAGCCGAGGAAGCCCTCTCAAAGCTTAAGTCTACGCTAGCCTCGCCCCCGATCCTAGTACCTCCTCATCCGGCCGAGCCCCTCCTCCTCTATGTCGCCGCAACCACCCAGGTGGTCAGTGCAGCTATAGTGGTCGAGAGGGCAGAAGAAGGGCACACCCTGCCCGTTCAAAGGCCAGTCTACTTTGTCAGTGAAGTACTCTCGGAGACCAAGGCCCGCTACCCTCAGATTCAGAAGCTGTTGTATGCTCTAGTCCTTACAAGGCGCAAACTCCAACATTACTTCCAAAGCCACCCGATAACCGTGGTCTCGTCCTTCCCCCTCGGGGAGATAATCTAGAATCGGGAGGTCACAGGGAGAATCGCTAAGTGGGCAGTCGAGCTCATGGGCGAGACCCTCACTTTCGCACCGCGAAAGGCCATCAAGTCGCAGGTGCTGGCGGATTTCATGGCCGAATGGACCGACGCTCAACTACCGCCCGTACAGATCCAGGCCGAACTATGGACCATGTACTTTGATGGGTCGATGATGAAAATGGGAGCGGGCGCGGGCCTGCTCTTCATCTCGCCCCTCGGGGTTCACATGCGTTACGTAATTCGACTCCACTTTGCAGCCTCGAACAACGTCGCGGAGTACGAGGCCCTCGTGAACCGACTACACATTGCTATCGAGCTCGGGGTTCGACGCCTCCAAGCTCGGGGCGACTCGCAGTTAGTCATCGATCAAGTCATGAAGGCTTCGAGCTGCCGCGAACCTAAAATGGAAGCGTACTATCAAGAGGTCCACAAATTGGAAGACAAATTCTACGGCCTCGAATTAACCCACATTGCTCGACGCTACAACGAGGCCACAGACGGGCTCGCAAAGATCGCGTCAACCCGAGGCACCGTGCCACCCGACGTCTTCGCAAAAGATATCTACAAGCCATCAGTTGACTTCGCGGGTGAACACGAACATCCGTCCAAGGGGGTCGAGCCTCAACCAACCCAGGCCCCCTCGACCGGGGCCGAGGTCATGGACCTCGAGGTATCATCCCCTCGAGCAAGCGACGAAGCCAATTGGCGTAAGCCCTTCCTCGAATATTCTTACTCAAGGAGAGCTGCCAGACGAGCGGAACGAGGCTCGACGCATTGCACGAAGGGCCAAAACCTACATCCTCTTCGATCCAGACAAGGAGCTCTATCGACGGAGACCGACCGGAGTTTTGCAGCGTTGCATCACCGTCGAGGAAGGCAAAAGGTTACTCAATGACCTACACTTGGGGGCTAGTGGTCATCATGCTACGCCCAGGACCCTCGTCGGGAATGCTTTCCGACAAGGCTTTTACTGGCCGACCGCTGTCTCTGACGCCATCAGCCTCATCCGCTCATGTGAGGGGTGCCAGTTCTATGCCAAGCAGACGCACCTCCCTGCGCATGCTTTGCAAATGATCCCCCTCACATGGCCGTTCGCCGTATGGGGGCTCGACCTCGTTGGTCCCCTCAAAAGGACAACTGGAGGCTTCACCCACCTGCTCGTTGCCATCGACAAGTTTACCAAGTGGATCGAGGCCCGGCCTATCGGCAATATCCACTCTGAGCGGGCGGTCGAGTTCTTCACCGACATCATTTATCGCTTCGGGGTCCCGAACGTCATCATCACTGACAACGGCACATAGTTCACTGGAAAGAAGTTTTTGGATTTCTACGATCGCCATCACATCTGTGTGAACTGGTCTGCGGTTGCTCATCCTCGAACTAACGGCCAGGTCGAGCGCGCCAATGGCATGATTTTGCAGGGCCTCAAGCCGAGAATCTTCAACTGCCTTAACAAGCACGACAAGAAGTGGGCCATCGAGCTGCCCTCGGTCCTGTGGAGCCTAAGGACAACACCCAGTCGAGCCACAGGATTTACCCCGTTCTTCATGGTCTACGAGTCTGAGGCCATCCTCCCCATCGACCTTGAATACGGGTCCCCTTGATTAAAAGCCTACAATGAGCAGACGAACGAAGAAGCCCTCGCAAACGTCGTCGACCAACTCGAAGAAGCTTGAAACATGGCCCTCCTCAACTCTGCAAGATACATGCAGAAGCTTCAATGCTACCACGACAAGCATGTGCGCAAAAGGGACCTTCGAGTGGGCGACCTCGTCCTACGACGGCGACAGAGCAATAAGGGCCGGCACAAGTTAACTCCACCGTGGGAAGGACCCTTCATCGTAGCAGAGGTGTTGAAGCCCGAAACCTACAAGCTCGCTAACGACAAAGGCGAAGTCTTCAACAACGCATGGAACATCGACCAGCTACGTCGCTTCTATCCCTAGTCGATGCCTTCTACTTACGTTTTCGCATAACGGAATGCTTTCGATCACAAGCTCAATTTCCTTATACATATAAGAGGTAGCCTCGACTCTGCTCCCCCAGAGTCGAACCTCCCTCGGGGGCTATAAGGGGGGAACCCCCTGAAGTCCCCAAAAAACTCGCATGATTTTTCAAAACTCAAAAAGTCTATTTTCTCCCACGCACCTCGATACGTTCTAATACCTAGTCGAAAACACCATGCGAATGTCCTAAGCATCGAAGGCTGTCGAGCCAGGAGACCACCTACGCCCCAGGGCTACGGTACCTCCACTCGCTCCCCGACGAGGGGCACGAACATGCGTCGAATTCACTAAGTAAGAAACATTATCAGGAACGCGAGAAAGAAAAAGACTTAAAAATCATACACTTTCTAAGTCTCGAGGTCCACTCTGCCTCGATATGCCTCGACATGGGTTGATACTAAGTTGAAAACGACACGAGAAGGTCCGAAAGGTCGAGGGATGTTGGGTCGGGAGACCGCCAACGCCCCAGGGCTACGGCACCTCCACTCACTCCCCCCTTCGAAGGGCACGATCGTGTGATGAAATCGATAAAAGTAGGGACCCGATCAGGCAGTAGAGACAGAGAAGACTTAGAGCACACTTAGACATATACATATGAATATAAATGTACATTGGCTCGAGGCTTCGCGACCTCGAGAATAAAAGATTACAAGATTTCTTACAAAGGCCTCTTTGCCCAGGTTTGGCTCACAGGCCATCATCCTCAGGAGGCGGAAGCACCTCACGCTCGAAGAGGCTCGCGAGACGACCGCCAGGTTCCTCGGCAGCCTCGACCAACCCCATGAAGATGGCTTCGTTCTCCTCGTCAGTCTTTGAAGGGTCGCTGACGAAGCCGTGGGACACGACCTCCATGTCGTAGATGTAGCCGGAGCCGATGACCGCCATCGCCCGCTTCACACCGACATGAAGGGCGCCCCGCACCTTCTCCTTAACCACGCGGCCGAGCTCGAACAGCCGGTCAAGGAGAGGGGCCCCATGGACGTCATCCGTGGCCGCTTCGGGATGAGGGACGTTGAGGCTGTCACACACCATATCAAGCATACCGTCGAGCTCGCCGGTCAGCTTCACCTCGGTCGTGTACGACTTCTGAAGCAGGCCGAGATCGCGATGAGCCCGAGTCAGCTCCTCCTCCAAGGCTGAAAATAAACAAACAGAGTCAGTAACGCTTAAGAAAGAAGGCAAAGGCAAAAAACTCTTCGAGAGAAGAAGGAAGACTCACCGACGACGTGGGTCTCAACCTTCGTGTGCGTATCTTGCAGAACAAGATACTCATTTGCAAATGCCTCACCAGCGCGGACCATCGATGCATTCTCCTCCTTGAGCTTTTCGAGGGCCTCGCCTGCCGAAATGGCATTCCGCCTTTGCTCTTGCCAGGCTTCGGAAAGCCTGGCGTTTTCAGAGACGGAGGCCTCGAGCTCCTTCCGCACCGCTTCGAGGGCCGCGCCAGCCCTTGCCAGCTCGTCGCTGGCCTCGTACTTCGCCTTCTCAAGCCCACTTCGAGCGACGGAAGCCTCCTCCTTTGCCTTCATAGCCTCGACCCGGGCAGCCTCGAGCGCTGCTTCTAGCTCGGGGATCTGGTTCCACTTATCCCTGGCGCCGTGGATAAGATAGGACTTGATGTTCGAGCGCTTTCTTAGATCCTAAGAGCAAGAAGAACAAAGGACATCATCAACAAAGAGAACACACCCCGAGTTTCATAACTTTGAAGTAGGATGCTTACCGCGAGGCGCTGGCGAAGGTTGTCGCTGACGAGACCAAGCATTGCCTTCAGCGAGCTCTGAAGGCAGGAACGCTCCTCCTCGATGGCCCTCCAGCACTCGAGCTCCGCGGGGTCATCCACCTCCCATGAGGGAGCGTCGTGACTCATGGGGTCATGGACGCGGGTGGGCTCCAAGCCCCATCCCAAAGTCTTTGCCTCGGAGCGCCGCCGCGCCGCCTCAGCTTCCGCACCCTCCGCGTCGACGGCCGCGCCTGCCGCAGGTCGTTGCTCGGGAACCGTGGGGGGAGACAGACCCTCCCACGGCACGATAGCCAGCAAGCCGGCCTGCGGCCCCTCCCGCTCGACAAAAAGATCCACCGGGGCAGGCACGGTGACACTCACCTCCCCGCCTGACGGGGCCGCTTCGGCACCCCCGGACTCAATGACCCCGGCTCAGGGGCTCGACGCCGCAGCTGCCGCAGGCTCGGTGGTTGCTTCGCCGATAACCGAATCAGCGCCCCGGGCCAACGCCGCGCGTGCGGCCTTGACCCAAGCGACGACCCCCGCGTTCAAAATCGATGGGGGAGTCGAGGCGGCGCTCGTCGCCCAAGGAACCGGGCCCGTAACCGGAGCCGCCACGACTGCCATCACCTCTGTCGCAGCCTCCATCCGAAGGCGCTTGGCCGGAGTGGGCCCCGCCAGTGCCCGCTCGCGCTTGAGTCTGTAAGAGAGGAAAAAATAGATGCGTGGAATCGAGACGCGAAATGTAAAGCTGCTCCAAGGTTAAGAACTTACCCCACCGGGAACCTTCTCGGGGTTCGTGAGGCCCCCGTCGACGCCCGCGTCCCGGCACCCGGAAGGCTTGAAGTCGCTACCGGCGGCGTCACGCCGCGAGGCCCCGCAGCCCCACGAGCGGAGGCCGCCGCCGATGTGGCCAAGGCCAGCGCCACCGGCCCGGCTCCAAGGACCAGGCGACTTTCACAGGACCCCTCCCTGGGCCCCTCAGGACCAGCGGCGCCCTGCGTTGAAGGGGCACCAGCCGCGACCCTCCGGGTCGAGAGGTGCTCCTCTTCTCCGCTCCACTCCTCCCCCGATTCCTCAGAGGAAGACCTTCCGACGGGCCCCACCTCTCGTCTCTGCTTAGCCGAGCGCCGCTCACCCACAGAGAGATCGAGGCTATGCATCCGCCTCTTCTTGCTCTCCTCCTCCTTCGTCTTCTTTGTCGATGAGGCGCCGAGAAGCCCCGTCGGACAAGCCCCGAAATCTTCCCTAACGGGGGACAACGACAACTTGTAGTCGAGCTCCCCCTACACGCAAAGCCAAAAAAAATGTAAGGTGAAAAGAAACAAAAAGAAGGGCTCGACGAAGTAATACACTCACCAGTTCGGGGCAACCGGGATCCGGCCGCATCGGAAGACGGTTGACATCCTGCGCCATGAAGGGGCCCGACACCGTGCCTCGAACAATCTTGGCGATGCTCTCCGGCGTAATATCCTCAGCAACCATCCGGCTCCCCTCGAGCTCCGCTCCAACGAACATTTGGCTCATGCAAAGCGAGCGCCGCATCAGGGGGAGCACCCGTCGATGGTGGAAGGCCGAGGCAACGACCCCGGCAGTCAACCCCTGCCCTCGAAGGGTCGCCAGGGCGTCGAGGAGGTCTTCGAGCCTCTCTTGATGGTCCCGCGCTGGGGCGCCCCAGTTGTGGGGACGCGACTCGATGACGCGCCCCGTGTACTGAGGCAGCAGCCCCTCATCGTTCCTGATGTAGAACCACTTCAAAGGCCAGGCGCCGTGGCTCGAAGTCAAGCCGATAGGGATGAAGGTGTCGGCCTTCCTCACGGCGAAGTTGCAGCACCCAGCCCGCACCAGCCTTCGCACCCCCGGCGACGCGCTCTTGGAGAAGTACTCCGCCCGAAAAAGATGGAGCCAGAGCTCCCAGTGCGCCTCCACCCCGAGGTAACCCTCGCAGACTATGGTGAAGATGGCGGTGTAGGAGATCGCATTGGGGGAGAGATGCTGCAGCTCGATCCCGTAGTAGTGGGTAAGGGCGCGCATGAACCGGCTCGGCGGGGAACCGAAGCCCAGTCAGTGGAACTTGACGAAGCTGACCACGTAGCCGTCCGGTGGGTTCGGCTCGCGGTCCTCCTTCGCCGGAACGAGCCATTCGGGCTCGGCCCTGTTGGTGATGGGGCGAAGGAGCCCCTCCGCCACCAACCCCTCCAGCTCCTTCCTTGTCACATCGAAGGGGAGCCATGCCGCGGGCTGAAGAATCTCCGGCGGCGCCATGGCAAGGGCACGGAGCTCTTCGGTGGACGGACGACCCAGAAGATTTCCTATCTCCGCAGGGAGGCGAGCGCAAGGAAGGTAAGCGCAGGGAGGCGAGCGCAAGGAAGGCAAACAAACGCAGGAAGGCGAATGCGAAAACGGCAGGAACGCAAGTGAAGAGCAACGGTGCGCGGAGTGCTTCCTTTTACAGGGGCAGAAGACCGACGGACGGCCAACGCTTGCCCGACCAGTAAGTCCCCACATTAAATGCGCCCAAAGCACTCTCCTCTCGATTCCAGTGCATCATGGACAGGGCCGTTTCGCATTCACCCCCTCGACTGCCATCGACCATGGACACACGTCAAGCATCCGCGAATCAGGCGTCATGCCGGCTCCACCACGACCGCGCCGTTCTGACTCCCGTGACATTATGGCTGCGCCGCTTTGAATCTTTTCTTGAAAAACAAGAACTGACAATTATCCTCCCCGAAATGAGCTTTAAGTACAGGAATCATCCACTACCGCGCCACTCCGGCTTCTGCGTAAAAAGGCACGCGTGATGGACAGGAGGAGTTATCCACAGACGGATCTTCCCACGATACGGGATACGGGCCCAGGCCCTCGAAATCTCCAGGGAGCGAAGGCTGGCCCTCGAAAAGGGTTCGACAGCCGCCCTCGAGTACCGGAGTTAGGGGTGACCGAGGGGGGCCGACGCGAGTCCCTTGCTCGAGAACAAATCCTTGAGGCCCCCTCGGACACATTCAAGGCAAAACTAAGGGACCACGACGGAATCCCCTCGAGGGGAGGCATCGAGCCACCGGACCCGATCGAAAGGGTTTGGCATCCGCGGGACTCACTGTTTTGCTCGAATAAGAGCGCCTCAGGGCCACTAGTCGACCCCTATCAAACGGGGCACAAGCTCTTACTTGAATTTCCCGATAGTAGCTCACCTGAGACGTTGATGCTCGCCCGAGCATGGGTAGCACAACGCTTCTCCCCCCTCTACCCGATCGAAAGGGTTCGTGAGGGTCGAACGAAAAAGTCAAGCTCGCACCTGACCGGCTTCAACGAAAGAAGCTAAGGAGCGGACTCGCAACCAGGTGGCCTCGACGAAAGAGGATCCAACCACCCGGGGGCTCGATCATTCGAGTACGCATCGACCAAACCAAAAATAAAAGACCTCGGGCGAGTATTCTACTCACCCGAGGTCTCGGGGGCTACACCCGAAGGGTGCGCTCGCGCGCACCCCTCGGAATACGACCAACACTCCGAGTCCATTCAACTGAGCCTCCGTGTAAGTATCAGCACTACACGAAGCCTCGGGGCTACTGTCGGTTACCAAGAGAGGGGGTACCCTAAACCTCCCTTGTCTTCGGTTGAACCCCGAGTTTACCTCAGATCAATCTCATGGGGACCCTCGAAAAAACAAGCGCAAGACCCTACAATATATCCTCGACCCACCGGGGCCCACCGATAAATACACATTGGGCCGACCCACAACAGAATACTTAACTTCTGCCGCGACCCTCGACAATCCACTAACGTCACCATCTGACCCTCGACAAACCACAAACGTCACCAGCTGATGATCGCTCGAGATGGGGGGACCTCGCGTTAAGTATCGAGGCCCTGACGGGACGGACGCCTTGATACAACAAGGGTCGAGCCCCCCCTCGATCCACCAACTCCAGGTGCGTCCGATAGCGCATTCAATGCAAAACTACCTAACCTCATCAAATCGTATGGCTATAGTGTCCGCAGAGTGGTCCGTACAGCGGTCGAATCCCGCTTTACCGCCCATACTGAGGACGTGCATCAGTCTGCACGGCACTATTACGCCGTACTCAGCGCTGTTAGGTAGCTCGAGGCCCCCTTCGACGCACTACACGACAAACAACCGACATCGGATTCCCTAAATTCGATCTTATCCGCTCAACCACTACGCTCGAGGCTACCCGTCGACGCCCTCCGGTCAACCTACATCGACTTCAAAAGCTGCGCCAACAACTCCCGATGCGACCCCAACAGGAACTCGCACGTCCTCTACAGGGGGATCGCGTCTTTCGCCGGTCAGCAACCACGTCTCCGAAGGACGCCTGTCAACTCCGAGCCACACCGCTACAGAACAAGCCATGCTCAGCGCACGTCTCTACAGAGGCCTCGAGTTGACCACCACGACCCGCGACGTCCCCACCGCGTCATCGAACCAGGATATCTGTACCCCTGTGCCTCCCCTTGGCCTATAAAAGGGGACGCCAGGAGACCCAATAGAGAGGGAGAACCGACTCCAGAGAATGATCTCACGAACAACCGAACACACGCCTAGGCAGACTCCTAGACTCTGAATAACTCTTTCGCTCTATACTCGACCCCCCTCGAATTCTCTCCTTCGCTTGTATTCACCCCTGTACAAGCACTTAGGTGCAAGATAATACAAATCTTCTCCCCCCGCTGGACGTAGGGCCTTCTTTGCCCGAACTAGGATAAATCGCTGTGTTCTTCTTGCATCACCATCCGAACGGGTTACACACACATATGTTTACTCGTTGGCTTAGGACATCCCCGGGTTCCTCACGCCAACACTACTATAACAGAATCTAATTAACTATGCATGGACGTTAGAATGGTGTGTGACAACATGTCTTCTGACAAGTGTTTTTATCGGTTCCTCCCTTACGCTTGGTAGTCATTTGGGAAGTGTTCAATTAATGCTGTTATTATACATTAAAAAAACTTGAGTGCAACACTATACCTTAAGAACGTTTTCAGTGGTAGAAGGCCCTGAAGCAAAGTTTCTTAAATAAGTGCTGGGCAGGGCCTGATGGATGAAAAGTGTGATCAGAATCAAATAAAACGGACAAGGAGAGATCACATCAGCTAATCGTTGCATATAACAAATTGAACTGCATACACGAAAACAAGTAGCAGCAGCTAATATATATACCTTCCACGGTGAACATGGGCGGCTGCAGGAAGCCTGATGGTACGACGACATCCTCTGCGCTCTAGCAGAAGAGGCGAAGCTGTCCTCTACCTGAAAACAATGGAAGAAATTCCATTGACGCAAGCCTGATTCTTTTTGACAGAAATTGCGTGAAATCATAATCTACTAAACCAATGATCAAATTTGAGACAAGTAGATGCTAACTTTCAGAGAACAATCTAGACCCCAGTCTGGCGGCTGTACAGCCGCGCCCATGAACCAGAACGAAATTGCAATGGCACCCAGGCAGGCAGGCAGAGCAAGCAACAGCTCCTGCCGACGAGATGGCAGCCGTCTTAGGACTTGCATGGAGCCGGCTTAGCCCCTTCGAGAGATCATGACATGGCAAGATTCGCTTTGAAAGCTTGGTTCCCAGAAGCTGTAGCGCCATCAGTGTCTTGCGTGAGGCTCCAGAGATCGATGAAACTGGAGACGGAGAAGACGATCGCAAAACATCCTTCCACAGCTAAACGTTTTTATAGAAGCCACGGCCCCCGGAGACGTAGAGCCGCAGATCAAGCCGGGCCAGGGGCAGTTGCATTGCAGCCCGCTGGGCTTGCTGCCCCGATGAGCCAGGAAACAAACAGGCCCACAATGATGTATACTCCCACCCAACTCCCACCGTCCCACGTACACGAGCCGGGCTATACCCGTACAATCACCGCCTCTCCAATTCGACGCGCGTGCACAACAGCATTTTAGGACATGAATATTTTCTTATCTCGTCTTCTTATCATATCTCGTCGTTCCAAACGCCTTAATGCCACGTCAGAAATTTAATTCTGACTTCTGAGTATGCATGGATGTAGTTAGAAAAAAAATTCTTGCGTTCCAAAGGGTCCTCGATTCTGATGGGTCAGAGCATCTTAAAGAAACATGTCATTCTTATTTTGTATGTTGTATTTAAATTTTTAGAGTAAAAAGTGAACTCCAATATTTTTTTATGAGAACTCTAACAACTATACTATCTTGGTTTGGGGCAGATATATTAGTGTTGTCTCATAACTAGTCTCGTAGAGTGCCACGTAATTTAAGACGATTTAATAGATTATATGTACGATGGTTGTCTTTTTAAGTTGTCTCATAATAACTCGTAATTTCTTAATTTATGCAGAGAATAAAAATAGGATTGTTATGTGCATGATGACAACAACTCGTACAATGATAAAGTAGTTATAGTCCTAAGTTTTAGCTCATAAGGCGGTTAACAACTACTTCACTCTCTCGCGCGTCGATTTGCTCCGCCGAGAGCACGTTCCCGGCGCGCCGCCTCACGTCGTCGGGTGGGGGAGGCGCCAAGAACTCGAACCTGCCCATGGCGGGGCCAGGTCACGCCCGCATCTCCCTCAGCGTCCCGAGAATGTCGTCGCTGGCCAACGCGATGTGCTGCACGCCGGGGCCACCGTGGTGGTCCAGGACTCCAGGTACGTCTGTATCTGGCTACGTCGCTTGGTGCCGTGAACCGACTTGGTGAGCGCGAGCAGCACAGACTCGGAGTTGTTGGCGAGCACCACCGAGTTGAGCCCGCTCTCCGCTGTGCCCACGTCCTCGGTCGTGAACTCAGCGAACTCGTGGAACCCCGTGAACCCGGCGACGTAGGCGAACACCGGCGCCAGCTCCTGGACGTTGCCGACGACGTGGTCGATCCTGCTGAGCCTGTAGTCTAGCGTCCGGACGACGCCACCGATTGAGAAAAAACCGGCAGCTCAATGGGAGAGACTGTCTCAAGGATGGGCGAAGGTGAACTCTGACGCTGCATTCCATATGTCTAGCTGCACGGGTTCGGCCGGTGTAGTGATCCGAGACGTGTTAGGCTCAGTGACGGCGGCTGCCGTAAGATGTTTTGACGATGTACCTGATCCATTGTAGGCTGAGGCATAAGCGGCGAAGGAAGGTCTGGAGCTCGCCTAGGAGATCAGCCTTGATCGTATCATTCTTGAGGTTGATGGCCAAGAGCTGGCAAGGTGGCGCTCATGGGCTCAAAGCCCGGCAAGAAGAAGGGCGTGTCGTCGTCCGGGTAGCTCACATAGCGGAGCACGATGTCGTCGTAGAGCTCGATCTCAGCGAGGCAGAACCTGCAGCCGATCTCCATGGGCTCGAACACCGGGCGCGCCCCAGCGGCAACGCTGGCTTGGAAGGCATCCTCTGCGTCGACGACGCGGAGCGTGACGGCGCGCACTGCGAGGCCGCCGTGGTCGGCCACAAAGCGCCGCGCGACAGCAGCTGAGGAGGGCAGGGTGGCGGTGGCGGCGGCGGCGGCGCCGCGAAGAGCAGCGCGAGGGACCCGGAGCGCAGCAGGAGGGACGCGTGCGCGGAGTTTCCCATGGAAAGGCCCGACCACGCGGCGAGGGGCGCGCCGAGCACGAAGGAGAAGCGGCCCGCGGCGGATGCCGCATCGGCGCACCAAAACTCAACATGGTGGAACACGAGAGCGCCAAAGCGGTCGATGCGCGGGTTGCGGACGAAGCGTCGGCGACCCTGGCCAATCGCCAGGGACGAGCCCGCCGGGGTGGCCGTGGGGGGCATTGCACTCGGTTGGTTCATTGGTTGAAAACTTGAAATGGCCGTAGTAGTATAGTAGATAGACGTAGTAACGTACTTCGTATAATATACTTATGTCCTTGTTGTAGTTGAGTCGGTACGAGCTTAACATGGACAGTGGCGGAGCTTGACACAAAAGCAAGGGGGGCCCTATGGCTAGAGCACCAATGTCTCCTGAGTGCCTTTCCTTGCTCAGCTCAAAGATAGTTCATTTGCCTTGCCAATGGGCTTGCACTACGTCAAAAGCGAACTTGCACAATGTCTTGAAATAAGCCTCCGCAGCAGGCTCTTTTTTTTGTCCGCTGTGGTAAATCCCCACGATTTACCATAGTAGACACTTTTTATTTACCGTGACGGTCACTTTTGCCCGCTGCGATAAATCGATTTACTGCAGCGGGCATCTTAAGGTGCTCGTTATGGTAAATACCATATTTACCGCAGCGGACACCTTAAGATGCCTACTGCGGTAAATCGATTTACCACAAGGGGCGTCATATAAGGCCCGTCACGGTAAATGTGGAGGCCCAGCTCAGCCCATCTTGGCCTGATAGATGCTCACCATATATAAACACAGGTTAGGGTTTTGATTCATTTCCAACCCTCACCCTCTCACACCCTCAGTGCCCTCCACTCTCCTCCCAGCTGCGCTCCACTCTCCTCTCCTCCCCCGACGCCCACTCTCCTCCCTGCCACCCTCCACTCTCATCCCTTCACTCTCCCCTCACGTCTCTTCCTACCCAGACTCACGTCTCCTCCCTCCTCGAGCAGATCTAGCGGGCGAGGCCGCGGTGGCGCGGTGGTGCACAAGACTCCCTCCTCCCTCACGCGCGGGGGTCCTCCACGGTGGCGCTCAGCTCGCGGCAGTGGGATGCGTGGGGGTCCTCCACGGCGGCGCTCGCGGGTGGCCTCCACGGCGGCGCATCCATCTTCCTCCACGGATCCGGCCATCGGCGACCCATGGAAGGCCGGATCAGGCCCGCCGATGACCCCCTTCCTCTCTCCGTCTCTATGTCCGAGCGCAGGTTCTCTGTCTCTCTCTCCCACTCTCTTCCTGGCTCCCTTCATCTCTCACTAGCTCTTCCCTCTCTTTTTGCAGATCGGGTGGCGGCGGCGTAGATCAGGCCAGGAGGGTTTCAGGAGAGGTGGATCCAGGTGGTGGCGGCGTGGATCTGGCGCCCATGGCTCTCTCTCCTCCAGGCGAGCGACGAGAAGGGCCACACGACTCAGGGCCATGGCGGAGGGACGAGCGTCTCGCTCCAGCTCCTATGGCGGCGGATCCACAGCTGGTGCCCCTCTCCCGGTGGCTGGTGGGGCCTCTCGATAGTGGTGCTACAGTTTTGAACTATTAGGCTCGCCATTGGGCTCAAGAATGGGCTCGCTGGTGGGCTATTGGATTTTTTTTGTTTTTTCAAAATATTTACCACAACGGGCATCTAATGTGCCCGTTGCGGTAAATGGATTTACCGCAGCGGACACCCGCTGCGGTGCCGCCCGAATTTACCGTGGCGTGGCAGCGGCAGCGGACACTAATTCCCGCTGCGGTAAATCCAAATGGCCCGCTGTGATTAATAGTTCTAGATGTAGTGTTGCTCTGGTGCTTCATGGCCTTGTGCGCCCCAACTAGAGTGCGTTCATCAAGGGACGCTGCATCCAGGATAACTTTCGGGCCCTTCGTCTCTCTTGCAAGGAGCTTCACCGTGCATGGACGCCGAGTTTGCTGCTCAAGATCGATATTGCTAAAGCCTTCGACTCGGTATCATGGCCCTTCCTTCTCGAGGTCCTCCGGCACATGGGCTTCGGAGACAGGAGGCAGGACTGGATCTCTGCCATCCTCTCCACGCCGAGCACCAAGATCCTCATGAACGGAACAACGGGCCGATGAATTTTTCATGCAAGGGGGTTGCGCCAAGGCGACCCGTTGTCTTCGATGCTATTTGTGCTGGTCATGGAGGTCATCAACCATGCATTCAGATGGATGGATGATAGCGGACACCTTTTTGGGCTCAGGGCTGTGGGTGACATTCAACGTGTCAGCCTATACACCAACGACATGGTGTTATGGTGTTGTTCGTCATGCCCACGTCGGAAGACCTCCACCTACTCAAGGCCACTCTTGACGCGTTTGGCGAGGCTTCCGGGCTTTCTGCAAACATGAACAAGACAATTGCCACGCCGCTGCACTACGGGGAGGCCGAGCTGGCGCTAGTGCATGACATTCTAGCCTATCGTGTCGAGGCATTCTCCAACCACTACCTTGGGATACCGTTGTCCATCTTCAAGCTGCGAAAGGCAAATAAATGAGCAGTCGCTTATCGATTCCATAGCTGCTTGCATTTCGAAATGGAAGGGCAGCTTGCTCAACATGGCACGGCGAACGACGCTAGCCAAGTCGACGCTCTCGGCTATCCCGGTGCACACCACCACTGCGCTATGTCTGTCCGTCTGGGCGGTCGAGCGGATCGACAAGCTGTTTCGAGGATTCATTTGGGCCGGGGACTCTACGGTAGCAGGAGGTAAATGCAAGATTGCTTGGAAAATCGTATGCTTGCCCAAACACCTGGGTGGGCTCGGCGTCATCGACTTGAGAAGGATGGGCCTGGCGCTGCGGCTAAGGTGGCCATGGCTGCGGCGCGTCGACGAGGCTAGGGCATGGCAGGGGCTACCGGACGAAGACGAAAGGGTGTTGCACGCCCTCTTCCTTGCTTCCACGACGCCCATGATTGGGAACGGTGCATCCACACTGTTCTGGATTGATGCGTGGCTAGATGGGAGCATCAGACACATTGCTCCAACGGTCTTCGCCATGGTGCCGCGCATGCGCCAACACACCACCATGGCCGACGCACTCAACTGTTCGGCCTGGGTGCACCACATCGCGGGCGCTCACTCGTGGAGACCAATCATCGAGTTCATAGCTCTATCTGAGCGCCTGCAGCAGGTGGAGCTGGTGCCTGGGACTCCAGACATGTTCGCTTGGCGCCTAACCGAGAACAACGAATACTTGACCTCCTCGGCGTATGGGGCCATGTTCTTGGGCTGCTCTCCGCTGCTTGGGGCACGACAACTATGGAAGACCTCGGCGCCACCGAAGGTGAAGTTTTTCTTTTGTCTAGCTATGCACGAGAAGTGCTGGACAGCGCATAGGCGGTGGCGTCATGGCCCCTAGGACGATGCTACCTGTGTGCTATGTGACCAGCAAGATGAAATTATAGACCACATCCTCATTGGATGTGTGTCTACTCTCGCGAGGTTTGGCAAAGATGCCTCTGGATATATAACCTGCAGGATCAAGCGCCGACAGTGGAAGGACCCTTCATGCAATGGTGGACTCACGCAAGGAAGATGCTGGACAGGCTGACCCGCCGCGGTTTTGACTCCATCTTCTTTTTGATCAGCTAGAGGATTTGGAAAGAGAAAACTCCAGAATGTTTGGTGGTGCTCACATCCAGACAGCGCAGTTGGCGCAAGTCATCATCGACGACGTTTCTCTCTTGGTGGGTGCAGGCTACAGGCATCTGTCGGCCATTGAAGCTCGTAGATAGCTTAGTTACCTAAGGCTTAGAGGATCTTTGTCTATGTAATCACAACCACGTGTGATGGCCAGGGTGGGGTGCTTTGGTAATCTCTGGATTACCAAGTGTTGTAACAAACTCTCTTTTTCTTAATAAAATACGCGCTAAGAGCGCGCTCTCTAAAAAATATGTTGTATGCGTCTTGCCGATAGCAGCATCTTGAGAAATGCGCTATAATGAGCAGGACCAAATCTATCTTACCTACAAGGTTTACTTTAGCTATATAACTAACGCTTCATGCTTTCTCGAAACTCGAGCTAGCCTTCAAGGCCTAGACATAGAAGGCACACCTATTCTTCTTCATCAGGTCGTATACTCTTGTTCTTCTCCCATGTCTTGCAACAGCGCTAGTGAAACGACCTTGATTTCCGCGAAGGGAAATCCACAGTGTCGGAGTGTAATATGACCATTTAAAT
>CM041638.1:7077464-7176977 GCA_023333625.1 Bothriochloa decipiens
ACGGTCTCGAGGACACGGTCTCGAGGGGTACGGTCTCGAGGACACGATCGCGAGGATGCGGTCTCGAGGGTACTGCTTTCGAGGGCAAGCTCGAAGACGGAAAACTGCTCTGCTTCGACAGCGGGGCTCGGCTGGTTACGACGGGGTTCGGCTCGAGGGTGACGGTGCTCGAGGTGTAGAACTCGAGGGTTGGTTTGTCGAGGCGTCGAACTCGAGGTTCAGCTCGAGCGCGTGATCCGTCTCGGACGAGATCGGCTCGAACGCGGAGTTCCTCCTCGGCGATCGACGGCGGAAGAACCCTCGATTCCTGGTGCCACAAAGGATCTCCGGTGCCATTAACCCGCCCATCGGCTTCGGGACTTCACGACGGTCACGTCGATGGGCTTCAGGGCGACAGCTTCACTTCTGTGTCGAGCTCGACGGCAGACGGTGGCTCGATGGCGACGGTGCCCGATGAACACTTCACACCGACAGCTCCAAATGGTGGCATAGATGGACGGTTGGAGTCTCGCAACATCTGCTCGAGGTGCCGGCGGTGACCAAAACACACGGCGGAGTCCGCGCGGGCAGCAACTCCCACGGCGGAGCTTCGACAGGTCCTCGGTGCACGGCAACGGCACTCCGAGAGGGTCCACGGTCTCCATCTTGCCCACTCGATGCAGCTCGTCACGGCGGAGCTTCCCGGCTTCTTCCTGCTCCTCGAGGGTGGTCGATGGTGGCAGGAAACAACGGTGAACGGCGGCGTTCTGGAGCGGCAACATACTGACACGTCGACGACAAGGTGGTTCGGGTCGATGCTCTGGTGAGGCAAACGCAGAGCTAGGGTGTCCACGGGGTCCGTCTCATCAAGGCGAGCGCGGATCCAGAAACAACGGAGGTCGAGGCTCAACAGAAAGGCGACTGGGTGATCTCGCCACGGCGGAGCTTGGCGCGCGGCGATGAACTGGGCGGCTTCCATTCCGGCATCCTCCCGATGCCGTGGTCCGAGGGGCTCGGCTAGTCTCGTGTGTGTGTGCGGGTGTGTCCAGTGAGGTCGGTAGTGACCTGGGCCTACGCGCTCACGGCGGAGCGCCATGGCCAACAGCACGGCGGAGGGTTCGAGAGGGCGGCGATGGCGGTGCTCACCGACGGGTCGAAGAGGATGGAGGTGCGGTACAAGTCCAAGCGGCTGCGGCTCGCGGTACTGCTCCTCCTTCCTGCTCCCGACGCAACAGCGGCGGCTCCGAGTCGACGGTCTTCCTCCCCAACTCCGGCGGCGGCTTCTTCTTCTTCCCCGACTCCTTCCCTCCTCCTCCCTTCAGCTCTTCTCCACTCGAGGCTGGCAAAGAGGAATGGGGCTCCACCAGAGCGACGGCGGTGGCCTGGGAACCCTAGGGTGCCGGGGTGCTTGCTTTATAGGGCGGACGCGGTGGTTGGTAGCAGACGGACGGCCGATCACAGCTTTGCTTGATCGAGCGATCAAGGGATGTCCAAGTCAGCAGCTGGGCTCGATCTGGGTCCAGAGAACAGAGAGAGGGGGCTAGGTAACACTGGGTATCGAAGTTCTTTGTGGCGGCAGCGTTCCACTGCGGCGACAGCGCAGGTGCGCGCGCGCAGAGAATATTGCCTGCGGCCGTGGGAACTTTTACGCGGGCTGGTCGGTCCAGGTGGCTTGCGGGCGCACGTCGATGCGGGGCGACACTGGATCGAGCGGTCGAGGGAGGTTGCTTAGGAGCGACGCCGGGGAACAGTGCTGACGCGAGCACGCACGGCCGGTCGGGTGACCTCAGCGGGCGCGATGACACGTGGGTTCCACTTCGAGGCCCCATCGTCAGCGACTCCTCGGCAACGGAGGCTCGGTGCGGCGCGCGGACGCGCGCAGCTCTTGCTGGGCCGTCGGCCTGGTTGGGCCTCGCAGCGCGGGGTCGAGCGGCGAGCGGAGGGTCGAGCGGCGAGCAGGGTCGAGCGGCGAGCAGGGTCGAGCGGAGGGTCGAGCGCATGCAGGCCGGGTCGACGGGGCTGCTCGGGCCGGTCTCCTTCTTTTCTTTTTCTTTTTCTTTTTCAAATATATTTATATATATACTTATATATATATATATACGGTGTGCTTATTTTGTGTTACAGAATAGTGAGCATACATGGCCCAAATACTTCTAGGGTATTATTCCCTTAATATTTATTTGTCAAAATAAATATTATGTTTTCATTTTTATTATCCAACTCATAAACCAAATAGAAATCCAACTCACTCTTTTAATGCAACATGATGATTAAACAAATGAAACATTAAAATGTAACAAGCGAACATAGAGCATTGTTATGAGATATTAATTAATTTGCAACATGTGAATGCCATGCATGATATACTAGGGTTGATGCATATGTAAGGGGTAGATGATGACATGTCGCACCACATCACTCGAGGTTTTGTCGAAAAAATTTTGTAGTTCGAATTTTTGGGTTGCTACAGCTAGCTGATGAAATAACTAGCAGTGAATAAGATGTAGTAAGGCTAGCGTGGAGGAAGGGGGGCCGGCGCCCAGGTTAGCCACCACTAAGCTCCGGCTGTGAACATGGACGGGGATGGCCAGTGGTGAAAAAGGCCACAGCAGCATTTTAGGACATGAATATTTTCTTATCTCGTATGTTATCTCATCGTTCTAAACGCCTTCAATGCCACGTCAGACACGTCATGCATGGATATAGTCTTGGTGTATCTTTACTCTAACTTTCTTTGATGAAGCACATGCAATATGCATGTTTTTGCAAAAAGAAACAAATGTAGTGCTAAGAGAGAAATAACATGTCAAATGGTAATACTCCACTTACATACTTGTAGGTGTTACTATATACTGACTCTGTTCTAAAGTAGTTAACTTTGAACCTAAAATTTGATTACTCATTTTATTCAAAATTTTGTGCAAAATATTACATTTTTTTTATAACTTCCTTTATTAACAAACGTTCTTAAGAACAACTTAACTTTGACTACGCTTGCACAAATTTTTTGAATAAGACAAGTGGTCAAATTTAAGGTAAAAAATATCAAATGAATTATAATTTGAAACAGAGGGAGTATATAAGTATCATCCTTCAAATCTATACTATCTCTCGCAATCCGCTTGACCTTGTGTCTTTGTTTGAGCTACATATAGATTTTGGAGCAATTGCACTTATTTACGATCATCTTCGCTAACCAAGTTAGGATAGCTAATGATTAAAGAGTCCAACTCATAATTACTACTAATTTTACGGTTCATACTATCATCAGTCGCTTGGAGTTGACATTTACCTAAATTTCCTGTGTTTCAATGTCTTGTATCTTCGCAGCATACATAGTACTCACATGTCGCACTAGCTTGTGCTGGACCCGGACCTGACACAAATTTGCTTTGATCTCCGCCATGATTTTTGTAAACTCTTTGTTTGGGTGGTCTGCCACATTGCGGATGCGACGGGATAAGGGTTGTCAAAATAAATGTGGTCCCCTCAAAAAAAAAGTGGCCTTTAAGGTTCAAGAAACAATGAATCCAATTCCTTCTAGAGGTAATTAAAATGCCTGGTCTGTCTTGATCAAAAGTAGAGACAAAACTAGATAATCAACTTATGGATTTCCCAAATCCAGTGACATGTAGATAATCAACTTTTTGTGGATTTCTCAAAAACTACGTAGATTGCCTTTTCATCCGAATCCAAGGCCTTAAAGTTGCGTCGAAGTTGGATGATTGTATGTATATTGCAAACTGTACCATCCAAACATCCAAATTCGGAAGACACGGAAGCGCTGAAGGAACTTCTCAATGTCACGCGACTGTGAAGAAAGTGAATGAAAGAATCACTCGGAATCTAAAAAAAACATTTTTGTTGAATGGAAGTCGACGATACTATAGTACAGAGCACAAATTCACCGTGAACAATAATGGCATTATCATCGTTCTGCTGCTTCCACCTTTGGACACTTCTCATCTTCTGGTGTACTGGAGCTCTTGAACGAATTCATCTGCGGCGGCATACACAGCAGCTCAGACTCTTCCTTCTCAATGCAAGATTTTTAATTGGGACATTTCAACCGAACAAGTTGAAAAGGCTATTTTTTTCTTTATATATTTCAGAGCAGGACCCAGAGAGACGAAAATACAGTTTGCACCATCCTTCAAAAATAAATAAACAAACTTACTTCCCTATTCACAAATTGTTTTTGAATGAGAGGATTTGGCTTAAATCTTCGACTGGTATTTATGCCTTAATTAGTTGGACCATCTCGGCATGCATAAATCTAGGAGGTTCTCTGCTTGAAAGTAAAGCGGCATATTAATAGTTGCCAATCCTTTTTTTTTAGAAAAATAGTTGCCAATCTTTTTTTTTGAGAAAAATAGTTTTCAATCTTATTTTCCTATATACTCCCTCCGTCCTAGAAAACATGTAATTCTCGCTTTCCGAGAATCTACATTTTCAAATGCAATTGTCGCTTTCCGAGAATCTACATTTTCAAACTGCAGGCAATTATATATTAAAATATATAAATATTTATGCTAAGTAATTAGTATCATTAGAAAGATTTTAAAGTCTAGTTTTTTAATAAATTTATTTTGAGACATAAATGTTAATATTTTTTGATATAAATTTGGTCAAAGTTGACACAGTTTGACCAGCACGCTTCCTATAATTGCATATTTTTTTAAAACGGAGGGAGTATCACACTAGCTGCTTATCAAAAGAGCATATCATAATTAACTTCTTGGCGGAGAAAAGTCTTTTTTTTGTAAAAATATATTTTCTTATGGCAGTCCTAGGCCTACTGGTGTTTTTGCACCACCTACGGGCCGGACACAAACAGGCCCACAGTGTTGTATTGTATATACACCCAAGTCCAAACCGGCTCGTACTCGTACGATCACCCCCACTATTTCGTCGCGCACGGCGCACTCGTGCGGGCGTCTTCGCGGCGGACCACGACGACGGGGCGCCGCAAACAAGCCTAGGCCTTTCTCTCGCCATCGAGAGGCGAGACCCTGCATTGTCTATCTGCTGCGCCCGCTGCTGGTTACCTGGCTGCCGTGCCGTCTCGTGGCACGATGGCCCGATGGGACGACGTCGTGGGAGTGGACGGGTTCTTTTTCTTTCAAATGAAAATAATGCTGTCTCTGCATTCGAACACAAGTACTGTGGGTCACCTATCCTTACTATTTGTATCACCCATCCTCTTCCTCGGCTCACCATCCATCTCTTCATCAGTGGCTGGTACTCTTACGCACAGCCACATCTCCAAATTGGTAGTGTAGACAACATTGAGTATAGGGATGTCACTTACTATCAATTGGTGTTGCCTCCCGTTTCAGTCGTCGACGGCATGACATGGTGTCGTCGTGCCGCATTCTGTGCGACCAAGCGGCACCACCACGAACCTCGTTGCCATCGATAGACTCATGCCTTCGGCTTCATTACTCCCTGTCCACGAGTTCGCTGCCGCCCTAGCCCGCCCTCGTCTTCTGTCTCAATTGAGAAAGATTGCGGGAGAGCGACTAGAGTTGGAAGTGAGGAAGACAACGTTTGGGGGGGTCACCGTCACGCCGGATTATGTGGCTCGCGTAGTTGTGTGGCTGCTTCTGGATCATGGATGCATCACAAAAA
This sequence comes from Bothriochloa decipiens, assembly GCA_023333625.1. Taxonomy (NCBI): domain Eukaryota; kingdom Viridiplantae; phylum Streptophyta; class Magnoliopsida; order Poales; family Poaceae; genus Bothriochloa; species Bothriochloa decipiens. Next base: position 7,083,075 of record CM041638.1, read on the forward strand.
TAGGTCAGGAACCTACACAGTTGCTTTTTTGAAGACGCAGATGACAAGGAGTGAATGACTTTAGGACACATAGTGCATTTAATTCATTGAATTAATACTCCTTGAGTACAGAAAGCGTGCAATTCTAGCACCGTGACACGTTTTAGTATCTTAAGTTTAATAAAATATAGATAAACGTATTTATGATATCAAATAAATATCATTAGATTTTTTAAAAAGAGAAATGTACTTTTTATAATAAATTGATTTAGAGCCATAAATACGAATACTACTTCTCTTGACAAGTAACCTTGCATGTTTTCGTGGACGGAGGAAGTAACTTATGTTTTTTGGTACATTTATTTTCAGGAATTAAAAACACCAAGAAAAAGGCTCTCTTTTTTTTAAGAAAACAGCAATGCGGGTCAAATTGCAGTGGTTGGCTGGCCCGACCCACCCATATTGGCATGTGGCGGTCAAAGGAGTGTGGCCCACGCCGGTGGGACCGGTGCAGGGGGTGGGCGTGTGGCGGGGAGGCGGGTGGACGAGGGATGGTCGGTGGGATACGGGGAGTTTTATTTGGGTGGAGCGGTGTTTGCTGTGTGGACAAGGAGTGGGCAAGGAATTTGAGGCACAAAGGCCCCGGCTCCTCCCTCTTCTTCATTCTCCTCGTCGCCCACACCAATTCTCTCGGTCTCTCCACTCTCCTGCTGCTACCTCCCCTCGAGTCCAGATCTAGATCTCACCCCACCCACTGCTCCTCACCGTGATGGTGGCTCCAGCTCTCTCCGGCGAGAGTCTCCCCCACTCCTGCGTGCACTTGCACCCTCGTGCAACCATATTTCCCGTGAGTCATCCATTTTCTTCGTGTTTTCATCAAGTTCGCACGAACGACCCACCTGTCACCTGACATCTCATGGGCGTGGGTGCCTAGTGGGGATGGGTGGCCTCGCTGCCATCGACGAGGTTTGGGGTTTGGCGGCTAACATGGCAATGTGCTCTTACCCACTACCGAGACTCGCCCCACGATCTCCAGGCACATCCATCCTCCACGACCCGCCTAATGGATTCACCGTAGGCAGAGTCATCTTTGCCCCAGACTGATTTGGCCGCCTGCAATAGTATGATGCGTTCCCCACCATCCTTCGTGGTGCCACCCACGCTCTCACTCCTACCGCACGCAGGCTTTCACCACCCTTCTCAATGGCCGCCACCCTCGGTCTCCCTTCTAGTGCATGGAGATGTTCGAGGTACGCTCTCCCTTCTTCCTTCTCCCACCATCTTATGCTATGCTTCATCATTTCTTAATCTATGTATAGCATCAACATGTGTGTAATGTATTAGTGGTATTTCCCTGACATGTTGGATGCACATGCATCTACCTCAAACCACATGCGTTGGAGTGGATTAGAATGGAACTTAGTTTAGATCCACTATAATCCACTTCAACACATGTGGGTTGTGGTAAATATATGAGCATCCAAACAAGCTTTTGTCAAATACCTGGTGTAACTGTAAGTGAATAGCCCTCGTTGAGATGATGGTACATTTTTCAAGATGCCTATTAACAAAATGGTTTAGGAATCATATGTTATTTCAAGTATGTATAGCAATCTTAAAGTAATTGTATAGTGCTTTGAAGGGGTTTGATGATGGGCAAGGTCTGATTTATTTAGCAGTTGCTAACACCAGTATTGCTAAGCTCATGCATCACCATCAATTGTTGCCATCCATTAAAGTTTTCCTGTATTCTTAGGTGCCCTTGTCTTCGCCATATGGAATAGCGCACAACGCTGGTATGGTACTGAGAGGAATCTTCCCAGTGGTGGATAGTTTGAGCATACCTTTCTAGGCAAGGACAACCATGTTGAGCTCACTGTCGTAGTGGACTTCCTTACTACAAATAGGGATTGGTTTCTCAGAACATGGGCTAAACTGAGCATGGAGTAAGCTGCATTTACATATATTTGCATGAGTGTTTATAAATAAATAAATAAGTTTCAATAGTAACAAAAAGCTTATCTTCCCTTTTAGGATAAGAGAACTGCATTTCTCATATGGGCTGCAACATCGATCTATGGTGCTAGAGCAGCTAGAGGTGTCTTTCACCTAAATATGTATCACAGCCAGGTCGCCAAGAAGTCCAAAGAAGTGGTTGGATCCTCTGCTACCATGGCCCAAATTAATATCTCTCAGACTTACAATTTAGATGGCTATATCCTTCTTACATGCTATGTATTTTTCTAGTTCTGTTTCTTGAATGTGATTTTGTGATGGCTTACTATCTTGCCTTGTGTTTGTTCAGGTGAAGCCAGCTGCTAGACCAGGAGGCCTCTACTTACGCTGTGCTCATCAGTCGGTCTTGGGAATGAAGCCTAGTCCTCTGCGAGTGATCAGAGCTATCGATCTAAAGAGATTTTGAAATGGGCGTTTTTGTTCAATTTTTAAGCTTGTTCATATGATGAGTGACCTCGCGAACTAGTTGTCATCTATATCTATACTTACATACCTAGTATAAATTTTGTGGTCGTTTGAAAACTTCTGCATGTATCTACCTCAAACCATGTGTTGGGGTGGAACTTAGTTTAGATCCACTCTAATCCACTTCAACACATGTGGGTTGTGGTAAATACATGCCATCCAAACAAGCCATTGTCATTCATGCGTTGAAATACATATTGTAACTAATGATATGTATGTGAAAATGCTTTCCCTGCTAACTGCTGATTTTAAATAATCGATTAGCACTTACTTAGGTTGAGTTACAATTGACTTTTTAATGGTAATTTAGGTGCTGTTTCAAATACTACTTGATTTCTAGTAACATTTGTCCTTCTTGGATTATTTTGTATGAAAAAAGGTTACTTCAATATATTTTTATTAGCCGGTAGTCTGCCTATGTGAATTGATGATGCTATTTTAAAGATATAGTGGAATTGATTTTTTTATTCAGCGTCACAATGTCGGTAAGGCTTGCAAATTGTATGTTTACTTACAAAATAAACATACCATGTTATCTTCAATGTCTCTACCTTTTTGTGTGTCTCTTCTCTCTTCTCATGAATGGAGAGGGGGGCACTATTTATAGTGGTTTAGAGGTGGACCCAAGGATCCATGTGACTTCATCTTGAGCCATCCAAAGAAAACACAAACTTGATTCAATAGTGGATATTGCTTGTACTGCCTCCATCCCTAAATAAGCGTGGCATATGCTTCATGATAAACAATTTTGATTAAATATATATTAAAGAATATTAATATTTATGGTACATAATTAGTATCATTGGAAATATTATTGAATCTAGTTTTCTAATAAATTTATTCAAAGATACAAATGTTACACATACTTTCTACAAATTGAGTCAACTTGTGGCACAAACACCAATGACAACACTTATTTAGGGATGGAGGGAGTAGTTGTGTTTCTTGGCTCTTGAGAGAATTGAGGGGATTATATGACCCACTAGGGTGGTTTGCTGCCCCCTAGTGTGGGCCCACTTAGCTCTATTTCCTCCTTTTTGCTAAGTTCCCTAGAGAAATACTCCATATACTTGTGGAACTTATTATTGACAAAATCTAATGACATATTCATCTTCTTTTTTTTCTTCCAAGGATGTTGATGGTATTTTGGATATGTAAAAATGTGACAGTAATCTTCCAAGGTAAGGTATGTGAACTTGGAAAAGTTATAGCGTGTTTGGTTCCTAGTGTAGCCGACCCTGACTCGTACCTATGGCACCTTGTGGGCTAGAACTGATGCATGCACGGAAGTTTGTTTGGTTGCTATCTACGTTTAGCTCGGCTACATAGAAGGCTATTAGGAAATGTTTTTTAATTTCATTTCTCTGGAGCTTGGCTGCTAGGGGTTCCTTCACCAGTTAGGCCTAGCTCATCCTCATATGGAGGCATCCAAACATCACAAGATTGCATCCCAACTAGCCTAGTCCAATGAAATATAGGCAACCAAATAGGTTACCAAATGCATCCTATATCTTGTTCAATTAAGCTCTGTTATTGAAAGGCCTTTATTTGATTTTGGTAATTGAGTAAAACCTAGGTTGACTAATATGTATTTATGTTGAGGTACATATATATTAGTCCACAAGTACACTAGTATCATAGTATCAACAACTTGAGCCATGGTGGTGAAGTGGCTTGATTTTGTTGCAAAGCTCAACTAGTTGTGACTTGCGAGGAGCTCATTGTGTATGTGATATGACATGATGTCATGTGGCCAGGTGGTGAATATCAAGAGACATGGCTTGGCTACTATGGATCAGGTTGGAAGTGTGAAGGGCAAGTCGAAGGTTTTGAAGCGGTGAACTACATGTGGTGGAGAGAAGCTTGAGCAAGGACTTGGCTCTCATGGACTATGGCAATGGTGAAGGGCAAGCAAAGTGTGATCGATGAACCAATAAGATCACGTGAAGAGCAGTGGCACCGGATGCCCTAACGACTATATTCAAATGTCTCTAAAACTAGTCATTAACTTATGTCGATGAGTACATCACCCAATGGACACGAAAAACAACCTCTACAAGCCCTGTTCGGTGTGGTGTCCAGTGCCACACTAGACACATTTGGCGAGTCTAATTCTCGATGATCAAAATTTAATTACATGCTTGCTCTCTGAGTGCCCAATCTGGTGCACACTATACACATAGGTGCTCGACTAAAACTATGAAGTGAAGACCTCCTGCCACTGTATTCAGTGACACGTACGGTGGCGCACCGACGAAGTCCGGTGCATGCTAAACAACAGCATTGGGAGCACTTCTCCGCCTCCTTGCAAGCATGACAACTCTCAAATGTTTTGTCAAACATGTTAGACTAGAGCTAGCATTTTCAAAGTGTTTATCACAAATATTTTTGCTTTCTCTCCAATGTGTCACCAGACCTAAATGCACATGCATGTAGTTTCAAGACCTAGTGGCACTAGATGACTGAATTCCCTAATTAAAGCTCCCCTCTTAATAGTACACCCATCTATCCTAAATCTGATCACACACTCTATTGCGTCAGGACCGATAAAATAAAATGTCCTAGCTTATACCTTTGTTTTGAGCCCTTGTATTCTGTTTTCTTTCTTCTTTTTTAAGAGTTGAGCAATTGATCACCATTTGGCCTCCATCATCACCATCATGAAAGCCATCCTTGGTCAACATTAGTTGTGTAACCTATCTCATACACAACTTTAGAGTAGAGGTAGCAACTCCAGGAGACTCTATATTCTTCCTAATTGCTAGGAATAGATATTCTCATTAAGAAGTACCCTCCAACAACTTCTTTATTTGGTTATCCAAATATAGTTGTTTTCTATTTCAGAATTCTCATTAGCTAAAGATAGAAAACAAGAATGACTCTATAGAGTGCACTCAAGATATAGAAAAACTGGAGAGCGAAAAGATATAGAAAATGATTTTTGTGCAAATGCTCCTGATGATGCTTTACATAGTGAGCGTTACAAAGACTCTTAGAGATGCTCGCAGTCCACGACTTGTCTCAATTACCAAACTCAAACATATACAGAGTGTTTGCTTTGTGGAGTCACCCCATGCTTGATGAGGTGATGCATCCTCTCTCTAGCGAGTAGCAATTTAGCAAAGATTATGGAAGGTATATATCATGCTGCCAAGGCTGAAGCACTTCCTATGGTTGGAATGGTTTGGCACTAAAACTAAACCACGCTGTCCAGTTTACAATCGACTGGATGAAAATGGTGGTCATTGTTTCCTGAACTGTAAATTTGTAAGGTTGATCTCCAATTGGAATATGTACGACTGGAGTCACTGTCGTGAAGTGCTACACCTGAAGGAGTAGGATTGACTGGAGTCTTATAATTCTGCTTTTTGGAAGCGGTGGAGCGTCCAAACCAAGCTGATCATGGCGAACGCAGGTTGTCTAGGAGTGAGTCGTGGGTGTAGTTCTCAGCCTTGCAGATGAGCTTACAGGCAAGGAGAAGAGCACATCGGACCGAACACTGAAACCTATACAGCGCTGGCGTGTGTGTCACGGCGTGAAGGCATATGTTCTAGGAAGAAAGACCTATTCTCTATTAGCTGGCGTACTATGTCGATTACGTTTTATATTTGAACTCTGAGTCTATGTCTAGTGGGGCCATTGTGCAGAGCATATAGGCCGTGCCCGTTGTGTGTAAGAAGACAAGTCTATTGTGTTAATCGAAGTCAGTAACAGAGGTGTCCTCGTCGAGATCCGCTCGTGCTTCTCATGTCCCGGCGATCGCTGACGGCAAGGGGTTGCTACAGTTATCTCAGGACAGCTTAAAAGCGCGATTGGGGTTTCTACGTTAGGGACCGTGGGTGAAGACACCATCGCTGGCTGGTTCGGTGAAGACATCATCGCTGGAGCGGGTCGATTGACAGCAACACCAGATGTGTTATCGGGGCCGAAGCAGTGGCATGTGCGAATGCTTTGCAATCCAAAATGGATACAAAATATCCAACGTGTTTGGCTTGCATCGCTGCATGGTCCAGAACGATCCGATCCTAAAACCGAACGAAGCCAGTCGTGACGTTTGGTTTGCCTCAACGGACGGACCCTTTCTGCATCGACCAATCCAACCAGGCAACCACAGGTCATTTTCTCTGACCAACTGGCTCCTCAAAAAGCAGGGGACGATCACGTTCTCTGCCTATCCGATCCTGACCATTGAGGGATCGACTCATTCCGAAATTCGGGAATGCGGGAACTTTGTGTCCTACGTTTGCGAAATTCCTTGTCCAGCCATAAAAAAAAAAGAACGTCCCTATAAAAAAACATATTTGTTGAATGGAAGACGATACTAGTCGGTTGATGCTGAAAGCCTTCCCTTTTCGATCGTGCTACGAGGAGCAATGTACAGACTACAGAGAGCAAGCAAAGCGCCTACCGACGAGACGACAGCCTGATCGGAAAAAAAAAGGAGATGACGGCCGTCTTAGGCCTTGCATGGAGCTGGCGCAGCCCGAAGCCACGGCCCACGGCGCCCGGAGACGTACAGCAGCAGATCGAGCCGAGGCTGCGGCGGTTGCATTGCAGCCCTCTGGGCTTTCGGGCCTATGAGCCAGGAAACAAACAGCCCACAATGTTGTATACTCCGCCGTAGCCCGCTGGGCTGTCTGGGCCTATGAGCCAGGAAACAAACAGGCCCACAGAACGTTGTATACTCCCAACTCCAACTGGGCTCTACCCGTACAATCACCGCCTCTCCTATTCGACGCGCCGCAAACAGGGCCGGACTTCCGCCGGTTCCTTTCTCACGCCGAGACGAGAGGCGGCGGTTCGCACCTCCCTCCTCTACCTGCGCCAGCAGCTGGTACCTACGTGGCCGGCGTGGTGGTCCAGCATTGGGGATCGCTTCCTTTGTTCGCCGGAGTCCGGTGAGTAACCTAGCCTACCCCGATCAATCGAGCCCAGCTTTCTCTCAATTCTTCCGCGGATTGGTGCATGGTACATTGGTTCCTCGCGAACTCGATGTAATTGATCCACCCGTGTTTCGGTCAGGTTGAACGTTGAAGTCCATCGAGAAGAATGGGGCGCACGGTGCCCTCAGATGAGGAAGGTACGCGGGTTTTTTCGCCGATTTCCGCCGGTTCCGGTGGTTTATGTGCGTTACTGATCGAAATTGGTGGGTTTGTTGGAACCCTAGAAGATGAGATCGAGGTCGGCGAGGAGGAGGATCCACGGCCCTCGAACGGTGGGGATGATGGCGGCGACGACGACGAGGGAGGTCAGAATTGGTGTTGGTTCGCACGGGTGACGTGCGCGGTGTACCTTGCTCCCCATTTGGGAGTAGTTTCCCTTCCCATTTTTGAATTATTCAGTCTGTTTGTTATTTTGCTTTGGTATTAAATGGGGATTGCAGTACTCCTTTTGTTCTTTGTTAGCTTCAATTATGATTTCGCCTGGGATTAGTGAAGTAACAACTGGATAAATCTGTTGATGTGCAGAGGATGTTCTGGATGAGTATGAGAATGATAGCTTCATAGCAGATTCTGATGACGAGGAAGAAAATGTGGGAGGAGAGGAAGAAGTACAGAAGAGCAATGATGAGAGTCGAAAAAAAGAAAAGGAAGAAGAAAAGGTACTTGCAATTTGTTCCTGCTAGACATAGATGCAATATAGTCTATTGTGTACATTGTCCTGAAATGTATGAGATTACCCAGGGAATCTCATACATTTCAGGACGAAAGCAAGGATTTGAGAGGGAGGCTTCTAACTCAGGTGAATTGAGAGGGAAGAGGCTTGAAGACGAGTTTGAGCCATCTGTTCTTGAAGAGAAGTATATGACAACAAAAGATGAGCAAATAAAAGAAAATGAATTGCCTGAGAGGGTGCAGGTATGTACCAGTTAACTTCGTTATACACTAAATCTTAATTTAGTTTAAGACATACATATGATTAGTTTCTTTTTCTTTATGACAGTTGTCTGAAGAGTTGACTGGTGGTCCTCCAACTGATAACATGATGATAGAGGAAGAAAGTTTATGGATACACAGCCAAACTAACTGGTGATGGGTTTATGTTTTTTTTCGGTGATGATTGAACAAGGATATTGACCAGAAGGACATTGCTAACATTTTGACCATGCTGCATGTCAAAAAATTTGAAGTATGCAAATTTTATGCAAATCTGCTTCACAATTTATTATGTTTGCTCGTCTAACTTATTCTTTGTTACCTGTCAGTTCCATTCATTGCAATGTACAGAAAGGAGAAATGTTCAAGCCTCCTAAAAAACTTTGATTCTTATCAGGATATCAAATATGATGTGTCCAAAATGAGGTGGCATAAGGTAAGTATTCTCCATGACAAATTGGTTCCTGTCCCTGAATTGACCAAGTATTTGCAATTACTGATGCAAATCTTGTGTTCTGTGTAGCTGCTCTGGGCAGTTCAGACCTTAGACAGAAAGTGGCTACTTCTTTAGAAGCGCAAGGTTGCTTTAGAATTGTACTATGAGAAACGATTTGATGATGAGAAACAGAGGATAGAAGATGTCACGAGGCAGGAACTTAACATGCAACTTTATAATTCTACCATTGATGCGCTAAAGGATGCTAAATCTGAGAAGGAGTTGGAGGATGTTGATGCAAAGTTCAATTTACATTTTCCTCCTAGTGAAGTTGAAGAAGGACAATTCAAACGTCCAAAAAGGAAATCCTTGTACAGTATCTGTTACAAGGCAGGGTTATGGGAGGTTGCCAAGCAATTTGGGCACAGTCCTGAGCAATTTGGTCACCATCTAACATTAACAAAAATACCTGTATGTGATCTATACTGACACTTCACATTATTTTAAGAACAATACTTTCTGTTTTTTTGACGTAAGAATACCGCCTGTGCAACCTACCCATTGTTTGCATATATTTTAATGCCCTAGAAAATTTATTTATACCAAAAAAATCATTTCAAGTTTGACACTTTTCGTGTAATATGATTCTTCAGGATGTTGGTGAGCTTGATAGCAAGAAAGATTCTCCTGAAGTGGTTGCTGCAAATTTCACATGTGCAATGTTTGAAAGGCCACAGGATGTTCTTCGTGGTGCGAGACACATGGTATTTAATAGACCTGAAAGTATTGACCTTTTCTGTAGGCCACAAAACTTCAATTGATTGATTTGAGCTGACAACAAAATTCCGTGCCCCCTTGTTTCTTCTGTGTTATCAGGCAGCAGTTGAGATAAGTCGTGAGCCAATTGTTAGAAAGCACATTCGAGGCATCTTCATGAATAAAGCAGTTGTTTCAACATGTCCCACACCTGAGGGAAATACGATCATAGGTCCATATCATCAACTATCGGGTGTTAAGTGGTTGAGAGAAAAACCACTTGATAAGTTTGTAGATGCACAGTGGCTTCTTATTCAGAAAGCAGAACAAGAGAGGCTTCTTGAGGTTAATGTAAAATTGCTAGAAGATGCTAAGAATGAACTAATGTCTGATGCACGCGAGAATTATCTAAGTGACTGTGTCAGCAAGTCTGCACAATTTGGGATGAGCAACAAAAGATGATACTAGATGATGCCTTCTCCAGTTTCCTTCTTCCATCAATCGAAAAGGAGGCTCAATCACTGTTGACAGCAAAAGCTAAACATTGGCTCCATATGTAATATGGGAAACAGTTGTGGAACAAGGTAACTGTTGCTCCTTGGAAGAAGAAGGATGCTGACATTGATTTGGATGATGAATCAGAGTTGAGGGTTATGCCTGCTGCTCGGGTCCTAGGAAGCCATCAACCACCTTTGTAATGTGACTCCTCAGGAGAATTGGTTGATGTTTTACATGTGGGTTCTATCAGTAACAGGTCTCAAGGTGTCACTGAGGAGCAGAAGAAGAAGAATGGTCAGCAAAGACAACAACTTTTAAAGATTATGACTGATCATCAACCACATGTTGTGTGTAGGAGCATCAAACTACAATTGCAGACAACTCAAGGATGATATCTACGAGGTATTGTTCTATCTTGTTTGTGGTAATACAAATTCATTTCTAGTCACATCAGAACATGTAATATGTTTCTTCCAGACTTATACAGTCACACCTGGACAAAGGTCTTTAAGTTGGCTGTTGGCCCCAGACTGATGAGTTTCATGTTAGTTACCATGCTGTGTACAATCCGGCCACTATATGAACAGGGTGTTATTGTCAGCATTTAGAGAGGATTTATAGCATCTGGTTTTGTAGTTGTGTTATCTCCCGAGTTCACCATGCTTTTGCTGAACATAGTATCAGCTCTTTGCTGCACACAGTAATTATTATTATTATTATGGTTTTGTTACTCTCCTGATTTCACCTTGTAGGATGTCACAATCTTGTGCATTAGATGCATCAGGAAACCTATTAGGTTTTATGAAGCATGTCAGGTTGAACTGCTGGATGAACATGTTTCCAGTGCTTGTGTGTGTATAACAGCTAGTTGGTTAGATTTTCAGTTATTCTGTCTGTTTGGACTGTCCTGCAATAGTACTAGGTGGAAGTTCATTTTTAAGCTTTATAATGCTCTCATTGCTAATGTTAAATTGGCATTTATTCTTGTGACAGGTTATTTATAAGGGAATCGTAGAAGATAATCCCAGAGATGTTAGTCCTCACATGAAAAGCCTTAGCATTGTCTATGGTGATGAGTCTGTGCCTCGCTTGTATGAGAACTCTCGAATATCTTCGGATCAACTTCCTGGCCAGTCAGGTATAGTAGTTATAGTAGCAACATGGTGATTTACTGTTACTTCTTTTTAGTAACTTATTACAAACAGCTGTTCTCTGTACCTCAATCATACAGGCATTGTGAAGAGGGCTGTAGCACTTGGACGTTACCTTCAGAATCCATTGGCAATGATTGCTACACTATGTGGACCTGGAAAAGAGATACTTTCTTGGAAACTGCATGCTCTGGAACAGTTTCTCACTCCTGATGAGAAGTATGAAGTTGCTGAGCAAGTAATGGTTGATGCAACAAATCAGATAGGTTTTGATATTAATCTTGCTTCTAGCCATGAGTGGCACTTTTCAACGTTACAATTTATTTCTGGCCTGGGTCCGCGCAAAGCTTCAGCTTTGAAAAAATATCTGGTAAGAGAGGGATCGATTTTTAGCCGCAAGGATCTTGTAGAACCTCTAGGCAGGAAAGTATTCATGAATGCTTCTGGGTTTTTACGTGTAAGACAGAGTGGTGCAGCTGCAGCAGCTGCCAGTCCTCAAATCATTGATATGCTTGAGGACACAAGGATCCATCCTGAATCATATGCATTAGCAAAAAAGCTGGCTAAGGATATCTATGCTGAGGATGCACCACATGAAATGAATGAAATGGATGATGACGAGCAAGAATTGGCAATTGAGCACATTAGAGAAAGGCCGCATTTTCTTCGAAATCTTGATATTGATGAATATATAAAGAGTGTTTCAGAAGAATACCGTAAAAAGGAAACACTGTGATATACAAGTGGAGCTGCTGTGCGGTTTTTCTGATTGGAGAACCCCCTATATCGAGCCAAGCCCAGACGAGGAGTTCTGGATGCTTTCTGGTGAAACAGAGGATACCATATCTGAGGGAAGGATTGTTCAAGTAACTGTTTGCAATATACAGGAGAACAAAATAATGTGCATGTTTGATTCTGGTTTGAAAGCCATAGTTATGGCAGAGGACTATTCTGACAAGGGTTTTGATCCAGAATCATCACAGTTACATGAAGGTGATATATTAACTGGCAAAATTTGTAGTTTGAATAAAAATAGGTTCATGGTTCACCTAACCTGCAAGGCTAGTGAAATGAGAAGAAAACCATTCTCCAGAGTTAATCAGGATCCTTACTATCATGAACAAGACATGACCTCACAGACTGAACAAGATAAGGCTCGAAAGCAAAAGGAACATGCAAAGAAGCATTTCCAGACCCGGATGATTGTGCATCCCCACTTTAAGAACCTGACAGCAGAGGAAGCCATACAGGTTTGCTGCCTTTTTAAACTAAATCTACTCTGCTTCTTCTCTTCTGTTGGCTATGCCCATCTTATCTAAACTCGTTTTATTTTTGAAACAGTTTTTATCAGATAAAGAGGCTGGTGAAAAGGTAATCCGGGCAAGTTCTAGGGGACCATCAGTTTTTACTCTTACCCTAAAAATTATTGATGGTGTTTATCCACACAAGGAGATATCTGAAGGTGGAAAGGATCACAAAGATATCCCAAGTTTGCTTCGCCTGGGAAAAACTTTAACAATTGACAATGAAACTTTTGAAGACCTCGATGAGGTTGGTGCACCTGATGTACACTCCCGTGTTCTCACTTATTTTCCGCCAGCTTCTGTTCTCCACATTCATTTTTTTTTTCTGACAACATTTTGCTGCGGTTAGTTGGTATTCTTTCATTTTGAGGTAACTGGACCTACCTCTCGCAACCCTAATTTTCAAATATTATACAGGTTATTGACAGATATGTGGACCCGTTGGTTGGACACCTCAAAAGCATGCTCTGTTACCGTAAATTCAGGATGGGACTAAAAAATGAGGTTGATGAGATGTTAAGGGCAGAGAAGGCAGAGAATCCCACGAGAATAGTATATAGTTTTGGCATATCTCATGAACATCCTGGAACCTTTATATTGTCATATATTAGGGGTACAAATCCGCATCATGAGTATGTCGGATTATACCCAAAGGGCTTCAGATTCAGGAAGAGAGACTTTGACAACATTGACCGCCTCGTGTCCTATTTCCAGAAGAATATTGACAAACGACCACCTGATGCCGAACCATCAACACGAAATGTTGCTGCAATGGTGCCTATGAAAAACTCAGCTTGGGGTTCTGGTGGTGGTACTAGTGATGCAAATGATGGTTGGAGGGGAGATGGTAATTATTAATGAGCTTATGATGTTGATCAAGTTTATATGCATACCCCACTCAAGTGGGAGCCGCCTGGCACTGGGTCTGCCCCTTAATCTTTGAGTTGCTTTGCATGGATTAGAATTATAATACTTTCACCAAGTAGAGCATTATTCTTCTTCTCACGATTTGCTAGTGTCCATTGATGATTGTGTTAGCATGCTTGTGGACTTGTGGTGATTCCCATGCCACTTTATGCTTGTGAGTTAAAAGCCATATCTGAAATCGAATCAAATATTCATCTGGTTTTGTTTCTTGTATGAGTCCTAACTCATAAATATTTCTTTCTTGTGTTTTTCTTTCAGTTTTATGTTAGTATTTTGCTTCCTAGACCGTCTACACACTGCTGTGGATTTTTACTAATATCTAGTCAAACTGACTTTGACGTAGCTGGTGGCTTGCATTGTTTTCTCTTTTTTTTTTTTTGTGATTTGACTAGTTACATTTGTTGAGAATTTAGAAGATCCTTTGAATATGTGAGCATTATTTGTATACTTGTTTTCTCTGAAACAGGAAGGAGGTTTGATTCAAGGAACAGCTCTGGTGGTCACGGACAAGGTAACTTTGGCAATGACAATAATGTCGGTGGTGGTAACAGTGGAGGATGGACCAGTAACTTCGGCAGCAGCATGGGCGGAGCTGGTGGTGGTGGAGGCGGCTGGAGATCAGCTAGTCCTGCTGGTGTTGCTGGTGTGGGGTGGCATTAGTGTAGGAGGCTGGGGGAAGCTAGTGGCGGTTCCAAAAAGGTCGTGTCCCAGCACAGGATGGTGGAAGCTGCTGTGGGTCTGGTGGTGGCGGACTGGCGGTGGATGATGGACTGATGGGTGTGTTCTGCACTCCTCCTGAATGGATGGGACCGTTTCCTCAACTCGTGTACGTACTGATACTGTTAGGATGGGAGAAAACTGCCACTTATCTGTAACTAGATAGCCTTGTAGCTGCTGATGTTGCATCTTTGGACGACGGCCTTATGCAATGCATGTATGTACATAGTGGCTGTATTTTGTTACCTGTTCCTGTGAATTTTATCCTCTGGTCCCATCGTGTAACTTTTCGATTCTTTAGGGCTTATTTGATGCCCGTCCGTTGTGCTCAAGTGCTCCTGCCTATGATTATCTGTATTGCTTCTGCGCACATGTTAGTGGTGTCGCTAATATCGGTAGCATAACATCCTGTGAACCGTGGGCTCGTCACACGAGCTCTAGTGGCCAGCCTAGATGGCGGTTGTTAGTAGCAGTATGTAACTCTAGTGGTGCAGTTTAACAAGTACTACCATATTTACATTTTCTAGCGATCTTTCAGAAATACTGTAAAGCTGCGATGAAATGCATGACAAATACAATTGCATCTAGAGTTTTAAGTAAACTTTTGTCAATTTAAGTCTGATTTTTTTATTGTCGACGGAGGGGAGAGAGAATCGCCACCTGGCATTTCGTTTCATTGATCAGCTCTTGAGCCTTAGTCTAGAAACGTTACAGAGTTTCAGGCTTATGTGGCGCACAGACATCGCGCTGTGCCTGAATAAACACGTGATCGAAATTTAATCTTTAGTTTACATTGCGTTTGACAAGATGGAGCACGTGGCTGATTTTGTTAACGGCACGGTCATATATTTAGAACGAAGAGAGTACATACATAAAATAGATGGAAGAGGTTCAGTTCTCATTCCTCTCTTCGGCCTTTTAAAAGAAGTTGAGGTACGGCGATCTAGTTTTTCTGTGGTCATCATGAATGATGGATAGCGTTACATTCCGTTCAGATGAGGACGGCAAGACGAAGCTGTCAGGATCAAGCCCGGGACCGGGAGGCTGCTAGAGCCTGGAGGCGACAAATTTTCAGCAGCCAGGCAAAGCAGCAACCACCACTGATGCACCCCTATATCAACCTCGCATGGCCTTTCATCTGGCATCCGTCCAACAATTCCAATCCACTGCCTACCGCAAGCTCGTCCGACGTTGACACCATTATCGGTCGCCATGGCCGTGGCGCCGGACCAGCAGCAGCAACCTGCAGGAGCAGGGGCCTCCTCGACTGGCTCGGCATCTCCGCGCCTCCGCGTCTACGTACACGACACCACCCTCGTGCCGCCGTCTCCTTGCCTCGCCGACGACGCTGACATCGCCGCCATCATCTCCAACCTCCGGAACTCGTTGCACCTGGCCGTCCACGCGTTCTATCCGCTCGCTGGCCGCGTCCGCCTCACCCCCGGCACGTCCGACCGCTACGAGCTGCACTACCGCCCCGGTGACGCCGTCACATTCACGGTCGCCGAGTGCGACAACGACGACATGGACGCGCACTTCGACGGCCTCGCCATCGACGTGCCCCGGGAGGTTGCCAAGATCGCAGCGCTCGTGCCGCCGCTGCCGAAGGGCGGCAGGCTGCTCGCCGTTCAGGCCACGCTCCTCCCCGCGGGTCGCAGCCTCGCCATCGGCGTCACCGTGCACCACGCGGCCTGTGACGGCTCTGGATCCACGCACTTCCTGAACACCTGCGGCCGCCTGTCATCGACCGGACTCTCCTCGCCGATCCAAGGGGCCTGTACGATGTCTTCGTCCAAACGAAGCTGAGCAGTGAAGAGTATGAGACGACCGAGATGTCCGCCGACCAGCTCTTCGCCACGTTCACGCTGTCCAAGGACGACCTGGAACGCGTCAAGACCGCCGTGGCCGACAAGGCTGCGCGGCGTGGCGTCGCGCCGCCCCGGTGCTCATCTCTCGTTGCCACCTTCGGCCTCGTCTGGTCGTGCTACCAGCGAGCCAAGGAGGGCGGCGGCGAGGGCGCCGGAGAGGGCCCAGTGACCTGCATGGCCTTCCCCGTCGACCACCGTTCGCGGATGAATCCTCCCCTGCCGGACAAGTACCTGGGCAACTGCGTCGGCACAGCGTTCGCGTTGGCACCAACGGGCGAGCTGGCCGCGGCCGGCGCAAACGGGCTCTTCAGCGCGTGCGCTGCCGTTGCCTCCTCTATCGACGAAGCTGTGCGCGACATCGGGACGTCACGCATGGAGGCGTGGATGGACCGCATCAGGGAGGTACTCCCGATGGGTTTACTGACCGTGGCCGGCTCGCCGAGGATCCGCGTCTACGACCTGGACTTCGGATTCGGCCGGCCGGCGAAGGTGGACATCGTGTCCGTGGCGAGGACCGGCGCAGTGGCTGTGGCTGAGAGCCGCCGTGGCAACGGTGGGATAGAGGTCGGGATCTCTCTGCATCCGGCTGCCATGGAGAGGTACACGAAGTGCTTCGTGGATGCTGTCGCGTGGCTCCACCAGAGGACATGAGAGTGACAACTCAAGCAATCAAGTCTTTTGCGGAATTATCGTGTGATGGAAAATTAATTTTGTAACTATTGTAAATTGGGGAAAGTTCTAGCTGACCTTCAGTCCAGCACACCCTCTCTATTCGTTCATCTTATTCTTACTAATCTACTATTTACATTAACACTCCTCATTAAGATGGGCTAAAGATATCTAACATGTCCATCTTGTTACAACTCAACTCATTTTCACTAAGACCTAAACCCTTTGTAAAACAATCTACTAGTTGATACGTGATTTTATATATCCTAGCCTTAGAATTTCACTATCGAGCTTCTCCTTGATGAAAAATTTATCAATTTCCACATGCTTCGTGCGATCAAAAATTTATCACAATGAAGCATCATAGTCTTATTTTTTAACACCCGTAGCTCCTTTAGCAAGCCTTTTAACCACAACATCTCACACAAACTCAATGCCATCACCCTATACTCAGCCTCTGCAGTAGACCGAGCCACAATAGTTTGCTTCTTACTTCTCCATGAGACAAGATTATCTCTCACAAACACACAATATCCAGAGGTAGACCTCCTATCATCTTTGCTACTTGCCCAATCCGCATCGCAGTAGCCCTCCAAATCAAGGTGCCCATTCTTCCTGAACCATAACCCTCTCCCAGGGGTTCCCTTCAGATACCAAAAAATCCTGTAAACAACCTTCATATGTCATGTTCTTGGATCATGCATATACATACTCACCACACTCACAGCATAGGAAATGTCAGGTCTTGTATGACACATGTATATCAATTTTCCTACCAATCTCTGATATGTTTCTTTGTTCATAGGATCCCCACACTGGGCACTGATTTGATAATTTTTATCAATAGGAGTACTACATGGCCGATATCCAAGCATGCCGGTTTTAGTCAACAGATCAAGGACATATTTTCTTTGAGAGAGAATTATCCCCTTAGGCGACCTTGCAATCTCAATTCCAAGGAAATACCTTAGTGGTCCAAGATCTTTCACCTCAAAAGCCTTTCCCAGATTCTCTTTCAAACATTTGATTTCCTCCACATCATCTCTAGTAATCACTATGTCATCCACATATACTGTCATGATTGTGATAAATGTCCCTCTATGCTTATAAAAGACTGTATAATCACCATTGCATTGAGTGTATCCCATACCATAAACTGCCCTCCTAAACCTATCAAACCATGCTCGGGGTGACTGCTTTAGTCCATACAAAGACTTTCTAAGTCTATACACCTCCTCAACAGTTTGTCTATTTACAAACCCTGGTGGAATCTCTATATAAACCTCCTCCTATAGGTCACCATGAAGAAATACATTCTTTACATCCATTTGATGGAGTGGCCAACCAAAATTAACTGCACAAGAGATCAAGGTCCTAACAGTACCCATCTTTGCCACAGGAGCAAATGTCTCATCATAGTCAATGCCATATGTTTGACTATATCCTTTGGCAACCAATCTTGCCTTGTACCTATCCACCTCTCCTTTTAGGTTTTGTTTCACAGTGAAGACCCACTTATAGTCCACTGCTCTCTTCCAAGTGGGACCAATTCCCATGCCTTGTTCTTTTGAAGAGCATGCATCTCTTCTTTCATTGCTTTCTTCCACTTAGGGTCCTATTTTGCACACTTCCAGTCCCTTGGAACATGCACTGTTTGTAAGGATGCAACAAATGCTCTATATGCAGGTGAAAGACGAGAGTATGAGAGGAAATTAGCAATGTCATGATCTGTACTAGGATGCTCAAATCCATAGAGAATAAGAGGTTTTCCAAAATTAGATCTAGTATCTCGATGTTGTGCAAGAGGTAACTCTACATGCTCAGGAGTAGGAGAGACATTACCACTTGACCTAGATTGGGTCGAGGAGCTCGATGGAGAGAGGTCCAAGGAGAGATTTGGGACTGGTGAAACAGGCTGTTGTGGCTGTGGTGCACCGACTTGCTCCCCTGACTCCTGAACTGCTTCCTTTGGTACACTCTTGGCTCATTCTCAGCTGTTTGCTCCCCCTGACTCCTGAACTGCCTCCTTTGATTGACAATTGGCTCCTTTACAACTTTTTCCCTATTCTCTGCTAAACAAGGATTTGTCCCAACCATCACCTCTTCACTTCCTTCACCAATCACCTCCTCACTCTCATCATCAATCGTCTCTCCATTCTCATGACCACCACTCCTCATATCCACAACATTATCCTGATCTACCACCCTCTCACGACTTCAGACACATCCATTGGACATGAGATGGCACCAACAATCACCTCCTTTTGAGCAGCAACTCCTTCATTCTCCCCCTCTCTACTATCACTCTCAGTGATTGAAGAGAACTCCTCCAACAACGGATCAAGATCCCATGTTTTTGAATAGTATGGTTCGAATTCATGGAATGTTACATCCGTACTCACAAACAACTTCTTTCCAACAGGGTCCCAACAATTGTATCCCTTTTGTGGGGATGAGTATCCCACAAAAACACACTTCACTGCTTGAGGTTTCAATTTTCCCACTGAAGGCCTATGGTCTCTGAAAAAGCAAACACAACCAAATACCCGAGGGGGGTACTTCAAACTCTTGTTGTCCCAAAAGTAGCTCAGCTGGTGACTTCATGCCAAGGATCCTAGATGCATCCGATTAATGAGATATATTGCTTTCATTACCACCTCACTCCACAGATATGTTGGTACATTCATCTGAAACATTAGTGACCTCGCCACCTCCAATAAATGTCGATTCTTCCTCTCGGCTACACCATTCTGGGTGGAGTGTTGGGGCAAGTGGTTTGATGTATAATCCCGTGATCTGAAAGGTATGCCCCAAAGTCATTGTTCACATACTCCTTCCCATTATCAGTACGGATAATTCGGATCTTAGCATCAAATTGATTTGTGACTAGCTTATGGAAGTCCTGGAAGAATCTAAGAACCTCATGCTTATCCCTCAGCATATATATCCATGTCATATGAGTATAGCAGTCAATAAATGTGACAAACCACTTAAATCCACTCACCGATGTGACTGAGCAGGGCCCCCAAACATCAGAATGTATTAACATAAAAGGTGCACAACTTCAAAGACCAATGCTAGGATAAGTTGATCTTGTATGCTTTCTAAGTTCACAGGCATCACACACAAGTTTGCTTCTATCCACGTCCTTAAAATCATCAGGATATAGTTTCCTCAAGCCTTCAAAAGGGAAATGTCCTAACCGATGATGAAGCAGAAAGATCTCCCTCTCCTTTGCTCCAGTAGTTGTTGCCAATGCTGATTCCACATGGTTGATGAACCACAACCCATCACGCCTGACTCTAGTCCCAATCACTCTCCCCGTCCTCTTCTCCTAAAAGATACAAGAATTTTCATCAAACGTAATAGTGCATTTGAACTGATCAATAAGTGAACTGATAGAGAGAAAATTGACTCGGAAGTAAGGAACATGCAGAACAGATGATAAGCAAAGGGATGGAGTACACTCTATAGATCCTACACCATGAATAGGTTGAGAGATGCCATCAGCAGTTTGAATGGTTTTAGAGTATGAATATGGAGTGTATGTTTTGAATGGACTAGATATGCCTATGACATGCTTCGAGGCTCCTGAATCAATAACCCATTCTATGTTATGCCTATATGTGGATGCAAGTGCCTGTGCCTGAGGACCTTTTCCCAAGTGGGCACAGTTGACAAAGTTACCAAAGTGATTGGTGGTTACAGTCACAGGACCGGCTCGAGTTGTGGAGGTTTTTGATGCTTGAATCTTCTGCCACTGTTCCCACTACTTGACTTGCTCTCTAGTCAAGATGAAAAGTGGAGCCTTCTCCCTCTTTAGATCCTCCAAATAACTTATAAGCCTAGCAATTGAATCAGCAGTGGCCTCCTTCTCATTCACCAAATCAAATTCCCTCTTTGTAGCCAACACCTCAGCCTCTAAAATCTACATCCTCAATTCCTCCACCTTTGCTTTCACCTTGGTTTCCATTTCCAACCAATATGCCTCAATCACCTTCCTAAACTCATGCAACATCCTCTCTATTTCCGCCTTCTCACTGGACACCATCTGATTCATCTCCTTATATATATCTGCAACGGTGGCTGGCTGGGATAGTGACGACTCCTGCACAACATCAGTCGCAACCTCTGCCTTGTTTTCTGACTCCATCTTCCTTGGATTAGCTTCTCGCTAGTAATCAAATCACTTCACCTCAACAAATAACTATACCACACCAATTCGCACTATAGAGCAGCAACAAATTTTTCTCTTCTCTGCTAGGCACCACCAGCCTCTCTTCCTTCTCTGTTCTTGAACACGCACAGCACAAGCAGCCAATTCCCACAGTACACTCACAAGCAGTAGCGAAGCTCTACCTTTTACGAGGAGCACCTTTTTCTCTTTCAACAAAGCTGAGTCGCCGCAGCAAGGTACCCCAAATCTCCTCAAATCATCCAAATCATAGTGCCAAATCTTCTCAAATTAACTTCTGCTCCAAATCTCCGGAAGTTCCCAACACGTACCTAAAATTACACACCCAAGCCTTCTTTGCTCCACCAGCTGCCTACACAAGCAAATCACTACACAAATTCGCAAGTTGCCAGACCCCCCTCCTTCAGTAGTAACACCGCACAACAGTATAATACTCCTTCACCAAATCCCAATAGCAGCACACACCTGTCTTCTTCCAACCTCACCTCATCGATCAGCAAGCAACCTTCTACTCACAGTGACCAGCCAAACACTTCAGCACTTCTTCTCACCACGGGCAGCAAG
Organism: Bothriochloa decipiens; assembly: GCA_023333625.1. NCBI lineage: Eukaryota > Viridiplantae > Streptophyta > Magnoliopsida > Poales > Poaceae > Bothriochloa > Bothriochloa decipiens. The sequence continues at coordinate 7,104,496 of CM041638.1, forward strand.
CACAACTGCTTCCTTCCTCTTCTCAAGCAGTAGCACTTCCACCTATCTACACACACATAGCAAGGCTTGCATCTTCTCCAAATCACCAAATCCTAGCACTCCACAGCAGCAGCTCCTTTTACTCCCCTTCAATTCTGCTCTAGGCCTGCACATGACCCGAGCTGCTCCGCCATCCGCTCGGCTGTCCACACCAATGCCCGTGTGTCGCAAGTCACTCCTGCCTATGCGTGTGTCCCCGCACCTACGCGCCATTCCTGCCCTCGCACTGCTCCTGCTTGGGTCCGCACCGCAGCCAGCACATGCCCGCACCCGATCGGCCGAGCGTCGCTCCTGCTGGCGGGTACCTGCACCGAGCCGTGCCACTCGCGTAGAGCCACAGCAGAGCTCACCAGTCGCTGCGCCTGCACTCCTCCTGGCCGCACCGCCTGCCCTCCTCCTGGCCGCGCAGCCCCTGCCGATACGCCCACTCACAGCAGCTTGCCAGCGCCGCCGCCTCGGATCGTCGAAACCCTAGGCTTCTCTGAATACCATATTGTAAATTGGTGATAGTTATGGCTGGCCCTTGGTCTAGAACCCTCTCTCTCTATTCATTCATCTCATTCTTACATAAGAGTCCTCCTATAATCTACTATTTACACCAATAGTAACAAAAAGATTAGCTTTGCAAAGTAGTTAATACATTGATGTTTGTTCATGTGCAAGTGTTTATTCAGTAGTTGCTTTACAGGTTCTAATTATAAGTCATTTTGTTTTTGTGTTCTAAATTTGTAGTGTTTACTATGTACTTGACACATTGTCTATCTAGGTGTATAATAAAATCTATGAATCTAGAAAATCCGAGAAAATAACTTGCAACTTAAATATAAAGAGTACATTAAATTAATACTCATATGGAGTGCTGGTGCATGGACTTATGAATCAATTTAGGAACTATGATAGAACCTCCTAAATTATATGGCCCACATGCACCTATCATTGTCTCAAAGACCTCTAATAGCCATGCATACGTCCCATACAACTTAAAAAGCCCTGTCGGGTGCCCTCGAAGGACCCCGATTAAACCACATTTAACAACTCATACCAGGATCAACAAAGGAGTAGCTGCAACATTACAATATTTGTTACAAAATAAGAATCAGAGTGCAAAGAAAAGATAAAAGTAAATTTACAAATTATAAATAAATTATCTTTTATAAACTTATCTTCAATTGCGGAAGCAGAGTAGAACTACAAAAGATAACTAAGGTAGAGCACCTAAGTCAGGAGAGGTCAACCAGGTCACATCGAGCCCACCGACATGAACTAATTTGCGACACCAGTCAACACCTGCAACAGGGGTTCAACAAACCTTGAGTACAAAAGTACTCAACAAGACTGACCCGACGAAAAAGAGGGGTGAAGACTCAGGAAATGCAGGCTAGAGGGACAAGGTAAGGCTTGCAGGAGATAAGAAATTTTTGCAAAAAAGCTCAGCAGAAAATAAAGTTGTCTTGCTCTAGCTCAAGATTTCCAACCAACTCCATTCATAAACCTTAACCATCATTCAAGTTGTTACTAAGATGTACGGCAGTGATCAAGTCTTCTTCTCCGAGAAGCAACAGTGATTCGAATCGATTGTACCTAGCTGGGACCTAGATCTCGATATGCATGAAGCTCTAACCAAAATGCATATCAGACCATATGATATACGTGAGGCTCCAACCAACATGTATACCGACCACACGATACACCTGGGATCTCTGACCCACAATGTATCGATATACGTGGGAAGCCAGCCAACCCACGGTATACCACACCATTGTATGTGGATTTTCTAGTCTTGATCTAGCAGGCCTACAACAAACGGGGCCTAGGTCATCAACAGATGAAAATACTACAGAGGGACTCCTTTTCCAAAGCAAGTTAACCGTCCGGACTCAATTTATTACTATCATCATAATTCCATCAGATAAAACCAATCTCATCTTTTTTCATTCTTTTATTTTTTGAAAACCTAGCTAATTAAGCAGGGCTAAGCATTACTATGCATTTTTCAAATAACAGGTAACAAGGAATATGGAAATAAGACAGGTAATGCAATTGGTAGGTTTGCACTCAACTCCTATTACTTAATGCAACATTTTATATCTGAAGTGATAAAATTTTATAAAAATAAGGATAGGGTTTGAATGCATCCGGAACTTGCCTGTGTTGCAGAGAAGTTAGTTTTCAAAAGTCAGACTTGGCATTGACACCATGGATCGACGGTATCGGCACCATGGATGGATGACCATTTCTAAAACTTGTTCAACACGAACCTTCTCACTCTCGTATACACTACATGTATATAAAAGATGCATGCTTTAGCATGATGGAATGTATGACATGATGCACGACAATGCATTGGTGAAAGCATAACAAGATTAAATAACTAACTAATTATAAACTATTTTAAAAGAATTACACAAGATAAATATAAAACTCCACATATTCTAAAATCACATGGCCATATTAGGTGCTAATATGACATATAAGCATCATACGAAAGTAAAGGAACCACATTTTCTATTTATATATTTTTATTATAATTATAAACTATTTAATTAGCAACAAATAAGATAAATCAAAACATAAAGCATACGGCAACCAATGACCACAATATTTTTACTATAATACAAACATGGCATCAAAAACATGTCATAAAACTTTCAAGTGAAACGGAGCTACACAGCATGATATATGAATTTCCTTCTTTTTTATTATAAAATAAAGGCATAAAACATAGCTAACTATTTTTCTACAAAACATGGTATGTTTCATATTTTTAATAAAAACTAGGCATCACAAGGAACACAAAAAAATTTGGTTCACCAAAAACGGAGTTACAAAACTCCAGATATGAATTTTTAAAGTTTTAGAAAAATATTCACAAACAGGTCCTCGGGGTACTATTCACCTGAGTCACCGTCTTCGTAGAAAACACCTTGACCTTTGTCAAATTCTTGTGTGAGGTCCTTCGCATGAATTGGAACAGAGGAGTTGCTGTAGCTTGTCGTCCCCGGCTGAAGTAGGCTCGCCGGAGGCCGGGATGTAGCGGCAAAGCATTATCACACCGGACCGCACCCGTGGGTGGTCGTAGCTCGGCAGGAGACGGCCCGTGGCCTCCTGACCACGTGCACAGGCGGTCTTGGTGGCGTGGCGCATGACAGGCCAGCTGTTAGGACACGGTAGAGAGAAAAAGAATAACACGGACATGACCAGTAGCTCCCCGATGCTGCTGCACTAGTTAACGGGGTCTGTAACGAGACGGAGCTCGGGGTGGTGGCAACCATGGCATCCATGGCGGCCATGGCGATTCGGCTCGCTAAGCCCTCAGCTTTGGTTGAAAGGCGACGCGGCTGGGTTGAGGAGCGAGAGAAGGCGATGGCGGAGCTGTACGCGCGAGGAGTTGAATGGGGACGGTACAATGACGATGAAACCAAACGGCGGCAGCGTTAGGCTGCTCCTGCTGCCATTTCTGGCAGAGTGAGGGACGACAGCCTCCTGGGCAAGATAAGGGCGGGCACGACAGCTTCTAGGTGCCCAGCAGCTTCGCGAGCTCGGCCACACAGGCGCCCACGCAGAAACACCGCGAAGACGCGACCAAGCGACGCACGGCAACGACACGGCGTTCAGGCAGAGGTGGAGCTCGCGCGGGTACTATTCATAAAAGTTACAGAACTGCCATTCATCGAAAATTACACTTTACTCCAAAATTTATATAGGAACTTGAAAATATCCAAAAATATTATTTGCATAACTTTTCAAGAGATACACTTTTTATTTAATGAACCTTTTCAAATTATACCTAAATTTTGAAATATGAATTCAAATTCAAAAGGGAAGCAAAACCCAAAAAATAAACATTTGAAATTAATTTTGATTTTTCAATAAAACTTGAAAATATTCAAATATATGGAATGCTCAACTTTTTAAACAAAATACTTTTCATATACAAAGTTTTCCCAAAATATGCATAATTTTTGAAATATAGATTTAAAATCAAAAAGGGACAAATGCCGAAAACTGTATTTTTAAATTTATTTGAAATTATTTTAGGAAACTTAAAAAAATTTGAATATCAAAATTGTAGCTCTTGTCAAAATCTACAAACCGTATTTTGAGAGTATATCAAAATTTTATATAAATTTTATAATATAGAAAGAGGGGTAAAACAGGATTTTGAAAGTAGTTTTTGAGTTCAAAACACACTTCAAAACAAAGAGCACAAGCAACCTACGAAAGTAAACTTATTTTAGTTAAGACATATCAGGGTTGACCTAACACACAAGATTAGCAAAGCACAAGAGGACAAAACACATTTTAGTTTGTTTTAAACATTTGCAGAATCACATAAAAGACATCATTAAAACATGAATGCATTTATGCCATGATGCTTAATGATTATGCTTGATAGTATACTTGATTATAATTTTAATTACTTATTAACATCTGGGATGTTACAGGAACTTGCTTTGGTAAATGATTGGTTATTCGTATGCGGTCATTACTTCAAGCAGAACATGGTCGGTGATAGACTTGATGATCAAGTTAACGGGGAATTGGGTTCTTATTAGTCAAGAATATCGTTTTGGATACTTAGGCGAAACGACACCACACAAAGAGAATTTATCGTCTGCGCATGATAACTACCTCTGTTATGGCTATGTGTGTGTGGCCCTGCATTGACATGAAAAATGTGTGAAACGACCCTCATCACTGTCATGAAAACCTTTTCTCTCTCTTGCCCTCTCTCTCTATGTGGCCATCAAGGGTTTAATGGCCTGTTGAGGCTACTCTTGTAGGCCTAATTTACTCCGTCATTGGATAACAAACCAAATTTTCTAACGAGTTCTACTATAGATTAAATTTTTGTTAGACCAAATTTTCTAATGAGTTCTACTTATCAATTAGCCTCAACTAGTTTTGTTAGACCATAATAGTTCTAACTAGTATCCAAAATATGAAAGAATTAAAATTTAGTTCAGTCCCTATATTTTGTAATAATAAAGATTTTAAAAACAGATCATGTGACTTTGATGGTGTGTGGTACACCACCGGCCGGCCGGGGACATGTAAAATGCACGTGATGTGCATGCACGGCGTGCGAATTGCCATGCATGTGCGTAGTAAGCGTCGCGTCGGTACGGGCACAACGGTCACCAGGCCGTGCCGTGTGCTGTGCGTGGGCTAGACCGAAACGCCGGCCTATGATGGGCCGTGCCCATAGGCTTCGGGCCTTATGGCCATCACCTGGCCCGCAAACAAGTCAGCTGGTCATAAGCCGATATATTTCGGCTTAATTTGGCTTATTTTCTCTCACATAGGTAAATGCTTATGACAGAACCGACCAATTTATTAGAGCACAAGCACATAATTCACCATTAGGACGGCAAACTACATGATTGAGACCTAATAAACCCGGTAGTCATACCGAAATCTCGAAGGATTTTAAACTTTTCCGGCACGACTAAGATCATAATAGTTTAGCGTTCCCATTCACAAGTACATAGTTCGCACATAGTTTAAATCATCGGAGTACGAATAAAGTTATTACAACCCAAGTTTAAATTTCAAAATAAACAGAAGCAATTTAGTTCAAAACCACACACGCACTTAGTTCAAATACAGTGCCAGTCCCTTGGTCAACATCCAGCAAAAGCATCAAGTAGAGAAGAGTGACCATGCCCAAGGTCTAGTCATCTCCCAAAGCAGGATAGAAGCAGTTCTGACAATAGCCATAAAACATCTCACCATCTGCAAAAACATGGGAAATAAAACCCTAAGTACGAGAATGTACTCAGCTAGACTTACCCGTCATAAACTAAAATAAAGTGACTCCAAGGAGTATGCAAGGCTGTATAAGTAGGATAGCTGACTCATTTAATTATGAAAAAGCTTGCATTAAGAAATAATTAATAAGAAACTTCTAGCAATGTATTTTAATCTAATTAACCTTGTCATGCTACATTAGCACCTGTACTAAACAAGCATGGTAATAATTATTCAACAAGAAAGCAACCAATCCGGTTGAGTATCTTTCCAGTTCGAGAGCTCAACCATCTCATCTCTTGTTCAAGTTCTTACTACGATGCCGCTGCTCAAGTCAAGTGTTCACTGTCCAGGAACGATGGCAATTATAATCGATTACTAACCAGCTAGCGGGTATTTCTCACACAAACCACACTCACCAGCCACGGTGAGCTACAGATCATCGACATTCAATTCGGGAAAAGCGCGAGATCAACAGGTACCATCGTACCCAGGAATCGCCCGGCTGCCTTATTCAGGGCGACCCTGACCTCGGACTTACTCTCCGCGTAACCTGTGGTCCCCCATCTTCACCAATACGATGCGTACAGCAGGTCGACTCCCGGCCCAAATCAAAATTAGGCTTCGCGGTCGGAACGACTTATCCTTCCAGCTAAATGTGAGGCATAAATTCAATATGACTTGAGGACGTACAACGGACGGGGTCCTAGTTCGACACAGACGGGATAACCACATCAAACCTCCAGTTCAGTCTCAACACCAATCCCGCCCGGTCTCGATTTATTATCTCCACATGGTTATCCAAGATAACATTGTATTCAACCATTCCGAGTCACCACCTATAACTCGCGGATGACAGAAAATCACCCGACTTCTACCGATCTAGTTAAGCAGGGCTAAGCATATATTCGTACCTGAACCTAACAGGGTTGAAGTATAAACAGTGGCAAGGAATATAAGTAATGCAGCAACGGTATAAAACAACGCCTATAACTTAATGCATCAAACAAGTAAAGGACTCAAGTTAGATATTTTACAAACCACAGAGAGAATGCTCCGGGGCTTGCCTTTCAGGAAAGAGCTTGGCTGGTGGTCGGGACACTCCGGAAGATCAGCTTCGGGATCCTCTTCTGCTGCAGCTTCCCGAACCAAAGCTTCCTGCTGGCCTTCCTCTCCTTGTGCTCCGGGAACTACCGTTTCGAGCTCTGACGATCCTGTATGATGCATAGTGCGTATGAATACCGTGCATACATATAAATACAATGCTGATGGTGATGGTGAATGAATGCTCAGCTAAGATGAATGATATGATATTTGAAAACAGGTATGATAAGCACATGTCATCTGCATTCTCTTCTACCGACAACTCTCCAAATAAGCCTCGCATTACAATTTACTCGCACACTATAAGGAATTATAAACAACCATTGTTTCGCACACTACACTCTACTGAACCAAAACCAATAGCAGATCACACATATCACAAATAGCATAAAAAGCATTTTTACACACATGAAATGATAACTCTAAAGCATTATTTATAATTAAAAGAAATCAGGGTATAACTATAACATGACTTTTGACTATTCAAAAAATTCTATAAAAATTACAGGAGCTTAATCATACCAAATAAAGACTACCATAAAGATTTCAAGTCAAAACAGTAAGTACTTTATCCTACACAAAAATGCCAAGGCAGCATAATTTCAGGGGCATAAAATACTTTGTACATAAAAGTATGTCAAACAACAGATCTCAGAACATCATTAGCTCTAGATTGACATAAAAACACTCTCTAGAAAGTTTTATGCACAAATTCCTTATATATTATTTATTATGAATTATTTATCATCACATGAAAATACGCACCATAACTAGACAGATCAAACTTTCCACATGATATAACCTTATAACATTTTTTACAGATAGAGCATGACATAAGAAGACTAACAAACTTGGTCTCACATTTTTCTGAGCAACAAAGAATTACTTATGCATTTCCTAAGATAAAAGCAATTAATAGAGATAAATAAAGCTATACAGAAAAGTTTCATAAATTCCATATTTCATATTTTTCATGCATATATCATCTCATAAGAAAAATACTACAAGTTGAACCAACTCATTTGGATGAAAAATGAGCAAGTTATGAATTTTCAAAGGTTTAAACAAAATCTAGAAACAGATTTGAAAAAAGAAAAAGGAAAAACACTTTGCACCGGGGACCCTGAGGTTTTCAGAAACTAACCGAGCCCTAAAAAGAAATACGCTGAGTCTGGCGACTTTACACTCAAGTCCGAGAAAAAGAATAGAATCGTGCCCGAGGTCCACGCGGCGGGGGATGGTCGTCGGCGTCGGGATTCCTCGCCGACGGCGAGGTCTCCGGCCGAGCCACGGTTACCAAAAGACTTAGCTCGTCAAAGCGGGCACATTGGTGTAAAAGATGTAAACTAGGAGCGAGGTTTCGACTGGCGGCCCTGCGCGGCGGCGGATGGCGGCGAGGGTTGGCGGTGCGTCGGCCATCTCGGGCCACGGCGGGGCAAACGGACCAGTCTACCAGCGCTAGCAGACCAAGACGGGTTAAAAGGACTAGACCAAGTGACGAATGGACGGCCGAAGCAACGACGGCCAGGTACGCCGGCGAGCGGCGGCGCGAATCCACGACGGCGGATGGCCAAATTCGCCGGACTCGAACCCTAATCGGCCTCATGAACTACACCAATCGACCCTACTCGAGCAGACGGACACGATGCGCTAGCTAATTGAGGGAGAGAGAGATTGCTGGGCACGGCGGACCGCGTGGCGCTCGGGCGGCCATGACCGGCGAAGGGGAAGATGGTCGATTCGACCTCTACCTTGGGTCTCGGTGGCAGGAAAGGTCCGCAGGGAGTGGCTCGCGTCGAGGCGGAGCTTCGGGCGAGTCCTGGGCAAAAAGTATTCAGGCTACGGGGTGCGGTGGCGGTGCAAGCTCTCGGCAGCGGCAATGGCGGGGCGACGTCCGCTTGCTCGGGCTCTGGTGGAAGAGGAGGGGCAAGAGCGCGTCTGGTGGCGGAGAAGAGAGGGAGGGAGAGACTGACGCGGTCGGGGCGGCTCGAAATGGCCGCTCGGGCTCAGACCGAGGCAGCACGACGTCGGAGCTCGTCGAGCGCGTGGCAAGCATGCGGGCAGAGCGAGGGCACGTGGGCGAGCTGTGGGACCGGGCGAGCGCGGCGCACGGGATCGGTGTGCGGCGCTCGGGTGCGGGGGCGGAACAGCGGGCAGCGGCAGCGGCCCGGCGTACGGACGCCACGTGGCCGGCGTCGGCTCGGACAGCGGCGCGAGGAAGAAGAAGAGAGGAGGAAGAAGAGACTGTTCGGTGGGTCCCACTGCGCCAAGATTCGTGTAGACTTGATGAACCCCATATTTTCCAAAATAACCCGAATTTGAAGAAACTTATAAAAGATGAAATGTTCCTTTTGATGAGTAGAACATTTCACTTTTAAACATCAAAATCTAATTCTGCCTAGAATTTGAATTTCAAAAATGGGGATTAAAAATTAAAAGAAAATCATTTTTACAAACTATTTTTGACATTTTTGACCCACTTCCAAGCCTTTTCATGAAATGACCCCAAAATAAGTTTTGCTCCAAATAATTTTCTCTACAAACTTCATTTAACACTCAACCCCAAACAATCACCCTTTCACATAGTTCTAGTTCAAGTCAAGGTAAGCACATATTTTAAATTATTATTTTATGTAAAATAAATGACTATGCAAATGAGATGGTCATGTTCATGATGTGCAAGATAATGCATGCTTAACACCAGGGTGTTACAATGCTCGTGCGTTGCAACGGACCAAACCATTACGAGGCATGATTCACTCTTAAACTTGGTAGCCAGGGTTCATATTTATGTCTACAAAGACGTTTCTTGATCTCATTTGATTATTAGCTTCTTTAGGCAAAATCCTCATTGATGGTTTGCAAGCATCAAGGGATGCATTTATAATATAGTACATTTGTCCGATTCCTCATAGTCGTAGAACTAATCTCTTTGAAGTATCAGTTTGTTTCATGTAGGATTGGTATACCACACTTCATATTTACATAATAAAATGCCTTCAACCTTATGCCCCTTTGTAATAAATGGGATATTATTCTACCATACTATAATGGTACCATGATACATAAGAAGTCACAGATTTTGAAACTGCAACAAAGCTACTCACCCTTTCTAGCACACAAGTAGTTACAAGAGGCAAGCCAGATTTCAATGCCGTTTAGAACTCGGTGTTGCATATGGGAGAAGGGATAGATAGTGTAGTCAAGCAAGAGGCATCCTTTCTAGTTTTTGTAGCTTTGAACATTTTTCAGTGACTCCGGAACAGTTCTATCCAATTCAACTTCCTTTTGCATTGATTAGTGATCTATAATGTTGACACTTGATACCCAAGGAGCTTGCGCTCTTTGCATTTGAAGGGAGTTCAGAGACCTGGTTCATATTGTCAATGTTGGACATGTCTGGACCTGTCTCATACTGTCAATGAAGGGAGTTCAGCACAAACTCCATGTTCCACAGCACATCCCCCATAGTAGGACGCTTGATACCATACTATGCAAGGCATTTCTTCACTATCTCTCCAAACATTCTCAGTGCTTCAAGCCTGACTGTCCTAGCGATGCTATGGATGATAATCTGATCTCAAGCTCTCCCCTCTTTTGCCACTCGATAGCTGACTCCGCAAGGTTAATCATGTCCCTTGGAAGAGTCAGGTCGATACTAGACTCACACAAAACACCTCGAGCAGGACCACACCAAGAGAGTACACGTCTGATTTGTCACTCAGCTTGTCTCCGGAAGTTCCTTTGTCCATGTACTCAGACACCAAGATCATTTCGTTGTGTCCCTCACAGTAACCAATGAGCGACACAGGATGTTCAATTTCTTCCTGGAACTCTCCCAGCCCTTGGTGATGCTTTTGGTTGCCCCACTTTACTGCGAGTTTGCTTCCATCCTGCATTAGGGTCTTGTACACCTTCCCAAAGCTTGCATCTCCAATTACCATTTGCTCATCGAATTGATTCATCGCATCTAGCAGCCCATGAAAAGCTATTCAGCTATCACCTGAAGCCATGTCAAAAGAATTATATTGAGTTCACCATGTAGTGCATATCCCAGAGTCTTGAACTGAATGACAAATCCTAGATTTATGGATAGCAATGCTGAAAAGTACAACATAATTGTTCAACCATTAAAAACATTGATCCTTTGTATTTGATGCCCAAGTCTATGAAATGAATAACCTACAGCATACTGTTAATATGGGAAGTGATTTTGGTTCACCTCTTGAACTTACATGGTTACTACAACCTTCCGCTCTGCTGGCTAAGTTCTTTCTTCCTCCCTTTTCTTTACTTAATACATACTGTAACTTCGATGTCTCATCAACATATAATAATGCTTGCATCGCTTTTTAGTTGTAGGGATAGAGATTTCACCATACTGCAACTAACTTCGCTCAGGCCTCACTTCGCTTTTCAGATGTAGAGATTTAATATTTAACCCGTTATTATAGTATATCATCAAAAGGACAACAATCTACAAAGTCAGCAGAACAGGCATTAGAAAAGGAGAAAATTGTATGACTTGCTAAAAGATCAATGAAGCTTGATTTCCAAATCTCTGGTCCCTGGCTCACGCTAGGGCATAATTTGTTGCCACAGAGTACGAATCAGGGAACTAACAGTATAACATAATTTTGTTAAAGACTTATAATGCCACCACGTAATGCTTGCAAACAAGCTACTCCAAATTCTAATGCATACACACCAAGGAACAACCAAAGAAAGATGCTCCCCTACGTGGGGAACGTTTGCTGTCAGCAGTCGGGTCGGCTCTGAGACAGAGTCTCAACGGCTGTCGATTTCTTCCCTAGATCCCCTCTCTATTTCTAAACTTTGTGCTACCTGTTACATGTGTATTTCCATTATCGTTTAATGGAAATGGGGCTAGGCCTCTTATGAGAAAAAGAATGCAGAGATATTTTCCCAAAATTCCACCACAGGCGCACCAAATCAAGAAGAAACGACTAACTAATCGTGTTCTCACCTGAATATCCCCTTCACCCTCCTCTGACGGACGAGCACGGCGTGGGAGTCACCCACGTTGGCGACCTACGGTGTGTCCCCGGAGATGGCTCCGAGCAAGCGAGCAGGCAGCAGCCCACAGTCGTGGCTTCGTCTCCGACGAGCATCTCCATTACCGATCAACATTCTTCGTCTTGTCCTTCAGTTTTCGTGCACCGGTCGCCGATCCCATGGGCACGCGGTCCCGTTGTGCTGCCCATTGGTTGCGCCGCCGCCTCGGGCCACAGCCCTGCACCTCGCCTCTGTGCCCCGTGAACCCGCCTACCCCTGCGTGCTGCATTAATACAGAGGGAAGCCCAACTGCCGCTACCTGCTTCGTCGTGCAGCCACCCTGCTCCTCCCCGACGCCCCATCGCGAGCGTGAGCACGGCAAACGACGCCGCTGGCCTGACCCGCCTTCTCACGCCGTGTGAAGCTGCCGTTGCTCCATGTCATGAGGATGGGGGAGGAGGTGAATCGGAGGATTATCTGCACCGCGCCGCCTTGCCTTTGCTGCCCGCGCCGACGTTTGGAGTGGTGGGGAGAAGGCCGGGTGCTGGATCTGCAGGGAGGGGACCGTATGCCAGAGGCAGTGTCGTGGTTGACGTGGTTGCAGCAGGTAGGAGGCCGGGTGCCAAGTGCCGGCGGGGTCGGCTGGTGCAGCAGGGAGAAGGAGGCGGGGTGCCAGGTTTAGCGTCGCGGCGAGGTCGTGGGGAGTGGTGGGGTGCGAGTGCCGGAGGATCGTGCGTCGGTTGCATGAAGGAGAAGCCGGGCGAGCAAAGGAGCGAGGCGGGTTGATTAGGCGCCGGGCAGACGGATTAGTTTAGCAGTGACGATATCATTTGGATCTTTTTGAGTAAGATAATACTATTAAATCACTCAAAATCTGCCGGCCGCGGTGGTTCAGCACTTGGGAATCGATTGCCGCCCGTGGTTCAGGCTAAACGTTGAAGTCCATCGAGAACAATGGGGCGCACGGTGCCCTCAGATGAGAAAGGTATGCGTTTTTTTTCGCCGATTCCTGCCGTTTTGGGTGGTTTTGTGTGTGTTTACTATGGAGATAAGGAGATTGGTGGCTTTGTTGGAACCCTAGACGATGAGATCGAGGTCGATAAGGAGGGAGTTCACGTTTTTTTTCTCCCGCAATTTCTTCCTGGTATTGGTTCGCACAGGTGTGGGTGTGGGGTGTGAGCGGTGTACCTAGTGTGCGCTCCTCATTTAGGGATAGTTTAGCATTCCTCTTTTTTTTCTTTCAAAATTTTCAATCTGTTTGTTATTTTCTTTTGCTAATGAATGGGGATTGCAGTGGTTTCATTTTTACTCCTTTTGTTCTATATTAGCTCAATTATGATTTTTGCATGGGGCTAATGAAGTAACTGCATAGATCTGGTTATGTGCAAAGGATGGTCTGGATGAATATGAGAATCGTACCTTCATAGCAGATTCTGATGATGAGGAAGAAAATGTGGGTGGAGAGGAAGAACAGAAGAGTGATGATAAGAGTCGTAACAAGAAAAGGTACTTGCAATTTGTTCCCACTAGAAATAGATGTCATATAATTTATTGTGTACATTGTCCTGAAATATATGAGATCACCCAGGGAATCAGAAGACTTCATCCTTGACGAGGACCTCCAGAATAAAAATGTCACCGGCATTAGAGGGCCAAATCCTGTATGTTTTTTTAAGTCAAAGTTGGCTTTCTTGTCCCTTTTTTCTTGGTGTGTTTAAGAAGAATGCTCTTTTTCTCCTTGTTATAGGGAAACCAGTTTAAGCGCTTGAAGAAGGCTGGAGTTGATGAGTTGATAGCACGAAGAAAGAAAGGGCTTGAGAGGGAGGCTTCTAACTCAGGTGAGTTGAGAGCAAAGAGGCTTGAAGATGAGTTTGAGCCATTTATTCTTGAAGAGAAGTCTATGACAACAAAAGATGAGGAAATAAAAGAAAAGGATTTGCTTGAGAGGATACAGGTATGTACCAGCTAACTTGATTTTACACTAAGTCTTGATTTAGTTTAGGACGTGCATATGATTCGTTTATTTTTCTTTGTGACAGTTGTCTGAAGAGTTGACTGGCGATCCTCCCATGGATAACACGATGATAATGGAAGAAAGTTTATGGATACACAGCCAACTATCTGGTGATGGGTTTCTGTTCCTTTTCGGTAATGAGCATGTGAATGAGGATGTTGACCTGAAGGACATTGCTTACGTTCTGACCATGTTGCATGTCAACAGGTTTGAAGTATGCAAATTTGTGCAAATATGCTTCACAATTTATTATGCTTGCTCATCTGACTTAGTTTTTGTTACCTGTCAGATTCCATTCATTGCAATGTACAGGAAGGATAAATGTCAAAGCCTGCTGCAAAACCTCAATTATTATCTGCGTTATGGCTATGGTTGTGGTGATTCCAAAATGAGGTTGATAGGAACCGAGGTCTCTCCTTTGACTGAGCGTAGGTTGTAGCGGTGAGTGATCGGGGGACGAGGCTTGAACCGCGACGGACCACGGCGGGGCGCCGTGATCTCGCGAGAAGGGCTGGCGGCGCGTGTGGAGGAACAGGAGGCGGCGGCTAGGGCACAGGGTTAATCTCCCGGCTCCCTAAAGGAAGTCAGAAATAATAATATGTTTTTGCTTAATTCATATCAATAGTCTTTACAAGTATTTATAACTTTCTCTGAAAATAATATTAGGAAATAATCTCTAATTCTCGGAATAATATAAAACTTGACGTCGCGATGGCCTGCATCATAGTATTTCTTGGATAGCTACTGGGCCTGAAGAAGGCACTGGCGAACCTCCGCCAGGACCTCGTCCCGGGACCGAAGAAGAGCATCCGCGGCCTCCGTACGAGCTGTGCCCGGTGTATAGGGCAGCAGCAGGGGCGGAGGACGGCCGTATACAATCTCGAACGGGGTGGCTCGAAGGGCGGTGTGGAACGATGTGTTGTAGCAGTACTCCGCCCATGAAAGCCAATCCACCCACGCACGAGGACGATCACCTGTCACACAACGCAAGTACATTGCAATCACCTTATTGATCACCTCCGACTGGTCGTCTGTCTACGGATGTAGGCGGTACTCATGTGCAACTTGACGCCGGCCATCTTGAAGAGATCACGCCACACATGGCCTGTGAACATGGGGTCCCTATCGCTGATGATGGAGGGTGGGAGCCCGTGGAGGCGCACGATGCCGTCAAAGAAGGCACGAGTGACGGACGTGGCCGTGTAGGGGTGGCCGAGCGTGATGAAGTGGGCGTACTTCGAGAAATGATCCACCACCGTGAGGATGACCGATTTGCTCGCAACCTTGGGCAGGCCCTTGATGAAATCCATCGAGATATCCGCCCACACTTAGGTGGGCACATCGAGGGGCTGCAGCAGCCCCGCCGGCTGCACGGTCTCCGTCTTGTTGCGTCGACAAGTGGTGCACGAACACACCAAGTCTTGGACCAGCACACGATCCCTCAGGATGTAGAAGGCAGCCCGCGGTCAATGAAGCATCTTCTGGATGCCCTCGTGGCAAGCTGAGTGTGCCAAGAGGAGCACTTGCTGGCGCAAATCACCATGGTCCGGCACTAAGAAGTGGGATCCATGGAGAAGCAAGCCGTTGGAGAAACGCCAGGGGTCGCCCAGCTCACCCGCCTATAGCGGCTCCAACAGCAGGCGGCTATCCGAGGCAGTAGCAGTGGCGTGCCGAACCTTGTCCAGGAGGGCGAACGTCGGCTCGGACATGGCCAGCGCAGCCGCGGCCACCCCAGGTGCTAGGGCAGTAGCCTCCTCCTTGATGTCGCGGTGGGATAAAGCATCCGCCATGATATTTATGCGACCCGGGCGGTACTCCACAGAGAAGTCAAAGTCGAAGAGTTAGCTGATCCATTGATGCTGTGGAACGTGGAAAAACGCTAATCACGTAAAAACTTCAAACTATAGTGGTCAGTGCGAACCAGGAAGTGACGCCGCACAGATAAGGATGCCAGTGACGCACGGCCTGCACAAGCCCAATTAGCCCGTGTTCATATGCGGCCAACTTGAGGTGGCAAGCAGCAAAGGGCCGGCTGAAGTAGGCGAGGGGTCCAGCGCCCTGATGGAGGACGGCGCCGAACCCCGCACCCGTAGCGTCATACTCCACCACAAAGGGCTCGTCAAAGTTCAGCATCTGGAGCACTGGTCCCATAGTCAAGGTGCTCTAAAGTGCCTCAAATGTCACCGTCACATCATCATCCCATACAAACGTGTCTAGCCGTAAGAGACGCGTGAGCGGGGCATTGATGATGCCGAAGTCCTGGATATACTTCCGGTAGTAGCCTGCGAGGCTGAGGAAGCCACGCAGCCCGCGCATCGAACATGGAGCTGGCCATACCGCCATAGCAGCAACCTTGTCAAAGTCCATGGCGAACCCACCTTCAGAGAACACATGGCCCAAGTAGGCCACCGACGATGCACCAAAGGAGCACTTGGGGCGTTTGAGATGAAGGTGGTGTGCCCGAAGCGCGTTGAGGACGACGTTGATGTGCTGTAGATGCTCGGCCCATGAGTGGCTGTAAATCATTATATCATCAAAAAATACCAGCACAAACCGCCGCAGGTATGGTCGTAGGACGTCGTTCATCAAAGCCTCGAAGGTTGCTAGGGCATTGGAGAGCCCAAACGGCATCACCAGGAACTTGAAGTGGCTGTGATGCGTGCAGAAGGCTGTCTTGGCGATGTCTCAGGGTGCATGTGCACCTGATGGTAGCCGGAACATAGGTCAAGCTTGGTGAAGAAGCGAGCCCCGTGGAGCTCGTCCAGCAACTCGTTAACCACCGGGATCAGGAATTTATCCTTGGAGGTCTTGGCATGGAGGGCGCGGTAGTCGATGTAGAAACGCCATGAGTTGTTTGCCCTCCGCACCAGGAGGACCAACGTGGAGAATGGAGAAGTGCTCGGTCAGATGATCCCTTGGGCGAGCATCACCGCACATTGGTGCTCCAGCTCGTTCTTCTGCAGCTGTGGGTACCGGTACAGGCGCACCGCCACGGGGGCCATATCGGGCAGCAGGTGTATGCGGTGGTCATAGGGGCACGCCGAACGGAGCCCCTTGGGCTCATCGAATATATCACCGTGCTGCTCCAGCAGCTGGTCTAGGAGAGGCAGTCGCGGTTCTTCCATGATCTCGGCCACCGCCTGCTGTGGTACAGGTGCCTGGGGGCCTGGCACACCTTGCCAGGTGACACGGTGTCCCTCATGCCAGAAGGCCATGGTGAGGGTGTCACAGTCCCACAACACCGGCCCCAACATGCATATGAAGTCGAAGCCGAGGATGAAGTCAAATGCCCCCAGGTTGAGGCCAACACCCGTGATGGTGAAGTCCTCGTCGATGGGCACATTCTGCGCAATGCCCTCACAAGCCATGTGGTCACCATTGGCGAGACCCGAAGGTGGTCGCTGCCCACAGGAGACAATCCCAAGTGTCACAAAGTGGCCCCATTGAGAAAATTGTGCGTGGACCCGTTGTCGAGGAGGGCGAGGAAACTCTCGTCCTTGATAGTAACAGGGAGCAGCATGGCGTTGGGCGGACGAATCCCTGCAACAACATGGAGAGACACGACAAGAGTGTTAGCGTTGCCTCCTGCGTCGCCAGCCGCTCCTTGGCCAGCCGGCTCCTCTAGATAGGTAGTTGTGTCAACGTCCGCAGCAGTCGCTTCCCCGGCTTCCTCGTCGACAAAGTCCGTAGACTCAAGGTAGAATAGCCGGGGGCACACGTGTCCGCGGACATAGGGCTCGTCGTAATTGAAGCACAGCCCCCAGTGACAGTGCTCCAACTGTTCCGCCGGTGTGAGGCGACGGAACTGACGGTCGGGAGGAGCCCCCTGAGCATCGGCCGGGGCACCAGCCGCCGGTGCAGGGATCCCTACCGCTGGGCCCGGGCCGCGCGGAGGCAGGCTCGTGCGCGGTGGAGGTCGGGCGCCGCATAGCGGTGGCGCTGTAGGCATGGCCACTGCCCGACGCTCGAACGCCTGTTCCAAGTACATGGTCATCTGGATGTCCTGCGGTTCGCGCATCTCCACGTCCACCCGGTTGTACTCGGGAAGACCGCCGACGAAGAGGTCGGCCTTCTGCTAGGCGGAGAGGCCCCGAGCCTGGCAGGACACCGCCTAGAAGCAGTCGGCGAACTCCTGGACAGTAGACTGGAACGGCAAGCGCCCTAAAATTTGTGTTTTGGGTTGTTATTAGAAAACACTAAATAAAATATGTTTTTCTATATTTTTTTAGAAAATAATTGAATGGGTTTATGTTTGGTGCTTTGCTTTGTTTTGCTTGAGTGTGAAAAAGAATCTCTAAACCTCGAGCAAGTCACGTCTAGGTTTCCTTCGAATTTGAAAATAAAGCTTCAGAAATCCAAGTTTGCCTTGAGAAGGTTTTGGGAAAACATTTTCAGAAAAATCCTTTCTCTTGCTTAGAGAGAGAAAGAGAGTTTTCCTTTTTCTCTATAGTGTTAGCCACCGCTCTTGCTAGACACCATCCCCTACCAAGCTTCAGTCAACCCGGGCTTGCCCCAGCCTATCCTGGCCCGACCTAGCTTGCTCTGGCCTCTCCTAGCCTTAACTGGCCAGCTCTGGCCAATCCAGGCATGACCTAGCTGGCCATGGCCACCCTGACCAGGCTAGCAGTAGCCGCAGCCGGCCACCAGTGGCCAAACTTGGCCATCAGTAGCATAGTAAGGCCAGCAGCAGTCCGGTCTAGCAACTCTTTGCCATCCTCAAGGCACCCTAGCTTATTTTGGCCAGCTCCTACCTAGCTTGGGCCACTCCTGGCCTCACCTAGCTTCATTTGGCCAACTTTGGCCAGCAACAGCCACCTATGCCCACTCTCAGCCGGCCACGGCCAGATTCGGCCGGCCACAGCCAGCATTACCTTGGCCACAGCGGTCGCAAGCCAAGCGTAGCCTTCTTTAGCCACCTTGAGCCTTTCCTAAAGTCCACTGGCCAACTATGGATAGCATTGTCCAGCTCCAACCGGCCACGGTCATCTCTGGCCGGCCACAGGCAGCAGCAGCCGGCCAGCAATGGCCAAACCTGGCCAGCAGCAGCAGCCGGCCCAATGGGCCAAGCCCAGCGGCTTCAGCCCAACTAGTTCCCCACCGGCTATAAAGAGGGACACCCCGTGCGCTGCAGCCCCTTGGCAAAACCTAGCCGCGCACAGCCGGCCACAGCCAGCCGCAGCCGACCACAGTGAGCCACGGCCGGCCACACACAGCCACGCCAGCCACAGCCAGCCGTCACAGGCCACAGTCGACCGCTGCCGACCGACCAAGTCCCGGTCGAGGGCCGTGGTCCTCCCTCTCCCGTGCGCCGCCACTGGCCACCGCTGGCCACCACCGGCCGTACATGGCCGCAGCTGGCCGCCGCAGCCGGCCGTAGCAGGCGACAGCCGGCCCCCGCCGGCCATAGTAGGTCGTAACAGGCCGTAGCCGGCCGTAGCAGGCCGCAGCAGGCCAGGGCCGAGGCCCCTTCCCCCGATGCGAGCTGCAGCCTAGCTGCCATGGCCATGGCCTGGAGAGGAAGATGGACAGAGGTAGAATACGAGGTATTTACGACTTTGCCACCAAGTGATTTATTTGCAGTTTTGCCATTAATCGTATAATCTCCGCCGTTTCACCGTTTTAACTCCGATTCGAGCGATTCCGGTTACTTTAGTTTTGTGTCATCGCGATCTACGTAGTAGTGCTAGTGGTTTTCATGTCATTTAGTTGTGAATTTATTTATTGATTTAAATGTTAATTAGATTAATAATTATTTAATAGTTTTCTAATTAAAAGTAATTTAGAGTTCTATATTTCCGATCTCGTTGTGTTATGACCGTGTCGACCTTAAGCTTTGTTTTAGCAATGATCTTCATGATGTCATATGTATGTGCATTTAATCTTGTTCA
Source organism: Bothriochloa decipiens (assembly GCA_023333625.1). Taxonomy (NCBI): domain Eukaryota; kingdom Viridiplantae; phylum Streptophyta; class Magnoliopsida; order Poales; family Poaceae; genus Bothriochloa; species Bothriochloa decipiens. Next base: position 7,124,308 of record CM041638.1, read on the forward strand.
CTTGTGTAATAATTGGTTGATGCTCAACTAAATAAAAGCAACCTAGGGCTATGCTTTTGTTGTCCTTGTGTTGCGATCATGTCAACGTATGTTGCTTGTTATCAATAATGTTTGTCATGTCATGTGTTATGCAAGTAATCTTGTTTATTAATTAATATGTGCTCTCTTGTATAAAAGTAATTTAGGTTTGTACCTTGAGTTTTCATACATGCCTATCAATATGACTAGTACCAACTTAAATGCTTCTTTATTAATTATGACTTGTTTAGAGTTACCTTGGAAACATGTCATGCTTCATTAAGTGTTCTCATATGTTATATCATATTAAACTAGTTAATAATGACTCAATGTCCTTTATAATTTATAAAAGTAACTTAGTTTATATTCACATCATTCTTTTATGCTAATGTGTTTTATATCAGCAATAAAGCCAGTTCGTTAATGGCATGCTTAGTTCAACCTTGAATCATAAATGTTCTATGTTTAATATCAACATGTCTTGTCATTTATGTCCTGCTTAAATTAATCTTTAAGCGTATGATGTTTTCTTTAATGCACTTGCATGTTCTAAGCTTTATAAATTATGAATGTTTAATAGGCTTAGATAATATAATTGCTTATAAATAGAGTATGACTAAGGTTTAACCCTGCGTTACATTTCAACATCGTCCAACTGATTTGACTTTATGTCTTTCTTATATGTTCTGCATCTTGCTTTAGTAAATGTATCAATCTTAAAGTTTGTCTCTGTGCTTATTGCAAGTACCTCGATAGCCGTGTTTTCTTTAACAATAGATCCGTCGTTCGTCATTCTTGTGGTCTTGCGACCGTAGCATCGAGTTTGGCCATTTAGACTATTCTATTTTTGCTTCCCCTTTGATTGGTGTATTATTCTTAGTCTTTTCTGTTTTATTTGTCTGTTTGTGTTGTCGGGTTGCTGCGACTAGACGAAGAGCGGTTTATTAACGCTGAAGACTAAGCTGAGGACCGACAAGTGCGGCTGAAGTTGGAGGCCAGAAGAGCAGCTAAACTTTGGATTTAAGGCAAGTGCAGGCATTCTTTTGAACATATTGCGCCTATTCATGTTTAAGTAAATACATTGCATGTGTCTTAAATCGGCAAACCATAGGACTTACTAGCCACTTTTCCCAAAGATATCCTATATGGGTTGTAGTTGATAGGCTTTTAGGTTGCTAGTGCTCTATCTCACCTTTCACTGTTTAATGAAGATAAAAATTGATTCTTAACCTGTTGAGCCTTGGGCTCTTGGCTTTGGCCGTTGGAGAAGTTGATGCACTTCTGCATCGTTGGTTGGCGGTGAATGAAGAGGGAAATGGATGCTAGTGGGACTCGTGTTGACGAGGGTGTTCATATCTCCTCCCCCTTGTGGTCCTTTCGTGAAGCGGCAACCTAGGACTTCCGTACATCTCTAGGCTAATGGGCTCTGGCTTAGTCTATTAGTAGGACCATCATGGGCAAGTTGGGCAGCTTACCGACGGGTGGCCATAGCTGTGGTCGCTGGGGTTTGTTTACAAGTTGTAGTATGGGAGGGGCTAGAGATCCGTGATGGGGGCGGCCTCACGGGGAAGTCGCCCATATGCTTGGACTCAAGGCTGGCGAGTTGTCACTGCCTATGACCCTGTGAAGGGCCTCGTTGTGACCTCTGCCGGCCTATCTCGGTAATGGGCTAAAAGGTTGGCCGCCTCGGGCATAAAGAGTAATCACAATCTGGAGTGAAAGTGTACACCTATGCGCAGAGTTAAAATCGATATATCATCCATGCTCACGGTCACGAGCGGCCCAGATCCTCGCATGATTAGCCAAATGGTTTAAGCTGTGAAATCATGGTGATGTTGTTTAAGGAGGTGGCTACCTCTGTTGTTGAACGAGATGGCAATCCTGTGTTACTTGAGATGGCAATCTCAAGGTTAATGATATTAATGATATATGCTTATATTTGTGATGGTAAATGATTCATTAAATACTACTTGAACCTTAATAAAGGGTTGGGTGTTTCAACCAAGTTGATTAGAGAACAGGTTGCAATAAGTAAAATCTTAATTACTACATTTAAAATGCTATCACAGTTTACCTTTCAGCCTTACCTTTGTATAAGCCATGCATGTCATTACTTTCCACCTGTACTTGCTGAGTTTTGACATAGAACTCACCCTTGCTATAGTTTATAGTAAAGTGTTTCTCAAAGGAAGGATAAAGAAGTTGGGTATTGGAAGTGTTTGGCATACGGAGCCCCCAGTCAACAGTCCCTGAGGAGAATGAAGACTGAAAAGAAGTCTTAGCCAATGTTCCGCATTACTCTGATAAGTGTAAGTGTTAAATATATATGTTTTTGCTATAATATATATTGTTTCTGATATTTATCTATTTTCTGTTGTATATGTGGACTTCCTGGGCACACATATAACGACCTCTGGTCTTCTTTAGAAACCAGGGTGTGACACGCCCCAATTCCGCCACTCTGGTGCCTCGAATCGGAGGGCCGAAGCGCTGGCGGCACAGCTCGACGAAACGTTCCCAAGAGGGCATGCCTTCATCCTGCTCAAGGGCATAGTACCAGGTCTACGCTAGGCCTTGGAGGTGGTAGGACGCCATCCAAGTCCTGTAGGAGGCCGGCCAGTGTTGGCCCCTGAAAAAATTGGTCACAGTGGTTGAGCCAATTAAGGGGGGTCTTCCGAGCCGTCTTACGTTGTGAACTCGAGGCGGTGCATCTTGGGCGGCATGCGATCGAAGCCGCCCCCACGGCCCGACGGAGGACTATCGTAGGAGCCCTCATGGTTGTCTCCCAGTGCACCATCGCGAGCACCAGTTGTCGTCATGGTCGCAGCAGCAGACGAGGCTGCTACGATTGTGGTGTCGTGGAGCAGCGTCCCATCTACGCCGCTGTACAGGGTACCCGAGGCATAGGGCCCCCGTGGGCGACGAGGGCACCCGTTGATGGGGCCGGTGGTATGGAGGTCCGCGCCGGTGTCGACGAGTAGAGTGGCATGGTGGTAGAGTAGTGCGCCGCCCAGGAGTCAAGGGCCCAGGCCTAAATATGTTACGGTGAGTGCGGGAATTGTAGCAGATGGATCGGGACTGCGACCCCATCGGTGTACAGAGGTCGACGGTGAAGGCATGGAGTCCATCAGCATCCTGTAGGGGTAGGTGATGAGCGGCACGGAGGAAGATGGCAGCGGCGGCGGCGGCGGAGGGGGATGCGACGGTTGCAGAGGTTGAGCCCTCATCTGGCCTTACAGGAAGGCCTTCATCACGTCCTGCAGCTCCTTGACGCTGTGGCTCAGGTTGACGATGGAGGTCGTGACCTCCTCGGGGGTGAACACCGGCCGCGGTGGCCCATCGTTCGTCAAAGGCTGGGAGGAAGTGATCACCATGGCACCTGTGGTGGCGTTGGCCGGCACCGGCGAAATCGCCGGCGAAGACGTGGAGAAGGAGGCAGCGGAGGTGTCCATGATCGGTAAGGTCTTAGATATCAAGCTGATAGGAACCGAGGTCCCTCCTTTGACTGAGCGTAGGTTGTAGTGGTGAGTGATCGGGGGACGAGGCTTGAACTGCGACGGACCACAGCGGAGCTCTGTGATTTCGTGTGAAGGGCTGGCGGCGCGTGTGGAGGAACATGAGGCGGTGGCTAGGGCACAGGGTTAATATCCCGGCTCCCTAAAGGAAGCCGAAAACAATAATATGTTTCTGCTTAATTGATCTTAATAGTATTTACAAGTATTTATAACTCTCTGAAAATAATACTAGGAAATAATCTCTAATTCTCGGAATAAGGTAAATAAAGAACTGGACCACGTATCAAACCCAAACTTGGACTCCGCATCCTGACCAGACCTTGGATCAGAACAAGGGCCCCTACCGGACCATAGATCAAACCCAGAGCATCGTTCAGGCGCTCAGGTCAGCCACCTAGGGCCTTCCTCCTTGTATACTGGATACCGGTCATAACAGAGGTGGCATAAGGTAATTATGCTTCACGACAAAATGGTTCTTCTCCCTGAACTTACCTACTATTTGCATTACTGACTCAATGTGTTCTATGTAGATGCTCTGGGCAGTTCATACCTTAGACAGAAAGTGGCTACTTCTTCAGAAGCGCAAGTTCGCTTTAGAGTTGTATTATGAGAAACGATTTGATGATGAGAAATGGAGGGTAGAAGATGTCACAAGGCAAGGCAACTTTATCTACCCTCCTAATGCATCAACATAAACAACGCTAAATCTACCCCATAAAACTTCTCCCGCTGAAATAGCCCTCCTCCGTACATCCAAAAATTATACCCAAAAAAATAACTACATATAAAATCAACCATCCATATTGTTCCACGAGCTTTTCTCTCTTTACTCACTCAGATCCGACAATCTACATTGCGTGTATGGTCCTCCTCGGTCCTCCTCAGCCCGTTGCTATCTTCCTCGCGCAAGGAAATACCTCCCCTGTCTGGCGCAAGTCCGCTACATCCGCGTGACGTGATTGATCACACCGTGATTACCGTGATTGATCACACCTCCATTTTTTTCCCCTACACCTACAGTTTCCCTCAGATCCGACAGACAGCTAGCGCCGGAGGGCGTGCGGGTGTTGCACACGCGGGTGGAGCGCGTTCTAGAAGAAGGCGGCGGCGCGGGCGCTGTGGAGCCGCGTGGTGCGCGACCCGGCGGCCGGGGTGTTGGCCGAGGAGCACTACCTCAGGAGCCGCACGACCAGATGCGGCGCGACGAGCGCTCCGGTGCCAGGCAGGTGCACACGACATCATGATCTCCATCCGGCCGGACGCAGTCCTGATCCTCGGTGCAGCTGAGGTAAACGCTATGATCTTTGCATGCTGTGCATGATCCACGCATCGCGCGTATACACATGCAACCACACGCATGACAACGATCCATTGTTTCACGAAGCACGAGCGTGAGATTTTGTTTTGAAATTTACTAAAATCACAAGAGAAAGTTTTTCTTGGATACATATTTTATCAATTAATGTGATGAGTTGACAGAGCTATGCCATCATATCGGAACTACCATTAGTGTGATGAGTTGACAACTTACAATGTTAAAACTCATAATGCCTAGACTATATTTTGAGTGGAAATAATATAGGACAGTGCTCTACTGTGAATGCCTAGAATAGATTGATTTGCATCGTTCTTATATGGGCTAATTCGGAGTTTTGGTGCAGATAAATCATGAGAGAAGGTCAGGGAGGAGTTCTGAGAGCAACTAAAAAAAAAAACCAAGAATTGGGGGAAAAAGATTCCATGGATAGCATTTGCATCGGGGTGCTTGTTGATCAGTGCATGCTCATGTTTATGTATACTTTGTGCCCAGTCACCTTAGGATCACCATAAAGCGCTTTGTCACATACAGTTCAGTTTAGTATTTGTCTAATGTCATCTTTCAGTACAGCATGGAGAGTTAAAATTGGGGGAATTGTTGGACACAACACCACCTGGCCTGGATGAAGCAATTGCAATTTCTAAGGTAAGAAGACATGTGCATATATATATATATATATATATATATATATATATATATATATATTCACGATACTATTCAAATTCAGCGGTTACTATTCAAATTCGTTGTACTATTCAAATTCATGGTACTATTCAAATTCAAAATATAAATAGTGCACGAGCACTTACTCGTGTTGTACACTTATTATAAAATATTCAAAGTACACTATTTAGGTACTATACAAGATATTTAAATATTCAAAGGCAATAGTATTCACTACTATGTAAACGATATAAATATTCAAAGAGACTGTACGCACCAATATTGTATGCGTGAATGATAGCGACGTGCATGATTAATCAGCATGACTGATTATTAAGTGAGTAATTAATTATGCGTAATATGAATTATGTATACGGAATTATATATTCTCAGGATCTTTGCAAGGCTGGCGAGACCAAGGTTTTAGCCGGTCATGTGACTATGCTTGTATCTGTCCTAATCGGTACTCACCGTATGCATCACCTAGCTTGCTACAGAACCAGACTAACCCGTTCTTCTCCCTCGCTATCCCCAGCCATGAACACATAGGACTTAGGCCCTATCGTCTCCCCAGGCAGTTCAACCCGAAGGGAACACTTCTCTGCGGACACAGGGTTCTCTACAACGTCGCTATATGGGCTAATACGAGAACAACTCAACGAGAGGTTTCTCCTCTAGGGTCCCTAGCATAGAGACATCGCCCCATATGAACAAGCTTAAAGGACAAATGAGATTAAAATAGAAAAGTTTAATCTATTTTCACAAGGCAAGCTTACATACGGCTTTTCCTTTCGGGAAACCCCAAGCACTTAGCATAAACCTTAATTACCTTACAAGCACGGAAAGTCGGTGATCTTTCTTATTCTCTAATTTACAGAGGTGGTATTGTACAGTGGTGGTGGTGGACTAGTATTATTAGTGCTAATGGTGGACTAGCTCAGATGAGTTCTGAGGTAGTGGGCTTCAAGGTGTATGAGAGTGGAGTCTTCATGGAGTGAGTGATGTGCGGTTGAGAGTGAGGATGAAGGTGGTGGTCGTCGTGGTTCCGGTGATCGATCGTCGTGGTTCTGGTGATCGATCGTCGTGGTTCTGGTGATCGATGCGGAATACAAGTGCTCGGCGTCTCCTTTTAAAGAGCTCAGAGAGCCTTCTAGAGCGTCCTTCACGCTTATCTGGCTGTCCTTCAAGTTTATCATATTCACAGCTGGATGGCGCACCGTCTTCAATTATCAGCTTCTACTGTTGAAGGATAGCGACACTTCGCGCTTATCGTCTGAAGAGGCATTGCTGTCTTCAATTATCTCATGATACTGTTGCTCGATAGCGACTTCTTAAATATTTTATTCTATTTACTGCATATTCCTTTTGCGCTGGCTGTTTTCACTTAAAAAATTCAGGGGGTATGGATATGGTCTTTCACGTCCGAATAATTGATGTTATAAACATCAATTACAGCACTCTGGCATGTGTATTATATTGAAATTAGTAATATTATCTTCTTCCCCGGGTCAAATTTTTGATAACTCCTTATCAACATAGGGAATATATATTCTTTGATATTGTTCACAGCCTGCCTTGACTCTTCTTATTTAGTCAATATCTTCTTCAATGTCTGAATCATCAGGTTGGCATATTTCATGAAGAGACAATAAATCTCTGTATTCTTTTCTTAGATCATATTCTTTACCATAATTGGGCTTGATTAATCTTTCAATTCCTCGTTGTTCAACATAGGGAATATATTTCTCGATATTGATCTGGAGACTTATTTATTTTAATATTCATAATATTAGAATCTATCATTCTGATGGTTGCCCATGACCACGGACATCCAACATGTTATCCTCTAGCATATCATTGATATCTTCATCAGATATATATGCATTCATCTTTGAATCATAATCTTTTTTTATATATTCCTCATAATCTTTCGTTACATTCTCTTCATAATCTTGATGTATGATTTGAAAATTCTCATTTATTTTATTTCTAACTTCTTGCAAGACTTCTTCTTTTATATTTTTTTAATTGAGGCATAATTAATTCAAGAGTTTCTTTTATTATTTTATCAATATCAACTTCATTCGATATATCTGCTTTTACAACATCTTTATATGTGGGCATTTTTGATGAGCTTGCTTCTTGCATATTCATTCCTGGCTCATTGATTTTCATATCTCTTGCCCTTTTATATTTTTGAATATAATCTTTTGCTTCTGGTTGAATAAAATAATTTATTCCCAAAAGACTTCGTGCATATGAAAGAGCTTGGTTAATATCTAGATATTTTTTGAATGATGGCTTACCATTTCCTTCTCTTTCCATTTCAATCTGCTGAGATATAATTGATTCATATGTTAAATAAACTCCTGGTATTGTTCCTCTATATATAACATATATGGGTTTCTTCTCTATATATTCAGATGGTTCTTTTGGCTGTATTTTCCTATTTATCATATTAAAATATTTGGCTAGGCTATTTAATATTGCTAACATATATCCTCTGTCTTCTCTCTTATTGTTATATTGAAACTAAAAGTTATCTAGAATGCATTCTTGAACACTGTCTAGAACAATATGGTCTTTGGGTTTGAATTTATATGTATTAGGAGGAAAAATTCTTAACTTATTCTCAGCTCTAAAATAGTAATTTTTATCTCCATTGGGGCTTGTTTCTTTCTTCATTCCTGCAAAACAGATGATCGTGAAAATATATCAGGTAAGGTATTATCTTTTCCTTTTATATGTTCAAATATAACTTTATAACCATTTTCAGTGATAATATCTTCAAATAAATCTCATCTTCTAGTTGAACTTTTCTTACTATTAACTTTATTATAATATCTGCATATAACTTCACAGTCTGTTCTTACTGTGAATTCTTTAAATCCTAAATATAATCTAAAAGTATTTATTGGATTGATAACATCTAAGATTTCTCTATCTGTATTATTTATTGCTTTTAACTTATATTTACCGGAAGCATATCTGCATATTTTTTCTTCTAACTTTGGAGAATATTTATGCGGTTTTTGTTTAAGTATTGCACCCCATTCTAATTCTGATGCATCTGTTTCTATAATAAAATAATTATCATCTAAAAGTAATTCTAAGGGTTTTAAATCTTTAACCTTTTCTTTTATGATTCTTACTAATTTTATATCTTTAAAATTAAAATGCTTTTGTCCATTCTTTCTTAACTTTGCATATAATGGACCAGCTAGCTTTGCTAAATTTTCAATATAATTTCTAGCATAATTTACTATTCTTAGAAATTGTTGTAAAGTCTTCTTATCATTCATGACATCTGAAAATTATAATATTTTCTTTGCAATATGATCTTACAAATGAATTTTTCCATCTCCTATTTCATGGCCTAAAAAATTTATCTTTTCTTTGCATATTTCTATTTTTTTTTAAAGTATTAACCCATGCTGCTCTACCTTTCTAAAAAATATTTCTAAATGAGCTATGTGCTCTTTGTAGGATTTTGAAAAGATTAAAAGATCATCAATATAAACTAGTCTGAATTCTTGATTTTCATTAAAGATATTCTGCATCTTTCTTTGGAATAAAGCATGGGCATTTTTCAAACCTAAAGGCATTACTATTCATTCGAAATGACCTTGAAGACATGTGAAAGTAGTCCATTCTATTGATTCTTCTGCCATTTTTACTTGCCAAAAGCCAGCTTTTAGATCAAATTTTAAGAAATATTTACATCCTTGTATCCTATTTATCTATTCTTGCTTATTTAGAATATTATATGCATCATCTATAGTATTATCATTTAGTCTTTTATAATTAATAACCATTCTTGATTTTCCTCTGGCTATTTCAGTATGATTTCTAACTATAAATGCTGCTGATCTGTGAGGACTTTGACTTTCTCTTATAGCTCCAAGTTTTAGCAATTCTTCTATATACATTTTAAATTCTTCTATATCTTTAGGTGTTGCTTCTATAGGACTTGTCTTAATTATATAGTCTAGATTTATTATATTAATTTTACATACTATACCATTCTTATCCCAATGTTTTATTGGTATTTCTCCAATTATTTGAATATCTTCTAGTCTTTGAACTATTTTATCTATGTCTTTTTTGGACTTTATGTCCCTATACCAGTTTGGCGCTAGTGATTGTAAACTAATGCCTTCTATAATTGAATTTGCTACATAAAATTTTTCTATATTTTCGTCCAACTCTTCATTTCTATAATTATCAGACCATTCAATTTTTAGATTAGACCTATCTAAATTAGAATTTATATTTCTTTGTATTTCTATTATGTATGGAATATTATCTTGATGAGGAATAAAAGTAATTCCTTGCTCATGTATAATTGTTGTTTGTACTGAAAATTATAAAAATCTTAAACCTAGCAACATATCAACACTTATCATAGATAAATCTCTTATTGTAATTTTATCTACTATATATTTTGTATTATTTATTTGTATTTCTATATTATAAGCTAATTGATTATGAGGTCTTTGTGTTCCAGACATATCAGTAGATATTTCTGTTTTATTTTGATCTGTTGTATGAACTATTTCTGGGTATCTTACAAAATATTTATCATGTATAATATTCTTTGTACAACTAGTATCTATCAACGCTAATGTTTTATAATAGATATTTGGAGTTAAGTTTAATTTTACAGGTATTCTTATTCCTACTATATCTTTGAATGGTAACCTAACTATATATTTGCTACCAAAATTTATTATGGTGTCTTTTAATTATGTAGCTTTATCATCTTTTTTATTTATTATAGTCTGCTCTTTTAACTCAGTATTAGTGATAATATTTCTATCATTCTTATATTTTTTATTAAGTTCTATTCTAGCTCTTAATTCTTCTAATTCTGCTTTCAAAGTATTCACTCTGTTTTCTAAATTTCTGACTCTACTTGTCAATATTTTATCTTCTTGTTCTAATTCTATCTCTTGTCTCTATTTCTGATTATTTATCTTTAAACAAAAAATATATGCTTATTTTAAACATTTACTACATGTAGCTCTATTTTCTTGACTAGGGTCTATATGCAAAATATACATTTTATATTATAGTCACCTCTTCCTTTTATCCAATCATGTTTACAACCATCTTGATCCATAAATTCAATATTTGCTTCTATTAAATTTTTAGTATTATTAGATATATTATCTAATCCTTCCATAGCATTATCTAAATTACACAATTCTTCGCCACCTAATGTGTCTATAAAATCTTTATAACTTTTAGCATTATCTTCTTCTTCTTCATCATAGCTTTCTAATAAAAGCTATTGATTAATATCCCACTGCTCATCTTCATTTATATCATTATCTTCTACTCTATTTTTAATATTATTACTCTGTATTGCTTCTTTGACCATATGATTCTCTTTGTCTGTATTCGACACAACCTCTTTCATAACAGATGTTCTAAGATATTTATTTTCTAGTGCTCTTTTCTCCTATTAAGACTATAAATCTTTCTTCTAAAATAGATTTCTTTCTTTCTTATAGCATTCCATTCACTTATGCCATTTCTAAAATATTTATCAGAATTTTTTCTAATCTTTTGTTCATAAGATTTAATTTGGCTATCTATATCTTATATTATTAAACTTTAGAAAATCCCTTAAATTTAAATTTTATTAACCAGGCTCCGATACCACTACGGTAGGGACTCTCGGCTATTCGTGATAAATATTCAAATTTAAAACTCAAATTTAAATTTCAAAATTATGAGTTACTATTCACGATACTATTCAAATTCAGCGGTTACTATTTAAATTCGTTGTACTATTCAAATTCGTTATACTATTCAAATTCAGAATATGAATAGTGCACGAGCACATCACTCGTGTTGTACACTTATTATAAAATATTCTAAGTACGCTATTTAGGTACTATTCAGGATATTTAAATATTCAAGGGTAACAGTATTTATAACTATTGGATACTATGTGCACGAATATAAAATGCGTGAGCGATAGCGATGTGCGTGATTAATTAGCACGAGTGATTATTAAGTGAGCAATTAATTATACATAATGCGGATTATGTATGCGGAATTATATATTCTCAGGATCTTTGCAAGGCTGGCGAGATCAAACTTTCAGCCGGTCGTGTGACTATGCTTGTGTCTGTCCTACTCGGTACTCACCGTATGCATCATCTAGCTTGCTACAGAATCAGGCTAACCCGTTCTTCTCCCTCGCTATCCTCAGCCATAAACACACAGGACTCAGGCTCTATCGTCTCCCCGGACAGTTCCACCCAAAGAGAACTTCTCTACGGACACAAGTTCTCTATATTTTCCCTTGCAATTCTAGCAATGAACACACAGGACTCAGTTGTGACGTCAATTTTGTTATGAACGACGTATAGAAAATATAAAGTAAACGAAATCAAACAATGCAGAGACACACGATTTACGTGGAAAACCCCTCCAATACGAAGGGGAAAAACCACGAGCACCAGCCGATAACAATCTCACTATATCAAAGTTTGGGACGTGTTATGCGATTTCTCATATAGCACGAGAACACAACAAAGTTTACCGTACTCAAATGTTGAGTCAGCATATATACCCAGTCACATTATCAACAATTATTTTTACGTTTTGAGACGTCCATACACTCCGATAACTATCCTTGTCAGATTTTTTTGATGTGTCCATTGGGAAAATCTTGAAGGTATTTTTAGCTTCCATGCTTTGCACCCGAACTCTTAATTTCTTGTAAACATTTTTCTTTTCATGGCACCTTTGTCATCACATGGACTTGGTTTTGAAATATGCAGTGGTGCATATAGATGCGCGTGATGCTGTGGTATGTGCATTGGAATATCATCTCTCTCTAAACTGAATTTGTAAATGCATTGGCCGATGGATGAATTATTTTCTTGCACTTGGGCTTGCACAGTGGAATTGTGATTCCTTTTTTTGGGTTCCTATGTTCATTGTGTGGGCAGGTGATGTCTTGCTTGGATGATCTAATTTTATGATTGGGAAGACTCGGAGCATTGGTGCTGGTTGACATATTTATATTTTATTAAATCCATGTTATGATGTCACCGTAGCGTTAGCACAGGCAATATACTAGTAATTTTATCATTGAAGCACTAAAGGATGCTAAATCTGACAAAGTGGTGGAGGATATTGATGCAAAATTACAGTTTCCTCCTGTTGAAGTTGAAGAAGGACACTTCAAACGTCCAAAAAGGAAATCCTTGTACAGTATCTACCACAAGGCAGGGTTATGGGAGGTTGCCAATCAATTTGGGCACAGTTCTGAGCAATTAGGTCACCTTCTAACATTAGGAAATATACATGTATGTGATCTAAGCTGATGCTTCGCCTTATTTTTCTTCGTTAGAACAATACTGCTTGTGCAACCTACCCATTGTTCGCATATATTTTCATGCCCCAGAAAATTGTTTTATACAGAATTTTTTTTCTAAGTTTGACAACTTTACATGTATATCATTCTTTAGCATGTTAGCGAGTTTGATAGCGGGAAAGATTCTCCTGAAGAGGTTGCTGTAAATTTCACATGTGCCATGTTTGAAACGCCACAAGATGTTCTTCGTGGCGCAGGCTGCAAGACACATGGCATTAATAGACCTCAAATTCTTGACCTATTTTTTTTGCGCACAAAATTTAGTTCATCTTGATCCATTAATTCAAGCTGACAACAATATTCTTTGTTCCCTTGTTACTTCTTTGTTATCAGGCAGCACTTGAGATAAGTCGTGAGCCAATTGTAAGAAAGCATATTCGAAGCATCTTCATGAATAAAGCAGTTGTGTCAACATGTCCCACACCTGGGGGCAATACACTCATAGATCCATATCATCAACTATCGGGTGTTAAGTGGTTGAGAGAAAAACCACTTGATAAGTTTGTAGATGTGCAGTGGCTTCTTATTCAGAAAGCAGAAGATGAAAAGCTCCTCAAGATTACCGTAAAGTTGCCAGAAGATGCTAAGAAAGAACTAATGTCTGACGCATGTAAGAATTATCTAAGTGACACTGTCAGGAACTCTACACAATTGTGGGATGACCAACGAAAGATGATACTGGATGATGCCTTCTTCAGTTTCCTTCTTCCTTCAATGGAAAAGGAGGCTCGGTCACTGTTGACAGCGAACGCCAACCATTGGCTCCAGATGGAATATGCAAAACAGTTGTGGAACAAGGTAGTCATTGCTCCTTGGAAGAAGATCAGGGATGCTGACAATAATTTGGATGACGAATCAAAGTTTAGAGTTATGGCCTGCTGCTTGGGTCCTGGGAAGCCGGCAATCACCTTTGTAATGTTAGACTCATTCGGAGATTTGGTTGATGTTTTACATGTGGGTTCTATCAGGAACTGGTCTCAATGTGTAACCGTGGAGCAGAAGAAAAAGAATGATCAGCAACGGCAACGAGTTTTAAAGTTTATGGTTGATCATCAACCACATGTTGTGTGTCTAGGAGCATCAAGCTACAATTGCAGACAACTCAAGGATGATATCTATGAGGTATTATTACTCTGTCTTTTCTGTGGGTATACAAATACATTTCCAGTCACATTACAACTACTACTATGTTTCTTCCCAAATTATACTGCAGCACCTGCACAAAAGTCTTTAAGTTGGCTGTAGAATGATAAGTTTCATGTTATCATGCTGTTGTATAATCTGACCATTATATGAACAGGGTGTTATTATCAGTGCAGAGGATATTTTTTTTTTTTGGAAGAAACAGGAGGGATAGACCCCTACTTGTTTAAATACATTAATGGTATAAAGAAAAACCTGGTTTTGTTCTTGGTGCTGTTGCAGAACACCTTAAGGATCAACTATTGTCTTTGCTTCACATAGTTGTTTTGTTTTTTAATTATTGTTTTGTTACTCTTTGGACTTGACCTTATAGTGTCACAATCTTGTTCCTTAGACGCAGCAGGCAACTCGTTAGGTTTTATGAAGCATATCAGGCTCAACTGCTGGGTGAAGATGTTTGCTGTGCTTGTTTGTATATAGTTGTTTGATTAAATTTTCATTTATTTTGTCTGTTTGGGCTGTCTTGCAATAGTACCTGGAAGCTCCTTTTTAAGTTTTATTTATGCTCTTATTGCTAATGTTAAACTGACATTTTTTTTGTGACGGATTTTTTTTTAATATTATAGAAGATAATTCCAGAGATGTTACCCCTGACATGAAAAATCTTAGCATTGTCTATGGTGATGAGTCTGTGCCCCACTTGTATGAGAACTCTCGAATATCTTCATATCAACTTCCTGGCCACTCAGGTACAGGTATAGTAGCAACATGGTGATTTACAGTACATCTACTTCTTCTGCTCAATAACTTACGAACAGCTGTTCTCTCTGTATATCAATCACTACAGGCATTGTGAAGAGGGCTGTGGCACTTGGACGTTACCTTCAGAATCCGCTGGCAATGATCGCAGCACTATGTGGACCTGGAAAAGAGATACTTTCTTGGAAACTGCATGCATTGGAACACTTTCTTACTCCTGATGAGAAGTATGAAGTTGTTGAGCAAGTAATGGTTGATGCAACGAATCAGATAGGTTTCGATGTTAATCTTGCTATTAGCCATGAGTGGCATTTTTCAACGTTGGAATTTATTGCTGGTCTGGGTCCGTGCAAAGCTTCAGCTTTGAAGAAAGATCTGGTAAGAGAGGGATCGATTTTTAGCCGCAAGGATCTTGTGGAACCTCTAGGCAGGAAAGTATTCATGAATGCTTCTGGGTTTTTACGTGCAAGACGCAGTGGTGCAGCTGCAGCCAGTGCTCAAATCATCGATGTGCTTGAGGATACAAGGATCCATCCTGAATCATATGCATTAGCAAAGAAACTGGCTAAGGATATCTTTGATTACGATGCACCACATGAAATGAATGAAGTGGATGATGACAAGCAAGAATTGGCGATTAAGCATGTTAGAGAAAGGCCACAGCTTCTTGGAGTTCTTTGTATTGATGAATATATAAAGAGCATTCCAGAACAATGCCGTAAAAGGGAAACACTGTTTGATATAAAGATGGAGCTGCTGTGTGGATTTTTTGATTGGAGGACCCCCTATACTGAGCCAAGACCATTTGAGGAATTCTGGATGCTTTCTGGTGAAACTGAGGATACCATATCTGTAGGAAGGATTGTTCAAGTAACCGTTTGCAATATACAAGAGAACAAAATAATTTGCATGTTTGATTCTGGTTTGAAAGCCATAGTTATGGCAGATGATTATTCTGATGAGGGTTTTGATCCAGAGTCATCACAGTTACATGAAGGTGATGTATTAACTGGCAAAATTTGGAATTTGGACAAAGAGGTTCATGGTTCACCTAACCTGCAAGGCTAGTGAAATGATGAGAATACCATTCTCCAGACGTGGTCAGGATCCTTATTATCATGAACAAGACATGACCTCACAGAT
Source organism: Bothriochloa decipiens (assembly GCA_023333625.1). Classification (NCBI taxonomy): domain Eukaryota; kingdom Viridiplantae; phylum Streptophyta; class Magnoliopsida; order Poales; family Poaceae; genus Bothriochloa; species Bothriochloa decipiens. The sequence continues at coordinate 7,140,263 of CM041638.1, forward strand.
TGCAAAAGATAATGCTTGGAAGCAAAAGGAACTTGCAAAAGGTAATCTTTGAGATGCTTTGCATGGATTAGAATCCTTCGTTTTTTCTGTTAGTAGGCTCCAGACTGTCAACATGTTGCTGTGTGTTTTTACTAATATCTAGTCAATCTGAGTTTGGTATAGCTGGTGACCAGATTTACCACTGTTATCTCGACATTTGTTTGTGGTTTGACTAGTTACATTTGCTGAGACTTCAGAAAATCCTTTCAAATTTGTGAAGCATTATTTTTTATGCCCTTGTTTTCTTTGAAATAGGTGGGAGGTTTGATTCAAGGAATAGCTCTGGTGGTCACCGACAAGGACGTAGGCATGGTCAAGCTAACTTTGACAATGAAGATGGTGGTGGTGGCAACAGTGGAGGATGGACCAGTAACATTGGCAGCAGCCGAGGCGGTCTGGGTACAGGCAGCAATCGTGGCTCCTCCTGGGGCGGTGCTGGAACTGGCGGAGGATCTGGAGGCAGGAATGCTGCTGGATAGGGTGGTGCTGGCGGTGACAGCAACCATAGCACTGGTGGCTGTTGATGATTGACTATCAGATGAAACCGTTTCCTGCGTGGGAAAACTGCCACTTATCTGTAACTTGCTAGCCTTGTAGTTGTAGCTGCTGATGTTGCATCTTTGGACGACGGCCTTATATGATGTAGTTGCTATATTTTGTTACCGTGTCCTGCGAATTTGATCCTCCGGCAGTCTGGCCCCATTGTGAAACTTTTCGGTTTTCTAGGGCTTATTTGGTGTCCGTCCGTCGTGCTCGAGTGGTCCTGGCTGCATTGTCGCTGGCACCTGTAGCATCGTGTGAACCTTGGGCTCATCACACACAAGCAACTGAGCAGTCTAGATGCCAATTTCCACACTTATGAGCGATAGTGAAATGGTTGGACCAGATTGTTTCCAGTGATAGGTCCTAACCACCCAGAGGTGGCCACTGTTGACTCTTGAGAGACTTTTGCATTCGTAGCAACGTACTGTACTTATTAGTTTGCTCGTTTTTTACCTAAAAAATAGAAACAAAAGTAAAATCCCTAGACGAAGAGTCCTGATGTGCTGATTGACACTCGGTTTGACAGGGCAAGAGTAGCCTGCGATGGTCATTGCAGGTTTCACACACACTGCACAAGTGCACATGTTGACATGGCGTGTGTTATAAGCAAAGCTAATAAAATGTTCCATAAATAGGTCTTCAACTATTGCCTTATTTAGTTCCCTCCTAATTTCAGTATTTGGTATTATGTAAAAAGAAGATTTTCTGTCACATCAAAATGTTAGCACATGCATGAAGTATTAAATATAGATGAAATTAAAATCTAATTACACAGTTTAGTTGTACTTTACGAGACGAATATTTAAAGTATAATTAGTTAAAATTTAAATAATTTTTATTAAATACAAACAAAATGCTATAGAAATTCTAGCCCCAGCTGAGTGAACTGAAAAAAAACCTACGATGGAAGCGTTCCAGTGATGGCAGAGCACGGTCTTCGTGTGGCAGACACTGACTTTTGGTGCTGATTTTGGCTGAATTTTGACAGAAATGCTGGTGCCAAATCTCGACAAAATTCAGTGTCTCGTCGCACTAAAATTCATGCTATTTCCATATTGTTCATATTCAGGACAATCGGGCTGTGTTTAGTTCCTGCGAATTTTGAAAGGAAATGTCACCTCGTGTCACCTCAGTGTACTGTAGCATTTCGTTTGTATTTGGTAAAAATTGTCTAAACTTTGAGTAACTAGACTCAAAATATTCGTTTCGTAAAGTACAATAAAATCGTGCAATTAGTTTTTGATTTTATCTACATTTAGTACTCTATGTATGTACCGGCATTTTAATATAACGGGTGATAGAAATTCTGCATAGTTAATTTTAGGATAATTTCTGGGTAACTAAACACAGCCTCGGTCAACCTTTAATAGCATCCTGCGACATGGTCCTACTTAAGTTCGGTTGCTTTCGGCTGCTTGTTTCCCCACCAACAGCAGCTGGCGGCACTCCTCAGAAAACAACATAGAAACAGCGATGTTCGGCTGCTGCACTGCCGCAGAAGATGCTATAATAGAAACGTTGGTAGTTACAAGCCATGTAGCTAGAGTAGCTAAAAGAAGAGGTGCTTTTTGCCAACTCCGATCTCCCTCTCTGAGAAATCTCTCTCTCTCTCTCTGAGAGAGTCTCCAGATGTCTCACAGGGTCTGCATTTTGCTTGGCGACAATGTGTGTTTCGATTGGGGTTTTCACCATGTCATTGTCAAAGCAAGCATATTACTTCCGCAACCTACTCTGCAGAGTCACTGCTCAATTATTTCAACATCGACATTAACCCGAACACACCTAGGCCTATTGATTTTAAAAATGTATACATCTAAATCTCTAAACTTGTTAAGTGGTATACCAGTGTTGGTATGGTCCGTAGATGAACTTACGGTACACCATTTAATAAGTTTAGAGACATACAATGTATCGTGCACTTAAAAAATTTAGATAACAAAAGAAAATATGTTTCAAAAGTTTAAAGACCTAAGTGATTGACAAGTTTAGTTGTTGAAAATAATCTCTCATGACAAAATAAATATCAAAAAATACTCCTTGGAGTTGGTGCAGCAAAAGGAATGCAATTATAAAATATGGAACAGAAAGATGTGTGCTAGTTTGTCATTTCCTCTCTTTGTCAAAAAGAGAAGACAAGAAGTTGAAGCTTCGGTGATGTTTTGTGGTCATCATGGATGACGCAACGTACCGTATAGAAAATTAGTGGGACGAACAGGCGAGCAGACGAAGTTGGCAGGAACACGCAAGGGAGATTGGAGGAGGCAAATTTTCAGCATCCAAGCGACTAGCGAAGCAACCACTGACCCACCTAGCACAACGCTATTTGGCGCACGCGCGCCACTAAGATTACTGGCGCACATGGCCACGCCCGAAGAAGAAGGGGGCCGGAGGAGGCAGGGGGCGGCGGGCGGAGCGGCCGGGGAGGTGGACGAGGCGGCGACGACGGAGTCCGGTGACATACATGAGATTAGGGTCCCGCCACTTCCCCTGAGATTAGGGTCCGGCGGCGGCGACGGCGCGGCGGCGGTTAGGGTTCCGGCGAGCTCCTCTAGTGCCTCCATCCTCTCCCCGGCTGTAGAATCCGCCTGGCCGGCCTGGCGGCGGTCGTCGACCCGGCGGCGGTGGCGGTTCGATCGGCGGTGAGCTCGGCGGCGGCGGCGGCACCGAGCCGGCCGGGCAGGATGGCCGGATGGGTATGGGCAGGCAGCGGGGGCGCACTCCGGCGAGCAGCGGCGGGAGCAGGGCGGGGGAGGGGGAAGAAGGAGGGCCGCCGCACGCCCGCGGCGGGGGGCGGCGGGACGGCGGGGTAGCGCAGGCGTCGTGAGGAACTAGAGGAAGAAGATGAACAGGGACACTCTTAGAGGGGTTGCTGCGTGCGCCACTTCACATGCTGCATAGTTGCCCCCGCCCCCCCCCCCCCCCCCCCAGTGACCCCTATATCTACCTCGTATAGTAGCATGGCTTTCCATCTGCCATCCGCATCATCACCCACTTTCATCCTCACCCAGTGCCTGCAGCAAGCTCATCAGACGCCGCCATGGCCGTGTCGCCGGACCGGCAGCAGCCACCTGCAGGGGCACCAGGGTCTTCCTCGCCGTCTCCTCGCCTCCGCGTCCGCGACACCACCCTCGTGCCGCCGTCTCCGTCACCGCTGGAGACGTCGCTCCTGCTCACCTTTTTCGACGTCTTATGGCTCCACTCAACGCCTGTCGAGCGCCTCTTCCTCTACCACCTCGCCCCCGACGCTGACGTCACTGCCATCATCTCCAACCTCCGGGACTCGTTGCAGAAGGCCCTCGGCGCCTTCTACCCACTCGCCGGCCGCGTCCGCCTCACCCCTGGCACGTCCAACCGCTACGAGCTGCACTACCGCCCGGGCGACGCCGTCAGCTTCACCGTCGCCGAGTGCGACGACGACGAGGAGGAGGAGGCAGACGTGCACTTCGACGCCCTCGCCACCGACGAGCCCCGGGAGGTTGCCAAGATCGCCACGCTCGTGCCGCCGCTGCCGGAGGGTCGCAGGCTGTTCGCCGTTCAGGCCACCATCCTCCCCGCGCGGCGCGGCCTCGCCATCGGCGTCACCGTGCACCACGCGGCCTGCGACGGCTCGAGCTCCACGCATTTCCTGCACACCTGGGCGGCCGCCTGCAGAGGCGGCGGTGTACCGCCGCCGCCGCTGCCTGTCATCGACCGGACTCTCCTCACCGACCCAAGACGCCTGTACGACGTCTTCGTCCAAACAAAGCCGAGCAATGAAGAGTATGAGCCCGTCAAGATGTCCGCCGACCAGCTCTTCGCCACGTTCGCCCTGTCCACGGACGACCTGAAGCGCGTCAAGGACGCCGTGGCGGACGAGGCTGCGCGGCGCGGCGTCGCGCCGCCCCGGTGCTCGTCTCTCGTTGCCACCTTCGGCCTCGTGTGGTCCTGCTACCAGCGAGCCAAGGTGGGCAGCGGTGGCAGCGCCGGAGAGGACGCGGTGACCTGCATGCTCTTCCCCGTCGAACACCGCTCGCGGATGAAGCCTCCCCTGCCGGACAAGTACCTGGGCAACTGCGTCGGCCCAGCGATCGCGCTGGCACCAACGGGCGAGCTGGCCGCGCCCGGCGCAAACGGGCTCTTCAGCGCGTGCGCCGCCGTCGCCGCCTCTATTGACGAAGCTCTACGCGACATCGGGACGTCGAGCATGGAGGCGTGGATGGACCGCATCAGGGAGGTACTCTCGATGGGTGTACTGAGCGTGGCCGGCTCGCCGAGGTTCCGCGTCTACGATCTGGACTTCGGATTTGGCCGGCCGGCGAAGGTGGACGTCGTGTCCGTGGCAAGGACCGGCGCAGTGGCGGTGGCGGAGAGCCGGGATGGCGACGGCGGGATAGAGGTCGGGATCTCTCTGCAGCCGGCTGCCATTGAGAGGTACAGGAAGTGCTTCGCGGATGCTATCGCGTGGCTCCACTAGAGGACATGAGACATGAGAGCGACAGCTCAATCAAACCTGCACAGACGACGGGTCTTTTACGGAATCATCATGTGATGAAAAACTAATTTTGTATTACAAAAGTTTATAGTTTCACAAAATAATTAATACATGAATACATTGATATTTGTTCATGTGCAAGTGTTGCATAATGTGTTGGTTTTCGGTAGTTGCTTTTTATATGTTCAAAACTGTAAGTCATTTCGGCTTTCTAAATTTGTAACGGTTAGTGCTCTCTCTATCCCTAAATAAATAGGTTTATAAATATATCTTAAGTCAAACTTTTAAAATGTGACCTGATTTCTAGAAAAAATGCTTTATGATTTATGGTATCGAATTGGTATCATTTGATTTATCATAGAAAATATTTTTTTAAAGTACTCATTTTATATCATAGATGTTGTTACGTATTTTCTTCTATAAAGGTGGTCAAATTATAAAAGGTTTGACTAGCACAGCTTATAGGAATTGATTTATTCAGGGACGAAGAGAGTGTATCTAGATACGGTACATGCCTATATGTATTGTAGAAATCTTTGGATCTAACTAAAATGACTTACAAAATAAAGAGACTATATTAAAGTAGTGCACTCATGTGAAGTGGTGTTGCCTGGACTAATTATGAATCAATTTATGGATTTCGTTTCCTACTTGGTTGGTTGTTCATATATGCAGTCAACCAGTCGTTACCTAAAGCAGAACATGGTCAGCGATGCCTAATGCTCCCTCCATACCCATAAAATAAGTCATTTTGGATAAGAATTGAGTCAAACCACAGAAATATAAGTGATGAATAAATATCAAGTTATTGAGTTTGAAAATATAAAAATTATATGAATAAATTTATCTTGAAAAATATTTTCATAAAAGTATACGTATATCACTTTTTGATAAATATTTTTATAGAAACAAGAAGTCAAAGTTGTGTTTTGGAGATCGTGCCACTGTCCTAAACGACTTATTTATGGGTATGGAGGAAGTATTAGTTAAGAATATCACACGAGATACTGACTTGGCCACAACTCACAGTATGAATTCTAGAATAAATCTAATAAAATACGAGCATACATGCTAAGTCGAGAACTTGAAATTAGATGGATAGGTTCCACTAGAAAGGACCTAATCAATTTATCTATGATCAGTTGCAAGGTGCGATGTAGTTGCCTCACAAATTCATGTAAATTAGAAACTAGTCTAATCTTAGGGGTGGCTCGCAGGACTCACCAACATGAGACCTGGCAAAAGTATAGCTGAATCTTTCGAAAAAAAAAAAGATCAGTTGCAAGGCGCTTACTAATTACTCTATGGTGACTTACGTGATAAACGACATGCCTGGCTGTTTAGATTTAGAGAACATGTCACAACTAGGTGTGATGCATGTGCGCGGTGCACCCGTGCAAACGCGCTAGCTGCCTAGCTCCCCGCCGACAACCGGAGGCCAGTGTGGTGCACGACATGATATGGCACATATGTCGCATGTGCGTTTGCAGTGTGCTCTTGCATGCGTACAGAAAGTGACTGTGATGGTGCGTGGTACACGGACCGGGGACATGATATATAAGGCACATGAGATGCATGACGTGTGATTGAATTGTTGTGCACGTGCACATGGAGTCCTTGCACGTGCTCATCTCATGGATGGCCAAGTGGTGGAAGCAATGTTCTCTATAGCGAGAAAGACCAAGACATCGCCGTGTACAGTCCAGGTCCTAGTTTTCTAGGACTAAAACTTGAGATCTTTTGGTATAACAAGCACTCATATGATCGCAATTTGTAATGATTAACGCGATTTGATATAGAGTGTTGAGCGATGATTACTCTTTAAGCTAATACAAATCAATTTATTATTAAACAATTCACAGAAATCAGAATGATTTGTTCAATGAGGTCCAGGCTGGTGTGCTTCGCGGATGCTATAGCGTGCCCCACCCTGAGACCTGAGAGCGACCACTCTGCACAAACGGGTCTTTTTATTTACAGGATCATGTGATGAAAATATAATTTGTAATAAAATTGCCCTTTGCAAAATAATTAGTGCTACAAAACAATAGTGATCCAACAGTGAGTGAGTAACTTAACCACACCAATATATGAAAGATAGTAACAGAAGAGTTCCTACTCCCTCATGGCCTCGTTTGAATTTATCAGTTATAATTAGCTCTACTTTTTATCAATAATACTTTTCTCTTATAACAAAACAAACATTAGCCATAGCCTTAGCCGCAGAAACCATCACCCAAATCACGTCAATGACCAAATCATCTTCTAATCCGTAGAATCTTTGTTTACCATATATATAGAAGCACACGCATGTCCTGATCCACCGACATCTGCCATTATGCTCTCGTGCAGTCGTACACGACACTGGCCTAGTGTCCTAGGGCGCACCGTGCACATCACACTCCGTGGTGACGTGTTCTCTAAATCTAAACAGCCGTGCACATCATACTGCTTGTATCGTTCACATCACGTAAGCCATCATAGTAAGCATCACCCATCAAACTAGCGACCGAGTCACCGATAAACTCGTGTGTATACATAATAAATTCTCTTGCGCAGTGTTCTTTGGCCCAACTAGCCCGTTGATTAATAAGATCTCAGTTTTGTCTGTTTGGATCTCACCTACAAGTTAGGTGGACTAAAATATATTAGTCATTTTTTAGCACCTCTTAGATAATTAGTAGTAATAACGTGTTTAAGTCACTTTTTAGTTGGTTTTGTTTGGAATTTTACTCCGTATAAACTGATCAAAGTTTAGTCACTAGGCTTAGGTAGTAACCAAACAAGAGCCTAACTCAAATCTAAATTGAGCCCATCACTTGCCCTGTTTCGCCTTAAGTAATAATAATGGTATATATGAACAATGAACCAACCATGTAAGACAAAGTTCATAAGTTGATTCAGAATAAATCCATGTATGGCCACTCAACATGAGAACATTACTTTCAGAGAGAATTACGTGTATAATCTCAAAAAAAAAACTTTTGGCTTCCTCATATAGACCTTTTTCTTCTAAAGTTACCTATAAGAACCGAAAAAGAGTTTGCCTTACGTGTATGACCTTTCATCCATTTCAGCCACAGTGGAAAAATATTAAAGTGTAGAACTTAGTATGTTTGTTTTAGATTTGGCTCCAAATCTAAAGTAGACAAACTAAACTACGCACTTAATCTCTTTTCATCAGGGGTAAAATTTTACCCCTCTTAAGACTGTTGAGTGGCTGAAATGGATAGAAGGCCATACAAAATAAGGTAGATTCGTTTTCGGGTCTTATATGTTACTTTAGGGAGAAAAAAAAGAAGCCATCAATGGAAGTCATAGTTTTTTAAAGGCTATACAGATGAATCCTTTTCTTATTTTAATGATGTACTCTCTTAAAGTCATAGTTTAGGCTTTCTTAGATCTTAGATTTTACTATATAGCTATAGATATAAATTGTATCTAGTACATAGTAATGATTACATATTCAGAGAGAACGTAGGAAAAGTGGAGAACAAAACACTTATACAATTATTAACAAAAAAAATAACACACAATGATTCCGTAAAAGACCCGTCGTCTGTGCAGTTTTGATTGAGTTGTCGCTCTCATGTCCTCTGGTGGAGCCACGCCACAGCGTCCGCGAAGCACTTCCTGTACCTCTCCATGGCAGCCGGCTGCAGGGAGACCCCAACTTCTATCCCGCCGTCGCCACCCCTGCTCTCCGCCACCGCCACTTTGCCGGTCCTCGCCACGGACACGACGTCCACCTTAGCCGGGCGGCCGAATCCGAAGTCCACGTCGTAGACGCGGAACCTCGGCGAGCCGGCCACGCTCAGTACACCCATCGGGAATACCTCCCTGATGCGGTCCATCCACGCCTCCATTCTTGATGTCCCGATGTCGCGTACAGCTTCGTCGATGGCGGAGGCGATGGCGGCGCACGCGCTGAAGAGCCCTCCTGAGCCGGCTTCGGCCACCTCGCCCCTTGGTGCCAGCGAGAACGCTGGGCCGACGCAGTTGCCGAAGTATTTGTCCGGTAAGGGAGGCCTCATCCGTGAGCGGTGGTCGACGGTTAAGCCCAGGCAGGTCACCGGGCCCTCTCCGGCGGCGCCGCCGCTGCCCTCCTTGGTTCGCTGGTAACACGACCAGACTAAGGCTAAGGTGGCGACTAGAGAGGAGCACCGGGGCGGCGCGACGCCGCGACTCGCAGCCTCGTCGGCCACGGCATCCTTGACGCGCTTCAGGTCGTCCTTGGACAGCACGAACGTGGCGAAAAGCTGGTCGGCGGACATCTTCACGAACTCTCACTCTTCCGTGCTTAGCGCCGTTTGGACGAAGACGTCGTACAGGCGCCTTGGGTCGGCGAGGAGAGTCCGGTCGATCACAGACGGCGGCGGCGGCGATTCGGCGCTGCCGCCTCTGCAGGCGGCCGCCCAGGTGTGCAGGAAGTGCGTAGAGCCCGAGCCGTCGCAGGCGGCGTGGTGCACAGTGACGCCGATGGCGAGGCCGCGGCGAGCCGGAAGCAGCGTGGCCTGAAGGGCGAGCAGCCTGCCGCCCTCCGGCAGCGGCGGCACGAACGCGGCGATCTTGGCAACCTCCCGGGGCTCGTCGGTGGCGAGGGCGTCGAACTGCGCGTCCGTGTCGTCGTCGCCCTCGGCTACGGTGAAGCTGACGGCGTCACCCGGCCGGTAGTGCAGCTCGTAGCGGTCGGACGTCCCGGGGGTGAGGCGGACGCGGCCGGCGAGCGGGTAGAAAGCGCGGACGGCTTGGTGCAACGACTCCCGGAGGTTGGAGATGATGGTGGCGACGTCAGCGTCGGGGGCGAGGCGGTAGAGGAAGAGGCGCTCCACGGGCGGGGATTGCAGCCAGAAGACGTCGAAGAAGGTGAGCGGGAGCGAGGTCTCCGGCGGTGACGGAGTGTAACACCCCAAGTTTTTGAGGGTTAAAGAAAATAGTCAAAATGCATTTTTGATAAACAAATAATTAAGTAAAGTAAATATTTTTATAAAAATGAAGTGGGATCATGGTAGAAACATGCTTGAGCATTCATGCTGGTGCATAATTTCATGTGGTGCAGTTTGAATTTGGTTTTGAATTCAAAAACACATTTGAAAAAAAGTGTTTGAATAAATGAAAAGCAATTTCTTTTCCCTCTCCCCTCTCTTCCTGTTTTCGGCCCAGCCGACTAAGCAGCCCAACCGCCGGCCCGCAGCTCCGCTCTCCTGCGCGCGGACCGCTCCTCTTTTTCTCCTTCGTGGGCCATCGGCCGCAGCCCAGCAACGCACACCGCGTCCGCGCGCGCGTCGCCCGCCATCTTGGGCCGGTAGGCCGCCAGGCCCACCAAGCCGGCCATCGCTCCGCGCGTCGCTCCCTCGTCTGTCGCTGACAGGTGGAGCCCACACCGTCGTCGTTCTTCTCCGACCGGGACTCGAACGCGAGCGTCGAGTCCGACCCGCGCTGCATCGACCCCGCCTCGCCCGGTCGCACCCCCGCCTTCGGACTATAATATGATTCAATTCGCGTCCGCAGACTCCACCCGAAACCCTAAGCCGCCGCCTTCGCTCCGAAGTCGCCGCGCCGAAACGAACCCTAGCCGCCGCCATTGCCGCCGCCGCCGAAACTTGAATTCCACCGTGACCGCAAGGTATTTAGCGGCGTAAGTTGGCCTCTAGCTTCGCCGTGAACTCCTGAGCACGTCTGTGTCCTCAATTTGGCTTGATTCCGTCTAACCCGTGCCACCACTGTGCGCAGCTCGTCGCCGTCCGCCGCTCCGAGCTACTCGCCGTCCCCGCTTCACCTCGACCTCCATCTTCTACGCAGGTGAGCGCGGTGAGAGCTCCCCGTTCGTTTGGTACCGGTCCCGTGTCAATTGGTGGCCGGAATCGTGATCCGTGTGAACGCCGGCGAACTCCTTCGCCGCCGGCGATGGCCGCCGCCGTGTCGAGCGTCGTCCCCGGCGAGTCCGAATGCCCTGATCGATCTGGGCCGTTCATCTTGAAACAGACGGATCAAATTACACCGTAACCTTTCGGCCGGTGGATTTGCCAAAAACCCCCTGGGGTTTGACTTATTCAATTAAGAGTCCTTGGCGTATTCAGCATAATACGTTTCCTCTGTAGGAAAACGTATTTCCTGCTAAACAGATCTATAATACGCTTTGTCCACTGAAAAGCGTATTTTTCTTTAATAGCTTCCAGAATATGTTTTCTTCTCTGGAAGACGTATTTTCTCTTTTCAGTGTCAATTTACGTTTTCAGCTATTTACAGTTTTGCCATTATCTTTAAAGGCTTATATCTTTCATGTTTTAACTCCAATTTGGTCCGTTCAAATTGTGTTAGATTTATAATTTCGTAATCTACGCAGTGGTACTACTTTTGAAGTATTTTAGAAACTTTATATTTTTAGCCTATATTTAAAGTATTTATTTATCTATAGGAAATCTTTGAAAATTCATAATTTCGCCGTTATAACTCCGTTTCCAGTGAACTTGACGTCTGTGTGATCGTAGAAGCGAGTAGAATAGTTTGATAAACATTTTATTCTGTTTTGATGACATTGGTGTATTGTTTCTCTAATAGTTCTTTGTTTGCTTCGTGTATGTATGCTCGATTGGATTGTTTGGTGTTGATTGTTAACGTCGAGTTTAGACGGTGAGGGTTTTGTTGAGCCAAGCTTTTGTGAGGATCAGCAGGACCAGCAGGACTTCGTGAACCAAGGCAAGTATAGCATGGATCTTCCTTGTTACCTATTCATTATAAATAACAATACATATGCATGTGTCTGTTTGATGACCTAGAGATTATAACTAGCTTTGATATCCTGATTCCTTGAACCTTTTGGGTGCATTGGGTAGCAAGATGCTAGTGCTTAGTGATATCATGATCTTGTGGCTCGATGAGTATTTATGTCATGAACAGTAATAATGACTTTTAACCACTTGAGAAGTTATCAGTAACGTACCTTCCGGGATTTACAGTACAGCTGTGAGGGCTATATGGCTTTGGTTTAGCTCAGTATGAGGACCTTTTCTAGCATGTTAGCGGTTCCCTTTATGGCGCAAGGGGGGTGTGTTTCGGGTTGGGTGTAGTTGGACCTCTGTCTGTATGAGTATAGGCTGCGGTCGTGTGCCATCAGAAGGGGGGATACTACATCCGTAGGGCACAGAAACCTCAGTGGCCCTAACTTGTTAGACGAACCTTTGAAAGGCTTCATAGTGAACCCTGCCGGTCCTCCTTGGTAGTGGGCTAAGAGGTCGACAGGCCTCGGGCGAAAGGGCAATTCACGGCTCACAGTGAAAGTGTACACCTCTGCGCAGAGTTTAATAAACTGGTATACTAGCCTTGCTCAAGGACATGAGCGGCCTTGGAAACTCCTTACACTAATAATGATCTCTCTTATCATGTTAAATTGTTCATACATTTGCTGTTATGTTTACTATTCATTTATGTTACATTGATCATGATGGTTTTGGAAAAACACTTGCCACCTTGATGCTGCTTAACTGATCAACTTGATTAACATATAAAAGCTAAATGCAGTCAAACCGTGTCAGCTTATTTGAGCCTCATTAACCCATATTATGCTTATTGAGTACAGTTATGTACTTACGCTTGCTTTACTTTTAATTTTAGAAAATTCCGGATGGGTAACAGATGAAGGTTGGAGTGAGAGCTATCGGGATGAGTACTAGGCTTGGTGTTCACCAGTCGACGTGTTTCTGTGGGAGCTTCCGCAATAATGTTATCTTAGATTTTATTGTTTATGCGTAATACTCTGTAATAAATATTGGTACGCTATGTAATAAATAGGGTGATGATACTCTTTGTAATTTGTCATTCTATATGTGTAACTATTCCTAGGATATATATATATAAGGCTATTTATATATTCTACTTTTATTCTTAAAAGTAGGGTGTGACACGGAGACGGCGGCACGAGGGTGGTGTTGTTGACGCGGAGGCGAGGAGACGGCGAGGAAGACCCTGCTGCCCCTGCAGGTGGCTGCTGCTGGTCCGGATGGGAATTGTCGACCCAGACGCCAATTTGAGCTTGCAGCAGCCGGCAGGCGCTGGATGGGAATTGGGACTGACGCAGATCAGCAGATGCCAGATGGAAGGCAACACTATGCGAGGCAGAATGGCAGATATAGGTGTCACCAGTTGTGTGGTTGCTTTGCTTGGCTGCTGAAAATTTGCCTCTGCTATCTCCCTGTCCCTTGCTTGTTGATGATGGAGCCTCGTCTGCGTCATCCATGACCACGAAACATAACCGAGCCTCAATTCCTATTATTTTTTCTTTAAAAAAGACAAAAGAGAGGAAATGAGAGACTTGCATACGTCTTTCTATTTCATCTTTTATAATTTCTTTTCTTTTGCTGCACCAGTTGTAAGAGTATTTATTGATATTTATTCTATCACAAGAGATTATTTTCAACAACTGAATAGATTTTCTTCTTCAAATATAAATCGTGGCAAAGCATTTGTGGTCTGATACGCCTTCCAACATATTATTTATCTTGACTTTCCTAAGTACATTAACTACTTTACTATATACTAGAAAGTCGCACGGCTTTGCCGCGCTACACGATCGTAGCAGGGCAAGTGATCCTTTAACTGTGTACTCCCTCGGTACTTTTTAAGTGTTGTTGTGAGATATGTGTCATAGGTTTGACTTGATTTATAGAAAATATATGTAATATTTGTATCTCTAAATAAATTTATTAAAAAACTAAAATCAAAGATCTTTTAATGATATAAATTATGATATTAATCAATAATACTTATTATTTATAAAAATTATCGATATTTGCTTTTCAGAAAACAAAGCGATATTTATTTAGGGACGGGGGAGTACTAGCTACGGGCAACTTAAAATGAATTAGAGTGGATAGGGGAGGGCAGAGACGTGGGGGTGACAGGAGGACGGCACAGAGGGAGAGAGCAGAGGGGAAGGCGAATCGGGCCAGTCCATTTCTCGTTGAAAAAATGATGAATACTGTACGGAGTAGGTACTGCTACATACGGTGAACTCTTTTTTATTTTTTATTTAGAAAATGAGTAGGCTTATGGTAACAATTTTGTTTGTAATTGAGTGAATAATTTTTTTTAGCTATGCTAGATATATGGTTGCTGTTGTGGTTGTTGTACCTACTGGTATACTTGCTAGATATATGATTGCTCACGTGTAGGGCAAGTGGTGGGGCTAGGCAGCCGGCCCCAGAACATGTATTGTACCTGTTGTGCACCGTAGTATGCACCGGAGCTGTCCACCCACTTGGTGTACGTGAATCATGTGCACGCAGAGAAAAGAGAAAGAGCGATGTGCTCCCTGTGATTGCCGCGTGGGCCTGAAAGGGCGTGGTGGTCTGCTCCCATTGGTTAGACGACGTGGGCATGTGCTCCGCTTTGGGTAGTGTGGTCATGCTGATCCCTTCGTCATCCGCTTTCAGCGGAAGAGTGAACGGAAGGGGGGGAGAGAGAGAGCAGAGGGCTCGGCGGATGGGATGCGCGAAGCAAAGGGCTCGGCGGTGCGTTGGAGGTGGCCGGGGTCGCGGCGGCCGGATGCGCGAGCGCGCTCCCTAGCGGCGACGTCGGGACTGTCTACGCTCGACGGGCTTGTTTGGATCGGAGCCAGAAAAACCTGCCTGGCGCGAGTGCGGCTCCCAGGCGTCCGATTTCGAGCGCCCGGGGCCAGGATGGCTGCCTTGGCACGAGCTCGCCTGGGAGGCCGCAATCCAAACAGGCCAGGCGTGCGTGCGGGTCATGGCGAAGACACGCCGTCGGCTTGGCAGTGCGTCGCGCGGTGTGTTGCCGGCATGGTCCCGGCTGCCACGCCGCGACGGGATGGGGGGAGGAGGACGAGGAGGGGGGCTGCCGCAGCTGTCGCGACCCCGCTCGCGACGGCAGCAGCCTCCTGTGCTGGCGCTGCCGCGGCAACCGCAGGCCGCCGGCCGCCGGCGCGCGTGGCAGGCTCGCGGCCGGCCACCTCCGGCCGCTTCGCGGGAAGCAGCTGGTGCGTCGGGCTACCACGGAGTTCGCAGGCCGGCCTCGCCCGGGTGGAGTGCATGCACACACCCGCACGCTCACGCGCGATGGCGGCAGGCGTGATGTGACGGCGGTGGCACATGGCGGACGAGGCGGCCGCGCGCTGGCGGCGACTCCTAGCCGGTGTTGCACTCCTCGCCTGGCACCAGCGGAGCCGACTCCCAGCCGGTGCTCCCGCCTCTCGGGCACGGCGCGGTTGACGCAGCACCGCGATCCAGGCAGGGGCAGGGTGGCTGCACTGGCCGCTCCGGCCCTTCCCGGCGGCTTACCTCCCACGGTGATCCCGATGACCCGGACCCTGGCGCGGGTAGGGGTACGGGCGTGGCGGCTTAGGCGGGCACGACGACGGCGGTGCGGGCGGGTGGCCGGCTAGGAATTTTTTTTTTAATTTTTTTTAAAAAAATTTACAATTTTAATTTTTTGTTTCGAAATATGACAGAACTAGTCGCCCACAGTGGGCGTTTTTTAAAAAACGCCCACTGTGTGGGCGTTATATGTGATGTGGCACAGGGCCGGTAGCCGCCGGTGCCGGCTTTTGCGGGCGGCCCCGTGGCGCCCAAAAAACGCCCATTGCGTGGGCGTTATTTGGTGGCGAGGGGGCCGCCTGCAAAAGTGCGCGCTGTTTTGCGGGCGGGCCTCGAAGCAGCCAAAATACGCCCACTGTGTGGGCGTTTTTTGCGCGCCAGGGGGCCGCCTGCCAAAGGTAAATTTTGACAAAAGAAAAGTGTGTATCATACATCAAGACAGTAATTACATCGTACAGGGTACTACTGTCCTCGAGCCTGTCCCTGCAAAAGAGGGGGCCTGGGTATATATAGGCGGAGCCCAAAAAACGCCCACACAGTGGGCGTTTTTTGGCTGCTCCGAGGCCCGTCCGCAAAAGCCGGCACCGGCGGCAGCCGGCCCTGTGCCACGTCACATATAACGCCCACACAGTGGGCGTTTTTTTAAAAAACGCCCACTGTGGACGACTAGTTCTGTCATATTTGGAAACAAAAAATTAAAATTGTAAAAAAAATTTTAAAAAAAATTAAAAATAAAAAAATTCGCCGGCTAGCGGTGTTAGGCCCGTAGGGCATGCTCGATGCGGCTGGCCATCGCGTGGGCATGGGCGGCAACCCAACATGGGCGGTGGCGTCGGCGCGGCAGCCGCGGCTACCCCGGCGCGGGCGAGGGCCCGTGGGCAAGAGATGCACAGCCCAGTGCTTGCGGGGGGCGCAGCGGGCCGACACCTGCAATATATGCAGCCGTGTGGTACGCCGAGAACCACGCCGTTTCTTCTAGAAGGCGCTGAAAAAGCCCGAGTACGACATGTTTGGACTGTAGGCTAATTTCTTCATAGTTTCAGGGATTTTTTTGCAAAATTACTAGGCCTTGCCCGATCTGGGCCGTCCATCTGTCCGATCGAACGGCTGCGAATTGCAGGCGATGTGGCCTGCTTCCCTGGCTAGCTTTTGGGAGCAGGATTCCTATGTAAAAGATTTAGCAAAAGTTACGTATCTTAAAAAGTCAGAACGTCTTATAATTTTAAACTGGAGGAAAATTTACTACTCCTTCTATATATAGATATATCCCAATCTTAAGTCAAACTTTTTATGTTTGATTAAATTTATAAGAAATAACTCCTAATTAGATCATTTGATTAGATTCATTATAAACCTATTGTCATAATAAATTTATTTGGTACCACAAATATTGGTATTTTTCTATGAACATGTAGTCAAGCATAAAAAATGACTTATGGCAACTCTAGAAATTGAATTATTTAAGTATGAAGGGCGTATTTTTTTCAGTTCACAAATAAAGTCTACATGACTTGTTCTAAGCCAGAACTGTTTTACTTTATTTAAAAAAAAGTGGCGTGGTAGTCAAAGTAAAAATATGCCTGAAGGTTACACCTTTGGAGCGAAAGTCATAGTCACATATATGTCTCATCAATGAAGCCGATCGGTGAAAAGAAATCCGATAGCTTCGTTGAGATTTGTCGCTCCGGAAATGGTCGTTTCGGGAAAGCATCGATCAAGAACTAACAACTTTCTCTTCGATCATTCGATGGAGACTTCGACCCAGGAAGAATATTGCTAGAGTCACCAATTCAACTAGAAACATGTTTGTGTACGGTGTACACAGAGTCATTGCGTACACCCTCTGTCCAAAACAAACATGCAACTATGGGTTCTGGCAAAAGTAGTTTGTCTTTGACCAAATGAATATTATTCACATTTATGACTCTAAATTAATTTATTAACAAATATGTTTCATAATTAATCTAATAATATTGATATCATTTTTATCTATAATTAATCAAACTTGAGATACTAAATAACTCTTCTTTTAGCTTCTAGATACACAGTAAAATTTATAAATTTAGACAAACTAAAATGATTTATAATTTAGAATTGAGAAGTATTAAAAACCAACACATAATTTATACAACTGTTGTACATGAACAAATATCATGTACTCCCTTCATTTCAAATTATAAGTCATTCCAACTTCTTAAAAAGTCAAATTATCTAAAGTTTGAATAAAAATAACTTAAATATTTACAAAAAAATATGATATCAAATGTGTATACAATGAAAATATAGTTAATGAGAACTATAATAATATTTACTAGATATCATAAATCATATTATTTTTATTATATAGTTTTGATCAAACTTGGGATGATTCGACCCTAAAAATGATGAAATAAAATTATAATTTGAGACGGATGGAGTACTAGTTACTTTATAAAACTAATTATTTTGCAATGGCGATTTCATCAGCCCGTATATTCTAAATTATAAGATGTTTTAATATTTATACTAGATATATAATTTTAGAATGTATGTAGATACAGTTAGTATCAATATGTGAACTAGCAAAAATTTATTTAGTTTAGTAGTATATAGGAAAGTTAAAACGTCGAATAATTTGGATGGAGGGAAAGTTTAATTTTTCATCACTGATAAGAATGCTTATAAAAGACACGTTTCGCTCTCATGTCTTCTGGTGGAGCCACGCGATAGCATCCGAGAAGCACTTCTTGTAACTCTCCATGGCAGCCGGCTGCAGAGAGACCCCCACCTCTATCCCGCCGTCCCCAACCCGGCTCTCCGCCACCGCCACTGCGCCGATCCTCGTCACGGGCACGACCTCCACCTTCGCCGGCAGGCCGAATCCGAAGTCCAGGTCGTAGACGCGGAACCTCGGCGAGCCGGACACGCTCAGTAAACTCATCGGGAGTACCTCCCTGACGCGGTCCATCCACGCCTCCATGCTCGACGTCCCGATGCCGCGTACAGCTTCGTCGATGGAGGAGGCGACGGCGGCGCACGCGCTGAAGAGCCCGCCTGCCCCCGCGGCCAGCTCACCCATTGGTGCCAGCGCGAACGCTGGGCCAACGCAGTTGCCGAAATACTTGTCCGGCAGGGGAGGCTTCATCCGCGAGCGGTGGTCGACGGCAAAGGCCATGCACGCCATCGGGCCCTCTCCGGCGCCGCCGGCGCTGGTATCCTTGGCTCGCTGATAGCATGACCAGACAAGACCGAAGGTGGCAACCAGGGAGGAGCACCGGGGCGGCGCGACGCCGCGCCTCGCGGCCTCGTCGGCCACGGCGTCCTTGACACACTTCAGGTCGTCCTTGGACAGCGCGAACGTGGCAAGGAGCTGGTCGGCGGGCATCTTGAGGAACTCCAGCGCTTCGCTGCTCGGCGCCCCTCGGACGAAGACGTCATAGAGACGCCTTGGGTCGTGGAGGAGAGCCCGGTCGATGATAGGCGCCGGCGGTGGCTCTTCGGCGCCACCTCTGGACATGGCCGCCCAGGTGTGCAGGAAGTGCGTGGAGGCCGAGCCATCGCAGGCGGCGTGGTGCACGATGACGCCGACGGCGAGGCCGCGGCGCGCGGGCAGCAGCGTGACCTGAACGGCGAGCACCCCGCCGCCCTCCGGCCGAGGCACGAGCGTGGCGATCTTGGCCACCTCCCGGGGCTCGTCAGTGGCGAGGGCCTCGATGTGCGCGTCCGCGTCGTCGTCGTCGCACTCGGCGACGGTGAAGGTGACGGCGTCGCCCGGCCGGTAGTGCAGCTCGTAGCGGTCGGACGTGCCGGGGCTGAGCCGGAGGCGGCCGGCGAGCGGGTAGAAGGTGCTGAGGGCCTGGCGCAACGAGTCCCGGAGGTTGGAGATGGTCGTGTCGACGTCAGCGTCTGGGGCGAGGCGGTAGAGGAAGAGGCGCTCCACGGGCCGGGAGTGCAGCCCGAGGACGTCGAAGAAGGTGAGCGGGAGCGAGGTCTCCGGCGGTGACGAAGACGGCGGCACGAGGGTGGTATCGTGTACGTGTACGCGGAGGCGAGGAGATGTCGTCGAGCTAGTCGAGGATGCCCCTGCCCCTGCCCCTGCCCCTGCCCCTGCAGCAGGTGGCTGCTGCCGGTCCGGCGCCACGGCCATGGCGGCCGCCAATACGATCTTGCGGCAGGTGCTGTGTGAGAATTATTGGACTGACGCAGATGAGCAGATAGCTGATGGAAGGCCGTGCCACTATGCGAGGTAGATAAAGGGGTGGCCGGGTCAGTGAATGATTTGCTTGGATGCTGGAAAATTTGCCTCCTGCAGTCTCCGTGGCTCGTTCCTGGCAACTTCGTCTGCTCGCCTATTCGTCCCACGAATATTCTGAATGGCACGTTGCGTCATCCATGACAACAAAACATCACCGTCATTTAGGGGGATTGTCAGTCGACGGGAGAATGGTCAATCTTTGGATAAATAAAATTCAAGAGTGTTCATGTGGCTAGTGATGCAAGGGTCCAACATGAAAACGAAGATGTGAATGGTAATGGTAAGTGGTGTTGTCTTTGTGGGGCTTGGGAGGGGATCAATGCACGTGCGCGTCGCTCGTATGGGATGGCCAAACCAGTGGAAGCTGCGGAGCAATCTCTACAACTAGAAGACAAAAGACATCGCCGTCTACAGTTCTGCTCCTAGTTTTCTTTTCTTTTTCACATCACCATGCTCTTCTTTATTCAACTAGAATGATTGTACAAATTATACACTACATCAGGTGGATTTAAAAACCACACATGCTGCCTAACCTCGGCATAGATCAAGCTACATTGATTTCTATGCTTATGTACAACTTAACAGTAATAAAAGCCTCCTTCCTCGCATTAATCTTCTGAAAAACCTATCTGTAGATCCCAAGATCACCTTGCTAGATACTCTTCACCACGTTCAGGCAATCACTAGCTAATCTGATATTTTTAGTTGGTAACTCTGAGGCAAGGGTCATCCTTTCTCTGCATGCAATGGATTCCATCGTCTTCGGATTAATAATTCTTTGAAAGACAAACATCTCCTTCTCTGCATTCAATAGATCCAATCACCTTCGGATCAACAATTTCCTGAACGACCATCATCGAGGTGCCCATAATACGGCCACCTCGTCTCTCGCTATTGTTGCCGTTGATGCCATATTAGATACATTCTTGGATAAAGCTGCATCAACATTGATTTAAGTGACACCTGTGGGGGTGTGATCCATGCTGGCCTCTGTTGGCACACCCCGAGCCTTTGGCCGCTGCACTTGTATCTCCCTCTCCAAATTCTGAGCACAGTAAGCTTATCCACAAAATTATGGTCAATAGAGGACTTTGGTAAACATTCTCTAATGCTTTATTCACGTACCGATAATATGGACCGAATGATGAGCCGCCCAGCACAACACTATGCTTGGGCCGAACTCTTTAACAATGACACCGAGCCGTGTCTAATAGGGTGGAACTTGTTAACGAGCTGACCCAATGCCTCGTGCCGCCCATTGCCATCTCGTTTAATACCATTGCATCAATCTCTCCACCGACTGCGCCTGCCCCTTCCCTTAAAAAAAATTAAAAAAAAAAAACTGCGCCTGCATGCCCCTGCGCGATATGGAAGATAGTCATAGGAAGGCCTACAGCCATGCATTGGCAAACTTGTTTTAACTTCCTATTCCTATGCACCGTAATAATGATCCAACAGTGATTGAGTAATTTCACCACGCCGATAAGGAAGATGGTAACAGAAGAAGGAAACTCCTGCCATGGATTTGGAAGGGCTCGGAGGAGCCTTCCAGTTCCAGATCACCGGACGCTGGTTTTTTAGGCAGGCAAGGAGGCATCTCGGAGGCGGAACCGCCGCCTTGATCGATCACTGCCGGTATATATAAGAGATGCCGCGCAAATGCGCAATGTGCTAAACTAAAACCCAAAAGGTCCATCGTGCCTGTAGCAAAGCATTCGCAGCTGATCCAGTTCCTCGCGGCGTGGCTGTTCCCCGGCGGCGCCCTTTGCTTTGCGGTGGACATGGCGACGGCCGATTCCTCTGAGCTCGACCGCGCGTCGTCGTCGTCATCGGCGCCATCGTCCAGCGCCAATGCGGCCGGAGCCGGATCGGGCTCTGCCTCGTCGTCCCTCTCCTCCCCGTCCTCGACGTCGTCGAGCGTCGGCCGCCACTCCGGCTTCTTTAAGTCCCGGTCCCGGCAGGAGAGCCTCTCCACGACGCCGCTGTGCTTCGGCTCTGGCGGCGGCGCCGGGAGGAGCCTGATCCGGGGCTCCCGCGCGCGAGCGCCCGCGAAGCAGCCGCAGGAGGAGGCTGCGGCGCCGGTGACCATGGCGCCCAAGGTCAAGGGAGACGTGGTCGGGAGGTACCTGCGCAAGATTTCGAGGAGACTGAGGAAGGCCAGGAGCGACGGTAAGGGGTTGCCATCTCCCATGGCCGCCGCCGCTGATGACACGGCCCGCGAAAGGGCCGAGTCCGTGGCCCGCGCCATCTCGTACTGCAAGGACACGCTCCGGCGCGGCACGTCGCAGTCGCGGTCGCGGTCGCGGTCGCGGTCGCGGTCGCCGTCGCCGTCCCCGCCGCCGCCTCCTCCTTCGCCTAGCCTTGACGAGTGGCTCCACGACAGACAGGACGAGATCATCGCGACCGCCGCCGCGCAGTGCGTCGACGATTGCAGTGACCCACGGCCCTCGCCGACGCGTCCTCGCCGGGCTGCCGGTTGGCCCCTTGGGATGCAGACGATGGCGAAGCGATTCAAGGAGTCGCCGAGCCCCTGCTCGGTCTCGCCAAGCCGTGACAGTTCGCTCGCCGCGTGCGCCGTTCCGCACGGCGAGGAGTCACCGCAACCGCCTCACGGCCATGGTAGGTTGTCTCCGGCTCTCTCCTAGCTACGTGGCATCCCATGCAATGCAGCCCTGATGCGCTGGCAACGTCTATCGTCTAATGCGCTGGCTCTCCATGCATTCGTGCAGGTTGCCATGGCGAATCGTCGTCGATGAGCAGCTTGGACGAGATGGAGTTTCTGAAAACATTCGATGGGGACGAGGAGATGATCAATCACCATTTCATCACTGTGGAGCTCTAATGAAGCGGCCGGCTCTCAGGTGTTCAGGAAGCAGAGTCCACAGCATATGAAGAGGAAGCGATTAGATATGAACACAAAATTCGTGGCAGCAGTACTACCAATACTGAACGTATTCCAGCTTTCAGGAGCTAGAGAATTAGTGAGCTTAGGCACTCTTTGGCAAAGCTCTAGCTCTAGATAATCTGTGGATTTTTTTTTTTAGAATTTATCATCTATAGCTCTAGGAAATCATGGATTTAAAGCTACATGTATATGTTAATTAAGTGCATTCATGACTCATTTCCTTTATATTTTAGATTATAAAAATATATAAACTATTTTAATTTAATTTACAACCTACGGCCCTAGGATAGATTCAGAGCTAGAGTTCTACTGGGCCCTTATTAAATTATTTGTCCACCAATCAAACAAAGCCTAGGGATTCTAGAGCTGGTCTAGCTATTTATTTTCAGCTGAAGCTATGGCACACCGAAGATATTTATTAAGAAATTTTGATTAAATTTGATTAAACACTTTATTCTATCTGATTAACATCAAATCATTAACGTACTTTTGGGTGAAGGAATTGCCAAATTACCTCGGCCTCAATATAACAAGCATTTGATGTAACCATACTGTAGTTTATTAGTTAGTATTTTTTATTTATTAACAAAAACTTTGAAAACAATTTCTCTAGTTATTGGGTTATATTTAACATTTGTTGTACTATGTTTTAATTGAAGCACTGCATAACCCATATGCCCTGTGTCCAGCTCAAGCTTTTTGCACCTTAAGCATTTCCTTCCTCGAATTGAAGGTGCCACACAACAAACAATTAAATCCTTACCCTCACCCAAAGCAACCTCATACCAATGGACATAGAGCTAACTTTTTCGTAGAATTCCATATCCTCCACAGAGCTATGTCTTCCCTATGGGGTTCCTACAACACAACAACAATAAGAACTTGTTCAGCATGATTTTTCCTAAGTGCTCCTCTTGAGGAGTCAGAGCACTATTTTGACCCACTCATCATCCTTAACGCTCTACCTCAACACTCTAACCAATTGAGCTATCTCAACCCAACGATGAGTGCCTCACTTGTTCGAGTAGAGGTTGATCTCGTCGGCAGGAGGAACCGTGCCCTAGGGAATTCATCGAGGAAGGCACCGAAGGAGCCGTGCCGTGGGGAGGGAGGTGCCAGACAACAACGAGCGAGGGAGATATACAGGGGGAGGAGCAGTGGTGGATGGAAGTTGTGCCATAGGGATGGAGATCCGCTAGGGGAAGTCATGATGCCATAGGATGGGAACCGGGGCATGATTCCTACATGTGCAATAAAATGGTCACAACATAAATTTGAGAGCCTAAAGCACACCCCTAGAAATGAGGGCCGATGAGGAGATTTCAGGGGCCCCTCAAATTTGAGAGATATAGAGCCTTGGAGAGCTCTTTCTCTCCTGCCCTCAGGTCCTCAAATTTGATTTTGATGACTCAAATAGGAACCTTATATATTGAAGTTACTCGATATGGAGCTACCTTTTTGTGAAATGGTAAATCATCCACAGCCTAAAAGGTCGTACAATAACACAATCAATAATAAAGGAAAACAAATTGCACTCCATCATCCTCTACAGGTTCCTCATTCTATTTCCTATGTGCTGACAGTGACAACATATGCACTGTTCGCTCGGTCGTTTCTAGCTGGCTGATTCTGACTGATGCTGATTTGTTGTGAGAGAAAAACAATGTTGGGTGGCTAGCTGCAAGCGCTGAAACGACCAAACGAACAGATAGTTAATGATATATGGTCCTGTTTTTTCTAGATCATGTAAAAGGTTTGGGCATCTTTATATTAAGGTTGAGAAAATATTTAATACAACACAACTTTATGGCGTCCTAGGTGGTTAAAAAATTGTACATAGATGTTCAGACCTTGTGCGGTACACGAGCAGCAACGAGAGAGCTACCATACGTAAAATCGTGTTCGTAGTTCATTTTTGCAGTGGCTGATTTGAACGCGGTGACAAGAATCGAGCGGACCAAGGTCTCAATGAATCACTGTATCCCCTAACGTCCAAGGTGGAAACCCATTTATTTCCTCAAAAAAAAATAGGTGGAAACCCATTTCACCGAGAAAAACCCAATTCCTTTTGCTATATCATTGCAATTTTCCCGATATTTTGAGGAGAGAGGCCTGAACTGAGAATATAATAATTCATCACTCAAAGATACATGGTCATGAACAATGACGTAAATGCAAGGTTGCAAATCATGCTCTCGCCTAGAAAATAATTCCAACCTTAAACGCGTGTTGCTATTATGGAATGACAGTACTGCCATATTGGCTGTCGCTGCCGTGATATTGGGAAGGTCCCTTCCATATACACACGGCCGCCAAGTGAACCATTCTAGCAAGAATGCTTGTCATCTGCCAATCTCCAGGAGGACGCGCCGCCGAGAATGATCACGACGTGAATATAAAGACACGCCGCCACACCATGCCATGAACAATGGCATGCAATTCATCACCGATGCACACGCACACCTCCGACTCCATTCCGACGAGAGGCGCCAGCACTCACGTTGCCATGAATGGGCTGTTCCCGTACGCCGTGGGCACGACGACGGCGGCCACGGCCGCCGCGACGCCTTCAAGTTCAGCCTCCGAACCTGACTACTCGCCGTCGCCATCGTCCCCGTCGTTCAGCGCGGCTGGCGCCGGCGCTAATAACAAGGAACAAACCGATTCGGGCCGCTCCTCCCCATCGGCATCATCGTCGTCTTCGAGCGCCGCCGACGCGTTCAGCTTCAGCGCATCAGGACAGAGGAGCACATCTACCTCCACCTCGGCGCTGTGCTTCGGCGCGGGTGGCGCCGGGGTGCGGCTGTGGAGTTCCAGCAAAGCCCTCGAGCGCGCGTCCAAGATCATCCATGGCGAGGAGGATGATGCGCAACCGACGGCGAGCGTGGCGCCGAAGGGGTACGCGGTGGGGAGGCACCTTCGGAGGATCTCCCGGCGGCTTCGGAAGGCCAGGGCCGGTAACAAGGAAACTCCGGTACCGGCGGCGCCACGCAGGGGCGCTGCCGTCGACGACACGGCCCGCGAGCGCGCGGAGGCCGTGGCGAGCGCCATCGCCCACTGCAAGGAGACAGTCCGTCGAGGCATGCCGCGGTGGCGGCGGCCGCTACCCCCGCCGCTGTCCTCGCTGAGCCTTGACTTGTGGCTCCACGACAGGCAGGACGAGATCATTGCGAGCGCCGCCGCGCGCCGCGACGACGAGTGCTGCGGCGAAGCGCGCACCCCGCCGCCGCCCGCGGCTGTCTTGCCGACTGCGCTTGCACGCCACGCCCCATGCATGCGGTTGCCACCTATCAGTGGACGCGAGTCCGCGGCGCCGGCGACTGGTGCAACGCCGCCGTCGTCACAGATCAGTGGTCCGGTGAGAAGCACGGAGGCGGAAACGCGCGGTGGCTTCAGCGAACTGGAGTTTCTGGAAACTTTCGATGGGGACGAGGAGCTGATCGAT
This sequence comes from Bothriochloa decipiens, assembly GCA_023333625.1. NCBI lineage: Eukaryota > Viridiplantae > Streptophyta > Magnoliopsida > Poales > Poaceae > Bothriochloa > Bothriochloa decipiens. Next base: position 7,166,231 of record CM041638.1, read on the forward strand.
CGTCACTTCATCACTGTACAAATCTGAAGTTCTGAACAACAAGCGGCTGCGGCTGTTGTGTACAGGAAGGAGTGTCTGTGTCGATGTCAGCTCTCGTTCTCAATCAATCAATCAATCAGATTTATATTCTGCATATCAATCAATCGGATTTGTGAAGACTGCATATATATGTATAAAAATAAAAGAAAAATGCTTCACGGAAAAACAATGATCCAAACTTCGTGAAAAAATGTTCTAGAATTTTTTTCCAATTACACAAAATATTTGCTCGTGTTTGCATCAAGCCAGAGAAAAAGTATAAAGTATAATATAACATGTCTTATACATGGGCACTCAAACTCACCCTAATGTCTATTGAAATCTATACTATTACATTGGACACTAATTAACCCGAATTGTGGCGCCGCCACGCCGGCTAGGAGGCCTCTGCCCGGGTTTCTGAGCGGCAGCAGTGCTCTTTAGGCTAGTCTTAATGCATGTTTTATTAGGGTGTCATGCACATTTAATAGAGTATCACATCTATAAAATTGCTGAATTGGCAAGATCATTAATTGAGGAAGTTTCATCAGATGAGAAAGAAGTTTTATTCCTATAAAACTCGGTTACCTAGTTTACAGTCTTGATAACTGTACCATAAAACTGTGCATTGAGACTAGCCTTACGCACACTTCCGTCGCCGTCTAGAGAGAACAACTCATGAAGCGTCTGCATATTATCGGGGTCATGCCAAAGATTTCTTCGTCAAATGTTGTCTAGATAAAACAGAAAGTGCAATAAAAATCTTAGTGAAAAATGGACCTATAGTTGGGGTCCTGGCAACTACGCCTTTGCTAAAGTTTACAAAGTTCTTGTTGGTCACAATGCAGTTTATTCATCTTTTAAATGGCTTTGGAAAAGCAATTGTCAGCCAAAGCATAAAGTCTTTTTTGGCTACTTTTGAAAGATAGATTGAGCACCAGGAATATCATGTAAAGAAGAAACATGCAGTCAGATTCGTGATTATGTTCATTGCATCAGCTTATTAGAGGAAACATTAGAGCACCTGTTTTTGGATTGTCATTTATTATGGCATGTTGGGACTTGATAAATGTAGAAATACCTATACAAAGCTCTTTCCCAGAGGTGGTAGTGTAGATCAAGGATCAACTAGTCTATTCCTTCTTTATGGATGCCATCATTTTTATGAACAGGGCAATCTGGACTGCAAGGAATGATCTCATCTTCAAAGGCATCTAGCCCAGCTTGGCAAATTGTTAGAGAATCTTTTTGAAAAAAATTGTCTCTGCTTGGATAAAGCCTGGCCTTCAAAATTAGTTCTCTTCATGGATTCAAAATCTTGTTTAGACCATAGGTCCTGGTTTATTTTCTTTCTTTCTTTGTCTCTTGATCTCTTGATTGGCAACGGAGTTGTTTGCTTATTTCCTTTTGCTGTTTTTTTCTTGAACTCTTCGAATAAATTCACTGTAGGGACTTCGGTCCCTCCAGATTCTTTAAAAAAAACTGAGTGAGCTATCCCATCAAAAACTAATGGCTAGGGAATGCGTGCCTGATCAATAAGCTAATTACGGGTGACCTGTGAAGGAGATGACCCATAGTTAAGTGAGCATTATTGTGTCCTATGGTAATTTGCAATGTGAGAAAAGAAAGCTGGTTTGTGGGGGGAGGGGAGGAGTCGCTTTGGTCTTAACGAAATACGGGTTAAGGGTCTCTCTCCCTCTGGTCACAATTTTTAGAAAAGAAAACTTGGTTGCATCAAAAGCTGGACAGGCTAAACGAGTAGGCCCTGCCGATGTGCTGAACATGTCAGGTCTCAAGTGCCTGCCTGCCCAAAAATGCAGAGCATGGCCAAAACCCAAAGGGTAAATAAATCTTCGTCTGATCGAAATGGCCATTTCAGTGTTCTAAATTGAAAATCACAGGTGTCAAATATACCTTTTTGCAAACTATACATGTCGAATCTGCTGATGGTTTTCACAGCTGATTGTGACTCTTTTCAACAGTGTTTTGTGATAGAGAACAAGTCACAACACGACTGATAAGTCGGTTGAAATGATCAGCAGAACAATGTGTAGTTTATCCTAGAGCATGAATATTTGCTATGACTGATGATCACGTTTTCTGAAGCAAGCAGAGTATCATGCTGTCGACGCAGGGCCTGAAAGCAACCTAGCCCACGCCTGAGTCAAGTGTAGTTTATCCTAGATACACGTCTAGCACCTTATATTTTGCATCACGAGTAGATATGCGATTATCTAAAACTCGATAGCCGGAAGCACCGTTTCCCAATAATAATACCAACATCTTCTTTGGTGAATTTGATCCTGATATGCTGACCAATAACCAAAAGTCTGTGATAATTCATACTACACAACTCAAGACCCATATTGCAAACTTACTCCTTTTATAAAAAAAAATATTGCAAACTTGCTGGCGATCTGCTTAATAGGAATGAAAAGTAACATGCCTCCAAATCCTATAGACCTTTTTTAGACATGACAAGCTCTACTTTTATTCGAATCAAACTTGGAAACTAACCTCATGAATTAATCTTACAGAACACTGAACACCTGTACGCAAATGAGCCGCATTCAGGTCGGTCGTGGGTTATCCCATTTGGCTTATCCGCTCATAGAAGGATCCTGCGCTCAACAAGCAAAATACTAATAAACATAAATAGTATTATCAGAAATAGTATGGCTATCGATTTAAGATAAGTACAATACGTTGAAAGAAATAAAAACAAACCATAATATAAAAGGAATTTTTTTTCAGCAGATCGTTCTATTCCTAAGATTACTCTTAGAGGCGGACGAATAAGGCAAGCAAGCATTATGATCTGTGTACTGAACCGCGCAGTTAAAGAAGACAAGTGCTTAAAGAAGGATTTAATACACATCGGAGGATTCAATACACATCCTTGCCAGTGGTATACTCCTGCGTTGATGGCAAGAGGACGCCGATAATGATGGCAAAAGGACGCCGATATATAGGTCGAGAGAGAGAATCCAGACAAGCAAAATCTAAAAATAGGGTCAATTAAGAAGAACAGGGTACGTGCATGTTAAAACCACAGATCCGTGCACTCAGGCCATCGCGGACATTATGATTTATTCCTGTGTTCCTCTGATGGCAGCTGCCGCTCCCGATTGCAGCCGACCGACCTCATGGGATAACCCCCTCTCATGACTTAAGCTTCCATTCCATATACAACTAAGTTCCACCTGCCAACAAACCCGAATCCTAGTTGTGGAGCTAAGACAAAAGTAGCTTGCATAACCCTACTGCAAAGATGATTTTGTGAGGCACTGTCTAATCGTTGTCTTGTAAAATGCTTGAGGATATTCAGAGGCGGACCTTTTCATTTAAGGAGATGGTCATAGTTAACCGTCTTGCAAAATGCATTTACAGAGGCGAACATTTTATTCACGGAGACGGCCAAGATTTGTAAAATCGATTTAAGGAGGCAGTGAAAAAATTAACCGCCTCCTCAAATTATTAAGAGAACCGTCTCTGAAAATATAGCCGAAATATAGCAAAACGTGTATCGGGCTTGTATAAATATAAGTCTCCTCTCTCGTGCTCTACTCTCGGCCACGGCGACACTGGCCCGTTCCCTCCCTCTTTCTCTGTCACCCTCTCACACTCTCGGTCTCCTTGCGGACCCAAGGCGCCCAACGACACGGTGGGCGGATTAACATCTTTGACCTGCTCTCTCCCTCTCCCTCTCCCTCTCTCGATCTCTACTCTAGGCAGAAGACGGTGGCCAGGTAGACTGACGGGCTTGCCAGTTGGCTCGTGGATTTTTCTTTCGATGAGCTGAGATAGGTGCCGTCTCGGCAGTTTGATTTTTGCAGGCCATCCGAGAGTCCATCTACATTGCTGGTGTTTGACGCAGACCTTTGCCTGCGCCTCAAAAAAATTTGTATAGCAGCGGGAGAAGGACGACGAAGAAAAGAATTAAATTTTTTTGTAAGGGTTTTAGCGTGGGGCGGGCAAAAAATGTACTTACTATGCAAACATAACGGGAACGGGAAAGGAAATGGACTAGCGAACAGTAACAGGGAATATTTAAAAGTTTGGTGAACAGTACACTATCGATGCAGAGTAAAACAAATCGGACCACCGGTAAAAATGTGGTGAACATATTACGGATGGTACAGTAAACGTCAACATCTCTCCTCCCCGCAACATGCACCACATTTTTCCTTTTCAAAAAAAAAAAAGGTGCTGGAGCACAGAGGATGCAGGGATTTATTCCTGCATGTGGGTTAATCTTATCTTGTATGTACGAGCAAACCTGTTTTTACGCGTGTGTATATATAAAGCTCAGACCGTTACCATCGCGTTTAAGTACTTTGTTACGGCTGCCTGCACTGTGTGTACAGGGTCCGACAACAGGGCCGAGAGGACAAGGATTCTGCAAAACGGATAGGCGTGGCCGGTGGCCGCCCATGAGGAGGTCCAGCAGGCCCCCCTGAACGACTAGCTAGCTCTCAAGACTCTTATTCGAGTGCTGCTATATATATGCAACAATGGCTTGCTGCAGATTGTAGAAGAGATCAGCTATCAGCATTGTAACAGCAAACTCTTATTATTCCTCTGTCTGTTCATAAGCAGGCAGACCTCGTCAAAAACAATCTATCCCCATAGTTGCTAGCTAGCTATTCCACCTCAATTCTACTCATCTCCTATCGATCGGTGCACTAACATTAAGGTGCATACATGCTTACGTAAATCAATAAAAAAAAAATGAACCAAGTCCCGGTCCTCCCTGCCCTCCCTCTCCTCCCTGTCCTCCTCGTTCAGCGTCGCCGTCAGTCAGCGTCAGTTTGGTCGGACGGGGCTCCTCGCTCTCCTCCCTGTCCTCACCGTCCAGCGACGGCCACCCCGCCGGCTTCTTTAAGTCCCGGTCCCGGTCCCGGCAGGAGATCAGCCCCGCCGCAACACCGCTGTGCTTCGGTGCTGGCAGCGCCGGCGCCGTGTGGAGGCTGTTCCGCACACGAGCGCCGGCGAAGCAGCACCAGCAGCAGGAGGCCGAGGAGGCTGCAGCGGCGATCATGGCGCCCACGCTTGGGACTTGGGAGGTACCTGAGAAAGATCTCGAGGAGACTAAGGAAGCACTACTGGCGGAGCGTCGGTAACCGGTGGTCGTCGCCGCCGTCATCGATGACCGCCGTAGCCGTTGATGATGACGAAGCAGCCCGCCGCGAGAGGGCCGAGGCCGTGGCCCGCGCCATCTCGTACTGCAAGGACACGCTCCGCCGCCGGTCGTCGATGCCTCCACCTCCGCCGCCATCTCACTCGCTTAGCTTCGACGACTGGCTCGTCAGCAGAGACAGGCAAGAAGAGGTGAAGGTCATCGCAACAAGCGCCACCGAGCAGCACTGCGACGACTGCAGAGACTCGCGGCCCTCGCTGACGCGTCGTCCTCGCCGCGACCGGGAGACGAGGGCGAAGCGATTCAAGGAGTTTCCGTGCCCGTCGGCCTCGCCAAGCCACTGGGAGGACGGTCCGCTCGCCGCGACCGCCGCCGCCGCGCACGGAGAGGAGTCACCGCGTCGGAAGCGTCACGCCCACGGTATGTAGGTCTTTCTCCTAACCGGCCACCCGGCACACGTCGGCTGGTGACTGGGATGCCATGCGTGCAATGCAGTGCAACGTCTCATGGTCTTAACAATAACAATGCGTTGGCTCTCCATGAATGAATTCTCGTAGGTGCAGGTTGCCGTCGCGAGTCGTCCATGAGCAGCGGCTTGGACGAGTTGGAGTTTCTGAAAACCTTTAGCGGAGACGACGAGATGATCAATCGCCATTTCATCACAGTGGAGATCCCAAGAAACGGCTCTCAGGTGTTGAGAAAGCAGAGTCCGCCCGATATGAAAAGGAAGCGATTAGATATATGAAAACAAAAGAGAAAAATCATGCCAGCGTTGTAGTACCAACACTGAACGTATTCCAGGAGCTAGAGAATTAGCTTTGCTCAAGTAGTTTTTCCATCACCATCAATCTAACAAAGGCCTAAGATATTGTTTTGTGTCATGTTATTCATCGTTTACACTAGTCTTTGTTTTTCTTGATATGTACAAGATCTACAATATTCTTTTGCAAGTATTTATGAAAAAAATGAAAAAAAAATCAGTAATCTTTAAGGTGAAAACCATTCACGTAAGGCCTTTTTTTTAATGTAATCGGATTGATATCGATCCACATGTGTTGGGGTGAATGAATTTCAAACCAAAATACATGGATTAAGGTGAGTCCGAGTCTGACAACGTCTAAACAAGGCCTAAGCGGAGGAAAAATCCGATCCATTTGCTATCATGCTCGCCCACAAATTCCAACCATAAACATTTTTTTGGGGAATATTCCAACCATAAACTTGTGTTGCTGTTATGGAATGACAGTAAGTGCCATACTGGCGCCATGGAATTGGGAAGGACAACCTTCCATATACGTACGAGTACCTACATAAATGAAGAGCATGGGCAAAGACTAAAATCACTCATTTCCTTAGAGTCGAAATGGCCATTTCAGAGTTCCAAATGGAAAATTACAGGTGTCAAATATACGTTTTTGTGAACCATAAATGGCAAAGCCTAAAGTAGTAGCATGAATGTTTGCTTCTTTTTTTTTTTTTTTTTTTTGAGACAGACTGAATGTTTGCTACGACTGATCACGTTTTCAGAAGCTGGGCCTCCACGGAGGCCTTCGCCTGACCCAAGTGTAGTTTGGGCTGGGCTAGCACGTTTTTTTGTTGGAAAAGAAGAACCTTTTTTTTCTACTCAAACTCTAAAGTTAGACAAATCGTCTTCCTAAATATATTATAAATATCTCTTTGTCCGGCTAGAAGTGGTTTCCAAACCTTTTTTATTATTTTTTAATTAAAGATACATGTAAGATTCTAAAAGTTTTGTCTAAAATATGAATCCTTTAGATAAATTCAGATATGAGAAAAGTTTCTAAAACGTATTTAGATATTGGTTAGGATTTTTTTTAAATGTTTCAGTTTTTTCTAGATATTGTTCCATTTTGTAGAACTAAATATATTATTTTTGTGCAAGGTTCTAGATACATTTTTACAAGCCCCAAAATTTCGATATTTATTTATTTTAATGTTTCAATCTATCTCTGTACGTTTTTAGTTTTTTTTATTAGAAGCATAGTGATTTTTTGGTGCCTATATGTTGATCTATGATAGATAGGGTTGGCACGACCCACTAGTCTGACCGGGCCTACCAGGCCTACCACGCGACATGCCATGCGCAGTGGTTGGGCCGCCAGCTGAGCCCGTCGGGCCGTGCCTTGCCTGATGTAAACGGGGTCGTGCCTTAACCGACCCGGACCGGATCTGGCCGCCCGTGCCACACATCGCAGGCTCGCTGCAAGTGGCAGCGCACGACGACGGCAGCTCTTCCGATCGTCGGTGGTGCCACCGTGCCAGTCCTTGCCACCGTGCACGGGGACGGGCACAGTCCGAACCGCATAGCGCCAATCTCCGGCGCGGCTGCATCCAGTGCAAAACGGGCTTCGTCAGTGCACACAGAGGGGAACGCAGACTCGGTTTCCTGTTTGTTCCTCGCGCACGTACTGCAGCGATCGAGCACCATGAGCGATTCAGCGTTGAGGCAAAGGCAAGCACCGACGAACTGATGCACTGCTCACTGCTGTTCGTTGCGTTGCCCCCCCTGAGACCGTACATACTGTACGTGTCTAGTTCCGCATAAACCAAGCCTACTGTCCAACTCGATCACCCAGGGGTTGATCAGTCAACACTTCCCTTGTGTTAGTTAACTGTCACGCGAGCGAAAACTTACTAGAGCACTAGTAGTACTTAATTAACGATCCAAATTAATTGACAAATACTCCGTACGACTAATCCGAGCTTGTGTGTTGTTTGGATTTAGATTTAGATTATTAGTCTCAAGTCAAGGTCTGCGCTAACAGACAGATACTACTAGGACGACGATGACGACGGCGACAGTGGCATCAATGCCCCGCGCGGCGTTCCGTGTCACTTCGACGTCCCAGATATGCCTCCTGTCCCGTCTCGCACGCCTGGCAATGCGGGAACAAAGCTTCAGAATCGCGTACGGGTGGAGCCGTAGAGCTAATAGCGCGCACCCGATGCTTACTATGGTCTTCTCTAGTACGATTATGTGTGAGCGAGTCCATCCTATGGCCTTCTCCTGTAGGATCTAATTAATTTACTCTCAAACCTCAAGCTCCAAATCCTAATTTAAAGCTCGGCAAAGACAAATTTCCTATTTACTTATCACCTTTACCGGTTGGCAAAAAAACAAAGAGTGCTAGAAGCTACCAAATCATTTTAGTGAAAAAATGTCAATGTCTAATCCACGAGCAAGGGCGAGCCGGAATGGATGTATGATTGTTTGTCACAAGTATCTTATTATCCGTTTTACTCCATATCATGTTTGATCGTATTCATCCTCTTTCTAACAAAAAAAAAAAATTGTCTAGCTTTACATAGACAATTCTGTCCACAGTCCACAGTCCACGTCTCCACCCCCACCGCCCGTCCGTCCTCTTCCCGTCTTCCGAGGCCCGGCCCCCTCCACGGACCACGAGGGAAAACAGTGGGGACTGGCTGGCCCTTGGCCGGCCGTGGGGGCAGGCCTCGCGCGTCAGTGAGCACTAGTGAGCAGGCTCGGGAGAACCAAAAATGGCAGCGTCTTCGTTGCTGCCAATTCGGCGCTCGCTTCACTCCCTCCATGCTTCCTTCATTGCAGTAATGATGCAGTCGCAACACTGATGATGCCCGTTGGTCTGCCGCCATTGTTGTACTTGCGTGATGTTTAGAGCCACCATTTCTATCTACAGTAGGTTTGTGGTGGTGGTTGCGTTGAGAAAACGCGAGAAAATGAAGACAAATGAATCCGTGTCAGGCAGAACGAGAATCAGCAACCATGGATGGGGTCAAGGACACAGAGACACATTCCATCCTCTGCTTCTTTTTTTCGTCGCACCAAATTTTTACAGGCTCCATTCACCTTTCTCTTTTCCATTCCATCTTTTTCTCCCACTCACTCACATGACAAACAACATCATCATCATCATTAACCGTCATCGAGCAAGATCTCGAGAGGGTAAAAAAAGAGGTGAGGTGAGTGAACAGTAGTAGTAAAACTAGTGGGCCGCCGCCGCCGCTCCGCCGGGTCCGGAGCAGAAGGCGTCCCGGCGGGCGGATCCGCCGCCGCGCACGACGAAGTGGGCGAGCGACCGCGTGCTGGTCTCGGCGACGCGGTTCTCCTCGCACAGGAACTCCCTGGCGCACGCCCGCTCCACCTCCCGTTCGTAGTCGTGCACCAGCACGTCCGTCGTGGAGCCATCACCGGCCCGCGTCCGCGCCAGCACCCCCGCCGTGAATATCGCCGACATCCTCCCAGGCGACGTCGCCGTGTACCTGTCCAAGCCGCATTGGAGAAGGGCGTTAGCGTTAGCTAGGGCCTAGGGTTGGAAGAAGATTGGATCTTTCCGCTTGTACTTTTTGGATTGGAGAAGAAGAAGCTGAATCGATGGATCTTGGATGGTGGAGAAATGGGGATGGGGATGGGGTTCCTTACCCGCGCGGGCCGTCGACGAGGATGACGTCCCAGGAGACATCATAGAGCTGATTCGGAAGATCATTAATCGCGAGCCGGCAATCCGAGAACAGCAGGTTCTGGACAGGCCGGCACTCGGCGCCCCGCGCGGCGCGCGCAGCATCGAGCAGGTCGGGGAACTCCCGCACCGTGGTGGTGTAGGCGACGTCGTAGGCCTCCAGGCCCGGGTGCCGGCCCTCCAGGTGGGACACGTAGTACTGGTTCTCGTCCAGGAACACGGTGCGGCCGCCGTGGTTGAGCGCCCGCCACAGCGGCGTCTCCCCGCCCAGCCCGAACACCAGCAGGTTGCACGGCGACCGGTGCTTCAGCACGGCCGCGATGGCGCGCACGTCGGGGCCAGGCATGCTCGCCGTCGAGTTCCCGGACGATGACGCGTACTGCACCAGCGCGTCGAACACGTGCCCCGGCAGACCCTCGGCGGCGGTGCCGACCGTCGCTGGTACCGCGAACGCCGCCGCTGCCCTCCCGGACGCGGCGGCGGCCGCGCCTGTGCCTGCGGCACCGGGGTCACGCGCGGCGGAGAGGAGCGTGGTGGCGAGGGAGACGCAGGCGAAGCAGGCGAGGAAGACGGCGGCGCAGACCCGGCGGCGCGCGCCAAGAACCGCCCCGGGGGACCCGGCCCCGCCGGGGGATTTGTTGGACGACGGGTGCACCAGCAGCAGCTTGGGCCCGCTCAGCCCCTTCATCTCCTCCTGCTGGGCCGGCCTTGGGGCACGGCAATGGTGAGGCGCGGAGCCGGCGCGTAGGCAGGTGGGGTGAGCGTGAAGAATTTATTGGTAGGACTGATCTGCTCCTCCTCCTCCTCCTTGGCCCGGAGAGAGGGAGCGAGCGAGCGAGCGAGAGAGAAATGGAGGGGGCGGTGGTGGAGGCCGCGTGGGACGGGGATGGGGAATGGATGAAGTGTCGGCTCAAAGAGGAGGAGGGAGGGAGGCCGGACTGCGAGATGAAGAAGATGGGTTCGTTCGGTCCGGAGTCCGGATTCGAGGAGGTGGTTGGAACTGGAATTGGATGACGGGACGCAGATTCGGTACCTTACCTTCAGTAAGTCACGCCGTAACTGGCGGTGCCACATCCACCGTTCAAGCCAGATCAAAAGGCTGCCCAGCCTCCTTGCTCCTCTTGCGGTC
>CM041638.1:7201977-7220628 GCA_023333625.1 Bothriochloa decipiens
TTTATGTTGTCTTGTGGCATACAGATAACAGTTTGATTGCATGACTACAATCTGCAATTAATTAGCCATAAATATAAATTATCAACTTGTTTTCTCATGGTTGTCCACATAAATTCGTTTTCATGTGTGGAAAGGGGTGATATTATTTTGTTTGATTTCTAAGATGCAACCATGTGTAATTCTTAATCTGTGCAACTAGCATAATGTTTGCAGTTACAGACATGGTCTCCAGAAATTGAGGTAGTTTGGCTGTCATATTTTAGAAAATGTCGATGTAGTGTTTGAGCCTTGAGCCTTGAAGCCGTAGTTCTATACATTAAAAAATTACCTGCGTTGTTATTATGATTACACAAAACCGATAAAAACTGAGGCCTCCTCGCAAAAAAGAAAGGAAAAAAAAGGAAAAACATGAGGCCTATCAACCCATCTGATCCAGGTGCCCGGTTCTGTTGCTTCTTTCCGTCTTTTTTGAAAGACCTTTGTCTAAAGATCCTTCTTTCCATTTGTAACCTCTTTCATAGTTAACTTATGCTTGACATGGTGATAACCACTGAGGAATTTCTTGTGCATTGTCCTGTGTCTGCCTTACTTGCTGTTACATATGGTTGATGCTAATTTTCTTTATTTACGATTTGTTTAACTGAAGGTGTGAATCATTCTCGACATACCCACGCACCTACGACCTCCTTCACGCATGGCTCCTATTTTCTGAGATAGAGAAGCAGGGATGTAGCCTTGAGGATCTTCTGATCGAAATGGACCGCATCCTTAGGCCTTACGGGTACGCCATCATCAGAGACAAAGCTGCTGTCATAAACTACATCAAGAAGCTTTTACCAGCGCTAAGGTGGGATGAATGGACATTTGAGGTGAGGCCTAAGAAAGATGCGCTCACATCAGGTGACGAAAGTCTTGATCGTGAGGAAAAAGCTCTGGAATCAGTCGCTGCAAGATCCGTCGTAGCAGCAGTAGCTCTTGTTTTGATCCTAGCTGTAGAAAACTGGGCACCGGCGAGGTCCTAATCCTCTAATGCAATATAGTCTTCGACGTCTTTGTTTTCCCGTGGGATGCAATGTTAACTGTAGATTAGCATCAGTATCAGATGCAGGCTTCAATCGTTAATATACATGTTACATAGGCAATAGAGTTCTTTATTTTTATCTGCTCAGATGCTCAGCTTTGCTTGTGAATAATTTGTTTTGCAAAATCCTTGCGTTATCGTCTGTCAGTGGCTCATTTGTCACTCCCAGATTTTGCGATGACCATATGTGAAGTGCCTGGCGTGGCACGAGCAGAGGTACGGCACCAATAACGTGTACGCCTTGTCGAATTTTTTTTTTCGAAAGGGAAGATATATTAAGCATAAGCACAGTACATCCTCCCAATTACAAACTGGCCCTCAAAGAAAAAGAAAATTACAAATGAGTCCTCAGGACCCAAAGGTCATCTTCCTCATCTCCGATCTCCATTCGTCGTCGTCCCAGCCACATCGGTCCGAGTCCACCTCCCAGGCCGCCAAGGGACTCCAAGCATTGGACAAGCCGCAACAGCCATCGCCCAGAACACCACCAGCCGAATCGATTTCGATGAAAGAAAATCGACCATCGCCTTGACAGAAAGGGAGAGGAAGAAGACATCCGACGCTGCCGGCCGAAAGACCAGCGACCGGAAAAGCCACATACCCACGAGGATGACCACATCCACCCTTTCGCAGGCAAAAGGGAAGCTCACATACCTCATGACGACCATGCCGAACCAGCAACCGCGGCCACTCGCGAAGGAGCAGTTTATTCGCCGATACCTCATCCCCAACGCGAACGGAACGGCGGAGGCCACCATCGGAGACCAAGCTGAACCCGCCACCATCGCCATGGATGAAGGGACGAAGCAGAGCTCCGTATCGGCGACACCGACACGGAGAACCTAACCCTAACCTACGGAGACCTCACTACTAGGCTAGTATATGTACCTCAGCCGCCAATCCCGTAGCTCCCCCGCACCTCCGGCGCCTACACGACCACTGGAGGCGAGGAGGAGCCAGCGGAATCGACGGCGAGAAGGATTTCGCCCTCCCGGTCGCCCTCTGTCTACTGTAGCTTGGGGAAAGAAATGGGAAGGGAAGCAAGTACCAATCGTGTACGCCTTGTCGAATCTCTGTTGAAGCTCTAGGCAGCGACTGACGGATCCTTGAACAAATTCATAAAATATTTGAAAAATACCTATATTTGAAATCATAAGAAGTTTTGCATAAATCAGTTCGAATTTGGAAGGATTCCATTGACAAAAGAATTTCCTGACCTGCGAGCAAACAGTGAACACCTTACACAGAAGGCAGCGATTTTTTTAAAAATAATACTCTTTTAATGATTAATTGCAAATTTAGAAGATGTTATTATACCAAAATTTGAGATACGGGACCCTGTCGGCCTCCCGGGGGCCGACAGGCCCGTGGCGCTGACGTGGCAGCCAACGCGGAAGACCGATAGGTCCTGTCGGCCGTGGCTCGCCTTCCCTCGCCACACTACACTGGCAGTCGCTGCCGCCGCCTCCGCCACCGCCACCGCGACACTACACACTACGGCCGCCGCGGCAGAAGGAGAACGGGAAAAGAAGAAAGTTAGCGGCAGGGGCACCCGCCGCACATACGCCGCGCGGCGGGGCCATGGCCGAGCTGCGGCACGCCACGGCGGCGGCGTTGGCGGCGACCCGGGCCACGAGCTCCCCTTCCAAGCGCGACGCGGAGGCGGCGTCCGCGTCCTCGCCCTTGGTCGCCTCCCCCCGCGTCGGCGGCAGCAACGGCAAGGACGGGCCCCGCCCCCACAGTAGGTGGTCGCTCCCGCCCCCCGTCCGCTCCCTCCTCGCGCTCGAGGACCCCAGGTCCCCCTCCGCCTCCGCCTCATACCGGATCCTCGTCGCCGCACTCGCCTGCTTCGCGCTCGCCGCGCTCTTCTCCGCGCCTTCCGTCTGGGCACGCCTCGTCAGTTCCTGGTTCCCTGAATGTTTTTTTCCTCTCGTATCATATTCGTTAGTACGTTTCGTCGAGATCTCTGACTCGCTGCTTACGCTCGTGTTGTTGGTGCTGGACCCTAGAACGCGCCGTACCTGTGCCGCAAGGAGGGGATTCGGCTCCACTGCCCCAGGGTAAAGACTAAGAGGCCTTCACTTGAGCAATGCATTCAGGGGAACCTGATTGTGCAAGCAATGTGATTGGAGCCTGAATGTGATTTTTGTTTGCCCTGGTATTATGTTGTAGTTCAGCCAGCGGGACTCCCTGTGGGAGAATCCTCATGCAGTAGCAACTTCGTGGAAGCCGTGTGCTGAGCGTCAGAGCCATGAGGTCTCAGGCAAGTACAAAATCAGAGTGTATACCCTGATTTATTATTATCGACTTGGATGTGAGCCATGATACTTGATGACACTTCACTCTTCGTCTGGAATTACACTGGTTGGAGAAAATAATCATATGCCTGTTAAAGAGATGATGTTGTCATGCCATTAAGCATATGCATAGAAGTTAATCTATCTGAAGCAAATTGGAGTTAAATAGGCTCAACCACCTTGTTAGCACATCTTAAGCTTGTAGAGCAAACTTAAATGCCTTATTCACCTTAAGCACCTGCTGGTTTTCTTACCAAAGCACTATGTCTAAGATACATGCCCTCTTGGTCTTGGGAAAGAACTTTAACTTTGCAAGTAATGACTTCAAATTGTGTTAGTTCCTTATTATTGTTTTTGTTTATCAATCTGAACTTAGCACAGGACAAACATTCACTTGAAGCTATGGTTCGAACCTGACAACAACGAGTTTGATCTCTATTTTGCAGACCTCGTGTCAGAGAATGAAACTTCTGGGTATATATTTATTCATGCTGAGGGTGGATTAAACCAGCAATGTATAGCTGTATGTATGTGCCTTACACAATTTTTTCCCCTTTCAGTAGTTGCCTTGTAAAAGAGTAAATTCTGACTTATTTTGCTGTTTAGACTTAAATGGAAAATGTTGACCTAACTAAACTTTTTCTACTTTGTTTTTTCTTCTTGATGTTTCGTTCTTAATACTAGAGTTTCAGATGATCATCATTATCTTGCCAGAATTTTTTGTCTTCATGTTATCTTAGTAGCATTGCTCATTTATTATTTTTTGTGGGATATTTGATTTGTTTACAGATATGTAATGCTGTTGCAATTGCTAAGATAATGAACGCCACACTTATTCTGCCAGTGCTAAAGCAGGACCAAATATGGAAAGATCAAACATAAGTGATGAACTATGATTTCCTTTTAAACAATTTATAGTTACCCTATGTGTTCTCTTTTTGTGGTTCCTCTAGTAATTGAGAACTTCTATCTCTTTGTGCAGGAAATTCGAAGACATCTTTGATGTAGACCATTTTATAAATTATTTGAAGGAGGATGAGCTTTTCACTAGTATAAAGTTAGTTGCTTCATTTTGAGCTATGCATTGTGCCTTTACTGTTATCTACTGCATAGCTTCTTCGAAATGGCACACTGCTCTCGTTGTTGGATTGACTGGCTGCAGAGGGATGGGGTCTTGTTGCTGGAAGTGGATAGGGTATTAAGGCATGGAGGATATTTTGTGTATTCATCACCGGAGGACTATGCTTTGGACCCCTTCAACAGGAAGATATGGAGGCAGATGAGTGACCTTGCTCGAAGGATGTGTTGGTGGGTTGCATCTAAGAAGAACCAGACTGTGATATGGGCTAAACCATTGACTAATGGATGCTATATGAGGAGAGAACCTGGAACACTTCCCCCCATGTGCGAACGTGATGATGATCCAGATGCTGCTTGGAATGTACCCGTGAAAGCATGCCTAACTCCATACTCTAAGAGTAAGTTCACTCCCTTCATTTTCCTTTAGATTACCAAATAGTACCACAATAGTTTATACTGCCTTGTGGAATTTGAATTTTACATCTATTATATGTGAAGAAAAATACATGGTGCCAAAACGTCATTGGTCGGGTTGCCCATCCAACTGCCAATAGGCTCAAACACAAGTATGGTTTGCTCTGACAATTGCAGGAAAACACCATATCCCCTTTTGTTGTGCAAATGTAGATGGATAGATCTCATAGATTAGTCCCTTTTTTATTTAAGTATTTTTGGTGATGCCCACTCGTCTTTGTTGGTTACCTTCTACTACTTTTGGCACACATCATGGGGCATAGGTCCTATTTTGAGCCTTTTCTTAAAATACCTTAAAAATTGTATTAGGATAGTCACAACACATATTCACCATTGGTGAAATGATCGTAAAATATTTTTTTGAATTTTTACTATTGCAATATGACCTGCAGTACCATTTGAGAATTCTGTACATCTTCCATGGTGAACCACCATATCTAATCTGAAAATGATAGCATTGTATTTCTGTATTTGGTTAATTGGTTGAGTTTCATTGTGCATGTTCTTCTGGTTTGGGAACTATTTGGTTTAGCACACTGGAAATCTGATCTTGGCATGTTTTTTCACATAAACAGGAGTTAACAAGGCTAAAGGTAGCGACTTACTTCCCTGGCCACAAAGGCTCACAGCACCACCAGCTTGCCTGAAAGAGCTTGGAATAAGTTCACACAATTTTTCTGAAGACAATGTGAGTTAGTATGAAACGTCAGCATTTTGCAATATGGGCACGCATAGCCCTTTATGATGGCGATCTAATTGACTTTGAAATATTGTTTGCAGGAGATTTGGCATTCTAGAGTAATTCAGTACTGGAAGCACATGAAGTCTGAGATACAAAAGGATTCCTTTAGAAATGTTATGGATATGAGTGCTAACCTTGGCGGATTTGCATCATCTCTGAAGAAAAAAGATGTCTGGGTAATGAATGTAGTTCCTTTCATGGAATCTGGAAAGCTGAAGGTTATATATGATCATGGTTTAATGGGGATTACCCACGATTGGTAAGATTTTTTTTACCTACTTCTCATCTATTTGTTTAATTGTTTCAAGATGGAATTTGCACATCTAGAAATTAGAACTGTTACCTTTCTGTTGTCTTATCTTGTGGCATACAGATAACAGTTTGATTACATGACTATACTCTGCAATTAATTAGCTATAAATATTAATATCAAATTGGTTTTCTCATGGCTGTCCATATAAAATTCGTTTTCATGTGTGGAAAGGCCGAAAGGGGTGATGCTATCTTGTTTGATTTCTAAGACGCAACGGTGTATAATTCTTAATCTGTGCAACTAGCATAGTGGCTGCAGTTACTATAAACATGGTTTTCAGAGATTGAGGTAGTTTGGCTGTCATATTTTTGAACATGTGGCTGTAGTGTTTGAGCCTCCAGGCCGTACTTCTATTCATTAGAAAATTACCTGCATTGTTATCATGGTTACACAAAACCGAAAAACATGAGGCCTCCTTGGAAAAAAAGAAAAATGAAAAAAAGTTAAGGCATGTCAACGCATCTGATCCTGGTGCCCCGCCCTGTTGCTTCTTTCCATTTTTTTTTTGAAAGACCCTTCTTTCCATTTTCAATATCGTCCATAGTTAACCTATGCCTGACATGGTGATAACCACTGAAAGAAATTTCTTGTGCACTGTCCCGTGTATTCCTTACTTGCTGTTACATATAACTGATGCTAATCTAAACAATACTCATGTAGTTGGTGATGGGGTCTCCTCTCACAAAATACTTTTCACTGTACTCTTCCGAGTACAGTACCCAGTCCCCACCGTCCGATCCTTCAACCGGCAACACCACCGTACACGCATTCCTGCTTGGCTGCTTCTCGAATCCTCACCTGCCCTTCCCCCACCGGGAAAAAAAAGGAAAACCAACGCTTCACACACCAGTACACGTGTACACCACCAACGCGTCCGGTCCCCTCCCGAGTCCCGATCGTGGCCGGTGCCGCCGCTCCGTCCCCAGCGGCGCTGGTGTACCCAGGACTGCTCCACTCACCCTCCCCCACCTCTCACCACCCCGCATCTCTTGCTGCGCGTGCCGCCGCTCCAGCGCTGCCCGCAGACGCCGACGCTCCATGGTCGCGAAATCCGGCAACGCTCTGCCTTTGCACAACTCGCCGCCGCGCGCCTCCTGCGTGCCGCGGCCGCCGCGACATCGGAGCCGCACCTCCGCTACCTGCTGCCCCGCCTAACCACCAAAGGTAACCTTAGCAACCCCTTCTTTCTTCTGATCCCACCTATCATGTCATCTTCTCCACGCACGTAATGCTGATTCCACTGTAACTAATGTTGTTCGCTGTATATCTGTAACACCTTTGCTCAAAATTTCGTTCTGGGAATATCCAGTTTTAAACATTTACCATTGTTCTACCGCACAGTGAACAGGGAAAAAAAGGAAAGTCCACCTTACTGCTGACATTTTCTGAAACCTACTAGAACAATGTTCCTATTACACCATTTTCTGAATTTTCACCTTTCATATCGATACAAAGACAATCTCCTATCAAAGCAAAACCTTCATGACTTGAAATGCAGCTTAGTTAATCTATATTGGTGGAACTTATAATAATTGTGTTCACGTCAACGACAAATTCCTTAGACGCATATCATCTGTTCGTTGAAATTTTGTACTGACTTCATTGTTTCAGTTTCGGCATCTTCAGATGCAACCGATTCCAATGATGGAACATCTCCGTCCCAAACAGGCCTCTTCTACATGAACTTAAAGACGCTGCGCTCCAATGATAATGAGAAAATAGCTGACAGTATGCTCAACCAAAGTTACTGACCAACCCACTTTATACCGTGTCAAACCTTTATCAGTTTGATGGGTATTTTCCATCCAAACCAGGGAACCTCATTGCTGCCATTTGTATATTTTAAACGTAATGACCATGTTACCCTACATTGAATCAAATAATTGGTTAGCAGTGGCAACAAAAAAAAGGTTTTTAGGTTCTTATGGATCATCGCACAGCCTTATTTGCATACGTATATACTGCAAAAAAAATTGCTTATATGTACATATCTTTTCAAATTTGGATCCAGTTCATAAGTAACCCATCGTCAACTATTTGACCACACAAATTGGGTTTACTCTTCGATTCTATGTTTGAGTCATTTCAACTCGGTCATGTTCCCCTGCCTTTCCTATAGAATTGCAAGGTTAGAAACACTGCTTCTTGAACTGTCTACCCTGACTTGTGCACTTTACAGTCTACCTTCCTCCAAAGCCTGAATGAAGAAAAACACTATGCAAATTTTGGCACCTACATAGCATTTGCTTCCTGCTTCTAATCCCTCGAGCAGTTTGCGCATTGATTTGTTCACTGTAGTTTCTATGTCTTCTCCTGCTTGCTACCCCGCGCACATGCGCGGGGATTCCTGCTAGTTTTCTTTATTTACGATTTGTTTAACTGAAGGTCTGAATCATTCTCGACATACCCGCGCACCTACGATCTCCTTCACGCCTGGGTCCTGTTTTCTGAGGTAGAGAAGCAGGGATGTAGCCTGGAGGATCTTCTTCTGATTGAGATGGACCGCATCCTAAGGCCTTATGGGTTCGCCATCATCAGAGACAAGGCCGCAGTCATAAACTATATCAAAAAGCTTGATTGTGAGGAAAAAGCTCTGGAATCAGTCGTTGCAAGATCCTTTGTAGGAGCAGTAGCTCTCGTTTTGATCCTAGCTCTAGATAACTGGGCACCGGCGTTGTCCTAATCCTCTAATGTAATATAGTCTTCGACGTCTTTGTTTTCCCGTGGGATGCAATGTTAACTGTAGATTAGCATCAGCATCAGATGCAGGCTTCAATCGTTAATATACATGTTACATAGGCAATAGAGTTCTTATTTTTATATGCTCCGATGCTCAGATTTGCTTGTGAATAATTTGTTTTGCAAAATCCTTGCGTTATCGTCTATCAATGGCTCAACTGTCACTCCCAGATTTTGCGATGACCGAATGTGAAGTGCCTGGTGCAGTGGCGTGGCACGAGCAGAGGTACGACACCATTAACGTGTACGTCTTGTCGAATCTCTGTTGAAGCTCTAGGCAGCGACTGACGGATCCTTGAACAAAGTCATCAATATATTTGAAAGCATAAGAAGTTTTGTATACACCAGTTCGAATTCGGAAGGATTCCATTGAAAAAGAACTTCCTGAACTGCGAGCAAACAGTGAACACTTTACACAGAAGGCAGCGATTTTTTAAAAATAATATTCTTTTAGTGATTAATTGCAAATTTAGAAGACGTTATTATACAAAAATTTGAGATACGGGACCCTGTCGGCGCCCCGGGGGCCGACAGGCTACGGGGCGCTGACGTGGCAGCCAACGCGGAAGACCGATAGGTCCAGCCGGGCGTGGCTCGCCTGTTCCGGTAGCGCAGCCAACGAACCCGGCCGACCCGACCTCGCCACACTACACTGGCAGCGCGAGATCCGAACAGTTCGCTGCCGCCGCCTCCGCCACCGCGACACTACACACTAGGGCCGCCGCGGCGGAAGGAGAAAGGGAAAAGAGGAAGAAGGTAGCGGCAGCGGCACCCGCCGCACACACGCCGCGCGGCGGGGCCATGGCCGAGCTGCGGCACGCCACGGCGGCGGCGGCGTTGGCGTCGACCCGCGCCACGAGCTCCCCTTCCAAGCGCGACGCCGAGGCCGCGTCCGCGTCCTCGCCCTTGGTCGCCTCCCCCCGTGTCAGCGGCGGCGGCAAGGACGGGCTCCGCCCCCAGCATAGGTGGTCGCTCCCGGCCCCCGTCCGCTCCCTCCTCGCGCTCGAGGACCCCAGGTCCCCCGCGGCGTCCGCCTCCTACCGGATCCTCATCGCCGCACTCGCCTGCTTCGCGCTCGCCGCGCTCTTCTACGCGCCTTCCGTCTGGGCACGCCTCGTGAGTTCCTGATTCCCAGGTCTCATATTCGTTACTTTTCATCGAGATCTCTAACTCGCTGCTTACGCTCGTGTTGGTGCTGGACCCTAGAACGCGCCGTACCTGTGCCGCAAGGAGGGGATTCGGCTCCACTGCCCCAGGGTAAAGACTAAAGAGGCCTTCACTTGAGCAGTGCATTCAGGTGAACCTGATTGTGCTAGCAATTTGATTGGGTCCTCAATATGATTTTGTTTGGCTTGGTATTATGCTGTAGGTCAGCCAGCGGGACTCTCTGTGGGAGAATCCTCATGCAGCAGCGACTTCATGGACGCCGTGCGCTGAACGTCAGAGCCATGAGATCTCAGGCAAGTACAAATTCAGAGTGTTCTAGCTAATTGGGTGACTGCTTTGGTTATATCCTAGTTTTCCTTGTTTATCGCCCTTATTTGTTATTATTGACTTGGATGTGAGCCACGATAATTGATGACGCACCACTCTTCGTATAGAATTACACTGGCGTGAGAAAACAATCATGGATGAGCAATCCGTATAACAGCAGAGTAAATTTACAATAGAACAATTGTCCCAAGAGAAAAAAAAAGTTGCAAAATGTAACCTCTTTGATTCCAATAATGCCTGTTAAAGATATGATGTTGTCACGCCATTAAGAATTTGTATAAAAGTTAATCTAACTGAAGCAAAATTGGAGTTTAAATAGGCTCAACCACCTTGTTAGCACATCTTAAGCTTGTAGAGCAAACTTAACCGCCTTATTCACCTTATAAGAACCTGCTGGTTTTTTTACCAAGCAGTATGTCTAAGATACACGCCCTCTTGGTCTCGGGAAAGAACTTTAGCTTTGCAAGTCATGACTTTTCAAATCGTGTTAGTTCCTCATTAGTGCTTTTTATCAATCTGCAACTTAGCACACGACAAACATTCACTTGAAGCTATGGCTCGAACCTCACAACATCCAGTTTGATCTCTATTTTGCAGACCTCGTATCAGAGAATGAAACTTCTGGATATATATTTATTCATGCTGAGGGTGGATTAAACCAGCAACGTATAGCTGTACGTATGTGCCTTTCACAATTTTTCCCCCTTTGAGTAGTTGCCTTGTAAAGAGTAAATTCTGACTTATTTTGCTATTTAGACTTAAATAGAAAATGTTAACCTAACTAAACTTTTTTCTACTTTGTTTTTTCTTTTGATGTTTCGTTCTTAATACTAGAGTTTCAGATGATCATCATTCTGTTGCCAGATTTTTTTGTCTTCATGTTATCTTAGTAGCATTGCACATTTATTAATTTTGTTGGGATATTTGATTTGTTTACAGATATGTAATGCTGTTGCAATTGCTAAGATAATGAATGCCACACTTATTCTGCCTGTGCTAAAGCAGGACCAGATATGGAAAGATCAAACGTAAGTGATGAAATATGATTTCCTTTTAAACAATCTATGGCTACCCTATGTGTTCTCTTTTTGTGGTTCCTGTAGTAGTTGAGAACTTCTATCTCTTTGTGCAGGAAATTCGAAGACATCTTTGATGTAGATCATTTTATAAATTATTTGAAGGAGGATGTGCCCATCGTTCGAGATATTCCTGACTGGTTTACAGAAAAGGATGAGCTTTTCACCAGTATAAAGTTAGTTGCTTCATTTTCAGCTATCCATTGTGCCTTTACTGTTATCTACTGAATAGCTTGTTGCTAAAAATTATCCTCAGGATTTATGCTGATATTGGTGATACTACTTTTTGTCGTCAATATAAGCACTATGATTGTTAGTGAGGATTATTACACCTCAACCACTTGAACCAGAAGGGCAACCTGACTGGAAATTGCTGCTGGACTTGTATTGTTCACTTTTGTTTTTGCAAGAGTTATTATTCTTACATAAAGTTGATGCAGCTAGCGATTGTGTTTGTAACTCTCACCTAAGGTTTTGTATGTTTGTTGTAACAGGCGCACTGTGAAAAATGTCCCAAAGTATGCATCAGCACAATTTTATATTGACAATGTGCTTCCAAGGATCAAAGAGAAAAAGATAATGTCTATCAAGCCTTTTGTTGATAGGTTAGGGTAAGTGTATGACAGCATCAAGATGGCAATATAAGTAAACCATTGTCTTACCCTTTGGATACATCTTTAGATGTGTTAGTTATGTATAAGCATTCCGTTTCAGATATGATAATGTTCCAATGGAGATTAATCGACTGAGGTGCCGAGTTAATTATCATGCTTTGAAGTTTCTACCTGACATTGAAGAAATGGCTGACAAGCTAGCTACAAGGATGAGGAATCGAACAGGAAGTTTAAATCCATACATGTAAGCTTTGTTAGCTCTCTTCTATTAAGAGTCGGCAGTCTGCAGTTGACAAATTGATATCTGATACTCAAACCATACCTGCATCCAAAGGGCTCTTCATTTGCGATTTGAGAAAGGAATGGTGGGCCTTTCATTTTGTGATTTTGCTGGAACTAGGGAGGAGAAAGCCATGATGGCTACTTACAGACAGCAGCAATGGCCAAGGCGGTACAAGGTGATGTCAATTTTCAGTTTTCCTTCAGTTCTATGAAAGAATGTTGGGTTTTTCTTCAGTGGAGAATGCACCATTTGAATACACTGTTCACTTGTTGCTTGCAGAATGGATCTCACTTATGGTCATTAGCACTAGAAAAGAGAAAAGAAGGCCGCTGCCCGCTTGAGCCTGGGGAAATAGGAATTATTTTGCGTGCGATGGGGTATACGAAGGAAACTCAGATATATGTTGCATCAGGACAGGTGTATGGTGGAAACAACAGAATGGCACCCTTGAGGAATATGTTTCCCAATCTGGTAGGTGCTTTTGAAGTTTACTTTTATGTTTTATCTAGCAGGTCTTCCTTTTTCTGCCTTTGCTATTTAAAATCTAGCAAGAATGCAAAAGATTCTAAGGAATATGTATAATTGAGATAGACACCTTCTTGTTACCACTGTATATTTATAGAATCCGCACAAGAAACAACTGACCTAGCCTTTGGTAATTGCAGGTTAGCAAAGAAGATCTTGCAAGCAAGGAGGAGATGGAGCCTTTCAAGAAGCATGTAACCAGCCTTGCTGCGCTGGACTTCCTGGTATGCCTGAAGTCAGACGTGTTCGTCATGACCCACGGTGGCAATTTTGCAAAGCTGATCATCGGCTACCGTCGCTACATGGGCCGCCACAGGCTCAAGTCAATCAAGCCAGACAAGGGTCTCATGTCCAAATTCTTCGGTGACCCTTACATGCCTTGGGCGACATTTGTGGAGGACGTGATGATCACCCATCAGACACGAACCGGCCTCCCCGAACCCACCTTCCCACACTATGACCTATGGGAGAACCCTCTCACCCCTTGCATGTGTAGAGCTTAAATTATAGACCACGAGTGATGGTGCATAGTTATTCTTTGTTCATATGCTGATATGCAAACTGCAAATATTGTGTAGTTTTTTCTTTACCGCTTTCGCTGTACAATTTTTAACAAAGCAAACCTCAGTTCATGCACAATCCTCAGCTGTCTTTCCCCTGAAAAATTTTGATGTTGCGTGAATGTATAATCTGATGTAGTTTTTCATCAGATCAATCACAAGGTTTTGGTTAACAGAATACCGAAATTTATATACTCCATATAATCAGTTTGTATGTCATAAATCCCAACAGTAAGATTGCCCTCGAACACTCTTTGCATGTGGAGGTAATAGAATGTTCCCACATATATGTATCATCACTAAAATTCAATTGCTTGATTTTGACAATAACTCGCTGTTGCAAATACAGTGTCAGTCGAAGCAGCAGAAGCGCCACCTGCTGCCGTCGCCGCTAGGCTGGCCGTCAGGAGCCTTTCAGCTGGCAATGCACAAGCACAGACATGCTATGGTTAGCACCAACAACAGCAAGGTGACTGACACGACAGCACAACAATTCACAAAAACTGAAGCTGAGACATCAAGCACTTGCCAAGCTCGTAGAACAGCTCGCGGACGTTCTGCGCTGTCTTGGCCGAGGCCTCTGTGAAGAACAGGCCGTTTGCCTCCGCGTAGTCCATGGCTTCCTGAAGGAGAAAGGGTCGCGGACCGGGTCATTCAGCAACATGAGAATCAGGATTAGTACCTGCGGTTGTAGTTGCAGCATGAGAATGTTATATACAGCTGCGCGTACCTGAGTCCCGACCTGCCTCCTTTCTTGCAAATCGACCTTGTTGCCCACTAGTGCCATCACCAGATGTGGATTCCATGTTTTTAATCAGCATGTGCAACAAGCCAACAGCAGCAGCAGCAGCTCTTGGAGCCGATCGATTTGGAGAACTACTGAGCATATATGAAATTGGTGAAATGAAATGTAGTCATGTACTACCTGCTTGTCTCTGAAGCTCGTCCACCCATCTCTTTGCTCCCACGTAGGAGTCCTGCACGAACAGTCGGACATGAACAAAACAGGGCAGGGGATTTCTAGCTCATCAGGTGTGTAGTGCAATTCTACAGTGAAGAGTTCGATCGAGGCCAGTCAGTCAGTCAGCACCCACCCCACCTACCGTGCTCGTGATGTCGAAGACGACGACGGCCGCGGTAGTACATGGGGCCGAGGCTGTGGTAGCGCTCCTGGCCGGCGGTGTCCCAGATGTCGAGCTTCACGGTGGCCTCGTCCAGGGCCAGCACCTGCGAGAAAAGGCGGCTCCGATCGTGACTCCTGGAAATTAAACCCGGCCACATCAAAACCTCTTCGGCAAGGTTGTTGCATCTGCTGAGCACGTAGGAGATCGATACATACAAGGAACTAGACGCACCAGGTGATCGAGCCTGACGAGCCGGTAGAGGTGCAGTGGGCTTCGGAGTTCGGACCGTTCTCCAACGGCTTTTGTAAAATTTAAACTTAAAATCCTAAATTTAAAAGTTCTCTAAAGAGAATGGCTTTGTGAAAACAAAGCTTTTTCCAACAGATTTTCTAAACACACTTTCTATTTTAAGAAATTACTCGCGGAAGAGCTGCGTTCAACCGAAGATGGAGGCCTACGAACGAGCGGACGGCCAGATACATGCATGAGTCGTGGATAGCGAGCGGATGCGGCTTGGGAAATATAGCTTCCGACAATGACGGGATAGACAACAGGGTAAAAAAAAAACGCAATAGACAATCTGTTGAACGTGATTTTTTTGCTCATACTCGGTAAATCTGCTTTCACGGAAATTATACAGTCTCTCGGAGATGCTCTAAGAGCATCTCGAAGAGATTATCTAAACTAGTTATCTAAATTTAGTCATTTAGCTATTTTATATAATGAATCTTACTTGAAAATCTAAGATTACTCTAGCAGATTATCTAAATTAAGACTCTCTATATTTAAAGTCCTGCCACGTCACCTGATCTTCCCCCGATCTCCTGTCTTTTTCTGGATCGCAGCGACTGCTTCCGTCTGGCTCCTACGGCGCAAGCGAACTTTGCATGTGACCTTCATCTATTTGAAGCCCGATCTGCTAGCTAGCCAGAGCACTCAACCGTAGCCACGTCCAGCCGACCGCACGGCGGCAAGGGGCAATGCGCACGCGGCAGCCTGGTCGTGGCGGCGGACGACCATTAGCAACGTCGCTGTTGGCCAGGCATCACGCGGCAGCCTGCTCGTGGCGGAGGAAGGTGAAGACGTGCTTTCCTTCGGGAACGTGCGCAAGTGCTGTGGCGGAGGAAGCTGATGCGTGCGTGGTTGCGTGTTCGCGGGAAGGGGGCTTTTTACATTTTTACTATTACTAAGGATGACACTTATTTGAATAGCATTCTTAGAACATCTCCAAGAGACTCTGTAATATAGATCTCTAAAATGCAAGATTTAGATACTTTCTAAAATAGATAGCTCATAAAAAAACAAGAGCACTGCAGCAGCCTCTCTAAAAATAGATATCTTTCATTTTTTTCTCAACCCGAGATGGCGTCACATATCTGCGAAGCCTCCTCGCCGTCATGGTCACCGAAATTTGCAGGGCAGCCACCAAGCCATGGCCAACGCTCGAAGCACAAAAGATTACGAGCAATATTGGAATACCACATATAGATTTTTTTTAATAACCAAAGAAGAGTACGTATGTGTAGGAGTAGCAGATATCTCTTGCCGTTGCCGGATTTGATTCGTTGGACCTTGTAGCAGATATATCTTGCCGGCTGATTCGTCGGAGCTATCGCATCATGCCGCAGACACAAGCTTTGCCACTCCGAGGCTTGGAGCTCTCAGCGCAGGAAGGGGCCGTGCACGCGGGGGTCGACGACGACGGCACCCGGGAAGAGAAGTCGCAGGCAGGGAATTGGCACATCGAGACGGATAGCTAGAGGCGCCCGCTCGCCTATTCTAGCGACCGAAAATGACGGAATAGACGACTCGGGATTTTAGACATCGGGATAGCCAGTCTGTTGGAACGTATTTTTTGTTCCACACACTCCAAATCGGATATCACGGGAGACATGGAGAGTCTCTTGGAGATACTCTTAGGATGACATTTACAGAATCAACATCGTTTCGTCGCGCGTCTTTCAGTTTTGCCATATTTGCCTATGTGGCACGTCAGATCAAGCTGACATGCGAGCGCACAGTCAGCAAAGGCATGGAAATGGCATTGTTGCCCCTGCCTATCTCCTCTCTCTCCCTGTCCAACAGCGGAGTCCCAAATCTCACGTCACTGACAAGTTGGTCCCACTTATCATCTTCATCCCCCACCTCCAACATGAGTAGCAGGCACGCTCGTCGCAGGCACGCTCGCGAGCAGCCGTTCCGCTGTGGCTTCACCGGCGCGCACGAGAGCAGCTCCGCCGCATCATCGTGGGCACGCGCGCGAGGAGCCGCTCCGCCGCGGCCTCGCCGGCGCGTGCACGTGCAGCAGCTCCGCAGCGGCCTCGCCGGCGCGGGCGAGCAGCTCCGCCATGGCCTCGTCGGCGCGGGAGGGAGCAGCTGCGCCGCGGCCTCACCGGCACGGGAGCAGCTCCGCCGCGGCCTCGCGGGCATGCACGCGAGCAGCTGCTCCGCCGCAGCCACGCGGGCGCGGGCGTGAGCAGCTCACGTCGCGGCCTCGCCGGCGGCACGCAAGCAGCTCCGCAGCAGCCTCGACGCGCGTGCGAGCAGCTGCTCCGACGAGCTGGGCGTGAAGGCCGTGCCGTCGGAGATGGATAGAGAGAAGCAAGACAAGGGTAGCAAGGACATTTCACCGCCCATGCTGACTAGGCAGCAGTGTGTCGGGCCGACGTGGCTTGCCATATGTGCAAATGTGGTAAATTTGTAACTCAAACTTCTCTCCCCTACTAAAGCTGAAAGAGGCAAAATAAGAATGCTAAACGGATAAGAGCTCATCTTAATAATGGTAAAAATGTAAAAAGCCCGTGGGAAGGAGGCATCTCGCGCACGGGAAAGCTTCGCTGGCGGGCGCAGAGCCTGGATGGCGAGCGGCCCAGACTATCCATCTTTGGATAGCGAAAATTCCGGGATAGAGAGTTATCTAAATTGGAGAGTCATTTAGACAATCTGTTGGAAACTATTTTTTCCTTATATTAGCCAAATTTACGTTTACAAAATGATTTACATTGTCTGACCAGAAGCATCGCAAGTCTCCAAACATGGACAATGTCGAAATCGTAGCCGGCCCTGGAGGAATCGCCACCACAGACACAGACGCAAGGCTTGGCTTGCCCCTGCAGCGATACATAGCCAAGCCGGCCAAAGGTGACAAAAACTGCACCATGGCTCTCGGGGGAGAAGAAGATCAGGCATAAATGGGCACAGGGGCACATGTATAACAAGTTTAAATCCCGGTTGTTAGAACGGTCGGAATTTCAAACTTGAGCTAGTTGGATTAGCAGCCCGAAGCAGCGATCCGTCTGAAAACTATCGACGACGGCGACCGGAGGAGCGGCGCGGGCGGTGGCGGCGGCGGCTACGGCGCAGGGCCCAACGGCCGTCGTGGGAAGGGTGGCGCGCGGGGCTCGGACCAGGGCACGGCGGCGGTGCACTGGGCGGCAGCGGCGCACGCGGGGGTGGGGCGCTAGTGATTAGGGAGCGAGGGAAGGGATTAACCCTAACCTTTCTTGTCTTTTCTCATTGATTATCCCATCTTATATAGGACGAATGATACATTGTGCTAATGGGCTTGGCGCCTTTTCCTTTATGCAGAGACTTAATTCTATAACAGCTGGGCTTGCGGCCTCCTCATTTTCTACTTAACCTACCACTATTTTACGAAGTCTACCCCTACGTCACTTGACGATTGTTATAAATGTCAGAGGGAAAATAAATAAATAAATTGTGTTGGGGTCCATGGAGTTGGCCCCGGTCACGACGCTAGCGGCTACGCCGCGGGTGACCAGCCTGTTATAGCAGCAGGTGAACGCCTCGACAATGCTGGCTCCGAAGAAGTAAATGATGATGCCCACGCAAATGCTAATGACAATACCGATAGCAACGTAGACGAAAGCCTTTGAGTATGGGGAAGGTCATTATTAGCGTTAGCGGCAGCAGAACCCTGGTAACAGAATACACGATCATCAGATACATTCCGGAGCCCGTTGCCATGGTGTACATCCGTCGGAGTGCTCGGGGACTGCAGTTGCAGGAGCGGTGGCGTTGGGGGCTCTTGCAACGGTGGTGTTCGCGGGCGATGACCCGCGGTCGCTGCACCATGGCTCTCGGGGTAGAAGAAGATCACGACAGACATAAATGGACAGGGGCACATGCCCCAGGGCAAAATAAATAAATAGATAAATAGATAAATAGATAAATAAATAAATAAATAAATAAATAAATAAATAAATAAATAAATAAATAAATAAATAAA
>CM041638.1:7225757-7274050 GCA_023333625.1 Bothriochloa decipiens
CCCCCCCCTGATTTGTGTTCTACGGCAGACTTCAGTTTTCTTACCAATC
This sequence comes from Bothriochloa decipiens, assembly GCA_023333625.1. Classification (NCBI taxonomy): domain Eukaryota; kingdom Viridiplantae; phylum Streptophyta; class Magnoliopsida; order Poales; family Poaceae; genus Bothriochloa; species Bothriochloa decipiens. The sequence continues at coordinate 7,225,807 of CM041638.1, forward strand.
CTGTAGGAGATTTACAGCTAATCTGCAGGAATGGAATATGATGAGCGTTTGGAACTATTTACAGTTACCGGCATTGCACCTTGAGAGTTTGTGGAAGAAAAAAATTGGCTTTGAAGGAAGTTATCTCATGCAATTTTTATTCTTGCAGGCAGACCACCGGAGGGGATGCTGCCGTGAATCTGTGATCGCGCGCTCCACGAATTGAACGAGGGTGCATTTGTCTGAGTCACCCTAGACCACGCTGTTCCAAGATAACACTAAGAGAATGGTATGTTTACTACTCATTGGGGGAAGGAAACACAGCACGAAAGAAAATGACAATAGTGTTTTTCCCCGAACAAGGGGGGTCCCCATTTCCATTAGTTAAAACAGAAATACATCAGAGTTGTAGAATGTTCGGAATGAAAAGCAAAGATCGGCCCAGCAGTGTTGGCCAAAGGCAAAGAAACAAAGGAAGAGCCGGTAGGCAGCATTACATCCAGTACATCTATTATGAAGCACAGCAAAACAACGCCAAGGACCAGAGACCAGCAAAGAAGGCCAGCTCCAGACGATCTATTCCTGTTCTCCATCTGCTGGGTGGGTCGCCTGCGCTTCAGCCTGAGAGTCTTCATCTTCTTGCACCGTGGCTTCCGGTGGCATGATCATCAGTCTGGATGGCGCCAAGTTTTGCCTTGTCAGGAGTTGTACAGCCAGCTTGTACATGTCGACGCCCTTGATCAGCATGATCCTGTCTTCACTCTTCAACAGACCTGCCCAATGTTTCATTAGAGCACAAGCATGACCAACAACTGATAAAGGCTTCTTCAATTTTTTCCTCTTAAAACAGATACTGTTTCTCATCTTCCAGATCGACCAACAGATGGCCGCAATGCCAATAGCATAAAACTGAGGTGCATTCTTAAGCCATTTTCTGCACCATGGCCAGCATTGTTCAAAAGAACAGGGAACCTCTGATGCACCCAGGCTGGTGGCAAAAGTGGCCCACACACACTTAGAAATAGAGCATGAAAACAGTAAGTGATCTACACTTTCAGGCTGAGTGTAGAAGGCACAAGTGGGGTCACCTTTCCACTTTCTTTTAATCATATTATCTTTAGTCAGGATTGCATTATTGGCAACCGACCATAGAAAAATTTTAATTTTAGCAGGGATTTTTCCTTTCCATATATGACTATAAGATGGCCCATTTTCAGATTTGGTTAAGGCATTATATACTGATTTTACAGTGAACTTCTTTTTTTTCCCCAAATCTCCATATCACACAATCTTGCTCATCAACTAATTGAGTCTTACAGATGTCATCAAGAATTTGCCTCCATTGAGTTTCCAACTCAGGGGACAGCCATCTACAGAAAGTTAATCTCACTTAACCCTTAAGTAACTGGGCAACACTTATTTGCTTTTGGTCACACAATTTAAACAGATCAGGAAAGAGTTTAGCTAATGGATCCTCATAGAGCCACCTATCCAACCAGACTCTAGTGGTCATCCCATTCCTTACCCTGACTTTCCTACCCTGCAGATATATGTTTTTGACTTTGAGAAGATCAGACCAAATGGGAGAGTCATTTTGTTTATGTTTAACAGATGTGATTGAGTCTCTTCTCAAATATTTGTACTTGACAATGTCTTGCCAAAGACCTTCTTCTTTTTCTAACTTCCACCACCACTTACATAGAAGACTCAAATTCATCAACTTAATATCCTTGATTCCCAAACCACCCTTCTTTTTGCTTTTACAAGCTTTGGTCCATTTGACCAAATGATATTTCCTTTTTGTGTGACCACCCTGCCAAAAAAAGGTACTTCTTGTCTTGTCCATTTCTTTTATAGTGGTTTCAGGGAGTCTATAGATAGACGTATGGTAAATAGGGGCATTATTTAGACCGGATGTAGTTAAAGTTGATCTTGCTGCTATAGACATGGAAGATCCTTTCCATACATCTAGTTTTTTGGCATTCTTTTCCAAAAGAGGGACCCAATCAGGAACATGAAGTCTGCTAGGCTAACAAGCACACCCAGGTACTTGATGGGAAATGCCCTATTTGGCAATTAAAGAGTTTTGCATAGGACTTAGCACTATTATCCGAGTCATTTATCACTAGCACTTCACTTTTATTGAAATTGATTTTGAGCCTAGCAAGCATTTCATAAAGGTACAACAGCAGCTTAAGGTTCCTGGCTTTTCCAAGGTCATGTTTCAGGCAAATTATAATGTCATCGGCGTACTGAAGTACAGAAACGCCATTAGGTATAATATGATCAATAAGACCAGTAATTAGTCCATTGTTTTGTGCCTTATATATCATCCTGGTTAAGCAATCAGCCACAAAATTGAACAAGATAGGTGACAAGGGGTCACCTTGTCTGACTCCCTTGTAGCTCTTGATGTATGGGCCTAACAGATTGTTCACTTTGACACTTACGGTCCCCCCAGTCACCACTTGATTAATCCAATTACACCATTTTCACTAAATCCTCTAGCTTTAAGGCATGAAAAGAGCATGTTCCACTTAACCTTATCGTACGCCTTTTCGAAGTCCAGCTTTAGGATTATCCCAGAATCTTTTCTACATTTGGTTTCATGAAGAATCTCATGCAGTATCATCACCCCAGACATGATATTCCTCCCTTTCATAAAGGCAGTCTGAATAGGGTGAATCAGCTTAGAAGCCACAAATTCAATCCTAACTATCAGAGTCTTAGTGAAGAGTAAAAGGCAAATTGGTCTAAACTGCTGGATCTTAGCAGCATCATTGACTTTGGGGAGAAGGGTAATGATACCGTAGTTAATTCTGCTTATATCAACTGTGCCTTGGCGAAAATCATCAAAAAGCTGGATAATATCTCCTTTAATAATCTGCCAACAAGATTGGTAGAATTCAATGGGAATGCTATCAGGCCCAGCAGCCTTGTTTTTTTGCATATGGGAAAGGGCATCCCACATCTCTGATTTAGAGAAGGGCCTACAAAGGTATTCATTTTCTATTTCAGATATGGATACCAAGCTTGCCCACAGATCTTCATCCAAATGGATATCAAAGTTAGGAGCAGGGCCAAAAAGCTCCTTATAATACTCAGTAGCATGTGCTAACAGATTTTCATCTCCCTCAATGAGTTTATCTCCATTGGTTAGGCTTAGAATAGCATTTTTTCTTTTCCTACCACTGGCTATTCTATGAAAATATTTCATATTAATATCACCTTGCAATAACCAATTCTCATGTGCCCTATTGATCCAATATAGCTCTTCTTGTTCAAGCAGGTTCATGTTTTCACTCATAATCCATGCTTTCTTTTGCCACTACTGAGGTGAGAGGAGATTATCTTCTTCAAGCTATTCTAGGGTAATCAACTCAGATTGTAATTCTTTTCTCTTTTTCCTTAATTCTCCAGCCACATTGACCCCCCAGCCCTTAAAATACTGTTTAAACAGTTTAAGTTTCTGCTGAATTCTGTCCATAGTGGTAGGAGCTCTACAAGGCTTTTTCTAGATTTTTTCACTTGGGTCAGAAAGTTAGGGTCTTTCAGCCAGCTAAGCTCAAATCTAAATTGAATATGTTTACTAGGAATCATAGTATCAGTGAGTAAGATTAAGGGGTTATGGTCAAAAACTTCCCTAGGAAGTTTCTTGACCATAGAAAGAGGAAAAAGCTCTTCCCACTCTTTGGTGACCAGTATCCTGTCCAATTTCTCCAAAGTTGGGATTTCTTGATTGTTGGACCAGGTATAGATGCCACCAGTCATTATGAGTTCTCTCAGTGCATATAGATTTATAAGAGAGTTGAATAGACAAGAGTGTCTATGTGTGCCTGAGCCACTGCTTCTCTCACTAGCATATCTAATGATGTTAAAATCACCACCAATGAGTAGAGGTTCCTTGCTAGCAGAGCAGAAGGCAGCAAGTTCAGCCAGGAAGCCCACCTTGTGTTCTTCCTGAGCAGGACCATACACAACAAGGATATTCCATTTTGCTTTATTCATTTTGTCCCAAAGGTTAAGTTGTGACATATATTCACCTTGCTTCAAGGCCCCAACATCATAAAGTTCTCTATTTACACCTAGAAGGATTCCCCCAGACTTGCCTTTGGAGGGATTCCACATCCAAAGGTAGTCTTGAATGGGATCAAAGTTTCTAAGAATTCTATCATCAATCTCTTCGACCATAGTTTCTTGTAAACCCAAGAAATGAAGGTTGTATTGGAAGATGAGATTTTTCAAGAAGGTGGCGACCCTAGATTTCCTGAGGCCCCTGCAATTCCATATCATACCTTGTATTGTCATTTTTTCTTATTGATACCATTGCTGTTACTAGGGGGTTTAGGTTTCCTTCCCCTCTTGTTTAGACTCATGGTTTCCCTGAGTCTGTTTCTTTTTGATGGTATCAGGAGAAAATCTAACTTTTTTCTTCATTTCTCTAGCTTTTTTCTTAGACATGACCAGTGTGAAACCTCCTGTATCAGAGGTTTCCTCCTGGATCCACTCAATAGGTAAGGGTGATTTATGACTATCATCAACCACATCTGGATTATCTTGGACATTTAATTCAAGGGTTTTTTGTTTAGTGTATATATCATGCCTAGCATGTTCTAACTCTTTTAGCATTTCAAAAGTATCAAAGCTATCCTTATTAACACTAACACCCATATTATAAGATAAATCAGCCATTTCATCAATAGGAAGAATGGAAAACATGTTGGTATGAGTTTGGTTACCTTCTAGGTTTCTTTTTTTGGCCATCCTTTCAATCTTCTCATCAGTGGTGGTGGTGACATCCTTCATAAGTCTCTCACTCCTTTTTTCTTGCACAATAGGAGCTTGTTGTTCCACCATATCTTGAGCCTTCACTGAATCAGTATTCCCCTCCATTGTGGTTTGTAGAATCACCTCATCAGCCATAGAATCTTGAGATTGACTTCCCTGAGTATGTATGATATTATCCTCAGTGATGAATATCTCAGGTGAATCTTCAACTTTATCAGAGATTGTCATTTTCTTGGCCTCAGCTGCCTGACTATCAAGATTTACTTCAAGAGAATGGATAGCATTAAGATCATTGGTAGATTCTTGGTTCAGATTGATTGCGGTCTCAGTAGTTCCTCCAACAACACCAATTGGATCAAAGTTTGCAGAGGCCTCTATAATCCAAACCTGATTGATATTACTGTAGTGTTTAGAAGACTGGCCTACACTAAGAGTGCCCCCATACTCTTGATCAGAATCACTGTCAGATTCCATCTCCTCAATGGTCTCAGGTATGAAAACTTTACCCTTCTCATCACTTTCAGTTGGCTTAGAGTAAGCTTTTTGGGCATCCATCATTAATTTATTTCCCTCATGTGTGGATTTCCTCATCCTAGGTGGAGCAGAAACAGCTACTTGTTTTCCCTTCCACTTACTGTCTTGAGAGTTTGAGGTGTTACTAGTATGTCCTGAGCCATTGTTCTTGTCACCATTGATGGTGGAGTCAGATCTGAGCTTCTTGGAAGGGTGTTGATCATCATTGATTTTGACTGCAGATTTTTGGTCTTTCATCTTCTCATCCTCATTCACGTCTCTCTCAAATCCAAAATGATATCTGACAACTCCCAGAAAAGCCTCAGCTCTCTTAGGAACTCTTGTAACATCTCTGCATGCTATCTTAACTCTCACATAATCCAATCTAAACCTTGTTTTTTCATCAATCTCCATTGCTTTGCCTACAAGGCCTACCACTTTTGAAATAGTAATTAGCGCTCTTTGGTCATTAGGTATGTTTGAAATCCTAAACCAACCCTGTTGAAGTTCCCCATCACTACCTCCCATAGCTGTCCAGGGATCAATCTGTATCATGGCCTTACCACCTTGCACATGCATATGCTTGATATGACTCCATTCTTGGACCATTGCTAGATTAGGAAATCTAATAGCAAAGGTAGTCTCAGTTAGGGGCCTGGTAGACCAACGCCACAGACCAGAGCCAAGTAGATTGCCAAACAGAATCTTAATGTCTCTGGAGGTGGCCTCTGCTTTGATGACAGTGATGATAGCTGTTGGGTGATGAAATCACACACATATAAGTAAGGTGAAAACAATATGCTGGTCGCAATTGTATTTCATTCTGTCCCCAAAATTTACACCCTAGGGGGTATTTATAGACCCCCTGGCTTCTCTATACAAGGCAACTTTTACAAAACTGATCAGATGTTTCCTATACATTCAACTAAAACTCATACCGGCGAAGTGATGAAACACACTCTGCCGCTATCCTTTTGACTTCTTTTGATGACTTTTGGTCTTGGCCATATTTTCAATTTTGCAGATTGACTTGTCAACTTTCACGCAAAGTTGTCATGTCAACTTCGCTAGGTGCCCAGAGTGCAGCGAAGCCATCTTCGACAGGTGATCTGAAGTATGTGAAAACATACAGGCAAAGTCCAAGATAATCACAAAGAAGTGTCTATGTCAACTTCGCTAAACACTGTGTTGTCTCAAATGTCTATAGTGGAAAGTTTATTTTTATCTTCAAAGTTTAGGATAGGTGTTTGTATGTCAAAGTTGTTCCCCAACAGCAGCCCCTCACAGGCGAAGGCCTACTCCAAAGGTCTGAATCCCATGAAGTTTATATAAAACTTTGTCTAACAAATGTCGTCCAAACTTTGGAGTTAGCCTATTTAAATTTTAAATCCAACGGCTAGCTTTGACTGTTTGACTAGACCTGTCTATAAATAGCGATGCCTCCCCCTGGAGCTGTCGTTTTCAGAGGAGGGGAAGCTCTGCCAAAATTTTTCTTGAGCTAGAAAGTTTGAGTAAGTTTTTCTTGACATCTGTTGCTTTTGTGCTTGTCTTGTTTTGAATTCTTGAACGAAGTGTGTGTGAAAACTTCAGCTAGGTTTGTTCCTTCAAGTTTTTGTGTCTTTTAATTTTTTCAGGTATTGTTTTGATCTTGGTTTTTTGCAGATGTCTTCGCGAGATTTACAAGATCAAATTCATTCCCAAAAAAGCTCTAAAGGTGAAGAGGACAAGTCTCAGATGGATTCTGACGAGGAGAATCTTGATGAGGTTGATGCGTCTGTTGAAGATTTGGTGAAGGATGAGGAAGGTTTTACTTTGACTTTTGGAAGGACTTTGTTCAAAAAGAGTCATCTTGACGAGATGGTTCGATTGAAGTTTGTTGAGCGCAGTCAAGTGAGGGTGCCTGATCCTACGGAGACCAATCCGAAGCCATATCATATGAATGTATTGTTTATAAGGATTTGTTTACTGCTGGTCTTCGCTTCCCTTGTCAATATTTCCTTGAAGATGTGCTAAAGGCCTTCAATATTCATATGCATCATTTGACGCCTAACAGAGTGGTTAGGTTGGCTCAGTTTGTTTGGGCTGTGAAGTCCCAGGAAGCTAATGCTGATATTGCCGCTTTTTGTGAGTTGTTTGAGATGCATACTCAATTCAAAGAGTTTATACTTGATGGTCGAGTGGTTACCAAGTACTTTGCTTGTTCTAGCTTTAAAATGGCTCGTAATGCCGTTCAAGTTTCTCCGGCAACAAAGAATAAGTGGGGTGTTGAAGATTGGTCAAGATATTGGTTCTATCATAAGGTGCCTATGGTTGAAGAAAGGGACCCAGAGACGAAGAAAATGGTGAAGAAATATCCGATGGCTGCTAGAATGGAGATTGAGGAGTTTAAATTATCTCCATCTTTTCCTACTTTCATGATCTCGAAGACTGCTGTAAAGGCATACAAGTGCACAGCTTCGCTACAATGTGCTAGAGATGTTGTTGAAGAGTATGCAGCTGCCAAAATTTGGCCGTTGAAGAAAGGTTGGTCTTTTTAACATTTTCATGGTAAAAAAGTTCAAGGGGTGAACTACAAGTACCTGGATAATGACTTTCATTGTCCAAGGACTTTTGCTTGCGATGAAGATTTTATGAAATCTATTGAATGTCGGGCTGAGGATTTGCTTGGTAAATATGTGTTGAGTGAGAAAAATAACATTGATAAGATTCTTGGTCCTACTTATGTGCGTTTGAACAGAGTTTTTGAGGTTGCTAATGTTGAGTATGGCGAGAGACCTCCTCCTGCTTATGCCCGTGATAAGAAGCAAAGTAAGAATAAGGAGAAGGAGACTGCTGTTCAAGCTAAGGTCGTCAAGCGTAAAGCTACTGGTGGCGTTAGTAAAGTTCTTACGAAGAGGTTGAAAAAGAATGAAAGTCCTTCTTGTTTGCTGGACACAGATGAGATTGACGCTGTGCTAGATCAGAGTTTGGATATGGAGGGTAACTTGGTTTTTGGCTTGGGTGGCTCTAGGAAAGATGATGATGATGCTACAAGAGTTGTTGATGATGTTGGTGGTTCTATGTCTCGACATGCTGAGGATGAGGTGAGAAAAATTAGTAAGATTTTTTTTCCTCTAGCGGTTTGACCCCGCTTACTTACTCCGCTGAGTGGCGCTTTGCAGAATTTGCAAGGTCAAAGTTTCCCCGTTGATGATCCTGTCATAGTTGAGAAGCCAGTTTTTGAAAAAGAAACTATTGCAAAAGATTCTTAGGGGACTGATAAACCTACTTCGCCGTGGCTTGACTCTGAGGCTCCGATCATTGAGTCTTGTGATCAAGATGTTGATGTGGGGAAAGCAACTTCGGTTGAAAATCCGACCATTATTAATACTAGCGAGGTATCAAAGAAAGTTGGCAGTTCCAGAGTTTATACTCTCAATCTTGAGGAAAGTGATGAATAAGTCTTTGATGAAGAGACTAATGATGATAGGTTGGCACATTTGACAAGTTCTACTATTTATGTTGAAACTGGCAAAAAGGTTGAATGTAGCTTGGGTGAACGTGTCTCTACTGGTGAGTATTGCATCTTTGTATTTGATTTGTTTGACCTGTGTTGTCTTTTTTGCTGATCTTCAGTTTTTATATTTTTGCAGAAACTATTTTTCCTCATGCACCATCTTCTCCGCAGAAAAATATTGATTTCAGCAAGTTGAAAAGTGTTCAACAGGATCCTGCTACTCCTGTTGTTTCTGCTGTTGATGAAGGTGCTGTTTCTGACGCCCTGAAATGTTCCTTGAATTTTTGCCAGGAAAGGAGTTTGGGTTTAGATTGTTTCAAGTTCATAGGCATTGGAGCTGATAAACTTTGAGTTATGCCTCGTACTTCTAAGATTCAACTTTTGAAGTGCATTGATGAAGCTTTTACTGTTCCAGATGCTGAGCTTGAATTATCAAAAAAGCCTTTGCTTGAAGTTGCTGATGCAGTTCTGTCAGTGATGTACAAGGGTTCTATCTTGATGAGAGGGTTGCGAATGGGTTTAGAAGAGAAGGAGAAAAATTTTGCTCTTCGCGAACGTGGCTATCAAGTTAAAATTGAAAATCTGAAGAAGCAACTTGCCGAAAAAGAAAAGGAAAGAGCTGATGCTGTAGATGCTCACAATGTTTTGGAGGGCAAACTTATCAGTGCTCTTGCTTGAGTTGAAGAAAGAAAGGATGATATCAAGAAGATTATGGAGGATAATGAAAAGTTTAAGGAAGGCATGAGGCGTATTGAAAGAAAGATTGAGGATCAGGATAAATCCTTCTTTGATAATTGCAATCGTATTTCGGAGCTCTGTTTTGAATGTTATGACAAGTTTGGAGCTAGGCCTGGAGACAAGTGTTAGGATCTTGGTGATCGTGATAGTTTTTTCAGTTGGCTTTGTCACCAGTATGAAGATTTGTCTCAGGTCATGGAAACTACGGTTGACATTGGGGTTTATTACTCTGCTCGTGCTTTGTTTCATTTGATGAAGCAAAGTCAAGATCCTTTGTTTGCGTAGCTTTGTGACGCCGACTACAAATTTCCTTCTGTAACTGAACTAACCATTGTGACGAAGGCCACACAAGTATTGTGCAACAAATATCTAGAGCAGTATTGGAGGTCAGGTGGTCAGGCTCATTGTTTTGATAAAGCTAAAGAAAAATTGCAAAGGGTAATTTTTGCACTTAACTATTTTTGTTTTCAAATGTGTTCTATATCTAACTTTTCTCTCTTTTTTATGTCAGCAAATTGCAAAGGAGGCGGAGGCTGCCCGGAGGGAGGCGGAGGAAGCTACGAAGAGGGAGGCCGATGCTAGAGGTCCAAGCGGTGCCGGATCTAGCAATGTTAGTGGTGGCCAGCCTTAGGCTTTAGTTATCTTTTTCTTTTGTGAGATGAGAGGGTTTCGAGATACAATGGTTCTAAGTTATTGAATTTGTAATATATATATTTGTAAGTTGTTTGACTATTTGTCCATCCTGCACAGGTTCCTCATGCTGAGCCTGTGCTGGATGTTAAAGACGTTACCCCGCTGTTAATGTCTAAAGATAACATTATTTTTGAGCCTAACGAATTTTATGACTTTCGTGCGAAGTATGATGGTTGTGATGTCGATGATTTTCTTGCCTGTAAGTTTTTTGCTCTCGTTATTTTGAACTTGGGACTTTTTCTTTGGGGGTTTTGTCTTACAAATTTATAGATGTGAATAAACGATACTATAGTATCAGGCCTCCCAACTGTCGAGTTTTTGATTTCACGGATTTTGCACAGGTAAAGTTTGTTATGTAAAGTTTATTTTTCATCTGCGGCTATACTTTTGTTTTCTAACCTCTTTTTCTTGTAGTCATCTGGGTCAAGTACTTTGCTGGCAAATGTTTGTGAAGCCTATTTACGCCATGAGGCGAACGATATCATTAATGAAGTTGTGAGCGACATACTTGGTGATACTGCCGAAGTAGTTAGTTCTCAAGATGACTAATTTTGTAAACACATTTTTATAATTGGAAGTTGTATTGCAAGACATCTTGTTGTACTGCGAAGTGTATGAGTTTACCTTCGCTTGTAAATGAGTATTGTATAATCGATTTGAATTTTATTGTCTTTCTTTTTTGAAGATCCTGCTTTTTGTTTGAGGCGATTGTTTGTGCTTCGCTAAAGGAATGGTAATATTTTTGCTCTGACGAGACCGATCTAAAGAATTTAGTAAATTTTGAAACGCTGTTCCTTCTTTTCGTTTAAAGTAGACGCGTATACTTCGCTTAGAGACTGAAAATGTTTTCTTCTTAGTGAAATAAGTTCAAAAAATTTGTCTTAGCGAATTTTGAAACGCCGTCCCTTCCTTTTCGTGCGAAGTGGACGCGTGCGCTATGCTTAGAAGCTTGAAACACTTTCACCTTAATGAAAAAAGGTCAAAAAAATTTACCTTAGCAAATTTTGAAACGCCGTCTCTTCCTTTTGGTGCGAAGTGGACGCGTACGCTTCGCTTGGAAGCTTGAAATGCTTTCACCTTAGTGAAATAAAGTCAAAAAATTTGCCTTAGCAAATTTTGAAATGCCGCCCCTTCCTTTTCGTGCGAAGTGGACGTGTACGCTTCACTTAGAAGCTTGAAACGCTTTCATCTTAGTGAAATAAATTCAAAAAATTTGTCTTAGAAATTTTTGAAATGTCGTCCCTTCATTTTCGTTCGAAGTGGACGCGTACGGTTACTTAGAAGCTGAAAACATTTTCACCTTAGTGAAATGAAGTCAAAAAATTTGTCTTAGCAAATTTTGAAACGTCGTCTCTTCTTTTTCGTTCGAAGTGGACGCGTACGCTTCCTTAGAAGCTGGAAACATTTTCACCTTAGTGAAATGAAGTCAAAAAATTTGCCTTAGCAAATTTTGAAATGTCGTCCCTTCTTTTTTCGTTCGAAGTGGACGCGTACGCTTCCTTAGAAGCTGGAAACATTTTCACCTTAGTGAAATGAAGTCAAAAAATTTGCCTTGGACTTATTTGAGTTGGTTAAGTTAGCATTTTTAGATTTAATAAAATATTGATGCTAACTTAGTTTTGCAAAATTTGTGCCGATATGGGAGTATATGTTGGATATACTCTTCGGCATTTTGTACTTTTAGTTGTGCAATGTAGAGACATATCTTTAGGGAAACTATTTTCTCATTTATATTTTATGAGATTTATAAAGAGACTGCCTCATTAAAAAACCACTCATCCTGCGGAGGGTTTCCCTTGAGTGGAAAAAGAGTGCAGCTCGATTATGTTGTAAATTTGCTTGGAATGGAACTTATACTTCTACTTTGTAGAAAAAAACTACTCTTCTAGCTTGGCTATGGGTAGTATTTGCGAAGTGCTTCTATATTCCAAGTGTGACTGAGTTCTTTACCTTTCAGATTTGCTAGATGATATGCACCTTCTTTGCTTATTCTTGTGATGATAAAAGGCCCTTCCCACTTTTGTTGGAATTTTTCCACTGTGTCTTCGTCTCTTTTTCTTTTGAGGACAAAATCTCCTGGTGCTAACTCTCTTGGCTTGACTTTTTATTGTACCACTTCTGTGTTTCAAGTTGGTACTTCTTAATATTCTTAAGTGTTTCATTTCTTTCTTCTTCGAGTAGATCTTTACTTGTTGCTTGATCCTCTTCTGTGATCATTTGAATGTTTGTTCTTGGTCCCTCATACTTTATTTCTGCGGAGGTCATTGCTTCATCTTCGTATAGTAACTTGAATGGAGAAAAATCTGTTGGCCTTGGCTTTGATGTGTTGTGAGACCAGATAACTCTTGGTAATTCATCTACCCATTTTCCTTTTTTTAGATTTGTTAAACACTTTGATATTCCTGTGCAAATTATCCTGTTTGCTCTCTCTACTGCTCCGTTAGATTGTGGGTGCCGTACGGATGCAAAATAGAGTTTGATTCCCAATGAGTGGCAGTATTCTCTGAAGTCTTCGCTATCAAATTGGGTTCCATTATCTACAGTGATGTGTCTTGAAACTCCGAATCTGCATATGATGTTTTGCCATAGGAATTTTTTTCATTGTGTAAGAAGACATGTTTGTGATTGGTTTTGCCTCAATCCACTTGGTGAAATATTCGACTGCTACTATTGCATATTGGTAGTTGCCTTGAGCCGGGGGTAATTTTCCAATTATGTCAATGCCCCATCTTGTGAGTGGCCAAGTTGGTTCAATTGGCTGTAAGTTTGTTCCTGGTGCATTGACTTTGCTCCCTGCCATTTGGCAATTGTGATAGGTCTGAATTATTTCTTTGCTGTCATTTCGAGCGGCTGGCCAGAAAAACCCTTGTCTGAAGGTTTTCCCAACTATTGATCTAGCCCTAGCATGATATCCACAGATTCCCTCATGTATTTCTTTCAACAAGTTTTCCTCATCTTCTCTTGAGATGCACTTTAGTAGTGGTTGACAAACTCCTTCCTTGTATAGTTCTTCGTTGATGATTTTATAACTTCTGGTCTTTTGCTTCATTCTTATTTGATCAACTTTATTTTCTGGCTCATAAAATCCTTTGAGGAATGCCATAATTGGAGCTCTCCAGTCTTCGCTTTCTATGATGTGTACTTATTTTGGTTGTTCAACTTTTATTTTTGTTGAGGCTTCGGTGATAGTTTGGAAGAATACTTCTGGTGGTAACTCTAACTTTTGACGGCGGCTTTTGCAATTTCTTCTGCATCTGTGTTATCATTTCTTGAGATACTTTTCACTGTGAATCCAGCGAAGTGTTTTTCTTGATCCCTCAACAGTTGGAGATACTTTGCTAGCTCTGGATCTCTTGCTTTGTAATTTTTCTCTATATGCCCAGCCACAACTTGAGAATCTGTCTTGATTATTAGCTTTTGAATTTCCATTGCTCTTGCTTTGCGAAGTCCCAACAATACTACCTCATATTCTGCAATGTTATTGGTGCATTGAAAGTCTAGTCTTGCTGCGTATTTGAGTTTGATTCCAGAAGGTGAGGTTATGATTGTTGCAGCTCCTGCGCCGACAAAGCCCCAAACGCCGTCATAATAGATTATCCATTCTGATTGCTCCATTCTTTCTTGATTGTACTTTGAAGGTGTCCAATCTACTATGAAATCAGCTAACACTTGAGATTTGATTGTTGTCCTTTTCTCAAATTTGATAAAGTATTGAGACAATTCTGCAGCCCATTTCCCTAATCTTCCTGAGGACTTACAGCCTTGTAGCACTTTTTTGAGGGGTTGATTTGTTGGCACTCTTATTTTGTGTGCTTGGAAGTAGTGTTTTAACTTTCTGGATGCCATAAGTACTGCATATGCAATTTTCTCAATTTCTGAATAGAAAATTTTTGATCCAGACAAAGCTTCGGATGTGAAGTATACTGAAACTTGTCTTGTTAAGTGCTCATTTTCTTCTTCTTGTATCAGTACTGTTCTTCTTGTATCAGTACTGCACTAACTGTACTTTTATTTGCTGATACATATAGTAGCAAATCTGCCGTTGGGTCAGGTGTTGCCAAAGTTGTGGGGTTGGATAGATGCTTCTTTATTTCGTCGAAAGCTTCTTGCTGTGCTTGACCCCAGTTAAATTTTTCCTTTTTCCTTTTTAGTGCTTGAAATATTGGGAGGCTTTGCTCAGCTGATTTGGATATAAATCTGTTCAGCGAAGCTAATCTTCCTGTCAGCTTTTGGATGTCCTTAATATTTCTTGGCACTTGCATATTCAGTATTACCTTCACCTTCTCTGGATTCAGGTCAATTCTTTTTACAGATACGATGCACCCCAAAATTTTGCCTGTTTGAACTCCAAATGTGCATTTTTCTGGGTTCAACTTTAAATTTGCTTTTCTGAGATTTGAGAAGGTTTCTTGTAAGTCTTCGGCATGGTCTTCTCTTTTCTTGCTTTTGACTACCAAGTCATCAACATACGCAAGCAAGTTTTTTGGTATTTGATCTTTGAGGACTGTGGATGTCATTCTGATGAAAGTTGTTCCTGCATTACGAAGCCCCTCGGCCATTCTTTGGAAACAGTAAGTTTCAAATGGTGTAATGAAACTTGTGTATTCTTCATCTTCTTTTTTCATCCAAATTTGATGGTAGCCTGAATAGCAATCGAGGAAACTGATTATTTCACTTTCTACTACTTGGTCTACTTGAGTATCTATTCTTGGTAGAGGGAAGTTGTTTTTTGGACATGCCTTGTTGAGATCTGTGAAGTCTATACACATTCTCTGCTTTTTGTTTTTCTTCTGCACCATGACTATGTTTGCGAGCCAAGTTGTGAATTGTACTTATCTTATGACTTTTGCATCCAGCAATCTCTGGACTTCAGCTTTCGCAGCTTGTGTTCTGTCTTCGAACAACTTTCTGAGTTTTTGCTTTTTTGGCCTGAAGTTTGGGTCGATGTTTAACTTGTGTTCTATGACATCCCTGCTTACTCCTCCTAAGTCTTGTGCAGACTAGGCGAAGATATCCTTGTTACTTCGCAAGACTTGTATTATCTTTTCTTCTTCGTCTTTTGATAAATTTGTGCCGATGATAACTTGTCTTTCTGGCACCATTGGGTCGAGTGGTACTTTCTTTGTGTCTTCGCAAGGCTTCACTTTTTCTTCTGTCTTCGCGTTTTCAGTTTCAAGCTTATCATCTTCTTCTTCTTCTTGTATTACGTGGATATTTTTGAAAGCTAGGCTTGCATTTCTCTCTAAGTTTCTTGCCTCTGTTTGATCGCCGAAGGTAGTTATGATGCCATTGACTACTGGCATCTTCATGTAAGTATGTGTAGCTTACTAGGGCTTCGAAAGCATTTAAACTTCTCCTTCCAAAGATTGCGTTGTATTGGCTGTGCATTTTATCAACATCAAATGCTATTTGTTCTGTTCTCGCATTGTTCACTATTCTAAATGAGACTGGCAAGACAATTCTGCCGACAGAGTTTATTTTCTTTCCGCCGAAGCCAATCAATGGGTGCTCGGCTCTTCCTAAGATTTTTCTATCAATTTTCATTACATCCAGAGTTCTTGTGAATATGATATCTGCTGAGCTGCAACCATCTATTATAATTTTTGATACTGTCCAACCTTCAATGTTTACTTCTATGACCATTGCGTCCATATAAGGGTAATCTTTGAGCTTGAGATCTTGTTCTGAGAATGTGATTGGCATGTGGGACCATCTTGTTTTCTTGAATGGACCTTCGACTGCTATGGAGTTTACTCTTCTAAAATAATTTCTTCTTACATTTCTTGTATCAAGCTCCATGCTGTTTCCTTCGAAGATTGTCATAATTCTGCCTTTGCTTGGGATGATTGCATTCCCGTTTCTTGTTGATACTTCGGGCATGTTGTTGTTGTGTTGAATTTGGTGGTTGCTATTTGTCACTGAACTTTCAGGGTGGAAACTTTGCCGCTGACTTGGGCCCCATTGATTTTGCGGGCACACTGCTAACGGTTGACAATTATAGATTGGCGGAGGTGGTGGCAATATGTGCTAAGGATAAGTTATTGGCAGGTAACTTATTCTTTAGGGAGCTAGATGGTTGACAACTTTCAGCTGCGAAGTTGCTCTATTCTCTTCTTGCATTTCTTCAATGCTTTTCTTTACTCTTGGGCACATCTTTGATGTGTGACCAGCCCCTTTGCCGTGTATGATGCAGTACATTTCTTTGGACCTCAAAATTTTCCTTTCGAAATTAATGCCTTGATTGTTGTAGTTTGCCCTTTGCTGTAAGTTTTCATTGTAACTTCTGTTGTTTTAAAAATTTCTTTGATTGTTTGATCTTGGACCTTGACTGGCAGCTTCGCTCGTGTTGTTGATGTGATTTATCCTCTGAAATGGTCTTCGCTCAGCATTTATTCTTGAGTGTTGGGAATTATTATTTGATCTTGACATGTTTCTTTCTCCGTTCTCTTTTTCTATTCTTTTTCTGTAGTCTTCGTCGGACTCACAGTATTTTCTTATTTCTTCATATAACTTTTCCACTGTGGTTGGTCTTTCCCTTTTGAAGTGTGAAGAAAGTTGGCCTGCCTGTAGTCCTTTGATTGCTGTAATGATGACAACTTCATCTGGTATGTTTGGGATTTGAGCTTTTGCTTGTACAATTCTTTTGTAATACTGGCTCAGTGGTTCCTTTGATTGCTGCTTGATGTTGAAAAGATCATCGCTTGTGAGCTCAATTCTTTGTAAGCCTTGAAAATCTAAGAGCAGAGTTGTGCGAAGTTGTTCCTAAGATTTGATTGACCTTGGCTTTAGTGAAGAGTACCAATGCTGTGCTGGTCCTCTTACTGCCATGATGAGCGACTTCGTTAGAGTGTTCGTATCTCCCCCGTTTGATGTAACTGCTGCTTCAAAACTCGTGAGAAATTGTCTAGGGTTAGACATGCCATTGTAAGTTGGAATGATGTTGAATTTGAATCCTGTTGGCCACTTCGCTAGCTGAATGTCAATTGACAGAGGCGACTCTGTGTGAATTATTGCTATTTGACTTTGGTTGTTGTTGCTGTTGGTGTTTTTGCTTGCTGAGTTTGGGTATTGGATCGTAACTTCGCTTTCATTTTCTATCTCTTCGTTGAGCTTTCTTATTTCTGCTTCTGCTTCCGTAATTCTTTGCTTCAGGGACTTTTCCCTTGTCTTCGCTCTTGCTTCTTCTAGTTATTTTTTCTTGACAGCGAGTTGATCCTCGAGTTCCTTGAGTCTTCTTTCTTTGTTTTGAGTTTCTTCTTCTTCTTGAACACATCTAGTTTCAGTTTCTATTGCGTCTTCTATAGTTGAATCTTGTACGGCGTTGTTGTCAGCCATAGCTGTCCTTTTATTGGGTCTTCCCATTTTGGTGGTCATGAGTGTCTTCGATCACACAAACAGATGGGGCCAGATGTTGGGTGGTGAAATCACACACATATAAGTAAGGTGAAAATAATATGCTGGTCGCAATTGTATTTCATTCTTTCCCCAAAATTTACACCCCAGGGGGTATTTATAGACCCCCTGGCTTCGCTATACAAGACAACTTTTACAAAATTGATCAGATGTTTCCTATACATTCAACTAAAACTCATACTGGCGAAGTGATGAAACACACTCCGCCGCTATCCTTTTGACTTCTTTTGACGACTTTTGGTCTTGGCCATATTTTCGATTTTGCAGATTGACTTATCAACTTTCACGTGAAGTTGTCACGCCAACTTCGCTAGGTGCCCGGAGTGCAGTGAAGCCATCTTCGACAGGTGATCTGAAGTATGTGAAAACATACAGGTGAAGTCCAAGATAATCACAGCGAAGTGTCTATGTCAACTTCAATAAACACTGTGCTGTCTCAAATGTCTATAGTGGAAAGTTTATTTTTATCTTCAAAGTTTGGCGTCTAGGATTTCATCTATGTGAAAGAAGCTTTGACCTTCAGAATGAGCAGCACAAAGCTCTAGACCATAGTTCCAAGGTACACAAGCGATACAGTCATAGGTGCTATGTGTGTTACAGCTACAAATCTCACAAAACCACCTTCGACAGTCCATTGTGTAGTGATTCTTGAGTCCACATATTTCACACTCTTTTCTTTCAACACCTTGATCCCTGACAGGTTCTCTATTAACCTCATTCACAGTTTCTCCTTTGGACACGGCTCAGAGTTGGAGGATCTTGGATCAGCAGGTTCCTGTTGCTTCTCTTCCACAAGATCCCACTCTCCATTATTAGCAGGAACTTGATTTGTCTCCCCCTTTCCTGTGATTTGAGGATTCTGCTTCTCGATAGGATTTTTCTTCCTCTGCCAGACCAGAGCTCGTGGCGGGCGGGGCTCCATATCTTCCTCCTTCTCAACTTGATTTCGGCCACTGACCAGACCACCAAGAAGAACACGGCCACCCCCAAATCCACCCCGAGTGCCATAGCCAGCAAGATTACTTTGAATATCTTCTTCGATATTGCGGTTTCCTTGTCCTCCATTGAAGCCACCACGACCGTTTCGGTCGCTGTGGAAGCCATCTTGTTGGCCACGGTTGCCACCCGTGTGCCCACCATGGTCTTGGCCATCGCCGCGCTCACCACGTCCACCGTCGGGGCCTCCCCAGTTGCTTCTCCAAAACAACGAGACGTCTCCAAAAGAAGCCTGAGCGTAGGAACGAGACGTCTACTCCTCCTCATCGTCATAGCCGTAGTCGGGCTCACCTGCCAAATAATTTTCAGTACGGTTTGTACTGGCCACATCTCCCACCCTATGCTTTGCTTTTGCTATGTAGTATTTGGTGGGATGCAAAGGATATAATCAAATCGACCTAATATGTGGCTGTAGTTTCCTATGCAAACAGTGACCAATATTATATAATATAGTTCATCAAATTTTTATCCATCTCATCCACACATCCAAACCCATTCCAACTCCATCACACACATCTCACCCTCTCGCACTCAGTCGACAGGTCCAACTCCCTCTCGGAGCCTGTCTCAGCGGCTCACAGCCAGAAGGGTAACACCAGGGGGAGAAATAGAAGGACTCCTCTCACTACTCCCGAGAAGCGTGGGTCTTAGGAAAGAGCCATACCAGTGGCCCACGGACTATATATAGATTCATAAACTCTGCAGAGCGTGTATCCCGTAACCACAAGATCACTATCATCGGCGGTGCCCCGCCTAAGCTGATTCCGGCTGCTTTCTAACCGGTGCGATGCCACTCTACCACTCAGTACTGGGACATCCCGGATAGGTACCACCGGCACACTGAGACTGTGAGACATAGTACCGGGCCCCCGTGGTCACTATGCTGTCTAAGGAGGGTGTGGGTCTCCACGCCCGTACCTCCCGACACTTTCTGCTAACAACCTAGTAGTAGTGGCACCGTCCTAGCTAGTCAGACATCCGTCTCCCGCCCATACAAGAGCGAGTGGTGAGCACGTAAGTCCCAAGGTTCCGGTCCTCAAGAGATATCAGGTCCTAGGGGGGATCAGACAGGATTATCTTCTCTTTTGGGACTACAACAGTCCGTGCTACAACAGCACCTCCTTCCCGGGGCTTCGCTCCACGAAGGTTCTCACCCCCGGGATCTCCTTATGCATCACAATGTGCCCGCCACAAGCACCTCACACGGGAATGCCCAGAACACATTCCCCGGCAAGACTCGCCCACATGGCTCGTCGTAGAATCCTGTCCGATCGACTCAACCCTCACCACACACCCAAGACGCACGCAGCACTCTCCCCGAGTAAAGTGGCACCACGTGCCTTAACCATATGACCATACTCTCCATCACGCATCATCATCACACAGATATAAGCGTAGTAGAAGTAAAGCATCATAAGTGAAATAAGCAAGCGTCTAGCCTATCAGCAGGTGTGCAGGAGTAAGGTTGCGACAAGGTAAAGGCTCATCAGGCAGTTCTACCATGCAACCTATCATCAGGTGATATTCATAATTAAAGCACTAGCAACTAGATATATTATGCCATGCGTAATAGGATCTACGAGGTTGGGTGGGGTGTGGCACCTGTGAAGTCGTCACCGAGCTCCTCCTCGTACTCGTAGTCGTCCTCCTCAAGCTGATCCTCCTCTGAAACGAGACATAATAGCCGCGTTAGCGGCTCCTATAGAGTCAACCTAAAGAAGCAATAAAATTCAATAACTCCAAATGCACTCATACATAAGCCTATGACGTAGAGCTTATTTTTATGAAAATTTGGACATTTGGTTCATATTTTTCGGAGTTCGTATGAAGAAGTTATGAATTTCCGAAGTTTATTCTATTTTTGGAAAAAGAAAAAGGGCAGATTAACCTGGTGCTGACACGTGGCAACTCCTGATTGGGCCACGTGGTGCGCAGGAACAGTGCAGCCGGGGCTGAGATGACGTCAGCACTGATGCGGGTCTGGGCTAGATGACGTCATGCTGACGTTATGCTGACGTCAGTGTCGACGGGTCCAGTTAGTGGCTGACAGGTGGGGACCACGGATCTGGTCACTGACAGGTGGGGCCAGGTCAACGGTCAACGTTGACAGGTCTCGACCGGGCCTCGAAGGGTCTGGACAAGGCTAGATCTGGGTCAGGTTGGGTCAGCCACTGTACACTCGAGGGTACGATTCGGCGACCCCTCGAGGACGGAGCTTCGCTCGGGCGAACAGACTGGCCTCGAGGACGAAACTTCATCCGTCGAACGGACTGGCCCTCGAAGACGGAACTTTGTTCGCATGAAGGGGTAGCCCTCAAGAACAGTGCACCCCTCAAGACTCGTAAAACAGCACGTTTCCCGCATTTCCTGGGATTCGACCTTATCCAGTGAGACTCGACCCTCTGGCCTCAAGCCGGATCCTCGACTCGAGCAGGCCCTCGATTAGAGCCAGGTCCTCGACTCCGTCGGGCGGACCCTCGACTTCGTCGGGCGGACCCTCGACTCGTCGGGCGGACCCTCGACTTGTCGGGTGGACCCTCGACGAATGTCGGACGGACCCTCGACTTGTCGGGTGGACCCTCGACGAATGTCGGACGGATCCTCGACTTCGTCGGTCGGACCCTCGACTCGTCGGGTGAACCCTCGACGAATGTCGGACGAACCCTCGACTTCGTCGGTCGGACCCTCGACTCGTCGGGTGGACCCTCGACGAATGTCGGCTCATTAGCTGAGCTACATGGCTGGCCGGCTAGGTGCTCCAACTTGGGGAAATCGACCCTCAAGCCGGTGGCGGTCAGCGAGGCGCGGCAGCGGCGTCTGGCGATGGCGAGGCCAAATTTGCCGGCGAAGCCGGGCGTTGGTCTTCATCTTCCTTCTTGCCTTTCGATTGGAGAAGCTGGGATCTCCATGAGCTAGCTACCGGGGCTAGTCGAGGCACGGCGGGGTGTGCGCGGCTCGGCGGCCACGGCGGACGCTCCGGCGGCCAGAGTCCGGGGAGGCCAGAGCTGCAAAAGTGCGTGGCTCCAACTGTGGCCCGTGCCGGCTCCTAGAGGTTGCCAAAAACGTGCTCTAGACTATGGCGAAGCTATCAGTCGCGGTAAGGAAAGAAACAAGGGTAAGGGAAGCAAGAACATCGACGGTGTACTAGTAACGGCCATGGCCGAGCAGGGTGAGGGCGGGGATGCTTACCCGCGTAGCGACGGTCGAGGCAGGTGACGCGGGCTTGGTGGCGGCTCGGTGCAGGGGAGGCGAAGCCGGGGCGTCGAGGCGGTTATGCGGCGCTCCCAGGTCCTCCTCAGCGCGCGGACGGCGGCGGCAGCAGCAGCGCTCTAGCTCCGCCTCCTTCCTGCTCCTCCCTCCTTCTCTCTCTCTCTCGCTCGACTGATCTGGCGGCGGGTCTCCACAAAGACGGCGGGGCGATGGGGAAACCCTAGAGGCCAGGGTGCTCCTCTTTAAATAGGCACGGCGGCCGACCATGGACGACGGAGGCAGAAGATGCCCATCGGGCGGCTGTGCGCGGCCACGATTAGGGTTAGGGTTCGATGAAGCGCGGTGCAAACAGGCGGTTAGATGGACGGCGCGGGACGCGGCCGTACTCGGGCGGACGGCGGAGGGGCGCGGTGCATAAAAATGGTGCGACGGACGCGACGCGCGGTCGACCAGAAGTGGTAAAAGGTGGAAGCTGACAGGTGGGGCTCGTGTGTCAGCGAGACGGGGCGGCGAGCGGCGGAGACAGGCCCATGTTGGGCCGTCCTGGTTAACTGGGCCGTGGCAGCGCGCGAGCGAGCGCGCGCGCGAGCGGGCGTCGGGGCGCGGCAGCGCGTGGAGCACGCGCGATCGTGACTGGGCCGACGCTCGAGGCAGGCCGGTCGGGGCCTCGAGCGGGCTGGCAGCAGCGCCGCAGGCCGGCTGGTTGGGCCGTCTTCTCTTTTTCCTTTTCCTTTTTATTTTCAAGGCCTTTTCTATTTCTATTTCTTGCAAAGCAACTTATTTAGCCACAACCCTAGGTTAGTGAGGTTAGTGACCATGATGTATACACCATGGTGGGTCCACTAGGGTCTCTAGGTCATGATGGATCCATTTCCGAAGTTAGCAGTCATATATATATACATGTATTAAAAGGTTATTCGATTTTATTAGTCATCACATAAAATCGAATAAGAGGCAAAACATTCTCTGGTAATTAAATGCAATGCTCGGGCTAACGTCGGATGCTATTTGTGCAACTATTGGTGGGTTTCCTACATGACATCCACCATTCACTGGTAAACTTTAGAAATTTTTTTTTGAAAGTCCGTATTTTCGATATCCGGATTTCTAGGGTTGTTACAGGAATCCTTCGCGGTCACCTCGACCCCTCTCCACATCGAATCCACCGCGGTGACCTCTTGCAGGACCGTAGCTGTCGTGGTCTCCACGGCGGCCGCTGTATCCGCCGCGGTCATTGCCAAACCCATCGCCAAACCCATCGCGATCGCTGCTGCGCTTGCCCCTCCATGGGACTCTCCTTCCCCGCCTCTTGGTTTTTTTTGACCGAAAAACAAAGACTGAAAAACAATAGAGATAGTTGATGAAATAGAGACACTAGTTGATGAAATAGAGATAGATAAATAACGTTCAACGACACTAGAGACTGAAAAACAAAGATACTAGTTCGTACACAAACGAGACAAATGAATCTTAAACGACACAAAGAAGACAGGTACTGATGATCAAGCTAGGTGGAACTGGCTACACAGTCATGGATGATGGATGCTGAAGTAGCCACCCAGGCTGCTTCTTGGCCTGGGCCTTGCAAATTTCTATTGGCCAATGGCAGGCGGCCGGAAGCCTAGTTTCGCCACCACTTCAGGAGACCCACACTCGGCCGTTTGCTACAGGTTCTTTTTTCTTTTCTAAAAAAATCGTAATAATACTATAACAATAAAATACTTTTTTGTGACCGAACTATAACAATAAAATGTTACGAGACATGAAACTATAACCATCAGCCGGAATTAAGCAGAGATAGGTGGACAGCTATGGAAGCACTTGAGATATGAGACATGAAACTGGATTCTTGGCAAATCCAGCTTATAAGCCACCGCACCGATGGCTTTGTTCTGGTCCCCAAATTAAATAGATGTGGAATAATTTTGAGCCCATTTATCCTTTCATGTGTGAATTTGTTATGCATGTACCGATTTTTTTCTGGCTACTTATCCATGGTTAAAATATCTAGATGGATCATTTAGCTATGAAGCAACGTAAAATCATTGCTCAAGCTGTTAGAGTAGTTGCTACAATATAAATTTGATCAAACTTAAAAAACTTTCACTTTTTAAGATTCTGAGAGTGACTTATAATTTAAAACAGAGGGAGTAGCTTTAATCCTAATATAGATTACATTCGGTAATAGAAGTACATGTGTAATTCCTATTGAATTCTACTCGATTATAAAAAAAATCTAAAAACAAAAAGTATTTTGGAATGGAGGATTGCTTGTATTTTCACTGTTTTTATGCAATAAGAACATATGACCAATTTCAACGGTTTTGTAAATGGGCTTTACATTCTTGTTTTTGCAAAAAAGTTTACAAAACTCTTATCCAACGGTTTGTCAAATGGGCTTTGTATTTTTGTTAACTTGGCAAAATCCTGGGATGGATTGACATATATGCAAGCTCGCGATCGGCTTGACATTCCGTCTGTGCTACTCCCGAGCACGCTCTTCCCTCCCGCGCCGCCAGGTTTCCTTTTTGTCCACTTCAGGTTTGGCAAGTCAATTTTGCCAAACCGTTGGAGATAACTTTTTTCCTCTCCATATTGATTTGAGAGTTGACAAACTTTATGTTTTATCAAACTAAAAATGTAAAACTGTTGAAGTTGCTCCTGTTCTCTTCTCCTCTTACATGCTATATGGCAGTGCTCTGCTAATTATTAAAAAAAAAACTGAGTTGAAGCATCGGTGATGCCCTTGCAATTTTGTCGGCATTTTCTGTGAGTATTTAGCATATGAGTCCACGAAGACAACCGTACAAGGTGTCGGTTGGGTTTGTCAACGATCGTGATCGTGAACACAGCATTTGATCTCTCTGTTCTGTGAATTTTTTATACTCCGTATTTTCCCGTTGACAGCCCAGAATGGAAAAGAAAATGTAAAGAATTTTAGTAGTAGTACATAGGACTGTGCAAGCTAGCAATGTGTTACATATGGTTCCGTCCATGCTTACGGTCCAAATGGCATTATTGGGAGTTTCACTTCGCCGGCACAAGCATCTGGTTTCTTTAATCATCTGCTAATCTTAGTCCGCTTCTGTCGCTAATACCTGGTAGGATGTTCCTCGCCACGTCCCCTACCGACAAACATCCTAAACTTGCATTAGCAATTTGCATGGAGCATAGAAGGGTTATTATATATCAGTAGCATTCTTTATTTTTCCGTATGGCACTGTACTCCTTCGCGATTGTAATGGCAGGCGGACATGGCCTCTTTTCTTTTTTCTTTTCTGTAATGCTATTTTTCTTCTCATCATTTTTTATTGAAATGTTTTTGGTTCTTTGACGTGCCTGCTATTACTACTCCTATTAGACTATTAGAAACGGCTTTGTCAACGTAAGACTAGGACGGCACGGATACGTTCAGCTTGTCGATGCTCTGCAGCAGCAGCAGCAGCAGCAGAAAGATTCCTGGTCACGGGAGACAGAGACATGCCCTAGCCTGTGCAAGATTTTAATGGAAAAAAAGGTTTGGCTGGTGACATTAAAATACAGCAGATTAGCTCATGTCCATGCCCAAACCAAAGCGATCAATTTGATCTGCTGCTGATCTTAAAACCAAAGATGAGAAATCTCTCTGGATCAGCCAGCCAATCAATCATGTTGGCGTACCAGCTCTTGTGGATTTGTGGGAGAGTGTGATAGACGCGAGCGCGTGCCGTGCCATGCCATGCCAGAACGGAAGCTTTTCTTCACGCCCCTTGGCCTGTCCAACGGGAAAAAGGCAGGCATGATGAGGGTGAGGCCAGGGACGTCTCCGTCACGTGAAAACCATCTGCCGTAATCACTTTGTTATCCCATGCGGGAGGTTAAAAAATCATTGTTGTTTACTGTACTCCCACCTTCGGTGTACCCCAGAGAGAGCACCGTTGAAATTAGCCTTTGGCCAGTACTACTATCCAACTTGCACCTACATAACCTTTAAAATATAGTTTTACTGTATTAGTAAAGTAGTATACTGTTTTATTAGCATTATCCGCTTGATGAAACAGAGATTCTATGAAGCACCAGCATGTCGGACGGGAATGTTGGGGAAAAAAGCAACAAGGCCACGACATGTTTCGCAACGGGTTAATGCTACTCGTAAAGTTATAGTATGAAATTTTACCGAGAGGGATCTCACGTGTCATATCCGACACTTTAACATTCCCTGCCAAAATCCATATACACATATACAAATTTTTCAATAAATAAAACTGTTCAAAACTTTTTTGGAAATAAAACTGTTCAAAACTACCTCAACACGATACCCAGTACTTACTAAATTTACCATGTTTGCATGAGCATCAACAATTCGACATAAACCCAAGTATGGCAATTCTGAGATACGAATTCCAAAACTGTTGGAAAAAGTCAGCAGGTGCTTGCAAGGTTTCCGCAACGGGACACCGCTAAGATTTAGGAAAGGCCAGCGTTACGAAATTCGAAAGGCGGTTGCTTTATTCCGCTTCGGCCGCCGCCGTCGCGATCCTCGTTCGTCGATCACCAATCGGACGGCAGGGAACTGGCCCGAACCCCTCTCGCCGCCACCTGGTGCCTGGTGGCCCTCGCGTCGCCGGCCGCCACGACCACCACCAGCTCGTCCGTTGTTGTTCTGTTCTGTCCTCCTGCTGCAGAGCCTGTCCACCACCACCACCACCTCCATTCTCTCCACTTCGTGGCTTGTGCCTCCTCTCCCCTCCTCCATCCCGCACCTCATGCCTTGGCGACGCGATTGGTAGCTAGCTTCGCCTGTTGGTCGGAGCGCGCAGGGGAAGCGAGAGGGAGGAGGGCGACGAGGGCGAGGAGGAGGGAGGAGGTCGGGTCGCCGGAGCAGTAGCAAGATGTTCGACAGCCTGCTCTACTCCAAGTTCTACAACAAATGGTACCCAAAGATCGCCTTTTCCTCGTTAGGTTTCTTGGTTCTTGGCTTGCTCTCTTCCCGGTCTCCGTAGGATTCGTTCGTTCTCGCGGCTGCTGTTCCTCGAACGATTCTACTCGGGTTCTTGCTGTTCCTCGAACGATTCTACTCGGGTTCTTGGGTTTCTTGGATATTTCTGCGCTGGGTCTGGATTTCTTTCTCTTTTCTTTTTTTGAGAAAAGCTAAACTTCTCTTTTAATTCTCTGGGATGGGATGCTGAATGCGGTTTCCCTCTTCCCCCATGTTCGCGACGATTTGGTTGCGTTTGTTTAACCTGAGCGAGAAAAGCGCGGCTTCTGTTCTTGGGTATGGGCTCAACCAATCTTTGGTTTGTTTGTCTGTTCCACGACGGATGCAGTAAGCACGCCTTCAAATGCATCCGGACGCGGATGCCTCCGATACGGCGGAAGAAGCAGGCCATGATCCGGTTCATGAAGAAGGATGTCGCCGACCTCCTCGCCAATGGCCTTGACACCCACGCCTTCGGAAGGGTATGTTTGTTCAGCCCGGGCGCTCTGTTGTTCAGTTCAGAGTCGCGGATGGCTTTTTGTTCTGGGGCAAAAGTCGAGTAGGGTAGTCTTGTGATCTTGTATAAGGATTTAAGTTTAATTGATGGATTTTACCGGTTGGTGGTTAACTTGGTGTAAATGTATTCTGTTTACTGGCATTAATTGCAATCTGGAATGCAGATGGATGGCCTGATAGTTGAGCTGAACCGTGATTCTTGCTATGATATGATCGAAGGGTTCTGTGATTACATTGGGAAGCAACTGGGAAGCCTTCAGAAGCAGAGGTAAATATAATCAAGTCAGCTCAACTAAAGTTTGGTTTTGTTCATTTCTGTTGTCAGCGGCTAACAATCATGGTAACATTGAAGAATTAATCTGGGAAACACAATTGTTAATGGTCTAGGGTGTTGGTTGTGAGCCTTATGGTTATGGCATACCACCCCATGTCTGTCGGTGCTGGCTGCGGTACATTTTGTTTTTTTTTTAATTTTGATGGGGGGAACTCCCCACCTGAATATATTCAAAAAGGCCCAAAACGGCTGATTTACAAAAGGTTTGAGGAGAAAAATAAAACACCAACACCACTGGTCACCGCCACGCCGTGCAGAGCCGTAATCGGACTCGCCTGCATCGGTGGGAGGCGCGCACCGGCAAGCGTTCACGCCTGGACGAAGAGAGGAGAGTGCCGGTCGCCGCCACACCATGCGGAGCCATAAACGGACTCGCCCGCGTTAGTGGGAGGCACGCACCGGCCAACGTCCACGCCTGGACGGAGAGGAGGGTGTCGACCGCCGCCACACCATGCGGAGCCGTAAACGGGCTCGCCCGCATCAGCGGGAGGCGCGCACCGGCCAAAGTCCACGCTTGGATGGAGAGGAGGGTGCCGGCCGCCGCCACACCACGCGGAGCCGCTCCCGGACTCGCCCGCAAAGGTGGGAGGCGCACTGGCCAGTGCCCTCACCGGGAAGGAGGAGGAGGGTGCCGGCCACCGCCACACCTCGCGGAGCCGCGCTCGGACTCGCCCGCAAAGATGGGAGGTGTGCACCGGCAAGCGCCGGCGCCTGGACTGAGAGAAAGGAGGGGGTGCCAGCCGCTGCCACACCACGCGGAGCCGTAATCGGACTCACCTGCACCGGTGGCAAGCGTCCACACTTGGACGTAGAGAGGAGTTGCCAGCCGCCGCCACACTATGCGGAGCCGCTTCCGGACTCGCCCGCACTAGTGGGAGGCGCGCACTGGCAAGCACACACGCCTGGACGGGGAGAGGAGGGGGTGCCGGCCGCCACCACACCACGTAGAGCCATTGGAGGACTCGCCCGCGACAGTGGGAGGCGCGCACCGGCAAGCGTCCGCGCCTGGACGAAAAAGTGGGGGCCGGTCGCAGCCACACCACGCGGAGCCATTGGAGGACTCGCCCGGGTGGGAGGCGCGTGCCGGCAGGCGTCCGCACCCGCAAGGCGAGGGAAGAGGATCGAAGAGGACGCCTCCAAGGAGGGAGCGAGGTCCGCAGATGTCGCCGTCTGGGCTTTCGCCTAGCCTCAACCAACCTGCCTGCTTAGGGATGTGACTGCATCGTCTCGCGGCGCGCTGTGCTGGAGGGAGCTGCATCATCCGCGCCAGCAAGGCAGTGGGAGAGGATCGAAGAAGACGCCTCCAAGGAGGGAGCGGCGTCCGCAGACGTCGCCGTCTAGGCTTTCGCCCTAGCCTCAACCAACCTGCCTGCTTAGGGACGCGACCGCACCGTGCTGGAGGAAGCTGCGCCTGCCACCACACGGAGATCTATGCGCCACTGAACCAGCTGCCAGCACCACGTAGCTCCAGGAGCAGTTGGCACCAGCGCACCGCCCAGCCGCACGAGCAGAGCAGAGGCTGTTACGCCCGTGCCGAAACCGGAGCGCATGCCGTCGCCGCTGCCGCTGCCGCGCACGAGCCCTGCAGGCGCGCGCGAGCCGGCCCGCGCCATGGGCTGACCGGTCCGGCCGGCCGCCGCCGTCCCGGGGAGGGGGGAGTGGATGAGTGAGGGTGACGGAGGTTGGGGGGCCTCGACGCCGGCGCCAGCTGCTGCCGAGGAGACGGATCCATGCTGTGGGATGGTGGATCCGTGCTCAAGGGCGGCAGATTGGGCCGCGGACCACCGGACACGAAGACCGGGGCGGCGGCGCCATGAACGACAGTAGCTGCTCGCGCGGGCAGGACGAACGCCCCGTCGCCACTCTCCTCACGGCCACCGGACTCCGGCAACGCGCTCCTGCGGCGGCGAGGAGAGGGCCTTGGGGAGGGGGCGGCCCGGCGGTGAGGGGCGGCGGGATCCCGCTCGAGCCGCCTGGGAGACGAGCGACGTGGGCGTCGGGTCTTCGAGTCGGGCAGCGCCCCGCCGCCAGCTTCCTTGCGGCCGCGCGGCTACCGGCGACGCACTCAGGTGGCGGTGAGGAGGAGCGGCGAGGATGGAGAGCGCGGCAGCGGCGGGGCTAGGGTTCCGCCCGAGTCGCCCCTTACTGGAGCGACGCGAGCGGCCAGATGGAGTGGATCGCGGTGCATTTTGTTAACTAATGAAGACAGTAGTTCAGTAGCGCTAGCATTCATAATACTTCTGCTTGTATGTTGGTGTTAGTAAAAGTATTTGTCATAGTTCAGTTTGAATTCCAAGATTCCAACTACCGCTTAGTAGTATGCGAAGAGCGCAAACAGAAAAGTGTTATCTTGATGCTCAAACAATGAACACCTTTGTTTTGTGTTTTCCTTTCCAAACAGGGAATGCCCCCCAGAATTCAGGGAAGCTGTCTCAACCCTGATATTTGCTGCTGCTCGGTATCCTGATTTACCTGAACTTTGTGACCTAAGGCATATATTCACAGAGAGATATGGAAATTCCGTTGAGCATTTTGTTAGCCGGGAGGTACGCAAGATGATGCTAATTTGTTGCTATCAAATTGTTTTATGCTTTTGTGGTCCTCTGCATTTCATATTCACAGTATTATAATTCAATCCTTCTGTCTGCAGTTCATTCGGAAACTTGACAGTACAGAGTTCACTAATGAGGAAAGGTTTGAAGTCATTCAAACTGTTGCTGAAGAATTATATGTTAGTTTTGATGCCAAGGAATTGCAACTCAAGTTATGGGCCACACCGGAAACAGAACATGTAAGTGCTCCACAAATTTGGTACCTGTTTTCTCAAAACAAACTTATTACCTTAACTATGATGTAGGCACACAAAATTGTGTCTTTTAACTTGAAGTGTTTTCCAATCTTCCTTAGGATATGCTTGAGAAGGGTTCAAGGAAGCCAGCAGAATTATCAATGCCTTTATCCAGTAACCAGAGATGCGTAGAGGATGCTCCATATGATGAACAAGAGGATGTTCTTGAGAAGAGTTCGAGGAAGCCGGCAGAACTAGCAATGCCTTTATTCAACAAGACAAAGTGCGATGGGGATGCTCCATGTGAAAGAAAAACTAAGGATATGCTTGAGAATTACCCAATCAAGCCCGTAGAATTAGCAACTGCTTCATCCAACAAGCAGAAGGTTACTGAGGATGTTCCATGTAAAAGAAACTATGATGCTGAACCTGCACACAACACTGAGAAAGTGGAGATACAGTTGATCCAAAAGGATATTCAAGCTGTTGCTGATGCACACCATACAATTGATGAGAATTTGAGGAAGCAGCAACCTGGTGTGTTTGATGAGAAGGAACATTTGCAGAAACCAGTGTCTCCTGTGGACACTAACAGAAGGAACACCCAAAAAGATGTTCAGAAGCTTAACAGAAGAGCTGTCCGCCCTTTGGAGAACGAGCTGATGGAAGCAGTGGAGCTTGATCTCAATGGCCTACCTAAGAATCGATTTGGTGCAGTCAAATTTCCTGAAACAGAAGGCAACAGAACAGTTCAACTAAATGTCAAGCCAAACGAGGCCGTGAGACATCACCATATTGAAAAAGAGAATAACGGAGTCCTTCATGGTTCACGCATGCCTGGTGGTCCTGAACACAATGGCAGACATGCAGATTCAGGGCTAAGAGCTCAGCGCCCAGACAATCAAGGACGTCCAGTGAGTCCTCTTAGTGGTAACACTAGAAACAAGGCTCCTTGCACTGAGCAGAATGTTGCAAACATGAAGAGTCCTCCTGAAAAACAAGTGAATAATGGTTTCTTGCATGATAAGGTGCAGCATTTAGCTGATCTGGGATACCCGGGGCAGAAAGGACAAGGAGTGCCAAAGAGGGCTGGTACTATGCTGCCTCCTTATGTTAAACCAAAATCTAACATGCAACCTATGAATGATGATCCTGAAAAGCAAACTCCAAGTGGTTACAGCAAGCCCAACATCCCTGCACAAACAGATCACTTGGAGAACAAAGATGTGCTTCGACCTGTTTCTGTTAGAAGGAGAACTGCAAAGCTGCCAGCACCTGTTGATGCTGATGTTGAGGTGCCTAACAACGTGAAGGTCACAAGCCAAACACCCAAAAGTCCCAGAAGCCACTCAACCAGGCAGAATGGTGCTAAATATGACCAGAACCGAAAATGTAATAGAACTGATGATGTTGGTAGTGGGACGAATGCTCAAATAACTCCAAGTAGCCAATCAAAGCACATAGGCAGGAGGAATGGAGCTTTAAACCACAACAATGACTGTGGCAGGTTGATGCAGCGTAGGCAACCTGAAGCAGATGAGACTGCTATTGATTTTGGTAATCTCTTGCCTCAAAATGCAAATGGACAGAGGCGACACAACAGCGGACGCGATGGAGACCTTGATGACGAGGAAAGGATGATGGACAAGTTATTGATGCACCGTAGCAAGAAGAAAGGTCCGGATCCCACCAACAATGAAGCACATATAGATGCTGTGCAGAAGATTTCCTTGCATCCCCCAGGTAGAGCTGTCTCGCCACCGCCTGAATCTGTTGGCCCAGGCGAAGATGCGAAGCTTCCTGCTCGATCCACCTCACTTCAGCCGGATGGTCCTAGGAGTGCGCACGTGCACCCAAAAATGCCAGACTTTGATGAATTGGCTGCTCGGGTTAAGGCTCTGAGGAACGCTTGAGGTGGCATAAGATGGTCTTGTGTACACGTTTCCTTCAGCTGAAGAGGTTGATCCTTTGTTGATGGTTCCTTGCAAGACACAGCCACCAAGTCGTTCTTTGATGTGCAGTTCCTATAAGAGATTAAACAGATCTGTGTATGTGTTTTACTCTCTTTTTTTCTGTTAGGTTTTTTTACAGTGCTCTTATTATAGGTTTCCCCCCTTGAATCAGGTGTTTGTGTAGAATAGGAGCACTGGTTTCAGGTTAACACGATACATAATACAGTTGATAGGAATTTTCCATTGCTTATTCTTTATTTGATTGATAGGGATTTGATTGGATATATTGTACCTCGAAACTGCATTGCCAGATTATACTAAATTCGCCAGGTCATGATGTAAGGTGTGTAAATGATGATAAATTCTCAGGGATACTTTCTCTTCAACTGCTTAGGTTTGTATGAGCGCTGTATGTTTGTGCAAACTACATACATTTTTTTTTTGCGAACAACATACATCTGGAATTCTGGATTTTTATGAAAGGGAGTTTTTTACTTTTACATTCCTAGTCACCTGTACTGCATCCGCGTCCTTTTCTTTTGTCATTTGCAGGAGGTACACTTTTTTGTTCGTTCGTTTGTTTGTCATGTGAAAACATATTTTGCAAGGGGTACAATTGATTCCTACATCGATCTGTAATGTTGAAAATTTTTGTCTGCGAAATTTTGTCAGATTGTTAAAACTTGCGTTTAGCTGTAATGTCTTACAGTAGAGAGGTGACGCAGAAGGTAAAAGGTCAGCACTGCAATGAAAGTTCCCTGTTACAAATTTCAAGGCTAATTTCTTCCGAACAATGGAGTCCATTTCCCCTCTCTCTAGCTCTAGCTAGCCAACCGAATCTACATTACATCGACCTGCTCATGTCACGGCAACGTGCACGTCATGTCGTCCATGGCCACAGCATTGCATTTGCATTGCTGCGCCACCGAAACCACTAGACTAGCAGAGGCAGCGCATGACGCCGACGACGAAGCTGGCGATGCAGGCCTGTCCGCGGCCGTCGCGGCCGCCGAGCGCGTCGTCCCGGACGAGGCGCTCGAGGCCCCGGTTTCTGGGCAGCGCGCCGGCGCGGTGCAGGATCGTCGCCGCCGCGACCGCCGGCCCGCCAGCCGCCACGCGCGCCGCGAACCGAACCACCGGCCTCAGGAGCAGCGGGAGCAGGGCCTGCACGAGCACGCGGGAGTCGTCAGATAACACAAGGAAAGTAGGAAAACCGCGTTAATTAGCGCTGCAGCGGTCAAGGCCACGGCTGGCCGGCCGGCCTCGCGTCGCCAGCAGCAGCAGCAGCAGCAGCAGCAGCAGCAGCCAAGAAGACACGGCGCGAGGAGGCCAGACAGGCAGACACTCACCATGAGCTAGCGATGGCTGCTGCCGGATGGAGGCGTCGCCAATTGGCAACGAAGGTGGCGACTGCTCCTCGAGATCGCCGCCAGCCGGAATGCAGGCTCCGGATGTGTTTGGTTTCTGTGAATGCTTGACGGCGACGGCTCTTGGCCGGAGATTCACGGGGGCCTGGGGGTGGTATATATACGAGTCGGCGACGCATGCAGGCCGTGAACTGAGGCGTCAGAGAAGTCAG
Source organism: Bothriochloa decipiens (assembly GCA_023333625.1). Classification (NCBI taxonomy): domain Eukaryota; kingdom Viridiplantae; phylum Streptophyta; class Magnoliopsida; order Poales; family Poaceae; genus Bothriochloa; species Bothriochloa decipiens. The sequence continues at coordinate 7,259,759 of CM041638.1, forward strand.
ATGCATGCGCGCGCCCGTGTCCCCGTGGCGACGCGCGCAAACGGGTGGCGGTGGCTGCGGCACTGGTACACTGGTCCGGGGGGCGCCCACCGTGCCCGCCGGCCGGCCGCGCCGTACTACTACGGACAAGGAACGCGCGGCCACCATTCATCCTGGGGGCTGGGGCTGGGGCTGGGGCTGCTGCTGCTGAACCACCACGCCGCCCACACGAGCCTATCTCGGGGCCTGCACCTCTGCCTCGTGCAGCCCGCCCATTTCGTCACTCTATTTCGGCGTCCGTGTGTGCTTTCTGGTCCGCGTGGCGTCGCACCCCGCGGCCTGCGTACTACTGCGTGGTTTAGCAGCAGCCATGGGGATGGGATTGGTTTTGCGTCCACATTTTCCTTTGATTGTTCGGAGGTTTCGTACCGTGTTCTTCGTCGATCAAGAAGAATACAAGATCATGGATGGGTGTACCTGGATTGGATAGATACACATTGTACGGCGGCGTACCGTCCACGTACGGTGCCTTGTCTGGAACGTCCAAAATGGAAGTATCATAAACTTTGGATGAGTACACAATAGTAACATGATCAATGCTGAATAAGCAATTTCTTGCCTGGACTCCACACATTGCACACTAAACAGCACGTTCTGGGCCGAAAGAGCCCACTCCACGACCAAAGATATACAACACAGGCCGCTTCCATCCAAGGCCCATCAGCCCACACCACAAAGGGCCCGGCCCGGGTTGCCCCGACCGAAAGATTCCCACGGGCCACGCGCTCGCGTCTCGTGCACGTGCACGCAGCCTCCGTGCATATCACTCGCCTCCTCGCCCGTCTCCTCTTGCTCTCGCCCACGCACCCGATTCCCCGCTCGTCGTTCCCCACCCACCTACTCGCCGCAGCGGCGCTCGCCAGTATAGGGTTTCGCCCCCGCGCCCGCCGATCCGCCACCACCGGCCATGTCGAAGCAAGGTGCGTCCGTCTCCTCGTTCCCTCTCTTCCCCCTCCCGCGATCGGGCGGGATCCCGTTGTTGTTTCGTGCCGATTGGGTTTTTTTTTTTTTTTTTTCGTTCTCGAGGGTTCTGACGCGACGGCGGACTGGGTTTTGCTTTGCAGGAGGGAAGGCCAAGCCGTTGAAGGCGCCCAAGGTCGACAAGAAGGAGTACGACGAGGTATGCCTACGTGTTGAACTTTGTTCCCGTCCCGTTGCTCGATTTGTTCGTTTCCCCGAATAGGGATCTGCTCTTCCATAGGGTAGGTGGCGGTTGACTAGTGGAGCCCGTCTTGTGTTTTAGATCGGTTCATGTTTCGTGCTTACTTCGTAGTTAAAATCTTACAGAAGGGGAATTTGGCGAATGATATGTGGGGGGTGTCAGAACCTGTGATGATTGAGTTGTCATGTAAGACGTGATCTTGACGTATTTTTAGCAGATGTGTATGTTAGTGGATTCATCATCTTAGCTAAAACAGCTAGGACAGCTTCGAACTTCTGCACAAGACCATCTTTTTTCTTGTGCTGTGCTGTAAAACGCTGGTTACTGGATGCATTCATGACTTTCCATATTTCAACTACTGGCATGAACTTCCTCTGAAACATTAATCAATTGGTTTTTACGGTCCATTTACCTATTTGTTTGCTTCAAAGATGCTTTGCCCCAAGCTGCGGTTGGAATATATTTTTCAGAGTTAAATTAAATTGCCTTGAGTTGGCATCTCTGAACCTTGGACTAAATGTAATGGTACAGAGGTAGCTATGCAAATGGGTGTTTTACAAGTGTGTATGGTTGTCTAGTTCAACATAGATATTCACCTTGAGTATTTTGATGAGTGGTTGCCTTAACACATATTACTGAGGTAGGTTGGAATGTACTTGTTTGTATGGTTGTCTAGTTCAGAATAGATGAATACCTTGAGTATTTTGATGGATGTTGTCTTACCACATCACATACTGATGAGGGAAGTCAAAGTCAGAATTGAGAGATCTGACTTAGACGGTGGTTGTATCTTCAAAATTATCGGCAATTCCTTCTTACTTGGAGAACTAGTTAGTGGGCAATTAGTAGGTGGTGTCATTTGAACAGCTTCAGTGACCAGTCCACTATTGATCTCTACTTAACATTATTCTGGTATCCTTTCTGTGCAGAGTGATCTTGCTTATCTGCAGAAGAAGAAAGATGAGGAAAAGGTGAGACTTTGTGGTCAATTTTATCTGGTATCTTGTTCTATTCTGCTTGGGTGGTTGATCCTAATTTACTGCCATTTACTGTGTGCTTTTTGCATTAACAGGCTCTGAAGGAGCTGAAGGCAAAGGCACAGAAGGGTGCAATTGGAGGCTCGGGTCTCAAGAAGAGTGGAAAGAAATGAGCCTGGTCACCCGTCTCTATTACCTAGAGGATGATAAGGCAGCTGTTTATCTGTGTTGCGGTTCACTATATGTGATTGTAACAATGCTACCTCTTGTGTTCTGTGTTTCCCGATGTTGCAGTTGGTTGCTTGATCCGAAGATGTTTCAGCCTCGCATCTGCTAGCTATGATACTGATGGTTCCCTGATAATAATGATGACATTATGTGATGGATCCACAACATAAGTTTATTGCATTTTGGTCTTCCATTTTCTGGGAATGGGAAGTCACTCTGTTGACCAGGCCCGCTGTAATGCCTCAGAATCCAAACGGCTCAGATTCACTCTGCACGTTGAGCAAACCACATCTACCACCATCCCGACTCTAGAAGCCTTATATGTTGGTTTATCCCGTCTTTAACAACCAAGGTGGGACTAAACTCTCCACAACATCTCATAACAACCACATGGGCCACTATGAGCCAAACGGGCCGGGTGTGACACCCGCACTCAAGTGAGTATAAATTATCTGCGGTAGTGCTGAAGAAAAAAAATACACCAACAGGGGCTCAAGATAAATCGGTGCTCTTCAGTTTAGCTAACAGTGTCTTTCTGATACTGACCGCCCCAAGTGAACATGTATTTATGAGATTGTAGGCGTGATACACTGAGGTGTTTGTTTAGGACACGTATTTAACAGACAAATGCACTTGGTTGCATCCCTGGCACAAATGTTTGCATCTAGATCTTTGATTAACAGACAAATGCGCTTGCTTGCATCCCTGGCACAAATGTTTGAATTTGGATCTTTGAATCTTTTTGTTGTAGTTCTACAGCTTCTTGATCCAGTTTTGTTCGTGTTTACCTAATCCTAAAAAAGTGATCCATTGTTTCCCTTTGCTATACTATGCAGACGAAGCATGTATTTCAGGGCTAGCGTACACAGAACAGAGTAGTGTTGAAACATACCACTTAGTAGTTCTGTAAGTGGAGGTACACGGCTCTACCGCAAACTACTCTGTTCTGTGTACCAAATAGAGTAATCGTCTTGGATGGCAGTATCACCTCTACCGCTAGTAGCTCTACGTGTCCCAACACCTCTCATGCTCAACCTGGCAAACTAGCCAACAACACGTTGTTACGTAGATGATAATGACTAACAGAGCCTACTATATTGGTGGTGAAGAGAAAAAAATATATGTTACTAGAATAAGTTCGCCCTTTTTAGGGTTTGGATATTTATAAACGTGAGAAGGTTCTCAAAGACAGACCTACCCTCTTTGGCCATTTATTGCCCTGATGACTTGATGGGTAATACCGTCACTTTGCTAGAGGGAAGTAGGCTAGTCATTGACGGCTAGCGTTCAACACCTTGTTTCGTCAATGCCAGGCCCTGCACTTCTACTACTTGTTTCTTAATTTTATCCTTAATTTAGTTTGTTTTACATACATGTATGATGTCTTGATATCAAAACTCATTTCTACTTAATGAAAACGTGCCTAGGCAAGATCACTAAAAAATATTCATGTGCCTTGCTTGAACATAAGGGAGTACTGCTCTAGCTTTCTTTCTTCATTTTAGAAAACAGGGGGGGGGGGGGGGGGGGTTGCCCTAATACTATGCTTTTATTGAATTTTAAAATATGAAGCAGTCTTTAAATGAGCTTTAAGAAACAAAAAAAAGGTTAAAAGAAAATCTACAAAATTACACGTAAGCTTCTAGTCATGGATGAAACAAAGGAGCTAGATTTTTTTTTTCGAAGAATTACTTGAGCAAATTCCCTCAAAAAGGTTGCCTTCCAGTGTTGGATTGTCGGCTGCATATGCTTGAATATTGCATTTCGAACCATCCAGATTGACCAACTCATTGTCATAATAATCTCCATAAAAAAAAGTAACTGCAGTTGTGATTTAAAGGAAACCCGAGTACCAAATGGATCGGCTGCTGAATGACCAGGCCCAAGGTTGCGCAACAGGCACTTGAAAACGGACAAGCCAAAAAGGGATGCACAATGGATTCTTGCTAAGCTTGAGCACAAATAATACAGTTATAGTCATCCAGAGCCATTCTCTAGTACTTAGCCGATCGTAAGTAACAATCAGAAGAAGAATTTTCGTTTGTTGTGACAACAAGACTTCCAGAGCCAGCTGGAAAAAGCTGGATGAACCTGAATAGTTACTGAGATGCTTATATGCTCGCTTTGAGGTGAAAATACTAATAAGATTACAAATTTAAGTCCATGAATCTAACCCATTCTGAAAATTCAGACTGTCAACGGTAACCAGAAGCTGAGTGAACTGTAGATATGCTTCAGAGAGTGGTAGACAGAGTAAATCATGGGGCGCTGAAGGTTGACAGAATTGCCCCACCGTGATAAATTTGTCCTTCGCAAAGGAAAACAACTCAGGCATTTGATTGCTGAAAGAGAAGCCATTCCAAGTATCAAGCCAAAAGAAACATGAACACCGACTGACAACCGTGGCCATTGCCATGCCTTTAAAAATTGGTATAAGCTTCTGAATACATCGACTTGCTCATGTCATGGCTACGTGCATGTTATGTCATCCGTGGCGATGCAGAAGAAGAAAGAGGAGGAAAAGGTGAAACTTTGTGGTCCATTTTATCTCATATCTTGTTCTATTTTGCTTGGGTGGATGATCCTATTTTCCTTCCATTTCTTGTATGGTTTTTGCACCAACAGGCACTGAAGGAGCTGAAGGCTAAGGCACAGAAGGGAGCAATTGGAGGCTCAGGTCTCAAGAAAAGTGGAAAGAAATGAGCCTGGTCACCCTTTTCTAATACCTACAGGATGATAAGGCAGCTGTTTGCTACCTCTTGTGTTATGTGTTTCGCGATGTTGCAGTTGGTTGCTTGATCCGAAAATGTTTCAGCCTCACATCTGCTAGCTATGATACCGATGGTTCCCTGATAATAATGATGACATTATGTGATGTTAGATCTTTCAGTTTCTAGGTATTTTTACATGATCCCAACTAGGAATGGGAAGTCACTCTGTTGGTCTGGCCCCCACTAAGGTCTTGTTCGTTTATTCTAATCCAAGTGGATTGGAGGGGAATTAAAGGGGATTTTGAACTATAGGGGATCAAATGGGATCTGTGTGTAGTGCCGAAGAGTACATACACCAGCAGGGGCTCAAGCTAAAATCGGTGCTCCATCATATCATCTTCAGTTTACCTGACAATTTCTTTCTGATACTGGCCATCCCAAGTGTCCAAGTCTTCACTTTTATTTTACTATATGATTGTAGGTGTGGTACGATGTTAAAGATATTAAACACATCCAAATCTTCACATTGGGTGTGTTTGTTTAGGCCATGTTAATGTTATTTAACAGATAAATGTTGCTAAATATCATAGACAAATGCACTGTGCTTGTATCCCTGGCACAAATGTTTGTATCCTTGGAACAAATGTTTTCATTTAGATCTTTGAATCTCTTTGTGGTAGTTTTATAACTTCTTGATCTAGTTTTGTTCGTGGTTGCCCAATGCCCATTACCTAATCCTAACAAGTGATCTATTGTTTCCGTTTAAGCTATACTACCCTGCAGAGCTAGCTTACACAGAAGAGAGTAGTGATGAAAAAAACACTAGTTGTAGAGTCAAGACTTCTACCGGTGGCTCTACGCCATGGCTAAATAGAACCCGGTTTTCGCTAAACAGACTCAACATGCTGGATAGCAGAATCACCTCTGGCCTCTGCAGCTTTACATGTCCCAACACCTCTCATGCCCAACGTGGCAAACTAGCCAACCAAATATATATATGGTAATGACTAACAGAGCCTACTGTTTTGGTAGTGAAGAGGACAAATATAAGTACGTAAGTAAAATGAGTAAACCATTTCTATAGTTTGGGTATTTATACACATAAGAAGGTTCTCAAAGACGGACTTACCCCCTGATAGAGGAAGTTCGTAGGCCATTATTTGCTCCGACTGGATGTGCCATTTATTGCTCGCAGTCATAAGTAGTATACTAGACAAGTAGTCATTAACGCCTACCGTTTGAGACTTTATTATGCCGTCAATGCGATAGGATGTTGTATCTCTAATTGTTTTTTATGAAAGCTTCTACATTTGCAACTTAATCATGAAAAAGATATTATTTTTAAAAAATCGACCTCGCGTGGCCAGCAGCAGACCAGCAGCAAAGAAGACACGGCGCGCGAACCGCGAAGGGGCCAGCCAGACACATACTGATGAGGGAAGTCGGAGTAAATGTAATTGCGTTGTCAGAACATGTGTAATTGCGTTGTCATGTAAGGTGTGTTTTTCACATATTTTAGCAGACATGCACATCAGTGGTTAATAATCATGTAAAACAGCCAGGATAGCTTCAAAACTCTGCAACTATTTATCTTCTTTCCATTCTGCTGTACTGTAAAGCGCTGGTCACATGATCCTTCATATTCCAGTTACTGGTGCAAACTTCCTCAGAGACATGAATTGGTTTTCACTATCCAGTTACCTATTGTTTGCTAAAATGTTGCTGCCTGAAACAGTGGGATGGAATATAGTTTTCAGAATTAAATTGCCTCGAGTTTGCATCTCAAATGTCGGCGTAAATGTAATGGTGCATAATTGAATTACCTATGCAAGTGGTTGTCTTAACACATACTACCAATGAGGGAAGTCAGAATGAGAGATCTGAGTTAGACGATGGCCATGCCTGAAAAATACATGCACCAGCAGGGGCTCAAGAGATTCTAAAAAAAGCAGGGGCTCAAGAGAAATCGGTGCTCCATCATACATTTTCTAGAGGGAAGTAGACAAGTAGTTATTGGTGTTAGCCGTTCGACACCTTATTATGCCGCCAATGCTGGGTCCTTACACTCCTACTGCCTGCTTCTGCCTGCTTCTTAATTTCATCCTTAATTTAGTTTCTTTTACATCAATGTATGATGTCTCGATAGCAAACATAAAATATTTGGGGTAGGATAGTCACATTCTTTCGAACAGCACCTCTTTAATTCCTATACTAACTTGAAGCCCAGCTTGAACACAAGGGAGTACTGTTCTAGATAGCCCACACATCGACCTGCTCATGTCGTGGACATGGCTACGCTCATGTCATGTCATCCATGCCGGCATCTGGTGCGCCACCTAGCAGAGCCAGCGCATGACGCTGCCGACGCGATGCAGTCCTCGCCCCGGCGGCCATCGCAGTCGTGGAGCGCGTCGTCCCGGACGAGGAGCTCCAGGCTCCTGTTCCTCGGTAGCGCGCTGGCGCGGTGCAGGATCGTCACAGCCGCGACCGCCGGCCCGCCGGCCGCCACACGCGCCGTGAACAGTGGGAGCAGGGCCAGCACGAGCACGGCAGCGGTCAAAGCCACGGCCGGCCTCGCCCTCGCGTCACCAGCAGCAGCCAAGAAGACACGGAGTGAAGAGACCGGCCGTGGCTTTGAATTGAATTGCCTATGCAAGTGATTGTCGTAACACATACAAATGAGGGAAGTCAGAATGAGAGATCTGACTTAGACGATGGCCATGCCTTCAAAATTATGAGCAATTCCTTCTTACTTGGAGAACTAGTTAGTGAGCAATTAGTATAAGGAAGGTGTCATTTGAGCAGCTTTGATCAGTCCACAATTGATCTCTACTTGACATTATTCTGGTATCCTTTCTGTGCAGAGTGATCTTGCTTATTTGCAGAAGAAGAAAGATGAGGAAAAGGAGAGAATTTGTGGTCAATTTATCTGTATCTTGTTCTATTATGCTTGCGTCGATGTTCCTAATTTGCTGCCATTTATTGTATGGTTTTTGCACCAACAAGCACTGAAGGAGCTAAAGGCCAAGGCACAGAAGGGCGCAATTGGACGCTCGGGTCTCAAGAAAAGTGGAAAGAAATGAGCCTGATCAGCCATCCCTAATATCTAGAGGATTATAAGGCAGCTGTTGTGTTGCGCTTCACTATATGTGATTGTAACAGTGCTACATATTGTGATTGTGTTCTGTGTTTCGCAATGTTGCAGTTGGTTGCTTGATCCGAACATGTTTCAGCCTCGCATCTGCTATCTATGATACTGGTGGTTCCCTGATAATAATGAGGACATTATGTGATGGATGCCACAACACAAGTTGTTTGCATTTTGATCTTTCAGTTTCTGGTTATTTACCTGATCCCAACTAGGAATGGGAAGTCACTCTGTTGGCATGTCCCGAACTCAAGTGAGAATCTAAATTTTCTGTATGGCAAAGCAACCAGCAGGAGCTTAAGATAAATCGGTGCTCCATATATAGCATCATCCGTTTACCCATATGTTAAAGAGAAGTATACACACACATTGGAGAATGTTTGTTTAGGCTATGTTATGAGGAGAATAGGCTCCCCGGTCCAAAAAAAAAAAAATCAACAGACAAATTCACTTGCTTTGCTTGCACATCTCTGACAATCTTTTCGTGGTAGTTTTACAGCTAATTGATCCAGTTCTGTTCATGACCGGGGGATCCATTGTTTTCGTTTGCTACACCACTCTGCAGACGAAGCATGAGGCACACGGCACACGCACACCATTTCTGCCGGTGGCTCTACGCCAGCCCAAAATAGGGTCAGCACCACCACTTCTGCCCGTAGCTCTACGCCCGGCCTAAATAGGGTCAGCACCCTTGATGGCAGAATCACCACTGCCCTTAGTAGCTCTATGCGTCCCGACACCTCTCATGCTCAACTTGGCTTTGGCAAACTAGCCAACAACACGCCTGCCGCGTTGGCGGTGAAGATAAGAAATATAAGTACTCCGTATACAAGTAGAATGGTTCACCCTTTCTATGTTTTGGGTATTTTTATGAAAATGAAGTGGGACCATGGTAGAAACATGCTTGAGCATTCATGCTGGTGCATATTTTTATTGTGTGATGTTTGAAATTGGTTTGGAATTCAAAATTTGTTTAAATTTGCATTTAAAAATGGTTTAAATAAACAAAAAAGAAATTTCCTTCCCTCTTCCTCTCTTTCTCTGTTTTCGGCCCGGTCAGCCCGATAACCAACCGGCGGCCCGTTTCTCCCCGCCTCCGCGCGGCCCGCTCCTTCCTCTCTCCCTCTTGGGCCGGCCGGCCGCCAGCCCGCCAAGGCGTCCGCGCGCGCCGTCGTCCTTCATCCTGGGCCGAAGGCCGTCAAGCCCAGCAAGCCGGCCGTCGATCCGCGCGTCCATCGCCCCTCTCTCGGTCACCGACAGGTGGGCCCCGCATCGCCATCGTCCACCTCCGACCGGGACTCGAACGTGAGCGCCGAGTCCGACCCGCGCCACCCGTGCCACCCACGCTCGGTCGCTCGCCCCGCGCCTTCGGGCTTTATAAGGAATCAAATCCGCGCAGCAATTCTATCCTAACCCTAGGTCAGCGCCGCCCTCGCTTCGAGCAGCCGCAACGCCCGAAACCCTAGCCGCCACGCCGCCATTGCCGCCGCCGCCGTTCGGAGCCCACAATTCGCCGCATCCATTGGACATTTATTGGGGTAAGTTGGTCTTTGAGCTTCGCCATGCCCTCCTGAGTACGTTGGGGTCTTCAATTTGATTCAAGAACAACTAACCCGAGCTCCTACCGTGCGCAGTCGGCCGTCGCCCGCTGCTCCGCGTCGCTCGTCGACACCGACAATGCTCGACCGTCATTGACCCCATAGGTGAGCACGGTGTGAGTTTCTCTCTCGAACGGTACCGGTCTTGTGGTTAATGGTGACCGGAGTCGCGAGTTCCATGAACTCCGGCGAGTTTTCTCGCCGCCGGCGAGGTCCGCCGCCGTGTCGGGCGTCGTCCCCGGCGAGCCCGACGGACCAGATCAATCTGCGCCGTTCATTTTGTTTCGGACGGCCGGAAATAGCCCGTACCGCTTTGCGTGGCGATTTAGCAGAAAACCCCCTGGGTTTCCGGTTAATCTTTTAAGAGTCCTTGGCGCTTTTGACAGAATACGTCTTCTTCACCGGGAAGCGTATTTTCTATTCAACAGGTTCATAATACGCTTTGTCCTTTAGAAAGCGTATTTCCCTTATAAAGGCTCCCTGGATGCGTTTTCTTTTCTGGAAAACGTATTTTTTCCGTTTCAGTTTCAGAATACGTTTTCAGTTAATTACAGTTTTGCCATTATCTTTAAAGGCTTATATCTTTCACGTTTTAACTCCGATTTGGTCTGTTCAAATTGCGTTAGATTCATAATTTAGTAATCTACGCAGTGGTACTACTTCTGAAGTATTTTGGAAACTTTATATTTTTAGTCTATATTAAATGCATTTATTTGTCTATAGAAAATCTTTGAAAATCCATAACTTCGCCGTTATAACTCCGTTTTCAGTGAACTTGACGTCTGTGTGATCGTAGAAACGAGTATAATAGTTTGGTAAACATTTTATTCTATTTTGATGACATTGGTGTACTATTTCTCTAATAGCTCTTTGTTTGCTTCGTGTATGTATGCTCGATTGGATTGTCTGGTGTTGGTTGTTAACGTCGAGTTCAGACGGTGAGGGTTTTGTTGAGCCAAGCTTTTGTGAGGATCAGCAGGACCAGCAGGACTTCGTGAACCAAGGCAAGTATATCATGGATCTTCCTTGTTACCTATTCATTATAAATAACAATACATATGCATGTGTCTGTTTGATGACCTAGAGATTATAACTAGCTTTGATATCCTGATTCCTTGAACCTTTTGGGTGCATTGGGTAGCAAGATGCTAGTGCTTAATGATATCATGATCGTGTGGCTTGATGAGTATTTGTGCCGTGAACAGTAATAATGACTTTTAACCACCTGAGGATTAATCAGTAATGTACCTTCCGGGATTTACAGTACAACTGTGAGGGCTATATGGCTCTGGTTTTAGCTCAGTATGAGGACCTTTTCTAGCATATTAGCGGTTCCCTTTATGGCGCAAGGGGGTGTGTTTCGGGTTGGGTGTAGTTGGACCTCTGTCTGTATGAGTATAGGCTGCGGTCGTGTGCCATCAGAAGGGGGATACTACATCCGTAGGGCACAGAAACCTCAGTGGCCCTAACTTGTTAGACGAACCTTTGAAAGGCTTCATAGTGAACCCTGCCGGTCCTCCTTGGTAGTGGGCTAAGAGGTCGACGGGCCTCGGGCGAAAGGGCAATTCACGGCTCACAGTGAAAGTGTACACCTCTGTGCAGAGTTTAATAAACTGGTATACTAGCCTTGCTCAAGGACACGAGCGGCCTTGGAAACTCCTTACACTAATGATGATCTCTCTTGTCATGTTAAATTGTTCATACATTTGCTGTTATGTTTACTATTCATTTATGTTACATTGATCATGATGGTTTTGGGAAAACACTTGCCACCTTGATGCTGCTTAACTGATCAACTTGATTAACATATAAAAGCTAAATGCAGTCAAACCGTGTCAGCTTATTTGAGCCTTATTAACCCTTGTTATGCTTGTTGAGTACGGTTGTGTACTTACGCTTGCTTTACTTTCAATTTTGGAAAATCCCGGATGGGTAACAGATGAAGGTTGGAGTGAGAGCTATCGGGATGAGTATTAGGCTTGGTGTTCACCAGTCAACGTGTCTCTGTGGGAGCTTCTGCCATAATGTTATCTTATATTTTATTATTTATGCGTAATACTCTGTAATAAATATTGGTACGCTATGTAATAAACAGGGTGATGATACCCTTTATAATTTGTCATCCTATATGTGCGACTGTTCCTGGGGCACATATAAGGTTATTTATGCATTCTACTTTTATCCTTAAAAGTGGGGTGTGACAACCGCCGAGCCGCGTCGCCGTCACCGTGCATCTGAGAGGGAAGGAGAGGTGAGGGGTAGCTCTGGATCTGAGAGAGGAAGATGGGTGAAGCATACCTGATGAGAGAAGGAGGGCCCGCTGCCACTGCCATGGTCGATCCGCGCCACCAGGAGGAGCTGGATCTGCCCCGCGCGTCGCTGTGGAAGCCGGCTGGACACGCCGATGCACCTCGCGGATCCTGCCTTCGGGAGGCAGATCCAGCTCCTTGCGGGTCTGACCCGTTGTCGTTGCCGCAGATCTGAGAGAGAGGAGAGGTGAGGTGCAGCCCTGGATTTGAGAGAGGGGAGTGAGATGATGAGAGAGGATGAGGGCTTACCGACAGATCAACGCGCGTCGGAGAACCACATGCCCGGATCCCGCGCGCTGCTGTATCCCACATCACCCGCCGCCACCGGATCCGAGAGGGAGGGAGTCGCCACCGGTCGAAGTTCCTCGATTCGGGGGCCTCGGCCTGGAGGAGAGCATGAAGGAAGCTGTGGCGGCCTCGATTTGGACCTGGTGGAGAGGGAGAGAGGCCGCCTTCGCCGGATCCCGCTCGCCCGTGCCCCACACGCCACCGGATGGAGAGGGAGTGGAGAGAGAGGAGGGGCGGCGTCCTGCACGGTGGAGAGGGAGGGGCGTCGGGGGAGAGAAGACGCGTGGGTCGGGGAGAGAAGACGGGGGTCGGGAGAGAAGACGCAGGAGGGGCGGCTGCCACTCTGCTGGAACCCTAAAGTCTTGTATTTATATGATGAATTTCTATCGGGCTTTGCTGGGCTTCCTTTGGGCCTAAGATTTTCCATGATGAGCCTTAAAAGATGCCCACCACGGTAAATTGATTTACCGCAGGGGGCATCTTAAAATGTCCGTCACGGAAGATATTCTATTCACTGTAACGGACGTCTTAAGATGCCCGCTGCGGTAAATCGATTTACCGTAGCGGGCAAAAGTGTCTGCCACGGTTAATTAAAAATGCCCGTCGTGGTAAATCCTGGGATTGACCGCAACGGGCAAAAAAAGCACCTGCCACGGAGTGCTTTTAGGCAATGTTGCGGTTATTCGATTCTGTAGTAGCGTTTTTCCATTCGATCTTATAAGTTACCATAGATAAGAACCAATGTGGTAACAAATACATGATTCTGGAACTCTCTGTTCTGCAAATGTAATTTGTTCCAATGCTTCACATGAAAGTAGCTGCCCTCTAGACATGGCGCTGCAATGTGTCTGTAAGAAAACATTTTCAATCATCACAGCAAGCTGCTGCTAATAAAACAGTTGTTTTCTGTCAAAAAAAAAATACATGGGGTATTCCCCTAAGCTACTTTACCGCATTAACGACAGCATTTCAGAGTTGAAAAGAGATGATAGAACTAAACATTATTGAGAAAAATACTATTTGTGCATATTCCAATCCCAAGCCCATAGGAAGGTAGCCGAAGTACGTTTGTGCAGTGTTCTGGTTCAGCAAGCTGCAATGCAATGTAATAAAATCATAAATTTAGAACTTTTTTATTTTTAATTTTTTTAAAAAAAATTTACAAAAATAGTCTGCCGTTTCAAAAAATGACAGAACTAGTTGCCTACAGTGGGCGTTTTTTAAAAAACGCCCACTGTCTGGACGTTTTTTGTGACGTGGCAAACGTCCGGCAGGCGCCGGTGCCGGCGTTTGCGGGCGGCCTGTTTTGCGGGCGGGCCCCGAGCAGTAAAAAAACGCCCACACAGTGGGCGTTTTTTCCTCCCCAGGGGCCGCCTGCAAAACAGGCCAGGCCGGCCGCGCTCTTTTGCAGGCGGCCCCCTGGACGCCAAAAAACGCCCACACAGTGGGCGTTTTTTGGCCAGCTGGGGGCCGCCTGTAAAACAGGCGAGGCCGGCCGTGCACTTTTGCAGGCGGCCCCCTGGCCGCCAAAAAACGCCCATACAGTGGGCGTTTTTTGGCCGCCACCTATATATACCCAGCCCTCCCTTCAGATTTTCATTATATTCGCTAAAATTTTCAGAAAAAAAGGGAGAAGAGAGGAGGGAGGAGAAGGAAGTAACGGCGAAGCCCTGCCAGTTTGAGACCTCGGTTTTTAGGTAAGTTTCTCATACATTACAGGTCTGTTGCTATGCATTAGTAAAATATAATGTGCACTAGAGTTGTTTAGTTTTTAGTTGACTCTGGGTAGATCTGTGAGTAGTATGTATATTAGATCTATAAATAATGATGTT
>CM041638.1:7284050-7384177 GCA_023333625.1 Bothriochloa decipiens
GGTCATATAAAGCAAAAAGAAGTTGTCTTAACCCAGAAGTATAATCAAGTACTCAATAGAAAACTACTTGATGCAATGAGGAACGAAATCTAGGTATCTTCGGTCCACCTCTTAAGCTGTCGTTGAAGGTTAGTTCGAGTAAGAATTTAATGAGCATAAGAAGTATAACCTTCTTCAAACATACAAGGTTGGAGAAATGGCAAAATAGGGAGAATTAGCCTAACCTGACATTGTCAAGTATACTAATGTGTGTATATGGCCGGGCTACGGGATGATTATTTCTTGACTAGCCATGACATGCAGTGGCTGTGAAAGCATACATCACAGTTGGTACCAGTGAGTGGTGGGGGAGCCTGAAGCAGTGGTAAGCCACCTTTTGCACAGTGCTGCAGTACAACATAGCAGATTTAGAATAGCAGAAGACAAATCCAAAGGAGTTCTGTGACTCCGTAAATATTACTAGTCAACAGAATATATATATATATATATATACTGAGATATACTGACCTACCATATTAAATAATACATCAAACCAACAAGCTAAATCAACAAGCTACAAAACTCAGGGAATATCAATCTCATAAAGCTCCTCTTCCTAGAAAAGAAATATAAGCATTTCATATTTCCATCAAACCAAGAAGCTTTCAGAAAATGCAAATGGAATTTAGATCGCATGCCACGCTTTGCCTTCATGCTAGTAAAATCAAGTTTATGATGTGTGGTGGAGAAACTAATAATCTTGGGTGAAATGCATCCACGACAGGCTGAATGAGAATAGAATAGGCATTCAGAATTGTCAAGGAAAAAGAAAAGGACACTCAAATCAATAAGACTTTAGCACACAACCAGGCAACAACAATAATATAATAGAAGAAAAATCTTAGTTGTTCACTACAGCCATAAAAGTTCTGGAGCAAATCATGTCACGTTAGTAAATGAATACAATTAGTGATTCAGTAGTCAATATACATAGCTACCCTAATCCAAGCCCATGGTTCCAATTGCACAGAGAAATGAAGAAATTACTAGTTTTTCATCATAGCAAAAGCAAGAACACAACCTATATATGTTAACGACTAGAATTGAACTGCAGTGTAACCTATGAAAAGTATCCCTGGAATGCTGAACCATGCAAAGGTGTACTGGACATATTTGCTTTAGATAAGTTATACAATGTCCAGTGATATTTGCTTTAGAAAATAATTCTGAATGTCCATGCTTTAGAACACAACCTGTAATATTTGCTTTAGATAAGTTATACAATGTCCAGTGAAGCAGTACTGGACATCAATCCTCAGTCTATGCAATACTGCTACTTCAAAAGCATAGTTCCTATTAAGTTAAGCCCTTAGCCCTATGCAGAGCTGACGGAGGTAGGTGTGCTGAAAATAGACGCTCTGGCACAATATTATCGTCTTCATCCATTTTTAGGTGGCAGATTTGAAGAATTGAGAGAGAGAGAGAGAGAGAGAGAGAGAGTCAGATCCAGAGACGAGATGGGGGAGACAGAGATAGAGAGCGATGGAGAGAGGTATACAAGGAGGCATCAAACATAAGAGAGATTGAGAGGGAGACAGATCGAGGGGGTGAGGGTAAGACGCATCTGGAGGAGAAAAAAGCGATAGAGGTAGAGAAAGACGATTGTCGCAAGCAGATATGGAGAGAGACGGATAGATAGAGAGAAGACGAAGACGGAGGTAGAAGACGACTCAGATCGAGAGGAGGGATTGGTATAGAGTGAAGACGGAGGTAGGAGAGAGTCGTAGAGAGAGGAGGGAGGAGAAAGAGAGAGAGAATAATGCACGGTGGATGGAGAAAGAGAGAGGCAGAGACCGAGGTAGAAGACGAGGTACAAAGTAGGAAATGGATGGGAAAGCGATGACGCTCTTGCCAGTACAAGTGGAGGAATGCGGGAATGCGTAGAGAAAGGCAGGAAACAAAGGGGTAAAAGATGGCGCGAATCTTGGAACAGCGATAGCCGGAGGATACGGTATGCGGCCGCAACCATTTGTGAGAAATCCGGGTTCGTGCGACACCTAGCAGAGGCGGCGTGTCATCTATATATCTAGCAGAGGCAGCGCATGACCCGCCGACGAAGCTGGCGTTTCAGTCCTCACCTGGCCATCGCGGCCGCCAAGAGCCTCGTCCCAGGCCCCTGTTCCTCGGCAGTGCGCCGGCGCGGTGCAGGATCGTCTCAGCCGCGACCTCCAGCCGCCACGCGCGCCGCGAACCGAACCACCGGCCTCAGGAACAGCGGGAGCTGCAGGGCCTGCACGAGCACGAGTGTTGACAGATAACATAAGGAAAGCCATGCAGCGGTCAAAGCCACGGACGGTCTAGCCCTCGCGTCACCAGCAGCAGCCAAGAAGACACGGCGCGAAGAGAGGCCCACTAGACACATACTAATGAGGGACGTCGGAGACTCGGAGTAAGATGTGCTTTTGACATATTTTAGCAGATATGCACATCAGTGGTTTATAGTCATGTAAAACAGATAGCTTCAACAATCTGCACCTATTCATCTGCTTCTTTCCATATTCTGCCGTACTGCAAAGCGCTGGTCACATGATTTTTCATATTCCAGTCACTGATGCAAACATCTTCTGCTCCATCAATACATATTCTGTTTTCCCTACAATTTCTTTCTGATACTGATCGTCCAAGTATCCATGTGATGATTGTAGGTGCGATACACATTCAACTCTTTTCTTTCTGATACTGACCGTGCCAAGTGTCCATGTGATGATTGTAGGTGCGATACACATCCAAGTCTTCACAATGGGCGTGTTTGTTTAGTCGACGTTAACGTTATTTAACAACACTTGTTTGCATCCTTGACACAAATGTTTGCATCTAGATCTTTGAATCTTTTTGTGGTAGTTTTACAGCTTCTTAATCAGTTTTGTCCGTGGTTACCTAATCCTAACAAGTGATCTATTGTTTCCATATTATACTACTCTGCAGATGAAACATGGGCCAGTGTACACAGAATAGAGTGGTGACGGAAAAGACATCATATACCAGTAGAGGCACGACACCTTCTAGCCTTGTTCGCTTAAATTTATTTGCTATGGTATAATATTTTTTTCTCAGAACAAAACAACATCAGCCGTAGAAATCACAATCAAGTGATGCCATAGATGGCACAATTGACCTGTGGCTCTATGCCATGCCTAAATAGAGTGAACGCCGTGGATGGCAGAATCACCTCTAGCCTCTGTAGCTTTATATGTCCCAACACCTCTCATGCCCAACACATGACAACGACTACCGGAGCCTATTGTATCTGCATTGGTGGTGAAGAGAAATAATATATGTACGCAAGTAGAATGAGTTCACACTTTCTAGAGTTTAGGTATTTATACACGTGAGAAGGTTCTCAATGATAGACTTACTCCCTGATAGCATGAGGTTCTTAAGCCATTTATTGCTCTGACTAGAGGGTTAATACTCTCACTTTGTTTGGGAAGTAGACAAGTAGTCATTGGCGTGTTAGCCGTTCGACGCCATATTATGTCGTTAATGCTTGGGTCCTACAGTCCTACTGCCTGCTTCTTAATTTCATCCGTAATTTAATTTCTTTTACATCCATGTATGATGCCTCAATAGTAACATATATTATCTGGGATAGGATAGTAACGTTGTTTCCAAGTACACCTCTTTAATTCCTGTACTAAATAACTTGAAGCCTAGCTTGAACACAAGTGAGTACACTGCTCTAGCCAGCCAACTGAATGTACATACATCGACCTACTCATGTCATGGACATGGCTAGGCCAGCATTTGCTACACGGCTACCCCACCTAGCAGAGGCAGCGCATGTCGCCGCAGACGAAGCTAGCGATGCAGTCGGCCATTGCGGCCGTGGAACCCGTCGTCCCGCACGAGGCGCTCCAGGCCCCTGTTCGTCTCGGCAGCGCGCCGGTGCGGTGCAGGATCGTCTCAGTCGCGACCGCCGGACGGCGGGCCGCCTCGCGCGCCGCGAACGGAACCACCGGCCTCAGGAACAGCGGGAGCAGGGCCTGCACGAGCACGAGCACGAGTGTCGACAGAGAACATAAGGAAACGCGCGTTAGCACAATAGCACGGCAGCGGTCAAAGCCATGGCCGGCCTCGCCCAGTCGCCCTCGCGTCGCCAGCAGCAGCCAAGAAGATACAAACGGAGTGGTAGTGAGGGTTAAGTCAGAGTAGAGATGTAACTGCGTTGTCACAACTTGTATAATTGCGTTGTCATGTAAGATGTGCTTTTGACATATTTTAGCAGATATATGCATACCATGAGTGGTTTATAATCATGTAAACAGCTAGGATAGCTTCAAAAATCTGCACCTATTCATCCTGTTTCCATTCTGCCGTACTGTAAAGCGCTGGTCACATGAATTCCAGTTACTGGTGCAAACTTCTTCTGAGACATGAATTGGTTTTTACAGTCCAGTTACCTATTGTTTTACTTAAATGTTGCTGCCTGAAGCTGTGGGTGGAATATAGTTTTCAGAATTAAATTGCCTCGAGCTTGCATCTCGAATCGGTGTAAATGTAATGGTGCAGAATTAAATTGCCTATGCAAGTGTTTGTCTTAACACATGCTAATGAGGGAAGTCAGAATGAGAAATCTGACTAGACGATGGCCATGCCTTCATTTTCTTTTTGAAAAGTCAGGCTCCTACTGTAAATGCATTAAAATAAAATAAAGAGTACAGAGCAGTTAAAAATACATAGCTTCAACCATTGAAGTAGAGCAAATGCCTTCAAAAATATGAGTAATTCCTTCTTACTCGGTGAAGTAGTTAGTGATCGAGCAATTAATAGTAGGTGTCACTTGAGCAGCTTCTGTGATCAGTCCATATAACTGATCTCTACTTGACATTATTCTGGTATCCTTTCTGTGCAGAGTGATCTTGCATATCAACTAGGAAGGCATGGAAATCACCCTGTTGGCTTTGCCCGCACTCAAGTTTGAATCTGAATCCATTGCTACCGTCTGGGATACATGCAGGTCTCTTTTCTATCAGATAATAGCCAACTAGTGAACTTCCTGTTGGATTCTGATCATGACAATCCTCCCGATTGGAGAATGAAGGTCTTCACGCAGGAATATGATAGTTGTGCAACCATTGTTCATCCTAGATTGTATAAAATCAGCCGTAGTGAAAATTCTGCCGCTGATGCTTTAGCCAGAGAAGCTCACTTAGCAGCCGGTTCTGTACATCAGCCATACTTAGTCCAGTGTTCCTTTGGAGCTCACTCTTCTCAGTGCAATCTTCTAAATGCACTGAACTCTGTAACCTTTCCATGTACTTGGTTTCTAGCAGCAATCTGCTGCTGATATGAATGAAAGGTTTCTTATCAAAAAAAAAGTGCGAATCTGAATTTTCTCAATTTTCTGTGCCCAAGAATACATACAACAGCAGGGGCTAGGCTCTGTGCTCTACCTATAACACTAGTAGAAAGGGCGCGCACCCACGCGCCAGTGTGGAAACAACTATAGGTAGCCTATAACGTGGACATTGAAGGATAACAGGTTCTGTACATGTGAAAGTTTAGCAGGCACGCAAAAGATTGTGAAGTGATTGATAAAGTTGTTACACAAGGCTAGCATCAAATGGATTCGCTCTTTCTTTGGCCTGGCCATACAGGTAGGAAGAAACAAGACATCTTAGTGGCATACAATTGCAGGACTAATCAACAAATGTCAGTGTTAAGGCTTTCAGAAACCTGCTTACCTGTTGTTGTGGGGGCTGCTGTGTACTTGAGCGAGACAGCAGCAACCATCACAAAGGTGTATAGGCGTACATGTCAGGATAATCATACCCAATCGTATCCCTGTGGATACCTATTATAGCCGCCATTCCATTGGTCGTGCTCCAGCTGTGGCTGGAACAAAAATCCAACAAAGAGACGACACCTTAAGCGCTAGGTAAAGGGCGCAAAAATTAGACCGAAAAATTATCTGCTTGTTTGCTTGATTGCGGGGTTAATACCCTATGAGACCCTCTGCAAGCTGGCTTACATTTAGCACCTTTATGGCCTCCTTAGCCGATGTCATAAAGAAGTAGCTTTTTTAAAAGATAAAATCCATATAGAAGTGTGTGTTTTAGAAAATTATAGAAGCATTGTGCAATATAAATCTTGAATCATTTATCATATGGTTAAAATGTACACAATAATCTACACAATATACTCGGCTAATGTGGGAGGGTTCTAATTTTGACATTAAAATATTGACACACAGCTCTCAACATGGAACTGATATTAAAGACAACATCACTATTGAGCATTGAATGAATGGTCTATAAGTTGATCTGCATAATAAACATTGAATGACTTATAAATTGATCTATGCAACACACAGAAGAGGATACTCTTCATACCTGATCCACAACAGTTTTTGTAGTTTATTTCAGAAGTTCATCGGTGACACTAAGTTCAAGACCACCAACAAAAACCTGATAATGAAGTTTAGAAAGTACAAATTGATTGGAGAAGACAAAAGTATTTACAGATACGCACCAACATTGATCATGGGCACCATTCTGCTTTCCATAACATTTTTACACAGTAAAGGTTCGTAGATGAAAAGGTACCGAGGTAGAACAGCCTCGGGAAAATAATGAACCTAAGATTAAAAAATAACTACTTTGACACCTAAAACCAGTATACTGTATACTCGTTCCACTAAAATGCAGTTACTGCAGTCCAATGTATAGCATGATATATAAATCATTGACATAGATTGGCATCGTACCTGCACTCACGATGATATTCCAATGAGTTTGTTGTTGCACGCTTGAAGAGCAATGAAGTCGTTAACACTCACGAAAAAGCTAAGTAAAACACTCACATTAATTTTAAAAAATCGTGGAAGGAAAACATGAAACGGGCACCCCATTTTCTACCGTAAAATATCACACATCCAAATGGAGAAAAATAGGGGAAACACACTAAGGAATTATTAGATCGACGAAAGGGGTAAAGAAGGAACTATAATGCTGAAACTGTCAAAAGCCAAACCCATGTCAAGGCCTCTTTGACAAGCCTAAACATTATAGATTTGTTGTAAAAAACACTTCAGATAATAGCATGACGGAGTTAATTTTGCAGATAAATCCTTGTGCGCATAGCAACATCTATGCGTTAAGGGTATCAAACCAAAAAAAACATAGATGCCTTGTGCTAAGATAAAGGTTCCTTCACTGATTTTTTTATGCTCAGTAAAAATCAAATGTTTAAGTACTTTGCAGACTATGAAGAAGTATAATAGAGCACACTCAAACCTTAAAATTGCCTGATGGGATGTATGTATACCTTTTCAGTGTCGGTTTTATCTTGGAATAGGTTTCTGGGGCAGATTATATACCAACTGCTCACCTGTTTGTAATCAGACCTGAAAACATTAAAACAGGGAAAGTTAAAAAAAAATGAGTTGCGTGAATGTATATTATGTACAGTTCTGGTGCAAGCCAGCGTGGCTTAAATCAGTCAGAAGATGTTTTAGCGGTGCCTGGTGAAGGCTAGTTGTAGGCGGAGGCGTGTACAAACAGAAGCCTGCTCACTTAAGTTTTTCGTACAGCTACTGGCACCGAGATAGGTTGATGCAGCAAGCTCAGTCAAGCAGTCCTAAGAGTTTGTGTTTTAGATCGCACAAATTAATATAAGACACGGTGCCAGTTGAAGAAACTAAACAAACCACTATATTATAAAATAGAGGAATGGATTGAAGGGGTAGAAGGTCTGGAGGATGCTATATTACAAAAGGGAAATGTGCAACGAAAACATCGAAGATCAGAACCAACTTAACACTGTTTTTTCATAACTGTTGTTTTTCACGAAAAAATGACGATGAATAAGGCATTGGAATACCCATATAGTATTGAGAGAAACAAAGACAGTGGCCCCTCTCACTCAACGTCATATACATCATCACTGACTTTAATATATAAACTTAACTGAGCTGGGGGAAAAGTATGCAAGCAAGGGAGAAAACGATGACTAATTTATTTCCAGGAAGTTGGAATAGGCCAGAAACAGTCACCAGGTCCTATTACCTGGGAGGTAGATCCGGGTTGTGGACTGCCCTGTTGTAGCCGCCATCATCGCCTTGTCGTCCCGCATGCCAGTAAAATTAAAGAAAGAAAGCCCCAACGTTCTTCTTTCAAATGTGAGGTGAGGAGCTCTTTAAGGAAAAAATGTTAATATTTGATTATGTCACTTTAGAAAACATAACTTTCTTTAGAAAAATAGTTATATAGTCAGCTAGTTCTGTCACTGCCTCTATTATAACACATATCACACAAGTTAGCTTAAGTATGATGCCCGATGTGTAATATGCTGAAGCTAAGGTAATTGATTTTCAGTCCAAAGAGATAATGACAAATAAAACATGGAAACCTGCTGAACCTGTCTCCCATGTTATTTGACCATTGCACTGAAGCTGAGAATTTGTACAGCAACATTTTACCTCTATTAAAGAAACTCCAACAAAGTGGCTATTTGTGCTATGGAATCTTATTTTAGCAATTTTCACAAGAATCAGAAATCCAATAGTTATTTTATCCTATGTTCCAAAATAACCAGTTCGGTATCCCGTATTTGTCGCTAGGTAAAGAAAGCAAGCCGTAGAGGCTCGCTATCGGCCAATCCATGTCTATTCCTGCATGATGCTTGCCTGATGGCATGCACGCAGATGAAGAGATTACAGAAACCAGGGAATCGAGCCAATATGACCATGATGCGTGTGTGCTCTAAAAATAGATGATGGAAATTTAGAAAGTTTGATGCATCACTTTGTTTTTTCGACCATGTTTCATTTTGGAAAATGGCAATGGTTTTAGAATATTCTTTTACATAATCTCTTGGAGTTACTCTTAGCATCCTTTTTTCCTTTTTTTACTGTCGATGAGGCTATCGATGAGGCAACTGAAATAAAATAATTAGTTTGAGCCTAATGCTTAGTCTAGATGTGACAAACCTAATAGATAATCTTAGGCCTAATCTAAAAAGGTCATAAGCAATAGTGGGCCAACCATTAGGAATTTACGATATGTCAAGGAACATGACGTTATTAATTGTAGCAAACCTGCATCTGTCTCCTTTGTAATAATGTTATACATAATCAGCAACGCAATTCAAAGGCTGTACACATCAAACAGCATGGACCTGGAACAACCTGCGATGAAGCACTGTGCAAGAACCCATCCGTTGTGCTGCATTTCAATGGATGCAAAAAAAGAACGAAACACAGCTGATGAAAAGAACCATGAATAAGCAAAAAAAAAAAAAGAATGGAGGAATTACTCACTGGGGATGAGGGAGCCAAGATTCGAGCAGCACATCATGGATCAAGAGGCGCTTGTCCTGGTTGGGGATTCAGGCAACAACGAAACCCTAGGGCATGTTGCAGTGATGGCACCATGGCCGGCCAAGCTCGTCGCGACACGTCTCGGTGGCAGATCGAGACAGAGGGATAGGGAGCAGGGAGGGAGGCCAGCATTGCTGGGCCGCCGCCCCGCCACCGTCGCCGCGCAATCCTAGGTCACCGCTGCCGCTGCTCCGGGGCTGCTCCGCTGCGCCGCGTGCTGGCGCCGCTGGTCGGCCTCCTGTGACGGCGCGGCGTCGGGAAAGACGGAGGTGGAGGGCCACGACGCCGCGGGGAGAGATGGAGCGACGAGAGAAGTTTCGTTTTTTTTTTTCTGATGACGCTGCGGGGGCGCTTATATTTGAAGCTGGGCCTGCTGGCGCGGACCAATCATAGAAGCCGAAGTGATGTGGAGACGAGGTGGACCAATAAGGGAATTCGGGGTGACATGTACCAGTTGATTGGGAAGGTGTAGAAGAATAGAGTTTATAATCTCCAGTTTACCCAACAATTTCTTTCTGATACTAATACTGACCGCCCCACGTGCCCATTTATTCCAAGTCTTCTCATAGGTTTTGTGCCCGTTCTGTTTGTTTTGGCCACGTTATTTAAGCATAAGTTGCCCACTTTAAAATGGCTTATTTGCAAGTCTGAAGACAAAATGCACTTGCATCCCTAGCACGCAAATGTTTTGGGGTATTACAAGTCAGTTTTTGTTCGTGTTTATCTAATGCTAACAATCTGACCCGGCCCGATGTTTTCGTTTTGTTGTACTGTTCACCTAAAGCATGTCTTCATTCTTTTTCCAGGGGGCATGCAGACGAGATCTCTTCGCTCCTTTACATGGAGACCAAATCGCTCTTGTACAGAGAGACGAGAAAGACCAAATTGCTCTTGTACACGTGACAAGAGATCCCTTTGCTTATGTACACGTAGGTCCCGTACACGGTGACGAGATCGCTCTTGTACAGGGAGACGAAAAAGTTGAGTTCCAGCACTGCCTTGCAGTAGCATGACTGGCATTGGTAGAGTCAGCCCCTTTGATGGCAGCATAACCACTACCAATCTGTAGCTCTTCTTCTCTTAACACTTTTCATGCCCAAATTGCCAAACGTGCCAACAACACATTGTTACATATATAGAGGTGATGACTAACTAACAGAGCCTACTGCAATGGCGCCGAAGAGAAGAAACAAACTAGCAGATTGAGTTTGCCCTTCCAAGGTCTTTATACATATGAGAAGGTCTTTAAAGAGACAAAGACAGACTTACCCCCTAAGAGTACGACGTCCTTAGGTCATTTATAGCCGTGACTTGAAGGGTAATATTCATTTTACTAGTGAAAAGTGCACAGAGAGTCATTGATGCCTGTTGTGCAACACCTGATTATGCGCAGTCCATAATGCTGGGCCCTACTGCTTGCTTCTTAATTTCATTCTTTAGTTTCGTTTACATACATGTATGATGTCTCAATACTCGACATAAATTATCTAGGATAGTCACGTTCTGATTTCTAGGTACGTCTTTAATTCCTGAAGCCTAGCTTGAACACAAGGGAGTACAACTTAGCCATCAACAACTAACGATGCAACCTAAAAGCATAAGATGAAAAATAATCCTGCTTGTTGTATGTACAAACCATACCCAAATATTGTCGAGGGGCGCATCGTCCGCGGAGCCATCGGCCATGCTTGCCTGATTGGCGCATCGATCAAAAATTTGAACAAGATGACACAGAATTCAAGGTGACAAACTCAATGGGATCGACGGAGGGAGTACGTAGTAGTAGTAACAAAGCTATCAGTGGCGCTATACATTATTCCCAAGTAGAGTCAGTCGTATTGGTATAAGCGTCACAACTACATTATATATCTCTTTGTGCCCAACATCTCTCATGCCTAAATTACCAAATTAGACAACAACACATCGTTAAATAGATGGTAGTGACAACAGATCCTAGTGCACTGGTGGTGTAGACCGGAGAGAAGACTGACTTGCCCCTAAGAATAGCGGGTTCTTAGGCCATTTATAGCTCTGACCGGAGGGCTGCCGTTAACGCCTGGCCCTGCACTTCTACATCCCTTTAATTTAATCCTTAATTTAGTTTTTTTATTCATGATTCAATGGCAAACATAATTTATATGATTTCCAAGTACACTTCTTTAGTTCCGGTGCCTAACTTGAATACGAGGGAGTAAGTACACTGCTTTAACTCCGGTGCCTAACTTGAATATACTTAATTTCGGTGCCTAACTTGAATACGAGGGAGTACTGTTGGTCATAAGTCAACCCGAAAGCATAAACTCAAATAATAATCTGGCTGCTGGTTATATCCAGAACCTGTTCGGTTCACCTCACTTCAGCCGGCTTGTTCGAAACGACCCCTGATCTAGTTGTTTGGATCGCATGAATATAATTGGACCATGCATCACGTTGTCCCTTATAAGCACTGCTTATATCCATTGATGATGCGTGATTTAGGCGCTTTTTCACTAGCTAGTTATACCACATTACTTTTTTAGTTCACCTTTGGCTCCTGGCTGTTCCTGAGTCTTTCTGTTCCTCAGACCGTCAAACAACAGGTGCGCACGGCGGGGCGTGCGAGCGGACGAGTCGGCACGAGCTCGAGGGACCGTCAAACGCAGCCGCATGGGCGACAGAGCGCGCAAGCAGCCACGGTACTTTGGCACTGGTGGAAGGGCTCATGTGCTTCAGCGGAACAAAGCACGAGCAGCCATAGGCACGACAGCAGGGGCATGACGAGCGAGCGATAAGATTTCTCTTGATTTCGGGTGGGTTCTTTTTTTCCTATGTTTTGTACACGATAGGAATTGTTTCGTCTGGAACGGTATGTGTTGAGAAATCGGCGCCTCTAACCTTGACGTCGACTTTCTAGAAGTGATACCAAACTGGAGTGATACCACTTCTTCTGTGGACCCTTAAACCCATACTACTATGAGGAGACCTTCACACCGACACTAACACGGAAGACCGACTCTCTACAAGAAAACTTAAACCTTTATTCACTTGCTCATAACTTGATACAAGACTCTCTACACTCCTTATGTGGCTATCATAAACACCTCCACACTATTATGGCAACCTCTCCATCTCCTGCCTTACGTCTATGTCATGGTATGTCCTTTTGATGGTAGTATATTGGGAGGGAGGGTAGCATTTCTATTTATAGGTGCTCATGACCCTTATGGTGTTTTTATATGGCAACTTCCACACTCTTCCTTATAAATATCTATCTTTAGAATTTTCCTACCATACAAAATATCCAAACTTCTAGAGTATTCCTAAGTTGCCATGAAGCATGGCAACTCTATGCTCTCCACATCTTCAAAGTCTTTTAGAAGCTTCTCATCTTGCCATAATATTATCCTTATATATCGAAAAGTCTCTTGTTATTTCCAAAACCTTCTAGAACCTTCCAAGTATGCATTGCATATTTCAACACTCCCCCTCAATGCATACTTGTCTTGGGTGGTCGAACCAATACGTGTCGCTTCGCTTGAATCTTCTGCGCTCTACCGTTACGAGACTTCTTCTTCTCTTGTCCTTGTGTCTTTTCTTCCTTCAACTCATATGTATGTGTCGTGAGCTTCCTTTCAGACTTGATGGATCCATGCATCTCTTTTTTCTTCTTCATCCTTCTAGCTGTCTGTCCTCTAGATGCTTCCTTTTACGAAGGCAAAATAACTTTAGCTAGTGAAGTATTGCCATACCTGAGATCTTCACCACTGCATCCTCTTGGAATTTTTTTGCCTTCTCATGCTCCTTCAAATCTTCATGGATCACCAATGCTCCATACTTATCTTCATTATGCTGTTGTGGCTTCTCATGTTCATGAAGACTAGGCTCTATCTTCACATTTTTAATATCTTCCTCCTCACCATTTAGAGCCTCCCAATCTTCATCACTGTCATATCCAAATACTATGAATCCACTAGAAGCATCTGGATCTCTCACCTTCATGGAGAAGCCACCTTCTGCATCCCACTCTTCTTCTTCATCTTTGGTTGATGGAGTTTCACCCTCTGTCAAGTCTTCCATGAAGTAAGCGCCATCATCTTCAATTTTGGTTGCTGCCACAACATTCCACTCTTCTTCACTTGGGCATGTACTCAAGACAACTTCTTTTGTTATAGCCACATTTTCTTCTGAGTGCTTCCATAGACTCCAACAGTCCTGTGCAAGATGTCCTTTCTTGCCGCAATTGAAGTACTCACTCTTCTTCTCCTCTCATTCTTGACCAACTCCTGGTCATCTTCATCGCTTCTCCCTTCTTGAGCTCCCCCTGAATAGCTGCTCTTCTTTGGACAACGTCTGTCACCTCTTGTCCACTCCTTCGCCTCTCCTCGGCCTCTTAGTGGACCCTTCTTCCTGATGAAGAGCCCTCCTCCTCATCATTCTCTTCCAAAGTGATGTTGCCCATCTGCTTGGCTAATGCCTCCTGATTAGAGAATAGATTCTCCAACTCCACTAAGGATGGCTGTACTGGCCATCCACTCACTGCAGCCATAAACCCACTGTACTCGCATCTTAGGCCATTTATGATGATCCTTCTCATCCGAGCTTCGCTGACCTTCTCCTCCGGGTCAAGTTGAGATATCTCTCGGCATATATTTTTCACCTTAGTAAAATACTTGTTGATGCTCAGAGTGCCTTGTGAGATACCTGCAAGCTCTTTCTCTAGGAGTTGGAGTCGCGCCTCATTCTTCTTTGAGAACAGCTTTGCCAATGTCTCCCAAGCCTCATTTGGTGTCTCTGCATCTCTGATGTGCTCCACCAGGTCTTCCTCGATCGTTGTCTTCAATACAAACATAGCCTTGCCTGCTTTGATTCTCCACTTTCGTAAGGCTTCTGCATTCTCCTTCGGTGGAAGAGTCTTCTCGATACCCGCTATGACCTCCCATAGATCCTGACCCATCAAGTAGGACTCTATGCAAGTTTGCCAATAGCCATAGTTGTGGCTATTGAGCCTTCTCATACCTCCTGCACTCAAGTGATCCGCCATCTCAACTGACGCCCAGCGTCACTTACGCTTGGTTCCGGACCAGCGTTTCTTCACAGTCCCGGACTGTGATCTCCGGCAGAGTCTCCCCTTAGCGCCTTTCGGTGCCACACCAAGCAATGTAAGCGCCCTGCGCCTACCAACAACTGCACCGACCACTATGAGTGCCCTACACTCACCTTAGACTGCTCCCACTACTGGTCCTAGACTGACTGCTCTGATACCACTTGCTGAGAAATCGGCGCCTCTAACCTTGACGCCAACTTTCTAGAAGTGATACCAAACTGGAGTGATACCACTTCTTCTGTGGACCCTTAAACCCACACTACTATGAGGAGACCTTCACACCGACACTAACACGAGAGACTGACTCTCTACAAAGGAACTCAAACCTTTATTCACTTGCTCACAACTTAATACAAGACTCCCTACATTCTTTATGTGGCTATCCTAGACACCTTCACACTATCATGGCAACCTCTCCATCTTCTACCTTATGCCTATGCCATGGTATGTCCTTTTAGTGGTAGTATATTAGGAGGGAGGGGAGCACCTCTATTTATAGGTGCTCATGGCCCTTGTGGTGTTTCCATGTGGCAACTTCCACACTCTTCCTTATAAATATCTATCTCTAGAATTTTTCTACCATACAAAATATCCAAGCTTCTAGAGTATTCCTAAGTTGCCATGAAGCATGGCAACTCTATGCTCTCCACATCTCCAAAGTCTTCTAGAAGCTTCTCATCTTACCATAATATTATCCTTATATATGGAAAAGTCTCTTGTTATTTCCAAAACCTTCTAAAACCTTCCAATTATGCATTGCATATTTCAATAGTGCTTTCCTTTGCTCTGTTTCAAATTACTACACTTTTCCTTTGAATTTCCTTCAATCCAAACTGGCATAGTGCGAACCTATATTTTTTTCTCAATTTTCTGTGCTGAAGAATACATACAGGACTATGTTCTGTGCTCTGCTATCTATATAACATCACCAGTGTTTTGGGTAGTTTTACAACTCAGGTTTTCTTCGTGTTTACCTAATCCTAACAAGTGTTGATTCGATGTTTCCATTTTGTCATACAGATCAGCCAAATCATGTCTTTGTTTTGTTATGCTGTTCAGCAAAAGCATGTCTTCATTCTTTCCCAGTTTCCAGGGTATGTCTCCATTCTTTTTCCAAGAGGCCAGGCTTGCAATAGTCTTCACTCTTGTCCACGAGACGAGATCGCTCTCTGCGCTCTTGTTCACAGGGATGACATCGCTCTTCGCTCTTGTGCAAAGCGAAAGTGGAGTTGCGCACTACCTTGTCAGCAACACGACTGGCATTGGTAGAGTTAGCCCCTTTGATGACAGCCTAAGCTAAACCAACGGTAGCTCTTCGTGTCCCAATACCTCACATGCCCAAATTGCCAAACTAGCCAACAACCCATTGCTAACAGAGCCTACTGCATTGGTGGAGAGAAGAAATACACTAGTATGCAAATAGAATGAGTTCACCTTTTCTAAAGTCTTTATACACTAGAGAAATTACTCAAAGACAGATTTCCCTTAAGAGCATGATGTCCTTAGGCTATTTATTGCCCCAACTGGAGGGGTAATACATTCATTTTTCTAGAGGGAATTAGACAAGTAGTCATTGGCATTTGCCATTCAACACCTTATTTATAGCCCCAATTGGAATGTTTAGAGGATTTTTTTAAAACATGTTTAGAGGAGTCATTCCAAGTATCAAGCCAAAAGAAACATGACACCGACTGACAACCGTGGCCATTGCCATGGCTTTAAAAATTGGTATAATCTTCTGAATATCAGCCAACCGAATCTACAAGTCCTTGTCAAAAAATAAACCCGAATCTACAAGTAATGCCGAAGAATACATACACCAGCACCGGCTCAAGATAAATTGGTGCTCCATCAATAACATCCCAAGTGTCATTGTAGTTACTCTATGATTGCAGGTGCGGTAGATGTTCAAGATATTTTTTTGAAAATAAAACGGGGGAGGAGGGGAGATTCCCCACCTTCTCCATTTCAAAAATTCAAACAGAGTGTTTTCTGGCCAGTTACCTAGCGGGAGTTACGGACGCAGTATTACAGTATTGGATGAAGACACGCCAGCCATCGAGGCTATTTACAAGATGTTTAATAAGGCGTTTGCGCCAAATTACAAGGTCATCACACACACGCAAGAGGACCTTTCTCGACTGGAACTTTTCTCCTTGGAAAGTTTCTCCATTTCTGCCATCCCAAATCCTCCAGAGGATCGTTAGAGGACAAACGGCCACACTGCTTCGCTTAGCCCCAGTGGAAGGCACATGCCCTAGAGATCATTGTCATCCATGACTGCGAGGTGGTCTAGCCAAATTGTTTTCCATAGCTGCATACTGCATTCGCACAGAAAGAAGACGTGTTGCTTGTCTTCAGGCGTCAGCTTGCATCAATAGCAATGTCCATCTCTCAGGATATGTTTGGCGAACAAGTTTGCTTTGGTGCTCAATCTGTCCTTGAAGAAAAGCCAAGCGAAGATTTTAACTTTGTTGGGCACTCGCGTTGCCCATATCTGGCGCCCATGCGGATCAAACTCGTGTCACACTCCATTTTTAAGGATAAAAATAGAATGTATAAATAACCTTATATGCGCCCCAGGAACAGTCGCACATATAAGAAGACAAATTACAGAGAGTATCATCACCCTATTTATTACATAGCGAACCAATATTCATTACAGAGTCTGGCACATAAACAAATAGATAACTAATATATCTTTATTGCGGAAGCTTCCCACAGAGACACGTCAACTGGTGAACACCAAGCCTAGTACTCATCACGATAGCTCTCATTCCAACCTTCATTTGTTACCCATCCGGGATTTTCTAAAATTGAAAGTAAAGCAAGCGTAAGTACACAACCATACTCAACAAGCATAACATGGGTTAATGAGGCTCAAATGAGCTGACACTCTTTGACTGCATTTAGCTTTTATAAGTTAATTAAGTTGAGCAATTAAGTAGCATTAAGGTAGCAAGTGTTTCTCGAAATGATCATGATCATTGCCATATAAATGAATAATAAACACAACAGTATATGAATGAACATTTTAGCATGACAAGAGAGATCATCATTAGTGTAAGGATTCCAAGGCCGCTCATGTCCTTGAGCAAGGCTAGTATACTAGTTTATTAAACTCTGCACAGAGGTGTACACTTTCACTGTGAGTCATGATTTACCCTTTCACCCGAGGCGGCCAACCTCTTAGCTTATTACCAAGGAAAGCCGGCAGGGTTCACTATGAAGCCTTTCAAAGATTCGTCTAACATGTTAGGGCTGCTGAGGTTTCTATGCCCTACGAATGTAGTATCCCCCCTTCTGATGGCACACAACTGCAGCCTATACACATGCAGATAGGGGTCCAACTAGACCCAACCTGAAACACCCCCCTTGCACTATTAAGGGAACCACTAGCAAGCTAGAAAAGGTCCTCATACTGAGCAAAAACCAGAGCCATATAGCCCTCACAGCTATACTGTAAATCCCGGAGGTTCAGTTACTGATTAGCTCTCAGGTTGTTAAAAGTCATTATCACTGTTCATGACACAATTACTCATCAAGACACAAGATCATGATATGCATTAATCACTAGCTTCATAGCTATCCAATGCAACCCAAAAAGGTTCAAGGAATCAGGATATCAAAGCTAGTTATATTCTCAAGGAATCAGGACACATGCATATGTATTGTTATTTATAGTGAATAGGTAACAAGGAAGATCCATGCTATACTTACCTTGATTCACAAAGTCTTGCTGGTCTTGCTGATCCTCAAAGTACCCTTGCTCAATAAACTCCTCACCGTCTGAACTCGACATTAACAATCAACACCAGACAATCCAATCGACCATACATACACGAAGCAAACAAAGAGTTATTAGAGGAACAGTACACCAATGTCATCAAAACAGAATAAAATGTTTATAAAACTATTCTACTCGCTGCTACGATCACACAGACATCAAGTTCACCAAAAACGGGGTTATAATGGCAAAGTTACGAATTTTCAAAGATTTCCTATAGATAGATAAATACTTTAAATATAAACTAAAAATATAAAGTTTCCAAAATACTTCAACAGTAGCACCACTGCATAGATTACAAAATTATGAATCTAACAGAATTTGAACGGACCAAATCGGAGTTAAAGCGTAAGAGATATAAGCCTTTGAAAATAATGGCAAAACTGTAAATAGATGAAAACGTATTCTGAAACTGAAAAGGAAAATACGTTTTCCAGAGGATAAAACGTATTCAGTGACCTATTAAAAGGAAAATACGTCTTCCAGTGGACAAAGTGTATTATAGATCTGTTGAACAGAAATTACGCTTTCCAGTGGAGAAAACGTATTCTGACGACGGCGCTAAGGACTCTTAATAAAATAGGTCAAGGGCCAGGGGTTTTTGGCAAAACCGCCGGCCAAAGAGGTACGGTGTGTTTTCGACCGTTGAATCTGCGATGGACGGTTTGGATCGGCCTGACCAATCGGACTCACCGAGGACGACACCCGACACGGCGGCGGCCATCACCAGCGGCGAAAGAAGCTCGCCGGCGTTCGTGAAGACCACGATTCCGGCCATGAGAACGAGTGCGGCCGGTACCATTCAAAAGCGGAGCTCACGCTGCGCTCACCTGGCAAGGAGATGGAGATCGAGGTGAAGTGGGGACGACGTGCGGCTCGGCGTTGCGGATTGTGGCGCCCTGCGAACGGAGGTGGCTCGGGTTAGACGAAATTGGACCACAAGGAACACACCAAGATGCTCAGAAGGTCAAGATGAAGCTTGCCAGCTAGTCAATGGCGAAGATGATCCATCGGTTGCGGCAAATTACTGACTCCGACAGATCGGTGGCAATGGCGGCTAGGGTTTCGGCGTCCCGGCAGCTCGAGCGAAGCAAGGCGGCGCTGGTTAGGGTTCCAAGTCGAGATTGTGGGCGCGAATAAAGGCTTATATAGCCCAGGGCGAGGCGGTGCGACATGGCATGGCGTGGAGGTGGCACGGTCGGGTCGGACTCGAGCTCCGACTCGCGTCCCGGTCGGAGGTAGGGGAAGGTGGCGCTTGCACTCTGACATCAACACTGATTCTATCTCCTTTTGGGGTAGTCAAGTCCACAACCCTCTCTTTACACCTTATCATAGCTTGGTGAGCTTCCATCCAGTCCAACCCCAGAATTAAATCAATACCATATGCATTCAACACTACAGGATTTGCTGAAAAGTCTACCCCCTTAAGTGAAGATTAGATAAGGGGCAGTAGTAAGAAGCGAGTATAGCACCCCCCGGTGAATTTACTACCATTTGGTTCTTCATGGCTGCAACTGGTATGCTATGCTTTCTAACAAATGCTTGTGAGACAAAGGAATGCGAAGCTCCAGAATCAAAAAGTACAGTAGTAGAGATAGAGTTGATGTTGAACGTACCCAGCATAACCTCTGATGCTTCTTGAGCTGTCTCAGTGGACACATGATGAACTTTCCCATACCGCGGAGGCTTCGGATTGCTATTCTGCCGCTAAGAGGTCTACTGATTCATCTTATTATCTGGACAGTTGAATGACATGTGCCCTTCTTTTCCACATACAAAACACCTTGTGGGCGTATTGGGACCGCCATTCTTCAGAGGAGTGTTATTAGAAGTAGTGAGACGTGGAGTATGGCTGTTATTGGGACGCTGCTGATAGTGTGAGCATTGATTCCCATTCCAGTTCCGCTAGTTCTGACCATGATTCCACTGACTGACTGGTCCTTGGTATTTCTGCTTAAAACCTTGGTGAAAGTTAGAACAAAAATGTGAGTTACTACCAGAGCCCTGTCTATTCATCTTCCTCTTCTTATCCTGTGCCAGACGTTCATTATCTAGCACAATAGCACTGTTCACTAACTCCTCAAAAGTATCATACTTGTTTCCCTTCAGTTGCAACCTGAGTTCATAGTAAACACCATTGAGGAAATGACGCCACTTATCAACATCCCTTATAACTTCATGGGGAGCGTAGCGAGCCAACTCCTCAAACTTAGCATGATACTCACTCATAGTCATAGAGCCCATCTTGAGATTCTTGAACTCCTCTGCCTTCTGTTCTTTTAGACCTTCAGGAATGTGGTGAGCCAAGAAATCCTCTTTGAACCTCTCCCAGGTAATAGCAGGAGCATTGTTGGGACGTGCAGCTTGGTAAGACTCCCACCAGTTCTGAGCAGCTCCCTGGAGTTGCCCCGAGGCATACAACACTTTCTTAGCATCATTGTACTGAGAAAGATTCAACTGCTT
Source organism: Bothriochloa decipiens (assembly GCA_023333625.1). Classification (NCBI taxonomy): domain Eukaryota; kingdom Viridiplantae; phylum Streptophyta; class Magnoliopsida; order Poales; family Poaceae; genus Bothriochloa; species Bothriochloa decipiens. The sequence continues at coordinate 7,304,742 of CM041638.1, forward strand.
CTCCACAACACGCAGCTAGTCATCAGCATCCAAGGGATTGGTAGTGTGAGTAAACACAGGAGGATGACCTTGCATAAAGTCCCTGCGTTTATCCCTTGGTGGTTGAGCATGTGGTAGCCCTCCAGCTTGCATGGTCTGCACAAACTGGGTCATAGTCTGCATCAGCTACATTTGTGCCTCTCTCATTTTCTCATTGGTAACATGTCCAGCACCATGGCCTCTAGCACGGTTACCTCTTCCACCCCAAGCAGCCATCTGTATTCCAACAAAATCAAAGCTTAGAGATATTTAGAATACAAATCACTTATATAATAATAAGGATTGCAAAACTAAAAATTTTTGGGCGAGCTTCAATTTTAGCAGTACAGAAAAACTGTCATATCTCGAGATCCGAGTATCAAAAGGAGACAGTCTATACATGGTTAGAAAGGTTAAGAAATTCTCTACAACTTCTGTTCAGACCATATTCCCAGAAATTAACCAAACAATAGAGACTGTTTGGAAATTCTAGACAGCACTGAACATCCAATTGCGACAGTCATAACTTCCAATTCAGAACTGATATCGACATGATTCTTGTGGGAATTGTTAGATAAAGAACTCTAGTTTCACCCATAAAAATCTCATACTCATTGCATAAACCAATTTCGAGATATAACCAAAATATCACAGGTTGCTCAGAAAACAGCAAGGATGGAGACAGGGTAAACCAACCCAAACTCAAATTATTCAAACTTTAGCCTTAATATCCTTAACTAAGGAACTTGCGGACATGCCCACAAAGCTCCAGCACTCACACAAAAATCCAAATCATCCATATTACATAATCATAAATCATCAAGCACTCAAAGTTCACAAACACTAATATGACACGGCTAACACTTGACTCACAATACTATTAATGTGCCTATTACATAAGGGTTTTCAAGCTAAGGTCGAAGCTCGTGGTCCAGCCATTCATAAATCTTTAGTTGTCCAGTCATGACCCTGAGCCTATCATTTTCTTCTTGGTGCTCCTTAATCTTCTTCGCCAGCTGGTCCACCGTGCTTACCAAGCGCTGATGCTTGAGCATCATGTCGCAAGCAAAGTGTGCCAATTCCTGTGACTCAGGTGGCAAATCTTGAGGATTCATCATAGCCCATCCATCCTCCATTCTGTAGTCAGCGCGAGGCAAATAGCAAAACTCATCATCTCGCATATTACCAAAGCGATGGCCATGGAGAGCAATCCAGGTTGTAAAAGCAGCACCCCCTATGCCGTCCTCTTGAGTTGGGCTAGGACCAAGATGCTCATAAATCATCTCTATGTTGTAAGAATTTTGCATGTCTCCTGGGGAACATATAGCCACATTTGTCTCCTAGTAAGTACCTTTCGACGGATGGGTGTGTTGGAAACAAGTGTACTGCATAGCGGGGTCCCAATCAGCATAATAATCACGAAGAAGCTTCATGAGTTGTATATGCAATCTGGTGTGACACTCCGGTATGCGAGAGATCTTCACAGTCCATCCCATAGGAGCGTGCGGTCCACCTCCTCCAGCAGAATGACCAGCAGACAGCGATGGAGATTGACCACCATCTTGAGCTACTCCCGTCGTCTCACCATCGCTGATGTCGAGAGCCTCCTGCTGCTCTTCCACAGGTGCCACTTCCTCCTCTTCTTCTTCAGTAACCTCCATTGGTTCTTCCTCTTCAACCTGAGGTGATGTAGGCAACGGGGTTGGTGATGGCGAAACAACTTCCCTAGTCTCCAGGTGGTTAAACAGATCACGATACGCAGCAGCAGTCATACGGCGGGTATAAGGAGGCATCTACATGATTTAGACATAGGTTAGAGTGGAGTCAAGATTTTCACAATAGAGTAAGTATAAGAGCATAAAAATTGAGTAAATAACAAGATTAAAGTTAAGAAGCATGAAACTAGTAAAGCAAAGGAGACTAAGAACGACCATTCTATCTAGGCTTGTGTCCTATAGTCAACATAGCTCCGATACCAATTGTAACACCCAGAGTCCAAACGGCTCAGATTCACTCTACACGCTGAGCAAACCACACCTACCACCATCCCACTTAAGCTTTTGTCCTCGCTTCTCTTAAAAGGATTAACCCGGGGATGGTGGGATGGACTCTAGAAGCCTTATATGTTGGTCTGTCCCACCTTAAATAACCAAGGTGGGACTAAACTCTCCACAATATCTCATAACAACCACATGGGCCACTATGGGCCAAATGGGCCGGGTGTGACAACTCCTTGCCTGCCTCATCTAGCGCAGCATATGCATCCTGAGTAGTGAAGCAGCGTCCCGTCGATATGAGCACCCTTTTATCTGCTGCATTGGTCAAGGTAACGGCCTGCAAACAAGAAAGAAGTCTCTGCAGCTCATCAGAAGCAGCAGAAGTTAGCCGGGGATGAAGACGCAAATCAAACCCATTCAAGAAAACTTGTTGCCGAAATGTTAGGAGTGGTAGTGTGGGAGAAAAGAGCATGGTAATGAGCATAGATGGGAGAGTCATTAAGCCATTGATCAAACCAGAAGGAGGTGGAGGAGCCATCGCCAACTTTGATAAGGTGATCAAGCGGTATGCATTTAGTTCTTCAGAGATAATCCTCCAGAGGTAACCGTGGGGGCAAAGAGCATAGCATTAATGGGGGAATCACCACTAAGGAGCCAGTTCTTCCAGGCTGCTTCGCCAGGGGTGAAAATCTTGTTGATGAACTTCATGAGGAGGCAGCGATTCTGGAGCTCCAGTTCTGTCGGTGTTCTGACCCTCGAGGGGCTAACACCAACGAGTAATATCGTGTCCGCGTGCTCCCTAATTCGGTGGGTGATGCAAGAATGACACGACGATTTATCCTGGTTCGGGCAAAGAAGGCCCTACGTCCAGCGGGGGGAGGATGATTCGTGTTATCTTGCACCGAAGTGCTAGTACAGGGGAAAATACAAGCTGGTGTGAGGAGTGAAAGGCGGAGTTGGGGCGTGCGGGCGCCTTGCTCTCGACCTCCACAGGCTCACGGTGTCGTTCAGTGATCTTGGGACTTAATGTTTCTATGCTCCAGATCCTCTATCCCTCAGTCCGGTCCCTCTCTCTAACGCCCTGGCGCCTCCTTTTATAGACGAAGGAGGGGCACAGGTGTACACGTATTTCGAGCTCTCATGACGCTGATGACGTACGACGTTGAGGCCGATCATGTCGATGCTGCTGTGGTGATGTACGTCGGTATGGGACGCCCTGCTGCCGTCGCATCGGGAGTTGTTGGAGTTCAGCTCGAGGGTCCGCTCGGTGAAGCCGAGGGGCGACGGTCGAGGGTCCTGGCCGGAGCCGAGGGGATCGTCGAGGTGGTCGAGCTTCGCTGGATAAGATCGAATCCCGGAAAACACGGTAAACAGGTCAGTTTATTCGTTTCGAGATGGTGCAGGTCGTGGCACAGCGCTCGGTATGGCGCAACAGCGCAATATGACATGCGGGATTCCGGGGCATGGGCAGTAAAAGTAGATTTGACCGCCACGCCTGTGACTGTTACCGCAACTGTGGCCATACGGTTAGGCGGGGGTAGATAGGTCGCATTAAATGCGCGCGGATTCGTACGGGGGAGTTGGTGGCCGAGGGGCGCACTCTCCTCGAGGGCCGCCCATTCGCCAGGCGAAGTTCCATCCTCGAGGGGGGGCTCGTTCGCTGGGCGAAGTTACGTCCTCGAGGACCGGCTCGTTTGCTGGACGAAGTTCCGTCCTCGAGGGGTAGCTCGTTTGCTGGGCGAAGTTACGTCCTCGAGGGCCGGCTCGTTCGCTGGACGAAGTTCCGTCCTCGAGGGGTAGCTCGAATCGTACCCTCGCGCATACAGTACTAGTCCGTTCGGTAGTTTTTTAGTGTACAGTACTAGTCCGTTCGGTAGCCTCTCGAGCGGGCTTCGGCTTTGTACGTTCGCGCGGGAGGTCACAGGAGGGGTCGAGTGCCGTTTTTGCGGGGTTTAATTCGGTAAACCCGAGGCTTTGGGGTACCCATTTCCTCGGTAACGACAAGTTCTTTAACCCCAAGCCCACCTCTGCCTTTGGGGGCTTGGACATTGTCCCACGCCACTAGGCATTTTGATCCATGACAAACATCTTCACCTATCCAAAAGAACGCACGGCGCCTGCGGTCTATGGCCTTTATCATAGTTTTTGGCACGGAGAGAGCGGACATGAAATGGAGGGGAAGGGCACTAAGAACAGATGAGCTGAGCACCAGACACCCATCTCGATTTAGAAGGGAGGCTCGCCAACCCGATAGGTATTTGTCACAGGAGGCAATGAGGGGAAGGCAGTCAGTGACAGAAGCATTGTGGGGGGAGAGAGGGAGACCAAGGTAAGGTTGAGGGAAGGAGGAAACGTTGGTGCCGAAAGTAGTAGCCAGCTGTTTAGCCACCTCAACATCGATAGCAACAGGGAGGAAGGTAGTCTTATGGTAGTTGATAGATAGCCCGGTAGCCGCTTCAAAGATCTAGAGGATTTGTTTAATGGCAAGAATGGCAGCGTGGCTACAGCGGATGAAGATTAAAGTGTCATCAGTGTATTGGAGGACCGAGCAAGGAAGATTATCGGCCAAGGGGTGGGACAGGGAGGAAGCAAAGGGGTGACGATGGACAAGGCGACGAAGGACATCAGCCACAGTAATAAAGAGATATGGAGAGATGAGGTCGCCCTGACGGAGCCCCTTTCTATAGTTGATCCATTTGCCTGGCTGGCCGTTGAGGAGAACGATTGTTTTGCCAGAGGAGAGGAGGGTTGAGATCCAGGATCTCCATCTCATAGAGAAGCCACGGCAACGTAGAATACGATCAAGGCTTTCCCACAAGACATTGTCGAAAGCTTTATGGAAATCTAACTTCAGGATAATAGTGGGAGCTTTACGTTGGTGAAAACAACAAAGAAGATCAGCTACGTAGGCAAAACTATCAGCAATGCATCTGCCCAAAACAAAACCGGTTTGATCATTTGAGATCAAGGGGGGATCATAGGTTGCGGCCGGTTAGTGAGGACTTTGGAGAGTCCCTTGACAATGGTGTTTTGCAAAGCTATTGGCCTGAAATCTTGGGCTCTTTGGGTGCCATTCTTTTTTGGGAGTAGGACAAGATATGATTTGTTCAGTTGCTCGATGTCTGCAGTGTGATCATAGAAGGCGTTGAACAGAGCCTGAATATCATTTGCAGTCAATGACCAGGTAACTTTGAAGAAGAGAGGCCCAAACCCATCTGGCCCTGGGCTAGCATTAGAATTCATCCTTCTGAAGGCGTTGAAAATCTCTTCTCTGTGGAAAGCATTATCAAGTGGTATCAAGTTCAGCGGTCCTTCAGGGTATAGGTCAGACAACTGGAAGTTCCAGTTCGTGGAGACGCCAGTGCCAAGCAGCTCTTGGTAAAATGAGTGTTATGCTCATGGCTGATGAGATCTACCCCATTGTGCTATATGACTTGGATCTTGTTTCTACGAAGGCAATGATTTGCATAGGCATGGAAATATTTTGTGTTCTTATCACCTTCGATGGCGGCCTTGACTTTACTACGCTATTTCCAGAGCAGGAGTTTGGACTGAGCGACATGGCTTAGGAGTCTGACAATGAGCATCCGCAGGTTGTATTCTCATGGGAAGAGAGGACGGTGTTCTTCTACATAGTCCAGAAGGTCGATCACCACCTTGCAGTCTCTCTCTTGCTGGTAGAGATTTGGACGGGACGCTCTCCACCTTTTGATCGATCGCCTGGTGTGCTTGAGTTTGGCAAAAACAACAGCTGCAGCGTTACTACTCCAAATCCGACAATTCCACGCAGAGATCAGCAGAGGCAGGAGGGAGGCATCATTAGTCCAATGGTTCTCAAAGCAGAAGAGCTTGGATTGTGGAATGGTGGTGGAAATGTCAATCCTGAGGGGGACATGGTCGGAGGTACACCTGGTCATGGAGGAAAGAAGTGTGGAAGGGAGTTTGTTATCCCACTCAATGTTAATGAAGACGCGATCAAGGCATTCCAGAGTGGGAGTATCACATTTGTTAGACCAGGTATATTTCCTATCAAGGAGAGGCACTTCGATGAGGCAGATGCTGTTGATGCAGTCGTTGAAATCCTCAGCTTCATTTTGGTGGAAATTGGCATTGTTTTTCTCATGAGGATACCGAATCATATTAAAGTCACCACGTATAATCCAAGGAGTGGCCTGGGGGGCAGCAATGGCACTCAATTCAGCAAGGAAAGCAGACTTGAGCTCATGGTAGGCAGGAGCATAGACATTGGTAACCATGATCTGAAGATCAGAGGAGGTAGACGAGAGGTAGACAGTAAGAGTGTTGGGAGAGCGAGAGACAGAGGCATGAGAGAAGTGGCTACTGGTCCAAGCAGTGAGAATGCCACCAGCAGTACCGTCAGCATCATTGTGGTGAAAAGAGTCAAGCTTTTTAGGGAGAAAGGAGTAGAGTTTCAGAGGAGACACGTTGGATAATTTTGTTTCTTGAAACAGAACAATATCAGGCGAGGCAGACAGAAGTTCATAGAGGACATCACCACATTTGATTGCATCTCCAAGCCCTCTTACATTGCAGTTACATAACCTGATGCTTCTACTCATTTGACACTCAGATCCACACTACTCACAGGACGGGGCTCAGTGGCAGCCGACCTGCACTTTACATTATTTGAGCAGATACTACGCTGCTCGTTTCTAGGAGTGGCTACATTCAGGGAACTACAGGCAAAGCGAAGCATCAACACACTACTAGTGGGGGGCCAGTTCCTGGTACATGGGCTAGTAGGACCAAAATGGGAGCACAGCTCCACGACGCAGCCCGGTGTACCTCCACCTCGTTTGATCAGCATGGTGGTCTTCATGGGGCAGTGGACGGCCCCGCTGTCGCCCCGTCAATCTCCTCTATCTCCTCTGCAGTAGCACCACATGTTGCAGCAATGTCAAAGAGGGATTGGTCATCATCAGAAGGATAGGAATAATCAAAAACGAGATAGGATTTAGAGATAGCACTGTGTAGCCGACGAGATGCACCAGTGTAGTCAAACTTGGCGCGCTGGATATGCACGACCTTGTCTTCTGGAAGCTCGAACTCAGTCTCCTCCTTCTCCTTGACACGCAGACTGCGGCGAAGCTTGCGAGCACTGTCCCTGGCACGCTTGCGGCGAGCGTAGCGCTTCTGGGCCTGGCTGATGTGCTCGCTCTCTATGGACGCGCCGGCGGAGAAAGCACCGGCCGACTCCATGGATAGGCCGGCCAGTGCAGTGATGATCCCTGGTCTATCGTGGTAGGCAGCAAGCAGCGCATACTCATCTTTTGGCTCCACCTCCATGGTCTCCTTCAGCTTGTCACCGCCGCCGTCCTGTGGCTCATAGGCGGCGTACTCGTCCTCCACCTCCACACCCTCAGCCGGGAGGGGCACCCTCCCGATGCCGTACCAGGGGAGTGCCATGTCACACTCCATTTTCAAGGATAAAAATGGAGTGTATAAATAACCTTATATGCACCCCAGGAACAGTCGCACATATAGGATGACAAATTACAAAGAGTATCTTCACCCTGTTTATTACATAACGAAACAATTTTTATTACAGAGTCCTGCGCATAAGCAAGTAGATATCTAATATAACTTTAGTGCGGAAGCTTCACACAGGGACACGTCGACTGGTGAACACCGAGCCTATTACTCATCATGATAGCTTTCATTCCAACCTTCATCTGTTACCCATCCGGGATTTTCCAAAATTGAAAATAAAGCAAGCGTAAGTACACAACCGTACTTAACAAGCATAACATGGGTTAATGAGGCTCAAATAAGCTAACATTGTTGGACTGCATTTAGCTTTTAGACATTAATCATATTGAGGCATAGCATCAAGGTAGTGATAATTCCCATATTCTCATAATCAAAATAACATTAACAAGTCTGTAGCAATAACGACATTAAGATGAACACATTAACAATTTGAGAACCATTATCTTTATGAAAATGTGTCAAGGCCACCCTAACTGAAGGGCACGGATAATATATTGATTTAAACTCTGATCAGAGGTGTACACTTTCACTGTGAGTCATGTTTTGCAACTGAGTGGACTTATAACTTCCAGACCACCAACAAACGTATAAAGCCTCCCATAGGTTCTCCTAACCAATCAGAGATGCGGAAAACATTGTGTGTAGAAACCCCCTTCCAATATGGCACAATCCTTCCCGGCTATACTCATAAGGATAGAGGTTGTCCTATACCCCAACTTCCAGATCACTAACCAGCTAGAAAAGGCCTACAAGTGACTAGAGAGCCATATAGCCCTCGCAGCTGTACAGAATCTCCATGATAAATCACTTACAGACAAGAGTTCATGTTTGTTAAAAGTCATCATTTTCATTGATAGCATAACACACATCAAGTTATAAGATCATGACCATTAAAGCACTAGCATCATAACTACCCTATGCAACCCAAAAGGTCCAAGGAATCAGGATATCAAAGCTAGTTATAATCTCTAGGTCATCAAAGACACATGCAAATGAATTGTTATTTATAGTGAATAGGTAACAAGGATGATCCATGCTATACTTGCCTTGATTCACAAAGTCCTATTGATCCTGCTAATCCTCAAAGTAGCCTTGCTCAACAAAAACCTCACCGTCTGAACTCGACATTAACAATCAACACCAGACAATCCAATCGAACATACATACACGAAGCAAACAAAGAGTTATTAGAGGAATAGTATAACAATGTCATCAAAATAGAATAAGAAGTTTATAAAACTATTCTACTCACTTCTACGATCACACAGACGTCAAGTTAACCAAAAACGGAGTTATAACGGCGAAGTTATGAATTTTCAAAGGTTTCCTATAGACAAATAAATATATTAAATATAGACTAAAAATATAAAGTCTATAAAATATTCCAATAGTGGCATCACTGTGTAGATTATAAAATTATGAATCTAACAGAATTTGAACGGACCAAATCGGAGTTAAAACGTGAAAGATATAAGCCTTTGAACATAATGGTAAAACTGTAAATAAGTAAAAGCGTATTCTGAAACTAAAAAGAGGAAATACGTTTTCCAGAGAAGGAAACGTATTCTGTAAGCTGTTACAAGAAAAATACGCTTTCTAGTAGACAAAGCGTATTATGGATCTGTTAAACAGAAATTACGCTTTCCAGTAGAGAAAACATATTCTGTCGAAGCCGCCAAGGACTCTTAACAGATTAGATCAAGGTTCAGGGGGTTTTTGGCAATTTTTCCACACGAAGGGTTATGGGCTGTTTCTGGCTGTTCATTTCAAGATGGATGGTCCAGATTGATCGGATTAACAGCCTCGCCGGGGACGAAGGCCGACACGGCGGTGGACATGGCCGGCGGTGAGAATTCTCGGGCAAGTTCATGGACCGAGCGATTCCGGCCACAAAATCGAACGCGGCCGGAGCTCACGACGCGCTCACCTGACAAGATGATGGAGGCCAAGAGGTGTTGGGGTCGGTGAGTGGCTCGGAGAGGCAGACGGTGGCCAACTGCATATGGCGAGGGCACGGGTTAGATGAAATTGCACCAGAAGGCTGGCACCAACGTGCGCAGGAGATCGAGGCGGAGCTTGCCGGCCAGTCAACGACGTAGAAGACCTGAGGATTGCGGCCAATTTCTTGCTCTGACAGAATTTGGTGGCGGCTAGGGTTTTAGCGTTGGTGCTCCACGAAGCAAGGCGAGGCGGCTCGCTTTAGGGTTCGGCTAGGGGTCGCGCACGCGCGAATTAACTCCTTATATAACCCCGAGGGCGAGGGTGCGATCGGGCGGACTTCGGTGCAGGGTGGCGTGGTCAGACTCGGTGCTCGTGACGCGACTCTAGGTCGGAGGTGGACGATGATGACGCGGGCCCCGCTTGTCAGCCAGAGAGGTGGTGACGCGAGCGTGGTCGGCCGACGCAGTGCGGCATGCTTGATGGGCCGCGGCCTATCGGCCCAAGATGGAGGCCACGGCACGCGCGGCTGCTGCGGTCTTGCTGGGCCAGAGAAGAAGTGGGCCGTGCGGATGGAAAGGAGTAGGCCGAGCTTGGGCCGCTTGGCTAGTTGTGGGCCAAAAGCAGGAAAGGAGGAGGAGGGAAGGAAAAATGATTTTTCTTTTATTTGAAACTTTTGCAAAAGCAATTTCAAATAAATTTTGAATTCTAATTCAAATTCAAACACCACACAAGAAAAATATGCACCAGCATGAATGCTCAAGCAAGTTTCTACCATGGTTCAACTTCATTTTCATAAAAACATTTATGTTGCCTAATTATTTATTCACCAAAAATTCATTTTGCCTATTTTTAAAAATTTAAAAAATCTAGGGTGTTACAATTCTACCCCCCCAAGAAAATCTCATCCTCGAGATTGGATGTTGCTTACTCAAACAACTGCTGATAAGCTGCCTTTAATGCATCCTCTATTTCCCAAGTTGCCTTAGCCTCTGAATATCGATTCCACTGCACCTTGCACATCTTGATAACCCGGCTTCGGATACCCTTTTCTGCTGTATCCAAAATCCTTACTGGAAACTCTTCATACATGAGATCATCCTTAATAGTAAGTTCCTCCAAAGGCATGTGCTCCTTCTCAGGTACACACAAACACTTCTTAAGTTGAGACACATGGAACACATCATGCACACCAGCTAAACTCTCTGGTAACTCCAACTGATAAGCCACTTCACCACGTCTCTTTAAAACTTTAAAAGGACCAACATACCTTGGTGCTAGTTTCCTTTCTCGTTAAACCTCTTCACACTTCTCATTGGAGACACCTCCAAATACACATAATCACCTTCCTTGAATGTCAATTCTCTTCTCCGTGTATCTGCGTAACTCTTCTGGCGAGATTGGGCTACCCTCAAGTTCTCCCTAATCACTCGTACCTGTTCTTCTGTGGTTCTCAGAACATCTGTCCCAAACAATTGACTTTCCCCAGTCTGGTTCTAAAACAACGGTGTCCTGCACTTACGCCCATACAAAGCTTCAAATGGTGCCATCTTGAGACTCTGTTGATAACTGTTGTTGTATGAGAACTCTGCATAACACAAATTCTTATCCCAACTTGTACCATACTGCAATGCACAAGCTCTTAGCATGTCCTCCAAAATCTGATTAATCCTCTTAGTTTGTCCATCAGTTTGTGGGTGATATGCTGTACTAAAGTTCAACTTTATTCCCAAAGAACTATGCACTGCTTCCCAAAAATGATATGTGAATTGAGTACCTCTATCAGACACGATCTTCTTTGGGACACCATGCAAACACATGATCCTTTCCAAGTACAGTGTAGCCAACTGAGGTCTAGTATAGGTGGTCTTCACAGGCAAAAAGTGAGTGACCTTAGTCAGTCGATCAATTATTACCCAGATAGAATCATAACCTCTCTTAGTACGGGGTAAACCTGCTATAAAGTCCAAACCGACCTCTTCCCACTTCCATTCAGGTATCTTCATTGGCTGTAATAATCCAGCTGGCCTCTGATGTTCAGCTTTCACACGTTGACAAGTATCACATAAAGCAACGTACTCTGCCACATCCTTCTTCAAGCCAATCCACCAGTACTTTTCCTTGAGATCCATGTACATCTTAGTACTTCCTGGATGGATAGAATAAGCCGACTCATGTGCCTCACCAGAATTGTCTGACGAAGAGCTTTGACCTCCGGAACACATATCCGGTTGCCATACCATAAGGTACCTTCTTCATCAATGCAGAATCCAGGAGCTTTCCCTTCTGCTAATTTCTTCCCTATATACTTTAGATCCTCATCTTCCAACTGACCCTTGCGAATCTCCTCTTCTAAGGTTGGTGTCACCTCTATCTCCATGGCATTAGTAACAAGGGTAAGGTTCAAATGAGCAAACTCTGCACAGAACAGATCAGATTCAGGTGTCGCCCAAAGCTCATTAGCATGCTTCTTTCTGCTAAGGGCATCGACCACGACATTTGCCTTCCCAGGATGGTAATACATATCAACATCATAATCGTTTAATAATTCCAACCAATGACGTTGTCTGATGTTCAAGTCTGACTAGGTAAAGATGTACTTCAAACTCTTGTGATCAGTGAAAATATCAGTCTTGTGCCCAATCAGATAGTGTCATCAAATCTTCAGAGCATGAACCACAGCCACTAGTTCTAGATCATGACTAGGATAATTAAGCTCATGTTTCCTCAATTGCCTTGAAGCATAAGCAACAACTCTGCCTTCTTGCATAAGAACAGACCCCAATCCTAAATGAGATGCATCACAGTAGATTGAGAACTTCTTGCTTAGATCTGATAATACCAACACTGGAGCGGTTGTCAACCTCTTCTTGAATTCTTCAAAACTAGCTTGACAGTTGTCAGACCACACAAACTTGGCATTCTTCTCTAGTAATACTGTCATTGGTTTAGCAAGTGTGGAGAAACCTTCAATGAACCTTTAGTAAGCAGCCAAACCCAGAAAACTGCAAACCTCACTAACATCTGTAGGTGTCTTCCAATCCAACACATCTTTCACTTTGCTTGGATCCACTGCTATCCCAACATTAAAAACGACATGGCCAAGGAAAGAGACTTCCTCCAACCAGAATTCACACTTGCTCTTCTTAGCATAAAGTTGGTGCTCTCTAATCTTTTGCAAGACTAACCTCAAATGTTCTGCATGTTCCTCCTTGTTCTTTGAGAATACCAAGATATCATCAATGAAAACCACAACGAACTTATCCAAGTACTCCATAAACACCTTGTTCATCAAGTACATGAAGTAGGCAGGTGCATTGGTCAACCCAAAAGACATAACTGTATACTCATACAACCCGTATCGGTAGTGAATGCCATCTTTGGTATATCTGAATTCTGGATCTTCAATTGATGATAACCAGAGCGCAAATCAATCTTGGAGAACACACAGGCACCTCTCAACTGATCAAACAAGTCATCAATCCTGGGTAAAGGGTACTTGTTCTTGATGGTAACCTCATTGAGAGAACGATAATCAATTCACATCCATTCAGTTCCATCTTTCTTATCAACAAAAATCACAGGAGAACCCCAAGGTGATAAACTAGGACGAATGAAACCTTTCTCTTCTAATTCCTTTAACTGTTTCTTAAGTTCTTCTAGTTCATTAACCCCCAGTCTATATGGACGCTTAGCTATAGGTGCAGTGTCAGGTAATAACTCAATAATAAATTCAATATCGCGGTCAGGTGGCATACCTGGCAATTCATCGGGAACACATCCGAGAATTCCTCCACCACCTGGTTTTGAGGATCTGCAATATCATCAAGCTGGTTCAGGGTAGCTGTAGGTGGCGCTTGCATTCTGACATCAACACTGATTCTATCTCCTTTTGGTGTAGTCTGATACACACCCTCTCTTTACACTTTATCACAGCTTGGTGAGCTTCCATCCAATCCAATCCCAGAATTAAATCAATACTAGATGCATTCAACACTACAGGATTTGCTGAAAAGTCTACCCCCTTAAGAGGAGTTTAGCTAAGGGGCAGTAGTAAGAAGCTGGTATAGCACCTCCTGGCTAATTTACTACCATTTGGTTCTTCATGGCTACAACTGGTATGCTATGATTTCTAAGAAATGCTTGCGAGACAAAGGAATGTGAAGCTCCAAAATCAAAAAGTACAGTAGCAGAGATAGAGTTGATGTTGAACGTACCCAGCATAACTTTTGATGCTTCCTGAGCTGTCTCAGTGGACACATGATTCACCATTCCATGATTAGCATAGGACTTCTGGTTGCCATTCTGCGTCTGAGGTGTGTGTTGGTTTGATTTCCGGGGGCAGCGATTAGCATAGTGCCCAGGCTCACCACAATGATAACACAACTGAGGAGTATTGGGACTACCCTTAAGAGGTGTGTTGTTGGGCACAGTAAGGCATGGAGTTTGATTTCCAGATTGCTGCGACGGCCGTTGATTCACCTTCCAGTTCTCCTGGTTCTGGCCATGATTCCATCGACTGACGGGTCTTTGATCTTCTGCTTGAAACCTTGGAGGAAGTTAGAACGGAAATGTGAATTGTTTCCAAAGCCCTGTCAATTCATCTTCCTTTTCTTGTCCTGTGCCAGGCGTTCATTTTCCAGCACAATAGCACTATTCACCAATTCTTCAAAGGTATCATACTTGTTGCCCTTCAGTTGCAACCTGAGCTCATAGTATATGCCATTCAGAAAATGACGCCGCTTATCAATGTCTCTTATAACTTCATGTGGAGCATAGTGAGCCAACTCCTCAAACTTAGCATGATACTCACTCATAGTCATAGAGCCCATCTTGAGATTCCTGAACTCCTCTGCCTTCTGTTCCTTTAACCCTTCAGAAACATGGCGAGCCAAGAAATCCTCTTTGAACTGCTCCTAGGTAATAGCAGGAGCATTGTTAGGACATGCAGCTTGGTATGACTCCCACCAGGTCTGAGCAGCACCCTGAAGTTGCCTCGAAGCATACAACACTTTCTCAGCATCATTGCACTGTGCAAGATTCAACTGCTTCTCCACAGCACGCAACCAATCTTCAGCATCCAGAGGGTTAGTAGTATGAGTAAACACAGGGGGATGACCTTGCATAAAGTCCCTGCGCTTATCCCTTGGGGGTTGAGCATGTGGTAGCCCTCCAGCTTGCATGGTCTGCACAAACTGGGTCATAGTCTGCATCAGCTGCATTTGTGCCTCTCTCATTTCCTCATTGGTAACATGTCCAGCACCACGGCCTCTAGCATGGTTACCTCTTCCACCCCAAGCAGCCATCTTTATTCCAACAAAATCAAAGCTTAGAGAGATTCAGGATACAAATCACTTATATAAAAATAAGGATTGCAAATCTGAAAATTTCTGGGCGAGCTTCAATTTCAGCAGTGCAGAGAAACAGACATATCTCAAGATCCATGTATCAAAAGGAGACGTTATATACATGGTTGGAAAGGTTAAGAAATTCCCTACAACTTCTATTCAGACCTTATTACCAGATTCTAATATCTAAACTATTGAATTAATCGAACAACAGAAACTATTTAGAAATTCCAGACAGCACTGAACATCAGATTGCGACAGACATAACTTCCAACTCAGAATTGATATCGACATGATTCTTGTGGGAATTTTTAGATCCCAGAAAAATCTCATACTCATTGGATAAACCAATTTCGAGATATAACCAAAATATCACATGTTTCTCAGAAAATACCAAGGATGGAGACAGGGTAAACCAACCCAAAGTTATTTTATTCAAAACTTAAACTTAATAAGGAACTTGCGGACATGCCCACAAGGTTCCAGCACTCACACAAAAATATAAATTATCCATATTACATAATCATAAGTCATCAAGCACTCAAAGTTCACAAACACTAGAATGACACGACTAACTTGACTCACGATACTAATAACGTGCCTATTACATAAGGGTTTTCAAGCTAAGGTCGAAGCTCATGGTTCATCTGTTCATACATCTTTGGTTGCCCAGTCATGGTACTGAGCCTATCATTTTCTTCTTGCTGCTCCTTAATCTTCTACGCCAGCTGGTCCACCGTGCTTACCAAGCGCTGATGCTTGAGCATCATGTCGCAAGCAAAGTGTGCCAATTCCTGTGACTCAGGTGGCAAATCTTGAGGATTCATCATAGCCCATCCATCCTCCATTCTATGGTCAGTGTGAGGCAAATAGCGAAACTCATCATCTCGTATATTCCCAAAGCGATGGCCATGGAGAGCAATCCAGGCTATAAAAGCAGCACCCACAATGCCATCCTCTTGAGTTGGGCAAGGACAAAGATGCTCATAAATCATCTCTATGTTGTAGGAATTCTACATCTCTCTTGGGGACCATATGGCCACATTTGTCTTCCAGTAAGTACCTTCCAACGGATGGGTGTGTTGGAAACAAGTGTACTGGATAGCGGGGTCCCAATCAGCATAGTAGTCATAAAGAAGCTTCATGAGTCATATATGCGATCTGGTGTGACACTTCGGTACGCGAGAGATCTTCACAGTCCACCCCATAGGAGCGTGCGGTCCACCTCCTCCAGCAGAACCACCAGCAAACGACGGTGGAGATTGACCACCATCTTGAGCTACTCCCATCGTCTCACCATCGCTGATGTTGAGAGCCTCCTGCTCCTCTTCCACAGGTGCCACTTCCTCCTCTTCTTCTTCTTCAGTAACCTCCATTGGTTCTTCCTCTTCAACTTGAGGTGATGTAGGCACCGGGGTTGCTGATGGCGGAACAACTTCCCTAGTCTCTAGGTGGTTGAATAGATCACGATACGCAGCAGTAGTCATGCGGCGGGTATAAGGAGGCATCTACAAGATTTAGACATAGGTTAGAGTGAAGTCAAGATTTTCACAATAGAGTAATTATAAGAGCATAAAAATTGAGTAAATAACAAGGTTAAAGTTAAGAAGCAGGAAACTAGTGAAGCAAAGGAGACTAAGAACGACCATTCTATCTAGGCTTGCGTCCTACAGTCAACAAGGCCCTGATACCAACTTGTCACACTCCATTTTCAAGGATAAAAATGAAATGTATAAATAACCTTATATGCACCCCAGGAACAGTCGCACATATAGGATGACAAATTACAAAGAGTATCTTCACCCTGTTTATTACATAACGAACCAATATTTATTATAGAGTCTTGCGCATAAGCAAGTAGATATCTAATATAACTTTAGTGCGAAAGCTTCACACAGGGACACGCCGACTGGTGAACAATGAGCCTAGTACTCATCACGATAGCTTTCATTCCAACCTTCATCTGTTACCCATTCGGGATTTTCCAAAATTGAAAATAAAGCAAGCATAAGTACACAACCGTACTCAACAAGCATAACATGGGTTAATGAGGCTCAAATAAGCTGACACTATTTGACTGCATTTAGCTTTAAACATTAATCATATTGAGGCATAGCATCAAGGTAGTGATAATTCCCATACTCATGATCAAAATAACATTAACAAGTGTGTAGCAATAACGACATTAAGATGAAGACATTAACAATTTGAGAACCATTATCTTTATGTAAATGTGTCAAGGCCGCCCTAACCGAAGGGCACAAACAATATATTGATTTAAACTCTGATCAGAGGTGTACACTTTCACTGTGAGTCATGTTTTGTAACTGAGTGAACTTATAACTTTTAAACCACCACAAAACATATAAAGCCTCCCATAGGTTCTCCTAACCAATCAGAGATGCGAAAAACGTTGTGTGTAGAAACCCCCCTTTCAATATGGCACAATCCTTCCCGGCTATACTCATAAGGACAGAGGTTGTCCTATACCCCAACTTCAAACCACTAACCAGCTAGAAACGGCCTACAAGTGACTAGAGCCAGAGCCATATAGCCCTCGCAGCTATACGGGATCTCCATGATAAATAACTTACAGACAAGAGTTCATGTTTGTTAAAAGTCATCATTTTCGTTGATAGCATAACACACATCAAGTTATAAGATCATGACCATTAAAGCACTAGCATCATAACTACCCAATGCAATCCAAAAGGTTCAAGGAATCAGGATATCAAAGCTAGTTATAATCTCTAGGTCATCAAAGACACATGCAAATGATTTGTTATTGAAGGACCGAAAAGGCGACCAGAGGAGGGGTGAATGGGAGCTTAAAAAATTTCCCTGCAAAAACTCTCGAGGACCCCCTCGAATAAATGCGAGACCCTCGAACGGAGAAGCAAAAAACTCTCGAGGTCCCCCTCGAATAAATGCGAGACCCTCGAACGGAGATACCCTCAAACGGAGAAGAGAGACCCTCGAGTAGAGAAGAGATTCTCAAACAGAAGAGAGGCCCTCGAGCGTCGACAAGTAAGGAGGGACCCTCGAACGAAAAGAGAATGACCCTCGAACGGAAGAGAGACCTCAAACAGAAGAGAAAGACCCTCGAACCAGTACCCTCGAGTGAAACAAAAAACAGAAGCTAGTCAAAAATAAATCGAGCCCTGGTACGAGCAGAAAGCTGATCGAGAAACCAATCGGGGGACCCTCGACAAAAGTGACGGAAAAGTTCCGATTCGAACGACCCCTGCCTCGAAGAGATGATCTAGAAGAAATTCTTTCGACGTGGGCCTCGACAAAGGAGACAGAGAAAAATCCGAATCGAATGACCCCTCTCTTGGGCCTCGATCTCAACCTTTAGACCCTCGACTGGATCTACTCGAACCCTCGACAAAGCTGCTCGAGTCACAGCCTCGATCTCTCGACCCTCAAAACACTCGACCCCTCTATCCTTGAACCCTGAACAACTGACCTCAGGAATTCAGCAAAAGAAATAACCCGCTCGACTGTTGGACCCTCGAGAAAACCTACGAAGGCTCTACTGGAAAGACACCTCCATTGACTGAAAACTCTAGACCCTCGATCCCTGCCTGGAAAACCCCGAAAGATGAACTGCTCTTTTAAAGAACGAAGAAGAAAACTAGGAGGACCTCGAGTCAAGCAAAACTAATCGATTAGGGCTTCGCTCTGAGAGATCGAAACCTAATTTGTACTCCATCGAAGAACTATCGAAAAACACCCAGTTTCACCCAAAACAATTAACTTCCGCCGATTTCCCAAAATTGCGATGCTCGAGTGGAATTGATCCAATCCTTCAGCGGATCTAGTTCATCAATCGACAAAGCATCGATCAATGCAAAAATATCGAGCCAAAACACATCAAAAGCAACGAATCGAAGTTCGTTCACAGAAGGTCTATGGGGCACAAAAATAGGACAACTTCACAGATCGAACGTAAAAAGGTTAGAGGACACGAGGAGGATTCGGGCCTCCATTCCCACAAAATATCTCACAGATACATAGGAAAGATTCTTGTTCTTGGACCTCTACAAGAACAGAAACACACGCACACACAGCAGCGGCGGCGGCGTAGGTGGAAAAATAAGGGAAACAGAAGAAAGTGAAAGAGGTACCTACTCCAGGTGCTGCCCACCTATATTTATAGTCCCTATCCTATACCACTACTACCCCTAGGTTTTTATTGGAGAGAACCACCTAGCCATGGGCACTGTGGTCCAACTCAGAATTTCCTGATCCGATGGCCACCGTGCCTTCTCACCGGTAGCCTTGCCTCGACGCAATCTCTTCGATGCCACCACGTGCCATCCGTCCACACTAGGACCACCCGGGTTTTGAGGCCCAAACCCACGAAACCCTCCACCGATGGTTTTAGGCTAAACCACCAAACCGTCTGCGAGTAGCGTAGCCATACGCATCCCCCGCCGATGGTTTTGAGGATAAACCACCAAATCTTCTCGCGAGTAGCATAGCCCGTACGCGTCCCCCGCCATGTACACTTGCACTGGACGATGTCCCAAGTGTCAGTCACCGCGACCGACTACCTGGTCGTCTGGTCCCTCGGTCCAAGCCTCGCGTCCGCCCTTCACCACACTTGGTCCGTCAGCACGGCACGCCTCTACTTGACCTTCACCTGACCACTGTCGTCGCCTCCAGACTCCACACCTGCACATCACCAGCCAAGAGACACATTTCGGCATGTAACCCTGTGCCAGGGGATCAGTGAACCACCAAGACGAACCACCAACCAAAGTGTTGGACATGTTGATAATCACTCATCACACACCAAAAGATGCTACACTATGATATGGAAAATCATGTGTCCGCAGTTATTTATAGTGAATAGGTAACAAGGATGATCCATGCTATACTTGCCTTGATTCACAATGTCCTGTTGATCCTGCTGATCCTCAAAGTAGCCTTGCTCAACAAAAACCTCACCGTCTGAACTTGACATTAACAATCAACACCAGACAATCCAATTGAACATACATACACGAAGCAAACAAAGAATTATTAGAGGAACAGTACACCAATGTTATCAAAATAGAATAAGAAGTTTATAAAACTATTCTACTCACTTACGTCAAGTTCGCCGAAAACGGAGTTATAACAGCGAAGTTATGAATTTTCAAAGGTTTCTTATAGATAAATAAATACATTAAATATAGACTAAAAATATAAAGTCTATAAAATATTCCAACAGTAGCATCACTGTGTAGATTATGAAATTATGAATCTAACAGAATTTGAACAGGCCAAATCGGAGTTAAAACGTGAAAGATATAAGCCTTTGAACATAATGGCAAAACTGTAAATAAGTAGAAGCGTATTCTGAAACTGAAAAGAGGAAATATGTTTTCCAGAGAAGGAAACATATTCTGTAAGCTGTTATAAGAAAAATATGCTTTCCAGTAGACAAAGCGTATTATGGATCTGTTAAACAGAAATTACGCTTTTCAGTAGAGAAAACGTATTCTGTCGAAACCGCCACTCTTAACAGATTAGATCAAGGTTCAGGTTTTTGGCAATTTTGCCACGCGAAGGGTTACGTGCTGTTTCTGGTCGTTCGTTTCAAGATGGATGGTCCAGATTGATCAGGGTAACAGCCGCGCCGAGGACGAAGGGCGACATGGCGGTGGACATGGCCGGCGGTGAGAATTCTCGCCGGAGTTCATGGACTGAGCGATTCCGGCCACCAAATCGAACGCGGCCGGTACCATTCGAAAGCGGAGCTCACGACGCACTCACCTGACAACATGATGGAGGCCGAGAGGTGTTGGGGTCGGTGAGCGGCTCGGAGAGGCGGCCGGCGGCCAACTGCATACGGTGAGGGCACGGGTTAGATGAAATTGCACCAGAAGGATGGCACCAACGTGCGCAGGAGATCAAGGCGGAGCTTGCCGGCCAGTCAATGACGTAGAAGACCTGAGGATTGCAACCAATTTCTTGCTCTGGCGGAATTTGGCGGCGGCTAGGGTTTCGACGTTGGTGCTCCACAAAGCAAGGCGAGGCGGCTCGCTTTAGGATTCGGCTAGGGGTCGCGGACGCGCGAATTAACTCTTTATATAACTCCGAGGGCGAGGGTGCGACCGGGCGGACTTCGGTGCAGGGTGGCGCGGTCGAACTCGGTGCTCGTGACGCGACTCCGGGTCAGAGGTGGACGACGATGACGCGGGCCCCGCTTGTCAGCCAGAGAGGAGGTGACGCGAGCGCGGTCGGCTGACGCGGTGCGGCGTGCTTGATGGGCCGCGGCCTATCGGCCCAAGATGGAGGCGACGGCATGCGCGGCTGCTGCGGTCTTGCTGGGCCAGAGAAGAAATGGGCCGCACGGATGGAATGGAGTAGGCCGAGCTTGGGCCGCTTGGCTGGTTGCGGGCCAAAAGCAGGAAAGGAGGAGGAGGGAAGAAAAAATGATTTTTCTTTTATTTGAAACTTTTCCAAAAGCAATTTCAAATAAATTCTGAATTCTAATTCAAATTTAAACACCACACAAGAAAAATATGCACCAGCATGAATGCTCAAGCAAGTTTCTACTATGGTTCAACTTTATTTTCATAAAAACATTTATTTTGCCTAATTATTTATTAAAAAAAATTCATTTTGCCTATTTTTGAAAATTTGAAAAATCTAGGGTGTTACACGCCAGCACCACCCTAGAAGGCGCGGCACTGGAGCTCACGCCCGCACGAGCTGGGTATGGGGTGGCGCGTCTCTCACGGGCAGGGCGTAGCTCCGGGGTCGGCTCGTGGTCGTCCACCTCCACCTTGATCGGCACCCAACCTCCAAAGTTCGCTGGCAGAGCAGCCGGCGGATCGTCGATCGGGTGGTACGCCGACGGGACGTTCTGTGCTAGTGCAGGCCCGAAGTCGAAGTTGGTGAAGTCGGCCATGGGGTCATCGGACTGCCAGAAGCAGAGGATGTGCAGCTTGGCGATGCAGGCGGGGCCGCTGTGGTTGCGGATCAGCAGCTTCTCCGGGACCTCGTTGAGACTGTCCAGGCGCACGACCGCCCAGACAGAGGTGTAGTTGCCTCCTTCCAGGCAGTCAGGGTCCACGCAGCAGACGTTCCCGAACTTGCCGAACGCCTCCCGGATCCTCTCCTCTTCCCAGTGCTCCAGCGGGAAGTCCTCCGCCGCCACCTCCGCATACAGATGGTAGAACACGAAGAAGTGGTTGTCCGCTGCCTCATGGGGCTCGATGTTGAGGGAGTTGCCGTTGTAGGTGATCGGCGACATGGCGATGGCTTGGTCGTGGGCCTCCGGGGTGTGGAAGGTCATGACGCCAACCCCGTGCCCCGATGCAGACAGGTGGAACGCGGGGGCGCCTGCCACGGACTCCATGGCGCGGCGAACGAAGGCAGCCGGATCATGCACAGCTGCTTGGAGGTAGACATAGGCTTTGCGCAGCGAGTCCTGGTACTCGCCGTTGCCAAGATGCACCTCGACCATGGCACGGTGCATAGGCAGAGAGATGTCCTCCCCAGGTGTGGATAGGATGATGTCTCAATAGCTAACATAAATTATGGATAGGATAGTGCCATTGTTTGCTTAAATGTTGCTGCCTAAAGCTGTGTGGGTGGAATATAGTTTTCAGGATTAAATTGCCTCGAGTTGCATCTTGGATGTCGGAGTAACAGTAATGGTGCAGAATTAAATTGCCTAGGCAAGTGTTTGTCTTAACACATGCTAATGAGGGAAGTCAGAATGAGAAATCTGACTTAGACGATGGCCATGTCTTCATTTTTTTTTAAAGTCAGGAGGAGCCAAAGGCTGCTACTGTAAATGCATTAAAAATATAAAAAGTACAGAGCAGTTAAAAATACATTTTTTTAGATAAAGAGCAGTTAAAAATACATAGCTTCAATCATTGAAGCAGAGCATATGCCTTCAAAATTATGAGCAATTCCTTCTTAGCTTCAACCATTGAAGCAGAGCATATGCCTTCAAAATTGTGAGCAATTCCTTCTTACTTGGAGAACTAGTTAGTGAGCAATTAGTAGTAGGTGTCACTTGAGCAGCTTCTGTGATCAGTCCATTATCCTTTCTGTGAAGAGTGATCTTACTTATAAACTAGTAGGAAGGAATGGAAATCACTCATCTGTTGGCCTTGCCCGCACTCAAGTGTGAATCTGAATTTTCACAATTTTCTCTGCTGAGGAATACATACACCAGCAGGGGCTACGTTCTATGCTCTACCTATAGCATCTTCAGTTTATTCGCAAAAAATATAACATCTTCAGTTTACCCAGCAATTTTTTTTCTGATACTGATAATGACCATCCCAAGTGCCCATTTCTCCCAAGTTTTACATGGTCTTGTGGCCGGTTCTGTTTGTTTTGGCCAGGTTATTTAAGTATAAGTTGTCCACTTTAAAATGGCTTATTTGCAAGTCTGAAGACAAAGTGCACTTGCATCCCTAGGACGCAATAAATATATGCACTTGCTTGCATCCCTAGCATGCAAATGTTTTGGGGTATTACAACTCAGTTTTTCTTCATGTTTATCGAATCCTAACAAGCTGACCCAGCCCGGTGTTTTCGTTTTGTTATACTGAATCAGTCAAAGCATGCCTTAGTTCTGTTGTACTGTTTTTTTTTTTTTTTGAAACTTGTTGTACTGTTGTTCAGCCAAAGCATGTCTTCATTCTTTTTCCAGGGGGCAGACCCTGTACATGGAGACCAAATCGCTATTGTACACAGAGACGAGAAAGACTTGGAGTTCCAGCAGGAAGTGGAGTTCCTGCGCTGCCGGCATTGGTAGAGTCAGCCCCTTTGATGGCAGCATAACCAATACTCACAGTAGCTCTTCTTGTCCCAACACCTCTCATACCCAAATTGCCAAACTAGCTAGCCAACAAGATATTGTTACATTGAGGGTGATGACTAACTAACAGAGCCGACTACATTGGTGCCAGAGACAAGAAATACACAACTATTTAAGTAGAATGAGTTCGCCCTTACCAAGCTGGTCTTTATAGCCATGGAAGGTTCTCAAAGAGACAAAGACCGGCTTACCCCTAAGAGCAGGACGTCCTTAGAACATTTATATCCCTAACTCGAGAGGTAATTCATTTTACTAGAAGGCAGTACACAAGTAGTCATTCGCACCTGCCGTGCAACACATTATTATGCAGTCAATGCTAGGGCCCTACACTCCTACTTCTTGCTTCTTAATTTTATTCTTAATTTAGTTTCTTTTACATACATGTCTAATGTCTCAATAGTTAACATAAATGATCTAGGATAAGATAGTCACGTTCTGCTTTCCAGGTACGCATCTTTAATTCTATGCCTAACTTGAAGCCTAGCTTGAGGAAGTATTGCTCAGTCATCAATCACAGACGATGTAATCCGAAAGCATAAACTAACAATAGTACACGACTACTTTTAATACTATCTTCCAAAATACTACCAAGTACCAAGGGGCGTATCGTCCGTGGATCCATCAACCATGCTCATATGGTTGGCACGACGTAGCCTACGAGGGCAAGCAACATGCTCCATACCGGCTACCTGTATCCTTCACTGGCGTCATGGGTGTGAGCGGCAGCATCTGTTAGCACAGAGCAGGGACTAGGAATTGGATAATATTAGAACAGAGGATGTTGGATCATTGAATTTGGGATTCCGAACTAGAATGAGAATGCTTAGGAGCTCAGAAGTGAAGTTTATAGAAATTCTTGAAACCCAAAAATAAATTCACATTTCACATGCATCTTTTGGATTGGGCTTCACAGTTACTTTATTGCCAGCACATTGATCTGCCTCTCGACACGGCACAATTGCGTTCCGTGTTCGTCTGGACTCTCATTACGGTAGCGAGTCGGAGGCGCGGAGGCGGCAATGAGTCCACATGTAACTGGGATTACACCATTCCATTGCCGTAGTACGCTAGCTACTAGTGGCTGTATACAGTTCCAATGTAGAGTATGCCCTCCATAGAAGCATCACCTGTAAAATGGGTAGCTCTTCGTGTCCCAACACCTCTCATGCCCAAATTGGCAAACTAGGTAACAACACATAGTTACGTAGATGGTGGTGACTAATGGATCCTACTACATTGGTGGCGGAGACCAGAGAGAAGAAATATACTACTACTTAAGTAAAATGAGTTCACCCTTTTTGATGTTTTTATTTATATATAAACCTTGAGATGGTTATCAAAGACCGATTTACCCCTGAGAGTAGCATGTTCATTCATAGTCCTGACCGAAGGGGTTGCTGGAGGAAAGTAGTCATCGACGCCAATGGTTCAACACGCTAGGACATCAATGTTGGGCCTTGTACTCCTACCTCTTTTTTTAATTTCATCCTTAATTTAGTTTTCACAATTCAATAGCTAACTAAAACTATATGATTTCGATGTACACCTCATTAGTTCCTCTACCTAAACTGAATACAAGGGATTACTGCATAGTCGTCAATCAATCCGAAAGCATAAAACTCAAATAAAAATCCGGCTTGTTATATCTACAAACCATAACAAATAGTACGTGATTGCCTTTAATACGGTTTACCCTTATTCTCCAAATTAAAGCTAAGGATTGCATGATTCATGACATCTATAATTAATTAATGGAGAATAAATGTTCCAAGTCATGAATGACGAGAAAGTAACAAGTTGCTGAAAGAAAACTAGCTGGTGTACTGAACCAGCACAACTGACTCCTCTAAAGGGCACAGGAAGAATGGAGCTTTGAACCACAACCATGACAGGTTCATGCAACGTAGGTATAGGCAGAGAGATACTGCTATCGTTGGTAATTTCATTCACGCAAAGCAAATGATTAGAAGAACATTAATGAAGATATAGATATAGTAATGGGCAGGTTTTTTCTCTGGATCCAACTAACAAAGAAGCACATATAGATGCTCGACAAAAGATTTCCTTGCATCTCCCGGCTCGCTGCCGTCTGAAGGATCGAATTAATTGGCCCATGTCGAGATGCCAAGGTTCCTGTTCGGTTCACCTCACTTCAGCCGGCTTGTTCCAAAGAACCCTTGAGTTGTTTGGATTGCAGGAATATAATTTGATCATGCATCACGTTGTCCCTAAGCACTGCTTGTATCCATTGATGCGTGATTTAGGTGCTTTTTCAAATTACTACACTTTCCCTTTGACTTTCCTTCAATCCAAAATGGCCTAGTGAGAATCTATTATTTTTTCTCAATTTTCTGTGCTGAAGTATACATACAGGACTATGTTCTGTGCTCTCTCTGTAACGTCTTCAGTGTTTACCCAACAATTTCTTTCTGATGCTGACCATCCCATGTGCCCAAGTTGTCTCTTTGTTTAGGCCACGTTATTTAAGTATAAGTCACCCACTTTAAAATGCCTTATTTACTAGTCTGAAGACAAAATGCACTTGCCTGCATCCCTAGCACGCAAATGTTTTTGGGGTAGTTTTACAACTCAGGTTTTTTGAGTGTTGAGGATACGCCCCGGGGCCGGAGGGGCTTGTTACTTTTGACTTGTGTCTGACTGACAGTTCTAATTATATCTATTTTGCTCATACCTGCAGGTCCCAGAGTGGAGCCATGGAGGCGATCGACAGCGGAGGTCCGGTGGTGTGACCGTCGCTCAGGCGGAGGCTGATCCCCCCGGAGGTTAGATCTCCGCTGGGAAGCCTCCACGGAGGCCATGAAGTCAATCGACGGTGGAGGTCCGGTGGCGATGACCGTCGCTCAAGCGGAGGCTGATCGACGGAACCTCGACTCCCCCGGAGGCTCTGCGCGGAGGAGGCGGCAACCCGAGACTGCCTTCATCAAGACGGCGCGACGGGCCGATCTGGGGGGCTTGTAAACAAGTAGTGGGCTTAGTGGGCCTCTCGCAGGCAGTGATGGGCTGCGGCCCGCGGCCGTGGCCAGGAAATGGTAGACCAGCCTACCCCTAGGAGGCCCACGTGTAATAGGGTCAGTGTCTAGGGTTTCGAAACTCCCATTAGGGGCGCGCTTGTACTTTCAATCTTAAGCGGGGGAGCCACTATAAAAGGCTACGCCCCCTGTATAATAGAGGAGGAGGGTCCTTTGGTAGCTGCCGTGCCACCTATCCTCGGGCCCACATTGTGATTTCCCCTATTTTATATTGAGAAAGGGACCGTCTGGTCCAGTTATTCCACACTTACTCCAAACCGATCGGAACCCGGTTCCAACACTGAGTGTTTACCTTATCCTAACAAGTGTTGATCCGATGTTTCCGTTTTGTCATACTGATCAGCGAAATCATGTTTTCGTTTTGTTATGCTGTTCAGCAAAAGAATTTCTTCATTCTTTTCCAGTTTCCAGGGTATGTCTCCATTCTTTTTCCAACAGGCCAGACTTGCAATAGCCTTCACTCTTGTCCACGAGACGAGATCCATCTCTTCCCTCTTGTTCACGAGGACGAGATCGCTCTTCGCTCTTGTGCACAGAGACGAGAAAGTGGAGTTGCGCACTACCTTGTCAGTAGCACGACTGGCATTGGTAGAGTCAGCCCCTTTGATGACAGCCTTAGCTCAACTATCTGTAGCTCTTCGTGTCCCAACACCTCACATGCCCAAATTGCCAAACTAGCCAACAACCCATTGCTAGTAGAGGGTGGAGACTAACTAATGGAGCCTAGTACGCAAATAGAATGAGTTCACCTTTCCAAAGTCATTATACACCTGAGAAATTGCTCAAAGACAGATTTATCCCTTATTAAGAGCATGACGTGCTTAGGCTATTTATAGCCCCGACTGGAGGGGTGTAATATATTCATTTTTTCTAGAGGGAATTAGACAAGTAGTCATTGGCACATGCCATTCAGTGATTCAACACCTTATTATACCGTGAATGCCAAGGGTCCTATACAGCTATACTCCTATTATTGCTTGCTTATTAATTTCATCCTTAAATTAGCTTCTTTTACATACATATCTGATGTCTCAACAACTAACATAAATTTTCCAGGTACATGTATTTAATTCCTGAAGCCTAGCTTGAACAAAAGGGAGTACAGACGATGCAATCCAAAAGCATAAACTAAAAAAATAATCCTACTGCTGGTACTAAACCAAAAGAAAATAGTACACGACTTCCTTTAATCCAAATAGTACTAAACCATAATCCTGCCGAGGGGCGCATCATCCGTGGAGCCATCGGCCACAGGAGACGCCGTAGCCCACGGAGGCACAAGCAACAGGCTCCACGGCGGCACCAACAGAGGCCTCTATCCTCCGTCGGCATCATGGGTATGAGCGGCAGCATGTTAGCACGCAGCAGGGGCTAGGAACTGGGGAATATTATAGAACAGAGAATTGCATCATTGAACTGGAGTTCCGAAAAAGGAAACCATAACTCATCTGTTTTTTGATTGTGTAGTAGCTAGGCAATGCTGGAAGTACATGTCTGATGTGGTTGGTCAGCAAATAGGAGAGGACATGTTCTCTGTAGGAAAGCTTTGGCTGAGCAATAAGAGAAATTGTTTGTTAAATGTGGTTTCCTCTGCTGTTATTTGGTCCATCTGGAAACTTAGAAATGACTTTTGTTTTCAGAGAACAAATTGGAGAAGTATGGAAATACTCTTCTGCAGGATTGCTGGGACTTTACAGAGTTGGATGGTACTTTGTCCAGAGGAAAAAAGGGATACACTGCTGAACTACATCAGGAGTATCAGAGCTATCCCGGACTCAATGCTTTGGTTACCCGGTGTGTAACCAATTCTGCTGCTGAGGAATGGAGGCCTTCTGATGATGGGGGGTGTTTTCATCAAGTCTGACAAAGCGAGGCTCCCATGGTGGAAGGAGATGGAGATTTCTCTCAACTAAAGGTTCAAGTGATGGCATGAATAGGCTCTGGCCTTGGAAGGTTTTATTTTAGTCGGTTACTTAGTTGCTAGATGTTTTTGTTTCCTCTGTAATGTCCCATTTGCCGGTGTGCTGGTAAGCAACCGTGGAGTCCAAAGAACACTGGGCTTGTATGAACCTTCACTGCTACCTGTGGTCTTTTGGTTTATAATCAAGAGGCTGGGCTCGGCCCTGGAATTCTAAAAAAAGAAAAACTGGAGTTCCGAACTGGAATGTTTAGAGGATTTTTTTGACACATGTTTAGAGAAGTTTAGAGCGAAGGTTATGCTGTTTTGTGATACCCGCAAATGAGCGTTCACAGAGACACACACATGCACACGGTATTGTCATTGGCTTGGGCTTCTTCAGAGTTCAGGGTTACTTCACTGCCAGCACATTGATCACTCCGGCCCAAATAATTTTGAGTTCAGCCTCCCGACACCACCCATTTGGATTCCTGGTTCGTCTAGATGAATAGATTATTAGGTATATGGTAATATATCTCACACAAGACGCCCGGAGGCGAAGGAGGCAACAAGTCCACGGATGCATATAGAATCCCGCCACCTGTTTTACCCTGCTATTACCCATGGATTATCCATGCCTTGTTAGACATTACATGTTGGTGATTGGTCATTTGCGGGTACAGGAATGGATCATCTGTGGTGTCCCCAACGCCATAGCTAATTAGCCTTCACTAGCGTACACAGGAGACATAGACGGGAAGGACATCATATACAAGTTGGGGCTTGTCAACTCATTTAGAGCAGTGGACTACCAAATGGTGGTTCTAGGCTAGGCCTAAGTAGAGCGAGTGCCCTTGGTCGAAGCATCAAATGCACCCTCAGTTGCTCGTCATGTCCCAACACCTCTTATTCCTAAGTTAGCAACTAAGCATACTAGCCAACAACACATGGTTACATAGCCGGTGGTGACTAACGGATCCTACTGCATTGGTGATGGAGACGACCAGAGAGAAGAGACATACTGGTACAAGTGGAATGAGTTCACTCTTTCTGTCATTTTTATTTATATACACCTCAATAAGGTTCTCAAAGACCGACTTACCCTCGAGAGTAGCAAGTTCCTTGGCCATTTATTATAGCCCTGCCTTGGGGATAGTATATAATATAGTCATTTTGCTAGAGGAAAGTAATAATCAATGCCTGCAATTCAACACCTTAATTATGCCGTCAATGTCAGCCCTACACTCCTACTTCATTTTTTATTTCATCCTTAATTTAGCTTTTTTTCATAAATGATTCATAGCTAACGTAAATTATATGATTTCCAAGTACACCTTTTTACTTCCTGTGCCTAACTTGAATATGAGCAAGTACTGCTTAGTCGTTGATCAATCCGAAAGCATAAACTTAAATAATAATCCGGCTTGTTATATCTACAAACCATAACCAAGTAGTGCACGACGGGTATAGGAGAAATGGAGCTGTGAACCACAACCATGACTGTGACAGGTTAATGCAATGTAGGCAGCCATAAGCAGATGAGCGTTCACAACCTACGGCTCATAGTGCCACACATGGACACGGTTTGTCTTGTGCATTGAGCCTCACTACACTTCATTGCGAGCACATTGATCACTCCGGCCCAAATAGCATTGAGTTCCGCCTACCGACAAAATAGCGATGAGTTCTGCCTGCCAACACGACTCATTTGCGTTCCTTGTTCCTCTGAAATATTAGTATGGTAACAGCAGAGGCGGAGGCGGAGGTGGCAACAAGTCCACGGATGCCTATAGAGTCCTTCACCCTCTCTTACTCCCTTACCCTATCACCCATGTATTATTCACACCTTGTTGGACAATACCCGTTGGTGATGGGTCATTTGCGGGTATGGGGATGGATCACCCGTGGTGTCCCTAAGGGCATCGCTAATTTAGTCTTCATTAAGCATACGCAGAGAAAAAAAGGACATCATATATGAGTTCTGTCTCCAGGAACTTAGTAATTGGTGGCTTTACATTAGGCCAAACTAGAGTGAGCCCTCTTGGTGGCAGCATCACCTGTATGAGATGTAGCTCTTGGTGTCCCAACGCCTCTCATGTCCAAATTAGCAAACTAGACAACAACACATTGTTACATAATAGTGGTGCTAACGGATCCGTTAGCAAAGTTTGACTTACCATGTAAGTGAAATGAGTTCACCATTTCCTGTATTTTTATTTATACACCTCTAGAAGGTTATCAAAGTTTGACTTACCCCAGAGAGTAGCAATTTGTTGGTTGTCACACCCCAAAATTTCTATTTTGGAATGTGAACCGAAAATACTAAATAAACTAAAGGATTTATGAATTTTTTTAAAATTAACTAAGATTTATTCTTTTATTATCATTATAAAATGGTGAAAAGTGTGGCTTTATAAAACTTTTATGAGAATAATAAAGATAGGTTTGTGCTTAGTGCCTTGTTTTATTTTACTGGTGTTTGAAAAAGAATTTCTAAAACCCGAACAAGACACGGCTAGGTTCTTTTCGTGTTAGAAAATAAAGTTTTGAAATACCAAGTTTGCCTCAAGAAGGTTTTGTAAAACGTTTTCAGAAAAACCCTTTCTCTTGCATAGATAGAGAGTCTTTTCCTTTCCCTCTATAGTGTTGGCCATCGCTCTAGTTAGACACCATTCTCTACCTAGCTCTAGCGGGCCCAGGTCGGTCTCCAGACATCCCTAGCCTAATCTAGCTTGCTCTGGCCTCTCCTAGCCTCAACTAGTCCCTCTGGCCAACCATGGTCAGCGCTGGCTAGCCATAGCCAGCTTTAGCCTGCCATGGCCAGTCCTGGCCAGCCCCAGCCGGTCATGGCCACTCATGACCAGCCTTGGACAAGACCACAGCGGCCACGAGCCAGCCATAGCATTCCTCGGCCACCTTGAGCCTTTCCTGGAGTCCACTGGCCAACTATGGCCAGCAACACCATAGCAAGACCAGTAGTAGTCCAGTCTAGCAAGCCAACCCTAGCCCTCAGTGGCCCAAACGAAGCCAACCGGCCTACCCAGCCCCTAGCTCACTCTAGCCTGCCCTAGCCCTTCATGGCTTTCCCTTGGCCAGCCATAGCCTCCCTATGGCCAGCAATGGCCAGCTATAGCCGACCACGGCCATCTCTGGCCAACCTCAGCAAGCAGCAGCCGGCCACCAACGGCCAAGCCTGGCCACCAGCGGCCAAGGCCAGCAGCAGTAGCGCAGCTTGCTGCAGCCCGGCCAGCGCATGCCAGCGGTCCAGCTCTGCAGCCCGGCCAGCACACGCCAGCGGCCCAGCTTTGCACCCAGCCAGCCCGCAATAGTGGCTGAGCGCGCCTGCCTTCTTCTTGGGCCGAGCGGCCGAGGCCCAGCAAGACCACTGCAGCACCGCCGCGCGCCTCTCCTTCTCCCGTGTTACTGACCAGCGGGGCCCGCCACCATGGGGCCCATGCTACATGGTCATCCCCTTCAAGGAGATGGTGCCGAGTCGAGCTCGGTTTGGTCCCGCGTGCCGCGTGCGCGACCCGAGGTCTGCCGCCGCCTATAAAGGGTTGCCCTAATGCCCTGCGCCCTTGGAAACCCTAACGCTAGCTGCCACCACCCGGTGCCCAAATTCTCTCGCGCGTCGCAACCCAAGCCGCCATAGCCGTCGATCTCCGCGGCCAGCGCGTCCCCGTCAACAAAAACCGGCCATGACCACCGCCCCGAGGTGAGACAACTGCCGGTACCGTCCCCGTCCTCCCTCTCACTCTCTCCTGCGTACGCGATCTCGCTGTTTTTCCACCGCCGTTCCGATCCGCCTCGTCGCGTGCTCCGTCACGCCTCGACCCATGCCATCGTGGCCGCAGTGTGCAACACGCTCGCCTTCGTGTGCGCAGTGCGCCTGCGCACTCGCTTTGCCCCATTGTGCCATGTAGATACCCCTAGCCAAGCACACCATCGCTGGCCATGGCGCCACCGCATGGACCACCCGCCTCCGGTCACCCCTTCCGTCATTAACCCCGCAGCCGAGTCCTGGGAGCCATGCTCGTCGCTCCCGTGGCCTCCGCTCCGTCAGCCGTGCCCCGGAGCGCCGTTCTGACGGTCCTCCGGCGAAGCGCCGCCATCCCGGCCGTGGCTCCAATGACCCACCACCGCCGGACGACCGCCAGCCGTCGGATCTGGGCTGGACGGTCCAGATCGGCCGTGGACGCGGGTCAACCCGGCCCCGCTCCAGCTGATGTGTCTGCCGACGTGGAAACCACGTGCATGACACATATGCGCCACGCCAGCACTGACCAGCCCCGCCACGCCATGCCAGCCCCGCCAATTTTGTAGAAAAGCCCTGAGTTTTTTGGTATTTGTGATTTAGTCCACCGCAGTTCAAATGAGACTGCTGTTTTTACAGTTTGAACCCCGAAGTCACTGGTATTTATGTTTTAGGTCCAAACCGAGTTTTATTTTAGTTTTTAAACTATTATTGAATACAAAAATAGTTTTGTTTATTTATGGTTATGCCCCTAACCTTGTTTTATC
The DNA here is from genome assembly GCA_023333625.1 of Bothriochloa decipiens. Classification (NCBI taxonomy): domain Eukaryota; kingdom Viridiplantae; phylum Streptophyta; class Magnoliopsida; order Poales; family Poaceae; genus Bothriochloa; species Bothriochloa decipiens. The sequence continues at coordinate 7,337,861 of CM041638.1, forward strand.
CGTAACCTTCATGTTTTAGCTCTGTTTTTAGCAAACTTATACTTTTTGGAATCGTATCGACGTAAGCTACACGATCGTAGTGACATTTACCATGTTCTAGACTTTTAAAAATGTGACTTATTTGTGGGTTAGAATAATGATCTATCAATGCCTTTCCAACATGCGAATAGCTTAGATCAACGCCATCACAACGATAGCTCCTATGTTGGTCACTCTTACCCTCTCATGATCATAGTAACGAGCTCTATCGTGTAGACCACTCTTTCTTCAGTGTTTCTTTTGATTGATGTTTGTTCTTAGCTTTGTCTATTTGCGTTGCTTGTTTGCTATGAATAGACGAAGAGCAGTTCATGAGTGCTGAAGATCGGGAGCTGAGGACCGACAAGTGCAATAGGAATTGGAGACCAAGAGTTCTTCGAAAACCAGAATCAGCAGGTTCATTAGGAAAGTTTTGAACGAGGCAAGTATATCTTGGGTTTTATTCCTGCGATCATGACCTTGTGACTTAATTAATGTTTAAGCAATAAACGTTAAAAGATGACTTTTTAACAAATTAAGATCTTATCTGTATATGATCATACGGGATTTATAGTACAGCTGTGAGGGCTACATGGCTCTGGTTTTAGCTTAGTATGAGGACCTTTTCTAGCTTGTTAGCGGTTCCCTTTTTGGTGCAAGAGGGGTGTGTCCGGGTTGGGTGTAGTTAGACCCCAGTCTATATGTGTATAGGCTGCGGTTGTGTGCCATCTAGACGGGGGATACTACATTCGTAGGGCGCAGAAACCTTAGCGGCCCTAACATGTTAGACAAACCTTTAAAAGGCTTCATAGTGAACCCTGCCGGTCTTCCTTGGTAGTGGGCTAAGAGGTTAGATACCTCGAGCGAAAGGGTAAATCACGGCTCACAGTGAAAGTGTACACCTCTGCGCAGAGTTTAATAAACTGGTATACTAGCCTTGCTCATAGACAAGAGCGGCCTTGGAGACATTTACATTAGATGATGATTATGGTTCTGTTAAGATGCTCATTTATTTATCATTTATGTTTTATACATTATTTATATTACATTGGTCATCGATTTATAGCTATATCACCTTGTTGCTATACTTGTTGAGTTTGATGAACTCACTCTTGCTATTCCCCACCGCCACCTCAGGAGAACTTTTAGGCTTGTGGTCAACCAGTCAGTTTGGATCCAGTGGAGTGAAGTCTACACCCGGAGTTTGAAGTCATCTTTCCGCTGATTGTTCATTAGGTGATCATTTATATATTGTGTACGTTATATTTAAAGCATTGTAATTGATACTATTTGTAGCTATATGTGAGGTTTGTCCTTTAAGACTCATATATAGTGTATATCTGGTTTTATCCTAAGAACCGGGTGTGACAAGTTGGTATCAGCTCAGTGCTGGCTGTAGGACGCAAGCCTAGTTAGCACTGGTCGATTTGCACAACATATTTTACTGTAAAACTATTTTGTCACCTCCTTGGCTCATTGAATTGACTGTTTCTCATCCTTGTTGTGTTATCACCTCCTTGAATAGCTTCCTTTGAGTTATTAATTTCTTATTCCTTTGAACTTTTAATTTTGTTGGTTTACTAAAAGCCTTCTCACCTTATCTTATTCAGAATGTTCAATGACCCTATATCATCTACAATCTGCCCTTTAGGATGACCACCATTGTTGAAGAAGCACGTGTAGCATCGATGTTGTGATGTGTGCTTATGATACATGTTGTAATGTTTGTGTGTCGTCTATGCTCCCATGTTCCAATATAGACTCTGAAAGAGAAGTGTTGGGAAGTGTAACTTTATCCTTGTTAAGAGGGGTAGAGTCCTCTCTTATCCTACCTATCCCCTACTATTGATCTCGCTTCTCATTAAATCTTTATCTACCATGATATCATGCTTCATATCCATATTCCCTTGCTCGTTCTACCTTTGCCCAACATCAGATGATGAATCCAAGTGGTGATGCAAGTGGAAGAGATGATATCGATGAACATAATCAACAAATAACTTCGGCAACTCCAATGGGCAGTGAACAAATGATTGCTTGGCAGACTCAGATCCTTGAGACGACAGTTGTTCAGATGACCAAGCTCCAAAACCTATTAATTATGCAAGCATTACTTCTCCAAGGTGACATGGAAGGAGCTCTCATCAAGTGTCAAGAAGATCCAGCCATGCTACCCTCATCCTCGACCAACCAGTTAAAGTCAACCACCATGTCGGATCACAAGTCAGGCGGAGAGGAAACACAGAGGATTCTCAACTCAATTCAGGAAGGTCCCCAATCAGATTGGAGGAAGGATCAATGAAAAGACAAGCAGAAGAAGTCAGGAAGAATTTGCAATCCAATGAAGGCAACCACGATGAAGAACTTAGAATCCTAGAGCAGTGTCAGTGTTGTAGACACTATGGATTACCCTACCTTTAGAAGCAAGCAAGTGAGGGAAAGATGAAGACCATAAGCGAAAGTAGAGATATCTCAACGTCGAAGCAATTCTAGAATCCAGAGTGGAAGCTTAGGTGAATTGAGGTAGTCAGAAGAAATCTGAGGCACTCAAGGTCACATGAGGAGTTAGCTATGTTCTTAGGTTTTAGCATACATGTTTGTGGATTAAGAGGATGCTCACTTACATAGTTTGGATTTAAGTGGTGCTTTTGTTAAAATGGGGTAGCATTCTACTATCACCGACCATCACGACTCAAGTTTCAAGGCGTGAAAAGTTAAAGGATTGAGCCTTATCTTACTTGACCATTTTTGACCTCATCAACCTTCGACCCTTACCGTTCAAAGTATGGATTAGGGGTCGATGAAGTGCAAAGTCTTGAAGAATCAATCTTTATCCCCTTGGGTGATTTTTTATAATTCCTTATCTATCATCATTCTATCACACAAAAGTGGATCAAGGAATTGCGAGCACCATGAGGTCTATCTGTATTTTCTATATCATCTTTTGAATCTAGCTCTTGCATCCCATAATGCATGAAGTAAGAGCTAGCCAAGTTCCTCTTGTTCATCCTACTCCATCCTCAATCTTTGGTCTTCTTGCAAACAACCTTGAAGATAACCACTACTCATGGAATGATCGAGGATGACTACACGTCGTGAACATAAAGACCAAGGAACCTCAACCATCCTTTTCACCAAACCTCATGATCATTTTTTGTCTTGCATGCGTTTCATCATGCACGGTCTATACCTGTGTCGTGGGAGATATCAATTGGTAGTAAACTTATTAATGACATCACGATTGATAACTGACGGTGTCACGTTGAACCGAGAACCTCCAGTGGGCACACACATGGTTGTGCTCGGTAAGTGTTGATAACGTGATTGTTAATCATGATCCATTATATAAGCTACTCAGATGTGTTATCTCAATATGAACTTTTCTCTGGTCATCTTGTTACATTAATTTGAGGAATCGATATTTGTCTTCTAGATCTATCCCGTGTTAATCCTTAGGCTTATGTCCTATAATTCTTGGAGGGTAGGCACATGAAGAACAACCTTTCTTTTTCATGTGACCGTTATTTCTCTTCTATGGTCAAACCATGTCAATCTATAAACTCTTCCATGGTATGTCACCACAGGTCCCAAGGATCTCGATCTTTTGGTCGACCCATGTTGACATTCAAGACTTTTCTTTGCACTCCATAAACCTTAGTTCAAGGAAGTGCAAATCCTTAAAGGATCGATGTTTGTCCTCTCTCTGCCCTCATAGAAGAGCTAAAAAGAGAAATCAGGCATCATTCAAATGGTATCTTATCATCTTGTCTCCATATCTTGGTATATGGATAATCCTTTATTTGTTTATCCGATCTGGTGTTGGATCCCGAGGCATTTTGGAGGATCAATCATTGATTTGCCCCTCAACCTTTGAGTAATACTTAGAAGATCTATATCATGTCCCCTCAAAGTTTTTGAAACCACCCGGATTGTTTGTGTAGTCTCTATCCCTAGCCTCTTCGAATCTCGGGACGAGATTCATGTTAAGTGGGGTAGAATTGTCACACCCCAAAATTTCTATTTTGGGATGTGAACCGAAAACACTAAATAAACTAAAGGATTTACGAATTTCTTTAAAATTAGCTAAGATTTTATTGTTTTGTTATCATTATAAAATGGTGAAAAGTTTTGCTTTATAACTTTGGTGCCTTGTTTTGTTTTGGGTGTTTGAAAAAGAATTTCTAAAACCCGAACAAGATACGGCTAGGTTCTTTTCATGTTTGAAAATAAAGCTTCGAAAAACCAAGTTTGCCTCAAGAAAGTTTTGTAAAACATTTTCAGAAAAACCCTTTCTCTTGCATAGATAGAGAGAGAGTCTTTTCCTTTTCCTCTATAGTGTTGGCCATCGCTCTAGTTAGACACCATCCTCTACCTAGCCCTAGCGGGCCCAGGTCGGTCTCCAGACATCCTGGCCTGATCTAGCTTGCTCTGTCCTCTCCTAGCCTCAACTAGTCCCTCTGGCCAACCATGGTCAACGCTGGCTAGCCATAGCCAGCTTTAGCCAGCCATGGCCAGTCCTGGCCAGCCCCAGCCGGTCATGGCCACTCATGGCCAGCCTTGGCCAAGACCACAGCGGCCACAAGCCAGCCATAGCATTCCCCGGCCACCTTGAGCCTTTCCTGGAGTCCACTAGCCAACTATGGCCAGCAACACCATAGCAAGACCAGCAGTAGTCCAGTCTAGCAAGCCAAGCCTAGCCCTCAGTGGCCCAAACGAGGGCAACCGGCCTGCCTAGCCCCTAGCTCACTCTAGCCTGCCCTAGCCCTTCATGGCTTGCCCCTGGCCAGCCATAGCCTCCCTATGGCCAGCAATGGCCAGCTCTAGCCGGCCACGACCATCTCTGGCCGGCCTCAGCAAGCAGCAGCCGACCAGCAACGGCCAAGCCTGGCCACCGGTGGCCAGGCCAGCAGCAGCGCAGCTTGCTGCAGCCCGGCCAGTGCACGCCAGCGGTCCAGCTCTGCAGCCCGGCTAGTGCACGCCTGCGGCCCAGCTTTGCAGCCAGCCAGCCCGCAACAGTGGCCGAGCGCGCCTGCCTTCTTCTTGGGCTGAGCAGTCGAGGCCCAGCAAGCCCGCTGCAGCACCGCCGCGCGCCTCTCCTTCTCCCGTGTCACTGACCAGCGGGGCCCGCCACCGTGGGGCCCATGCTACAGGGTCATCCCCTCCGGGGAGACGGTGCCGAGTCGAGCTCGGTTTGGTCCCGCGTGCCGCGCGCGCGACCCGAGGTCCGCCGCTGCCGATAAAGGGGTTTCCCTAGTGCCCTGCACCCTTGGAAACCCTAACACGAGCCGCCGCCACCCAGTGCCCTAATTCTCTCACGCGTCGCAACCCCAGCCGCCATAGTCGTCGTGCTCGAGCTTGCGAGCGCCGCCACCGTCGATCTCCGCTGCCAGCGCGTCCCCATCGACGAAAACTGGCCACGACCACTGCCCCAAGGTGAGACAACTGCCGGTACCATCCCCGTCCTCCCTCTCGCTTTCCCCCGCGTACGCAACCTCGCCATTTTTCCGCCGCCGTCCCGGTCCGCCTCGCCGAGTGCTCCGTCACGTCCCGCCGCATGCCATCGTGGCCGTAGTGCACAACACGCTTGCCTTCCCATGCGCAACGCGCGTGCGCACTCGCTTTGCCCCGCTGTGCCACGTAGATACCCCCAGCCGAGCACACCATCGCCGGCCATGGCGCCACCACATGGACCACCCGCCTCCGGTCACCCCTTCCGTCATTAACCCCGCGCCCGAGTCCTAGGAGCTGTGCTCGTCGCTCCCGTGCCCTCCGCGCCGTCAGCCGTGCCCCAGAGCGCCATTCCGGCGGTCCTCCGATGAAGCGCCGCCATCCCGGCCGTTGCTCCGGCGACCCACCACCACCGGACGACCGCCAGCAGTCGGATCTGGGTTGGACGGTCCAGATCGGCCGTGGACGCGGGTCAACCCGGCCCCGCTCCAGCTGACGTGTCTGCCGACATGGCAACCACGTGTACGCCACATATGCGCCACGCCAACGCTGACCAGGTCAATTTGGTCAACAGTCCGGTCAACCTTGCCAGTTTTGCAGAAAAGCCCTGAGTTTTTTGATATTTGCGATTTAGTCCACCGCAATTCAAATCAGACTGTTATTTTTATAGTTTGAACCCTGAAGTTGCCGGTATTTATGTTTTAGGTCCAAACCGAGTTTTATTTTAGTTTTTAAATTATTTTTGAATATAAAAATAGTTCTATTTATTTATAGTTATGCCCCTGACCTTGTTTTAGTCGTAACTTTCACGTTTTAGCTCCGTTTTTAGAAAATTTATACTTTTTGGAATCGTATCGACGTAAGCTACGCGATCGTAGTGACATTTACCATGTTCTAGAATTTTCATAATGCGACGTATTTTTGGGTTAGAATAATGATCTATCAACGCCTTTCTAACATGCGAATAGCCTAGATCAACCTCGTTAGTTGTGCCACCACAACAATAGCTCCTATGTTGGTCACTCTTACGCTCTCGTGATCGTAGTAACGAGCTCTACCATGTAGACCACTCTTTCTTCAGTGTTTCTTTTGATTAATGTTTGTTCTTAGCTTTGTCTATTTGCGTTGCTTGTTTGCTACGAATAGACGAAGAGCAGTTCATGAGTGCTGAAGATCGGGAGCTGAGGACCGACAAGTGCAATAGGAATTGGAGACCAAGAGTTCTTTGAAAACCAGAATTAGCAGGTTCATTGGGAAAGCTTTGAACGAGGCAAGTATATCTTGGGTTTTATTCCTGTGATCATTACCTTGTGACTTAATTAATGTTTAAGCAATAAACGTTAAAAGATGACTTTTTAATAAATTAAGATCTTATCTGTATGTGATCATACGGGATTTACAGTACAGCTGTGAGGGCTACATGGCTCTGATTTTAGCTCAGTATAAGGACCTTTTCTAGCTTGTTAGCGGTTCCCTTTTTGGCGCAAGAGGGGTGTGTCCGGGTTGGGTATAGTTGGACCCCTGTCTATATGTGTATAGGCTGTGGTTGTGTGCCATCTAGAAGGGGGATACTACATTCGTAGGGCGCAGAAACCTTAGTAGCCCTAACATGTTAGACAAACCTTTGAAAGACTTCATAGTGAACCCTGTCGGTCTTCCTTGGTAGTGGGCTAAGAGGTTAGATACCTCGGACGAAAGGGTAAATCACGGCTCATAGTGAAAGTGTACACCTCTGCGCAGAGTTTAATAAACTGGTATAGTAGCCTTGCTTAAGGACACGAGCGGCCTTGGAGACATTTACATTAAATGATGATTATGGTTCTGTTAAGATGCTCATTTATTTATCGTTTATATTTTATACATTATTTATGTTACATTGGTCATCGATTTATAGCTATACCACCTTGTTGCTATACTTGTTGAGTTCGATGAACTCACTCTTGCTATTCCCCACCACCACCTCAGGAGAAGTTTTAGGCTTGTGGTCAACCAGTCAGTTTGGATCCAGTGGAGTGAAGTCTACACCCGGAGTTTGAAGTCGTCTTTCCGCTGATTGTTCATTAGGTGATCATTTATATATTGTATATGTTATATTTAAAGCATTGTAATTGATACTATTTGTAGCTATATGTGAGGTTTGTCCTTTAAGACTCACATATAGTGTATATCTGGTTTTGTCCTTAGAACCAGGTGTGACATTGGTCCATTTATTATTATAGCCCTAGAAGGATAACATAGTCATTTTGTTAGAGAAAAGTAGTCATCGGCGCCTGCAATTCAAGATCTTATTTATGCCGTCAATAACTCAATATCAGGCCTTGTACTCCTACTTCATTTTTTTTAATGTAATACTTGATTTACTTTCTTTTATACATGATTCTTGGCTATATAAATTATACGATTTCTGAGTACAGCTCTTTACTTCCTATGCGTAATGGGCCCATATGTCAGCTCCGTCTTCCCTTCTTTTCCTCTTGTGCGTGGCGTGCGCGCAATGTGGAACCCCAGGCGGGCTCGCGGCCAAGCCCAGGCGTATAATGAAGCGGCAAACACCAAAGTCTCCAGCATTTTAATGAATCTCTATGGTGGAGATGATGGAGCTGAAAGTGTTTGGCAAGCAAAACTGGATTTGGATCTATTTTGGTATTTCGGAAGTTGGTGGAGCTCTACACAGAATATGTGATTAGAACAGTGCTACCTATTGTGTTCCATTTTTTGCAATGTCGCAGTTGGTTGCTCGATCCGTTCATGAAAGCTTCTCATCTGCTAGCTATGGGTACTGATGGTTTCCTGATAGTAATGATGACATATATTCTGTAATGGATGCCACAGTACAAGTTAAAAACTACATGATTTCAATAGAATAGATACGTCGTCCCTAAGCACTGCTTATATCCATTGATGCATACTAACGTGATTTAGGTGCTTTTCACTAGTCATTTTAGCATAATGTTTGGCTCCTGGCCGTTCCAGAGCCTTTCTCTGTTCCTCAGACCGTCAGACGACAGCACGCACGGTGGGGCGTGCGAGCGGACGAGTCGGCGCGAGCTCGAGGGGCCATGGCAACACTTTCGCATGGGCGACCGGGTGTGCAAGCAGCCACGCCAGGCACCGACGTTAGCTCTGGTGGTAGGGGTCATAAGCTACGGCGGAATGAGCACGAGCAGCCGCAGCGAGAGGCGAAGCACCGACTGCCAGGGCTTGATGAGCAAGCGATAAGATTTCCCATGATTTCTAGAATTCTAATGGATTCTTTAATTTCCTACGCTTTGTACACGATAGGAATCATGTCCCTCTGGAATGTTATGCATCATTCCTCAGTTACAAATGCTAAAACTGCTTTCCTTTACTCTGTTTCAAATTCTACATTTTTCCTTCGAATTTCCTTCAATCCAAACTGGCCCTGAAAATCTATGGTTTCTCAATTTTCTGTGATGAAGAATATACATACACCAGCATGCAGGGGCTACGTTCTGTGCTCTATCTATAACATCTCCAGTTCCCCCATCAATTTCTTTCTGATACTGACCATCCCAAGTGCCCTTTTATCTGTTTGTTTAGGCCGCTTTATTTAAGTGGCCCACTTTAATAAAATGCCTTATTTACAAGTCTGAACAGAAAATACACTTGCTTGCATCCCTAGCACACAAATGTTTTGGGGGTAGTTTTGCAACTCAGGTTTTCTTCGTGTTTACGTAATCCTAACAAGTTGATCCGATGTTTCCGTTTTGTTATACTGATCAGCCAAAGCAGGTCTTCATTCTATTTCCACTTTGCAGGGTACGTCTTCATTCTTTTCCAAAGGTGCCAGGCTTGCATTAATATTCGCTATTGTACACGAGACGAGATCTCTTCACTCTCATTCACGGGGACAAGATCGCTCTTTGCTCTTGTACACATGTAGATGAGATCGCTGTTAGTGTACACAGAGACGGGAAAGTACATAGATGAGATCGATGTTAATGTACACGGAGACGGGAAAGTGGAGTTGCAGTTCCTTGCAGTAGCACGAGCCAGCCTCTTTGATGGAACCTAACCTTAAACATTTGTAGCTCTTCGTGTTCCAACACCTTACATGCCTAAATTGCCAAACTATCCAACAACACACTGTTTCATATAGGGTGGTAACTAAAAGAGCCTACTGCATTGGTGGCGGAGAGAAGAAATTAATACACTAGTTGGTAAGAATGAGTTCGCTCTTTCCAAGGTCTTTATACACCCGAGAAGAAGGTTCTTAAAGAGACAGATGTCGACTTACCCCTAAGCGTAGGAGGTCCTTAGACCATTTATAGGCCTGACTGGAGGATAATAAATCATTTTGCTAGAGGAAAGTACACAAGTACTCAGTCATCGGCGCCTGTTGTTCAACAACTCATTATGCCATCATTGGTGGTGCCCTACACTCCTACTGTTTGCTTCTTAATTTTATTCTTAATTTAGTTTATTTTACACACATTTCTTGATTTTTCGAACTCTCGATAGACACTTAAATTATCTAGGATAGGATAGTCACATTTTGCTTTTCCAGGTAAACGTTTTTAATTCATGTGCCTACTTTGAAGTCTAGCTTGAAAATAAGGTAGTAGTGCTTAATTAGTCATTAGTCACGATGCAATCCAGAAGCACAAACTGAAAAAAAATTTGGGCGTGTTAACCAAATAGTACATGACTTTAATACAATCTACCCAAATACTGCTGAGGGGTGCATCGTCCACGGAGCCATCGGCCACACACTCGTGCGACTGGCGCACTGACCGGAGATAGGCGCAGCACCCACGAGGGCAAGCAGCAGGCTCATCGCGGCATCTCTTACTCTGTTAGCAAACAACAAGGACTAGGAATTGAAGAATATTACAGAACAGAGGATTGGATCATTTCCTTTGGGTTTCTGAAGTGGAATGTTTAGGAGCTCAGGGTGAAGTTTATACAGTTTCCTGACACCCAAAAAATGAGCGTTCACAGGCACACTTACGGCTCGCAGAGCCACACACACGCACACGGTTTGTCTTGTTGATTGGGCTTCTTCATAGTTACTTCATTGCATAACATTGATCCACTCCGACCAAAATAGTTGAGTTTTGCCTCCTGACATGGCACATTTGCATTCCATGTTCATCTAGACTCTGATAACAGTATAGAGGCGGAGGCGGCAACAAGTCCTTCGATGTCTAGAGTCCCTCTCCCTCGCTTACCTTGTTAGCCATGCATTTATTCACACATTGTTGGGCATTACCCGTTGGTGATGGGTCATTTACAGGTATGGTAATGCATGAGCAATGGGTGATGCATGACCCATGGTGTCCCCAACGGCATCACTAATTAGTCTTCACTAGCGTTCACAGATGGCAGAGACAAGAAAGATATCATAAGCTAGTCATAACCCTGTTAGTGGCACTACACCATTGCGTAGCAGTAGTACGCAAGCTACTACCAGTGGCTCTACACTATTTCCCTGTAGAGTTAGTCCCCTTGATGGAAGCATCATGACTATCCTCTGTAGCTCTTTGTGTCCCAACACCTCTCATGCCCAAATTTGCAAATTAGCCAACAACACATTGTTTCATAGATGGTAGTGACTAATGGATCCTACTGCATTAGCGATGGAGATAGGAGAGAACAAATATACTACTATGTAAGTAGTTTGAGTTCACCGTTTTCGGTGTTTCTATTTATACATCTCCATATGGTTCTCAAAGACTGACTTACCCCTGAGAGTAGCAAATTCTTGGGTCATTTATAGCTCCGAATGGAGAGGTAACACAATCATTTAGTCATCGGCTGCCATTTACACCTTTGTCGTCAATGCCGGGCCCTGCACTCCTACTTCCTTTTTGTTTTCATCCTTAATTTATTTGTTTTCATACATGATTCAATAGTTAACATAAATTATAAGATTTTCAAGTACACTTCTTTAATTCTTGTGCCTAACTTGAATACGAGGGAGTACTGCTTAGTCGTCAATCAATCCAGAAGCATAAACTCAGATAGTAATCTGGCTTGTTTATCTAAAAACCAAATAGTACACGACAGCCTTTAAATACAATGTACCCTTACTACTCCAAATTAAAGCTATGGATTTACGTGATTTCATCACATCTGTAATTAATTAATGGAGAATAAATTGTCCCAAAGTTTTCCTAAGAAAGCCAGCTATTGTACTGAACCGGCACAGCCGGCTCCTCTAAAGGACGCAGGAGGAATGGAGTTTTTGCTGAATATGTTCCAAATTCAGTTGCACATTATATTGGCTGAACTTCTAACGGAGCGAAGCGGAGTCTGAAGTCGGCCCATTGGTGGTCGGCTCGAAGATAGTTGGGGGTGCGAGGGGCCTCGCTGGCCCCCCGCAGTACGGTACATATATCCGGTGTTAGGGTTCCACTGTGTCTGAGCGATTCATTTATTCTCTTGTAGCCGCCGCACGGTGTTTATAACCCAAACTCTTGATAATAGTGAGGATTGTTTGTTGGCTGGCGACCGTCGTTTTTCCCCCGCATTAGAGGGGTTTTCTACGTTAAATCTTGTGTCTCGCTGTGATTGATCTTCGTGTTCTTCGTCGTTTATCTGCCGTCATTCACAACAGCTCTGAACCACAACAATGGCTATGACAAGTTCTTACAACGACGTAGACGGCCAAAAGCAGACGGGAGAGACTGCTATTGATTTTGGTAATTTCTTGGACGAGATGCAAATGACAGAGGACGTGCAGAACTGCCGAAGACGCTAGAGAAGTGCTGAACGCATCAGACCTCAGTTTTTTTTTTTTGAACTGGAAATATATTAAAAGATTAATGAACCTAAAAGGCATCCAGGCATCAGTGATCCATCATTCATCCACCATTAGGAATTCAGGGCATCAGTTGTCCACAGACCACAAGCAAGGTACACAAAAATTTTGGTCAATGGACCACCCTAGCTACAAATCCTCACTACGCCACTGCCTGTCAATGCTTCAGTACGTTCTCTCTCTGCTACGCGCTTTGGTCAACAGCTAAGGCCAAGTGAGCATCCGTGAAGCAATGATATGACACCATTACTGAGTAACAACTGACACTCCCACTTATGTTTCCTTCAATTTCACACCAGGAAGCCAAAACGTGAACCATATAATGACCATATATAAACTCGAACTACTTATTGATCGATGTGGAAGTGGAAGAAGCTAGCGCGTTGGTAACTGGAGTCGTGCAGCAAACGCGGATGATTTTAGTAGCCTGGTGTAGCGGTGGGAGAAGGGTGACTTCCTTTTTTTTTCTGATAACTAAGATTACTTCCCTGTTGGCCACGAGCTAACTTCTCTGTTTGGCTGATATGGCAACCTCTCCCCTCGACGAATCAGTGCACATACTCTGTTTAGCTTTTCTGTTTTTTATAACATAATATGGATATGGATAGAACCCATTTCCTCTTCTATTATGACTCTTTTGCTGAAAGGATTCTCCAATGAATTGCTTTCTAGTACATTAGCGTGTGGCCATTGTGCAAATATAAAAAGATTTCCATAACCAAGTTATTATGGCTATAATGAAGGTTCTCAGTGAGCCGATACGAGTACACGACGCACCCAAATATTTATGGGACCCGTAAGCTCAAAGGTCACAAATAACATCTCTTATTCATCTGCAAATCCAAAAGATAACATCACCGTGTTCACCTACGAAGCCAAAAGATAATATCTCTGTGTCCTCGCAAAAAAAAAAAAAAACACTATGAAGCCTTCACCATATGTTCTTCTGCATCAGCGAGCTTCTTCGTTCTTTTTCATGGCAGACTTAGACATTAGTCTTCACTAGATTACGAAGAACAGAAGCCGTAGTTAGAATCGTCTTACTACCTGGGAGCAGTATTCTACCTTCCAGTGGGGACACTCCAGGCCCAGGTACAGTCATGCTAATTCATGGCAACATCACGCTTACCATCTATAGCACTACATATCCCAACCCGTCTCATGCCCAAACTGATGAGCAGTTCAGTGCGCTAATAACCCCGGGAGCAAAGAGCCAAACGTCACATTGTTATATAGATGGTGGTGCTAATAGAGTCGATGTACTGCATATTGGTGGTGGAGAGAAGAAATATAGTAGTAGAATAAGTTTCACCCTTTGGTGTATTTTATTTATACTACACCTCAAGAAGATTCTCAAAGACAGACTTACCCCAGAGAGAGCAGCATATGTTACTAGACCATTTTATAGTCTTGACAGGAGGGGTAATACAATCATTTTGCTGGAGGGAAGTAGGCATCAGCACCTACTGTTTGACACCTTATGAGCTCTGCCGAACTTGTATTGATGGAGAAGGGGTAGTTTTTTATTTCATCATGACTCGCTAACATAAATTATATAGGATAGGATAGTCACATCTGATTTCCAAGTACGTACATCTCTTTAATTCCCATGCCTAACTTGTACTAATGCTTGTGTCTAACTTGAATATGAGAGAGTATATACTGCGCTTAGCAGTCGTCAATCAACATGAAAGCATAAACTTGAATAATGATCCTTCTTATTAACCATAACCGAATAGTAAACCACTCTAGCTTTAAGACGATCTACCATTACTACTCCAGATTAAAGCTAAGGATCGAATAACTGACGACATCTATATAATTAATGGAGAGTAGATGTCCAAGTCATGACTAACATTAAGGAACTAACAAGTTGTCCAGTGAAAGCCAGCACGGCCGGGCGCAGCACCGGAGGAATGGAGCTTTATACCACAACAATGGCTATGGTAGGTTTGTGCAAACGTATGCAACCACGTACAAGCAGATGAGATAGACTGCTATTGATTTTTTGGTAATCTCTTCCACAAAACGCATGCAAATGAAGGACAGAGGAACAATAATATGAAGACACGATCCCACCTACTAGTCGACATGGTTTATGTTTTGGATCCCACTAACAATGAAGCACATATATATGGATCTCAAAAAAATGATTTCCTTGCATCTCCCGGGTCGCTACTGCATGATTTCATTGGCCCGCGTGAAGACGCGATCATGTGTGACACTTTAGCAAGTTTTGAAGACCGAAATAACGTAATTTATGAGTACAAGGACCAGTATGATATACCTAGCCAAGTTTGAGAATTATCAATACACTTTACATAGTGTATAGAATTTGTGTGTTAGTTATTTTTATGAAACTTGACGATTATAGAATCCATAGAACATAAGGTTTTCATATAGGAGTGCATACTAACTACAAACCATAGATGATCAAGCGGCTAGGTCCAATACATAATGGTCGACATGAGGCTCGATGCTATTAGGCAAAACCCGACATCATTGCTACCATTCTGCGCTGGCCTGATCCAAGTGTAAGCCATGGTTGGACTGTTCATTTGTAGTGCCTATATGGCCATCACACAAATTGTTGCTTGTTCTCTCCCGAGAACCCTTTGTGTGTTTCAATCCCACCGTCTTCCCTCCCTGAGGCGCCCCAACCTTATAGTGCGCTCACCCTCATCCTAACACCTCCCCCCCCCCACCCCTAGCCTTCCCCTCCTTCGGCCTCCACTTATTCTTTTGGATTTGAGCTGTCGTAGCTTGTTCCCCTCTCCTCTTATCTTCCTGGCTTCGCCAGATTCGAGTCGCTCCCGTTGCTCGCTCCCCTCCCCTCCGGTTTAGCCCACCTTGCCCTAAATTTGCACAACCTTAGTTTTTTTATGACTTTATTTGCACAATCTTAGTTAAAGGCATGTTTGAGTTAGCTAGAGCTAGTTAACATTTAGGATAAAAATTAGTCTAAATTAGTTAGAATTGGATATTGCTGTGGAAGGGCTTTGATTCCCTCTTCTTCCTTATCAGCTGGACACTTTGTAAACAAAAAAAGTCAGGACGTTTAATGGAACTCTCTCCTCGCCAGCGGACTTGGCCCACCAGATTTAGCAGGTTACAAACGCTTCCTGCCGTTACTTGCGCTCCTATAGGTTGGTAGTTCTCTGTCGTATAACTGTAAATAACGACATCGTGATGCCCTTGGGCCGTTCTAGCGTCAGTAATCATGGGGTTATTTTTTTAATAAGGGATATATAAATATTCGGTCTCTACATCTAAGGACGTACACAGCCCATTATTATAACGTTTCGGATAAAAAAAGAGAAAGTCACGGTCTTAAACATAGACCAGGACACTAACAAATAATATAAGTGTTTCCATCCTTTATTAGATATCTCTAAAGCAATCATCTCCAATCTCTTGCTTATCATCGAGAGGGTGTCCTTGGTTTGCTCGTCACGCTGCAGCGAGGCCCAGAAACGGAGCCAATACGCTCTCCTGAAAATAACCTATATAATAGAGTTAGTTTTGAGTTTGTTAAAAATAATATCATTCCGGCATCGCCAGATAGCCCAGCACATGGCAGCCACCCCAACCCAAATCAACCCTTTGACCCGCTTATGCTGATTAAGAAGCCAGGCACCAAACATATGATTGATGGATCTCGGTTGAGTTAAATTTGTAGCAAAGAAAATAATCCTCCAAATCATTTTGACAAAGAGGCAATCAAGGAATAAGTGTTGGATAGTCTCATTCATATTACAGCAGATACATTTCTGGCTTCCTTTCTAGTTTTTTCTAGCGAGGTTGTCTTTGGTTAGGACAACACCCTTTTGTAAGAACCATAGAAAGATTTTGATCTTTAGAGGGATTTTTATTTTCCAAAGTTTCTTATGAAGAAAGGGTGGTTGTGTATCAACGAGATGGAGATACAGCGAGTAGACAGAAAATAACCTAGATTTGGTTAAGTTCCATCTAAAATAATCTGAACCTTCCACCAATTTAACATTAGAAATCTGTGCTACTAGATTTAGCCATTCTAAAAGTTTATTATCCACCAGTGCCCTATGAAAAGAGATATTTAGGGGACTAGTGGCCATCACTTTCGATACAGTGGTGTGGCGATCACGCACTATATTATAAAGGGAAGGGTATTTAACTTTTAGAGGCTTGTCTCCTACCCATGTGTCATCCCAGAACCTCGTCTTGGTCCCATCTTTAATATCGAAGGAACCTTTAGCCAACACTTTATCTTTGATGTGCATGAGGCCTCTCCAAAAATACGAATCATTGGGTTTGGCTGTCCCTTGAGTGAGGGTTTTTGATCGTAGGTATTTGTTCGTTGAAAGGGATTGCCACATACCCTCTGTGTTAAGTAGATTAACCAACCACTTGGCCAATAAGCATTTATTCTGTAATTATAAGTCTAGGATACCTAGATCCCCTTGGTCCTTAGGACGGCATAGGATGTCTCATCTGGCAAGTCTATATTTATGTTTGTCTGAAGATCCTTGCCAGAAGAACCTTGATCTGAAATGATCAAGGTTTTTGAGTACTCCTTTAGGAATATCGAAGAAGGACATCATAAACATGGATAGACTGCTTAAGACAGAATTAAGCAGGACTAGTCTCCCCCCATAAGACAAGTATTTTGCTTTCCAGCAAGAGAGTCTCTGTTGAAAACGTTCTTCAACCTTTCTCCATTCAGAATTCAGAAGTTGTCTATGGTGTATTGGGATCCTTAGATATCTGAAGGGATATTCCCCTGCATTACACCCAAAGAGACTAGTATAATAAGGCTCCATCTCTTTAGCTGTACCATAGCAGAAGATTTTGCTCTTGTGGAAATTGATCTTAAGCCCAGATAATTGTTCAAAAGCACATAGCAAAAGTTTTAGATTCTTTGCTTGTTCTGGGTCATGGTCTAAAAAGATAATGGTGTCATCTGCATATTGTAGGATTCATAGACCATTATCAATAAGGTGGGGGATGACTCCTCTTATTTGACCCTCGGCTTTTGCTCTATTAATAAGAAGAGCTAGCATATTAGCAATGATGTTAAATAAGACGGGTGACATAGGATCTCCCTGTCTGAGACCACGTTTGGTCTGAAAGTATGGGCCAATATCATCATTGACTTTGATCCCCACATTTCCCCCAGTGACCATACCCTCAACCCACCTACACCACTTGGGGGAGAAGCCTTTCATACGTAAGGTTTGCTGTAAGAAAGACCACTTTACCTTATCATATGCCTTTTTAAAGTCAATTTTGAAAATGACCCATCTCTTTGGTGTGTAACTCATGTATAGTTTCATGTAATATCACTACTCCTTCCATGATATTCCTGCCTGGTATGAAGGCAGTCTATGTTGGGCTCACTACTGTTTTAGCGACCATATTCAGTCTATTTTTGCCCACTTTTGTGAATATTTTGAAGCTCACATTGAGGATACAAATTGGTCTATATTGCTAAATTTTTGTAGCACCTTGAATTTTTTGGAATTAAAATAATGATTCCAAAATTCAAGCGGTAAAGATCAAGGTCTTCCTCTGGATATCTGCAAAGAGGTGTAGAAGGTCATCCTTGATAACTCCCCAAAACACCTAATAGAATTCCATAGGGAATCCATTCAGGCCTGGAGCTTTATTATGCTCCATTTGGAAGACTGCATCCCTCACCTCAGATTCGATGAACGGACTAATGAGGATATCATTTTCTTCCGGGGATACTTATGGAATATCTAAGCTGTGGTCTTCCACTAGTGTGATCTCAGAATGTTCAGGTTGCCCAAAGGGGTTCTTATAATAATTTGTGATATGGCTTTTGAGGCACTCATCACCAACCACAGTACCTTGATCATTTTCAAGTTTGTAGATATGCTGCTGACGATGTTTTCCATTAGCCACAAGATGAAAGAACCGAGTGTTAGCATCACCCTCCAATAGGGTTTTGACTTTGGCTCTCTCATACCATTTTAGTTCCTCTTCTCTTAAAAGGTAGACTAAACGCTCTTTCAGATAATGTTTAAGATTAATTTGTTGATCAGATAAAGAGGTGCACTACGTTTTCTTGTCAAGATTCTCTAAAAGAGCTAAGAGAGTTTTTTTCTCTTTTCTGTATGACCCTGCTGTATGTTTAGCCTAGCCTCTTAAATGTTGTCTGAGTCTTCTGATCTTTGACTGCCAACGTTCCAGAGGAGTTAACCCAGAACATTTAGATTGCTAGATATTAGCAACCATGTCATAAAATCCATCCCTTATCAACCATCTCCTCTCAAATTTGAAAGGTCGGTTTTGGGTCTGGTGAGTCGAGGCACCTATGTTGAGTACCAGGGGAGTATAGTCTGAGATATTCCTATCTCTAGATTCGACCGTCGTCAGTGGGTACTCATCTTCCCACTCTGTGCTGACGAGGACTCTATCTAGCTTTTCAAAAGTTGGGTTAACCCCTGACCCCACCCAAGTATATTGGCGGTCTAACATCACAATCTCCTTGAGATTCAGAGACTCGATGACAGCATTAAAAAGATTTGGCCATTTAGGTTCGAAATCCCCGGAACTCTTTTCCTCTGGAGCTCTCATTATATTGAAATCCCCTCCTAACATATACAGAAGGGACTCCTTAGAGCAAGTATTGGCTAATTTAGCTAGGAAAGCACCCTTGTTTTGAGATTGCGCTGGCCCATAAACTGAATATAGCACAAATTTAAAGTCATTGTTTTTGCATCTTAGGGTAAATTTTACATAGAAATCTCTCTCATCAATGGCTCCAATATCAAAAACATTCAGGTCGACACCAAGAAGTATGCCTCCTAATCTACCATGAGGCGCCATGGTATGCCACAGGAACTCTTGCCCACCACATAAATTTTTGAGGACGTGATCCAGAAATGAGTCCCATCCCATTTCAGAGAGAGCTATAAAATTAATTTGCTCCTCCTTAACTAATTCAGGCAAGAACCGATGTTTAGTCAAGTCTCCAAGGCCTCTACTATTCCAAAAAATCCCTTTTATTTTAAATTAATTTTAGAGGGGGTCTTTGGCTTTCTGAGAAGTCTGCCTTTGTTTGTATTTTTGGCATTATGATATTTTTTCATATGACAGAGAGAAGAGAGATCTATGATTTGATCATTCTCCTTGTCTAGCATATTCTCATTTAGATTACCACAAGCGTGGCTGAGAAATGCTTCTAGTCGCTCTTCCCGTTCATCATCACTTTCAAGGTTTGAGTAATTGGATTTACTCTTCTTTTGATTAGCGCAAAGGACCAACCTATCTACCTCTAGGTTTTTAATTACTGCTACCTCCAAGGAGCCAAGGTTGATGCCTACCCTACCAAGGTTTGAAATAACTTTCAAATCTAGAAAGCTAGTAAAAGAATTACCTAGAAATTCGAGGTTCTTCTTTGCCGTCAGCCTTTCAGCCTTGTGTAGGGTATGAACGTCCGCCATCACCGCGTTCCTAGAGCTTTGACATGGTGCCTTGATGGGGGCTATCGTAACTATGGGTTCAAGGACCCCAATTGCTGGGCTGGAAGCTGCTAGGGTCCCCGTGGCAAGTGTCGGTGAAGCATCATCGGTGGCAGGCGGTGTAGTATGCTGGTCCAGCGTGGAGACGCCTGAGGCGCGTCCCCCGCTGCTGGGCGCAGCCAGGGGCGAGGGTGCAACAGCCAGTGGCGCCCCCCTATGTGTGTGGGGGGCATGGCCGGCGTGCCCCCACTGCACCCAATGGCGAGGCCAGGAGGGTGGTGGCCTCGGCTAGGGTGCCCCCCACGTCTGCCAAGGGCAAGGACAGGGGCGTGGGAGTGGCCAGCGTGCCCTCCACTGTAGCCAAGGGTGAGGCCGGGGGGTGGGGTCCGGCATGCCCCCAACAGCAGCCAGGGGCGAGGCCAGGGGCGCCCCGTAGCTGGTGCCGTAGAGCCCCCTCACCCGGCAGGACCGGGGATAGGACCGGGGTTGGCACCGTGTCCTCCCCCCGGAGTGGCTCCAGCTCAGTTTGGGGGGTAAGTGGTGAAGTAGGGCCCCCCACACCGGCCTAGAGTAAGTCATCATCGTTGACGTCCACCACACAGCCCCGAACCATCGACGGTGACAAAAAGACAGAAGAAGGGTAAATTTTGTTAGGGGAATCCACTAGAGAATTATAAGATGCCAGTTCTTCTTCCGTCAGCGGGGAATAAGTCTTCCTTGCGTCCCCATCATCTGAATCTAGCATAGCTTTGATACTGATCTCGTTAAGCAGCTATTCACATGCCCGGTCCAAACTCTCATCCACTAAAAGTGCTTGCTTCTGAGGGGGCATGTGCTGAGGAGTTGCCTGAGACTTCTCGAACGTACCATTATTATTTTCCTCACTTTGAGCATTAGGATCCTCCGCATCTTCCATCTCCCGATCTCCCCCCATCAAGGCCATTATCACCATCATCCAACAAATCATCATCCTCTGGGTCGAAGGCATCATTCTGCACATCTTCATCAGGTTTAATGTAAAGGCGGTAAATGCTGCTAAGAGCATAAACATCAGCCTACTTAGGGATCTTTTTAACATCAAGAACCACCACTAGGATACGAACCTGACCAGTCACCCAAAGGTGTACCATATCAATCTTTTTTGTGGCCCCAATAATGGACCCGACTGCCCACAGAGGAAGAAAAGACCGAAGCACCCAGGGTACTTTAGTGACTGTCAACCAAACTTGCTCCAACACTTTTATGGGTTGAACATCATCAATGTATTCCTCAAAAACAATAGTACCCTCCTTGTTCTTCATGGTGATGGTGCGAATAGCAATCATACGTTCCAGCTCTTCAGTGCTCGAGAAAGGGACAACAAAAGATTTTGCCTCTGCTCTTGCACCTCCCACTCCCAACGAACTGGGATGATCCTAGCCAGTTCGGACTGCAACAACTTAGCAGATACCTCCTCCGCTTCCACTGTGATAAGAGCTGTGACTGACGATTGAGTAGGCATCACAATATGGCTGTTTCTTGCAGCCTGAATCTAGAATAAACCCATACCATCCTCTGCAGCGCCACAATAAGCTACCGTAGGCTTCAGGCCCGGAAGCTGTGGGCACTAGTTTGTGTAGTGCTCTTCAGTGCAGATGGTGCATTCCAACTTCACAGATTATTCCTTTCGTTTCTATTTCTGCTTGCCTTGCTCCTCGTCCAACACATTCCCGGAGTGCTCCTTATGCGTCAAAGTGTCATTGTCGAAACGACCCCGACCTCCACCATGGGGGCGGTGCCCACCCCCCTGACCGTGAGCGCCAGGAGCCCCCACTGCCGATCCATCAGCAGAAGCAGTTGCTTCTGGAGCAGCGTTGACAGCCGCGGGCCTGGGGCCCCCGTGACCTCGCCCTCGTCCATCAGCAGAGGGTGGGGGTCCCCCACAGTCGGTCTCAGTGCCAGCGGGGGGGCGGCCCCCCACAACCACCAAGGCCACGTTCCTGGCCCTGGGCGTCCATGGGGGGGCCTTTGCCCCAACCCCGACGGCGATCGGAAGGCACCCGCGGCCTGGGGCAGCACGTCCCCACACCCGCTTGACGTGGTCGCCGCCGGCCATCAAGGCGTCGCGGTATGAGAGTGCGGTGTGGAACGGCGGCGTAGGAGCGGTACGGAGCTGCGGCGCTGGGGTGGTGTGGGGCGGCGGCGCAGGGACGGTGTGGAGCAGTGGCGTAGGTGCGGCATCGAGGAAGATTCGAGGGTTGATCAGGCGTCGGTTTGGCCCTCGAATCACCGTGGGCGGGGAGCTGCAGACGGGTTGACTCGCCCCGTCCTGTACCGGTTTGACGAGGTGTCTCAGGCTAGGTGTGGCCCCGCTTGCATGACAATTCAAACTTTGAATCACCGGAGAAAGCGGATCCAGGCCGCGTGCATCGCGGGCTCGATTCCGTGCGCCGGACCGCATTGCCGGCAGGACGAAGTCACCGAGTGTCGCCGGCGGCGTGATGCGCCTAGTGGCCCCTTCCACATCTTCTTCCACGGAGCCTGAGAGATAATTGGAGGCGGCACTACGTGTGTCCGATTCGGTGTCGTGGCCACCGTGGTGACCCTGGTCGCGAACAGCATCGAGTCCACGGCCGCCGTCGTGATCCCAGCCGCCGCTTGCCGAGGAATTGCATAGGCGGTGCCCTGGGACAACGCTTCGGCATCCCCGAGATCCTCACATTCCGGATCAGAATCGGACTCGGAGTAGGCCATGAATCGATTAACATAGCCAAGATCCCGACCTTGAGGCGCCTTCGACTCCCCTGCTGTAATCCGTCGCAGCGCCTGCAGAGTCAAAGGCGCAATCGACACCGGCGACACCGTCCGAACCAACATCATCTCTCCAAGCCATCAGATGCCCTCCATTGGACATCAACCTGATGGGCTACCAATAATCATGGGGTTATGTCGCTCAACTTGTACCTTTCGTTTGAACAATCTCCTCTAGTCCCCTTGCTTAATAATCCCGTGTGGAAGAAAAAGTTAGAATAAGATAGCTAGTTGTTAGCTAATATATAGTTAAAAGCTTGGCTAAAAAATTTGTCCACGTATTAGTGACTCCATATATTTCAATAACCTAATTTTAACTAGCTATAATAACCACAATTAGCCGTCGAATAAAAAAAGACGCTCAATTTTCTATGGCAACCACGCGTCTATTCTTCTGCAAACATAATAAAAGGTCCTCTCTATTCTTCTGCAAACATAATAAAAGGGGGGAAAATAAAAGAAAAAAATCAAATTGCGCCCCTCCTCGTACGTACTGGACTAGGAGTCAACTTCTGGGCTTATATTATACTATAAATCACGGCTTGCATACGCGACGACGTGAGCCCTCGCTCTTTTGCTTCGCCGTACCCTGCCTAACACCCAGACGCCAGTAGTTCTCTATCGGGTCTGGAGAAGCCATGGCCGTGCGCTGTCTCAGGTCCAAGCTTTCTGAGCGAATCTTCAACCATGTGGTCAGTCTCCAAATCTTGGCTTACATACACATCAGTTATTCATCATCCGATCATGCGAAATTCAGCTCGGGTCTTGATGTGGCTTCTCTCTGTTTTTTTTTCTCTTCTTTTTCTTGTTTTCAGCTACAGGACGCCCGGATCATGCCGCACCATCTTGTGAAGGGGCTACCACAGCTGGCATCTGAAGGGAACAATATTGCCCCATTGGTATGGATAATTTCCTCACTTGATTCATTGGATTAGAACGGGTATTATATGTCGATCTTTGCTGTTGGCTGACTTGAGGTTTGCTCTATTTTTAGGCGAGGCATTCTACTGTTTCTACCATGGGTTCTACCATGCCAATCAAGAACATGACGTTTCAGTCTTTTAAATCCAAGGTCTTTTTTTCCCTGGTTCCTCTACAATAGTTGTTTTGCATGTGCTCCTTTGGACAATGTGGTAAACCATTATAACATCATGAATTATTATAAGGAATCTGTTAGATAAACCGATGCATAGCATAATGTAATCCTTGTTCAATTGGAGTCTAGATAGAGTCGGTTAGGGACCGGGCGTGTTTGGAGTCGTGCCTAACCATGACACGGTCCAGATCAGAGTTGGTCGAGTTCACGCCATGACGTGCCGGGCGCACGGGACAGACATCGCGAGGAAACGGTGTTTGTACTCGTTACAACATGGCATGGGATGGGCGGTGTGCCTTAGGTGTCTTGTATAAAGATCAATAAAAGACCAAAAGGGCTGCTAGGTTGGCAGTGCCGAAATCATTTTTTTCCCGTGAGTTCATATCTACTCCCGTTCTTAGTCTCACCGTGGTCACCGTGGTCACCGGCGTTCTTGTTCCAGCTATTGTGCAACGACGTGTTCCAACAAGGGGTATCAGAGCCGAAGGTTGTCGGTGGAGGAACGTCCGGCGAAGAAGAGTAGAAGGATAGATAGTCTGGTAGGTGAACCCATCTTATCCGGGAAGATCAAGGCGTGACCTAGCTTATGGCCATGGGAACCAGCGGCAAGGATGCAGAAGTCATGGAGCGGGCTTGGAATCAAGCGGCATGTACTTTTATTTGGTCGATGCTCTCCAAGTCCAATTATCAAGAGTGGTCTGCACATGTGCGTCGTAATCTGGAGGCTATGTACCTGTGGGACGCGATTGAACCAGAAGATGCGGCCAAGGTCGAGCGGCGTCGAGATCGACTCGTGCTCAGAGCCATGATGCATGGTGTGCCCCCCCCCCCCCCCCCGAGATGCACTCAATGTTGCTAAACAAGAAATCAGCAAAGGAGGCTTGGGCGGTGATCAAATCTATGTGTCTCAGTGCAGAGAGGGTGAAGGAGGTGAACACACAGAAGCTGTTGGCTGAATTTGAAGCAATTATATTCAAATCTGGTGTGTCGGTTGAGGACTTTGCAGTTAGGATCGGGAAGCTAGCTACCGATCTGAAGGGTCTAGGCGAGACAAGTGTTGACGACGCTCGTGTCATGAAGAAATTCCTCAGGGTTGTGCCACAGAAGTATAATCAGGCGGCAGTTACTATTGAGATGTTTTGCGATCTAAAAACCTTGTCAATAGAGGAGCTTGTTGGGCGTCTGCGTGCGGCAAAAGATCGCTTTGAGCATCCAGTGGAAGAGGTGACGAACAAGGTAGGACAACTCATGTTGACCAAGGAAGAAAGGCTTGCAAAGTAGAAGAACCGTGCGATGATGGACTCATCATCCATGTCGAGTAACAAAAGTGGTGCCAACAAGCAGTACATCAAGAAGGGCAAGAACACAACGTGTACCGGTGATGGCAAGAACCGAGAGGGCAAAAGCGCCCCTCATCGGAACGGTCTCTACAACAAGTGCAAAGAGTATGGCCATTGGGCCAGGGAGTGCAAGAAGGCGGGGAAGGAGCCGGTAGAAGCTGTTCATCATGCCAATGCCGAGGTTGATCCACAGCCAATGCTCCTAGTTGCACAAGTATGCAAACTGGTGAGGACCACAGGCGTCATGACACCTAGAGTGTTTCTAAATCAGGAACAGGTGATTCCGTCTAAGTATGAGGAAGGATCATGGGTGCTTGACACTGGGGCCATGAATCACATGACAGGCTGCAGGTCGTCCTTGAAAAGTCTTGATGAATCTATGAAGGGAGCAGTTAGATTCAGTGATGGATCTACGGTGGAGATATGCGGGATCGGCGCTGTCATGATTGCTGGCAGAAATCAGGACCACCGTGTGCTTTCTGAAGTTTACTACATCCCATCGCTAAAATGCAACATCATCAGTCTTGGCCAGCTTGAAGAAGGAGGGTGTCGTGTTGAAATCGACAAAGGAGTGATGGAGGTTCTGGAGCGTGAACAGTCAGGGAGGCAGAATCGCAGTGTGCTGATTAGGGCGGAACGCAAGAACCGCATGTATATCATGAAGGTGAAGATCACTTCACCTGTTTTCTTACTGATAAACATGGATGATTGTTTCCTGGCTCTGGCATGCCCGGTATGGACATTTAAATTTTAGGTCGCTCCGAGAGCTGGGTGCCAAGAATATGGTGGAAGGCATGCCGGTGGTGCAGTGTGTTGAACAAGTTTGCGATGGATGTGCATTGGGGAAGCTACACAGAACTCCCTTCCCAAAGGCCTCAGCATATCGTGCAGCAAAGGGGTTAGAGATGGTGCACGTTGATCTATGTGGGCATGTATCACCACCCACATCAGGAGGGAAGCGATACTTCCTTCTGATAGTTGATGACCATAGTCAGTACATGTGGTTGGAGTTGCTAGCCATGAAGGATGAAGCCCTACAGCAGTTCAAGAGATTCAAGGCAGCTATAGAACTTGAGTCAGGTTGCAAGCTGAAGGCATTCAGGACAGATCATGGTGGAGAATTCAACTCGGTGCGTTTGTGCCTTTTTTCTGGAGTATGACATAAAACACAATACCACTACTGCATATACACCGTAGCAAAATGGAGTCGTCGAACGATGTAATCAGATGGTGGTGGAGATGGCGAGATGCTTGCTCAAAAGCATGGGCATTCCGGCTTGGTTCTGGGGAGAAGCAGTGATGGTGGCAGTATACTTGCTCAATCGGTCACCAATAAAAAGTCTCAATGGCAAGACACCATATGAAGCATGGTTTGGTAGGAAGCTAGGAGTCAAACATCTTTGCACATTTGGTTGCACAGCGTATGTCAAGAGAGTTGGTCCTGGCATCAGTAAACTCTCTGACAGATCAGTTCCAGGAGTCTTTCTAGGCTATGAACCAGTACAAAGGGCTATCGGGTGTATGATCCCGTTCAAGACAACCTGATGGTGAGTCATGATGTACTTTTTGATGAGAAGAGGGCATGGAATTGGGAGGAGAAAGGAAGCAGTTCACGCAGTGGTGCAGAACCTGAAATTTTTTTAGTTCAGAGTTTTGACGACACTATTCCTGGTCTGATAATAGGACCTATTGCAGATGATGGGGCGATTTCAGATTCAGAATGTGAACCGCCCTCACCTGTTGCCTCAATTCCAGCCATAGGGGAAGCTACACCTCCACACACACCACTGCATCAGTTGATACAATGGGCCACACCACCTACCGGTGGCTCAGAAGATTATGAAGGTGTGCCACTGCAGTACAGGACAATACCGAACCTGCTCGATACGACAGAGGAGATGCAGGATTTTGAATACAGTGGGGTATGTCTGGTTGTAGCAAAAGAACCAAGGACTATCGATGAGGCACTTTCAGAAGATTGTTGGAGGCAGGCGATGGAGTTTGAGATGAAGGCCATAGAAGACAACAGGACATGGGTTATCTGTGATCTTCCTCTGAAGCAAAAAGCCATCGGCCTTAAGTGGATCTTCAAAGTAAAGGACCTTGATGGTAAAATTATCAAGCACAAGGCACGCTTGGTGGCCAAGGGATATGCTCAGCATCAAGGGATAGACTTCGATGAAGTATTTGCTCTTGTTGCCAGGATTGAGATAGTACGGCTGTTGCTGGCACTAGCAGCTCATGGAGGTTGGGAAGTTTATCACATGGATGTCAAATCTGCATTTTTGAATGGCAATCTGATAGAAATAGTTTATGTGCAGCAACCTCCAGGATTCATAGGTAGCAATGACAAGGTGCTAAAGTTGAAGAAGGCCTTGTACGGTCTTAGACAAGAACTCCAAGCATGGAATGCAAAGCTTGACAAGGAGTTGATTGCTCTCGGTTTTGTGAGGAGCAAGTTGGAGCATACTGTGTACAAAAGAAGTAGCAGGGATTCACTTCTTCTTGTAGGAGTGTATGTTGATGATCTTATAATCTCTGGTCCTAATGTCAGTGACATAGTGAAGTTCAAAACAAAGATGAGAAAGAGATTCAGCATGAGTGATTTGGGTCTCCTGAGCTACTACTTGGGGATAGAAGTGAAGCAGGGAGATGGTGTAATCACGTTGAGCCAGACTGCATATGCTCTAAAAATCTTAGAGAATGCAAACATGAAGAACTGCAACTCATGTGATACTCTAATGGAGTGTAGGCTCAAGCTTGGCAAGTTAAGAAGAGAAGATGTTGTAGATCCAACAGCATACAGAAGTCTGATCGGAAGCCTCAGGTACATTGTGAACACAAGGCCAGACCTAGCTTTTGCAGTGGGGGGTCATAAGCAGGTTCATGGAGGCGCCAGGAAAGGAGCATTGGCATGCAGTGAAACATATCCTTAGGTATCTCAACGGAACTGTAGGGTACGGATGCAGGTATACAAGAGGAGGAGAGCTACAACCTATGTTACTTGGTTACAGTGACAGTGATTATGTTGGCGACACTGAGGACAGGAAAAGCACAAGTGGAGTTGTGTACTTCCTTGGCAAGAGCCTGGTGACTTGGTCATCACAGAAGCAGAAAACTGTTGCTCATGAAGCACAACATGTAGCAGCAGCTGCAGCAGCATGTCAAGGCATATGGTTGAGCCGACTCATAGCAGACATGATGGGAACAAAGGAGCCGACAGTGAAGCTACTCATGGACAATATGTCCGCAATAGCCCTCACTAAGAATCCAGTGCATCATGAACGAAGTAAGCACATCGACACAAAGTATCACTTCCTTCGTGAATGCATAGAGGATGGCAAGGTGAAGGTAGACCACATCGGGACTGCAGATCAATTGGCAGATATTTTCACCAAGTCGCTGGGCCGTGTGAAGTTTGTGGAGCAGAGAAGTGCTTTAGGAGTCGTGGAAATGCATCAGGTTTAGGTGGTGATTTGTTAGATAAACCGATGCATAGCATAATATAATCCTTGTTCAGTTGGAGTCTAGATAGAGTCGGTTAGGGACCGAGCGTGTTTGGAGTCGTGCCTGACCACGACACGGTCCGGATCAGAGTTGGTCGAGTTCACGCCATGACATGCTGGGCGCACGGGACAGACATCGCGAGGAAACGGTGTTTGTACTCGTTACGACATGGCGTGGGATGGGGCGGTGTGCCTCGGGTATCTTATATAAAGATCAATAAAAGACTAAAAGGGCTGCTAGGTTGGCAGTGCCGAAATCAATTTATTCCCGCGAGTTCATATCTACTCCCGTTCTTAGTCTCGCCGTGGTCACCGGCGTTCTCGTTCCAGCTATTGTGCAACGACGTGTTCCAACAGAATCCCCTGCTCTCTTTTGCCCACATTGTATAAATATTCTTTTTTTGCGAGACCTTCTATAATAATTATTGCAGTACCATTATTAGAACGTTTTGCCCACATTGTCCTTAATACTTCTGGTCAGCATCCACATGTACATATACTGGTATACCTCCTCTAGTGCCGCGGCAGTAATAATGGCTACAAAGCTGATAAACAGTGATCTTCCTCATACCCAGGATATATGAATACACTTTGGATGTTTGTTTGCCTTTTCAATACCCTGGCAGTTTATGCCATATTTATCAAACTGAAGAAAAAAATTATATTGTATTTTCTTTTTATCTATTTATAATATATATATTTAAGCAGCATGGGAAACTCCAACTAATCCCTAAAAACATTGAAGACAAGCAATTTTTTTATTTTACTCTATAGTACCTTTTTTTTGTGATTCTACTCTATAGTACCTAATAGAAGTTACTTTGCTTTGTTTGATTCGTGAAGGTGGCTAAAATATTTTTTGGAACTTGTATAACCTTATGAGCGTTATGCTGATGGGTTGTATTTGATGAATTTTTCCATAGCAACTCACAGGCAGTTAGCTCATTAGGACGTAGGTGTGCTGAAAAGAAAAAGAGTTTGCTCCTAAATATCCTTAATAGTACTTTTCCTCAGTCCATCATTTAGGACCTTATATCTCCAGTCTTCACTTAAGTAGTTGCACAATTGGTCTTTAATTCATTTGTGGGATATCACTCAAGCCCCTTTGGCACCTTTATTGAGGCTTCGGATTTTACAGGTATCAGAGAGCATCACCTTTGGTTTTGTACCTTCCAATAATGCCAAGAATCTATTTTACAATGAGGCTACCTATGACCTTTGTTCATCCTTCGAGGTATTAATTACTCTCTTTTTTTGTAAATAATCCTGGAAAAAATCATGTCTCTGTTTCAGTAGGTTTTTATTATGCTATTTGCTAAGACTGCTAACTGTTCTTATGCAAGCCTTTGCTTTTTTGCTTCAAACATTGCTTTGAAGTCACTCTAATAATATCTGGATCGAGGTTTTTGCTTAATCCAAAATTTATGCACATCAGTTTGACTATTTTGATTTCATTGTCCTGGGATGATGAGTCCTGTATTAAGACTGACAATTTTATTATCATGCCATTTGATTTACTTTTGAGCTTTTTTTTTTTTTGCAATGCAGGCAAAGTCTGGTCCTACTTTGATTCATGGAAGAAGAAACTTTAGCTCATGCCCTGAGGGCACTAAGAACATTCCTGAGGTATACATTCTTCCCGTCACATTTCCTTCTCTAGAAGTATTCACACTTCCAACAGTTTGGCCGTTTTCTACATTGTTTACTTAATTATTATACTATTACTTGATAGGAAGGATGTACAAGTACAGTTGTCACAGGAACTTGAACACCATTAATTTAAAGGAAATAACATGAACCAAGCTCCTAGATATATATAGCAGTTACATGTGCATGACTTCTGACAGTGCGTGGTGAACTGGTGATGCTAGAGCTCGAATGCCAATGGCCCATATACATCCCTCATATGGCTCACCTTTGATACACGCTAAATGAATCTTCCTTTAGCAAACCCCTGGATTTACCATTGTAAGATACTTATTGTGGCAAACCCCTGGATTTACCATATCGATCCCTACATATGGCTCACCTTTGATACACGCTAAATGAATTAATGTTCCTTTAGCAAACCCCTGGATTTACCATTGTAGCTTCATAGGATACTTATTGTGGCTAGTGCCTGAAATGAAAGGAAGAACAGATATTATTCACACAGTTTGTAATGCCACTGTTTTAGACAAATTCTATATATCTTGCATCGTTAGGTTATTAAATTGTGCATATATTTGAAGTAGTATTAGTTGAATTAACGTGTACTGGTATGGATACAGATCTAGATCCAGAATCCTAAATCCTAGTGTCAGTTTCATGGCCACATTGCTAGCTCTTACATCATGTGATGAATGTAGAAGCTTCAGTTCCCATTATTTGTTTTGCAATGAGAGGCATGAGTCTGAATCCCTGTATATATGCGTATATTACTTCAGATGAACTCAGGCAACAAGGGATCCAGTAGACCGGGAACGACTGAAAAGATTCCTGGAGTGAAAGGAGACTCTGATAGCTCAAGGTAAGTTGGTGCTCTACTGTATCATTTGATTCAGAATATACATTGCTCCTGAATTCCGAAGTGTCCTAATTATTCATACTTCACTCGCTCTAGGTCACGTTCTGAGGAGATAGACATCTTGCTCAAAAAACAAAGAAAGATAGCAAACATCCTCAGAGTCTTTGTAGTGGCGTATTATTTCGCGCTTTACTACAGCTTTTGGCAGATTCTCGATGATCCTCCTTTTTTCTTTTTCACCTTTGCATGTAATATGTGTGCCCTTTGTTTAATATATATATTAAAAGGGCAGTCCCTATGGTAGAAAACATGTGTGCAGTCCAAGAGATCACGTTAGTGAAAATTAAATTGTAGACACTACCTCATACAATGAGAGTTTCTTTGCGTAATAAATATTTATTCTCTCTCTCTTATCCCTCCTATACTCTCTTTCCTTCGTTTGTCTCCCAGCCACACGAATGCGAACGACAAGCATGCGGCGGACAGCGCTAGACATGTCTAGGAACGGCGACAGAGCTGCATATCCAACGGTTGTGGTTCATCAGTGCTCATCCAACGGTGGGAAATTATTGGGTCACATCATGCCAGCCCAAAAACCGTATCGTGCCTGGGCCAGCCCACGGGCCCACATTGCGGCCAGGCACGTGTTGTCGCCCCGCCTGCCCGCCAGACACCTGGCCGCCGCCGGACGCCAGCTCCTTTGCGCTAGGATTAGGAGGAGCAAGACCATAGGTATGGGAGGAAAACGGCCGAAGGTGGGGGCTGGGAGAGATGGCGGCTTCCCGCTGGCGACGTCACACCGATCGCCAGAGTGGGGGTTGGCCGTCGAGGGAGGTGATGGTGGTGTTATGCTGTCATCCGCGGTCCGCGGTCCGCCCGAAAGGTAGGTGGTAGATCGAGGAATGTGACTACGTGAGCGGATTGGGGCGGCCGGGGACACCACTAGTTTTGGGCTTCATCAGTTTAGTTCCTTCATGGGCTGCAAAATTGGACCATGACCAAGAGCCAGAGACTAGAACGCATAAGGTATGTGCGAACTGATCATAGATCAGCTGGTTAGGTTCTTTTTGCTAGAACCTGCCCATCAGGGATCAAGTCCTCGACTTGGCACTGGTGCTAGCATTTTTCTGGATTTACTCTAGAAAATTTTCCGACGTTATACTTTAAATGGTAAGTAACGTTCTTATCGATAACGAGACGTTAGTGATGATTTCGGGAATATCCATGTCTGTCGACTCAATCCTTGAATATGCTCTCATGGGGGTAAGGTTTGTATATATGTATTCATAGGGTGAGTGTACGTACATATTGAAAGTCTGCGTTGTCTGTATAATCTAAAAAAATATGTATAAGGTACATATATGAACATACTTATTAATATTTTTTCTCAAATCATGGGTATGCCAAGGCGTACACGGGCATACCCCTGGCGTCGCCCATGTGGCCACCGCAATCGTGGACTCATCTTGCAGTTGTGGGGCCATCGAAAGTGACAACAGCCGCTCAAAACAAGGCCCTGCAACGAATAGACTGCAGGCGAGTGAAGCTGCAAACTTCTCCAACATCAGGTCCTTCGTAATGTCGTGAACATGTGTGGCGTCCGGACACGAAGTCAGCACCAATGGGTCATATTGGACAATGACCATCTTGCTTGACAGCTCACCAAGCTCAGGCTAAGCTTCAACAACAATCGAGGTGAAGGCCGATGTCGTCTATGCGACCCCTTGCTGATCGCCCGCGACGCCTTCGTCTTCGTCGCCGACGACCACCAGTGTCGGAATGGCGTTGGCCCTGTTGGCCCTACCATAGTCTAGCGAACCACCAAGGTCTGTCGGTCCAATAGAGCGACCCGATGCTTGTGCGTCGCCTGAGCCCCAAGAGTCCACGCGCCTTGACTGCTTGCAGTCGTACACGATGTGTCGAAACGAGACACCGTTGGGGCAACCTGCAGGTTGCCACCCGATGCGTGTAGAAGAGGCAATTGAGACACTTGCTTAAAGATTGGCCGAGATGTGTGCCTCGGTGGTGGACGGGGGCGGAGACCCATCTACGGCGTCTAAGGCTTGAAGGTCAGCTGAAAAAAGTGTAGTTACGTGAAGTGGGTTGGCCTATGGGCGTAAGTGGATGCAGGCCTGTGGGCTGCCAACATGCGAAGACAGGGCCAGTCGTACTGGACTAGGAGTCAACTGCTGGGCTGGGCTATAAATCACGGCGCATACGTGACGACGTGAGCTAGCGGTGAGCCCTCGAGCACCCTTTTTTTTTTTTTTTTTTTGCTTCGCCGTCTCCTGCACAATCCTCCAGTTTTCCCAACCCACACCCAAACGCCAGTTCTCATTAGTCTGCAGAAGCCATGGCCGTGCGCTGTCTTCGATCCAAGCTTTCTGAGCGAATCTTCGCCCATATGGTCAGTCTCCAAATCTTGGCTTACTTACGCATCAGTTATTCATCCTATCATACGAATTTCAGGTGAGGGCTTGATGTTGCTTCTCTCTCTTTTTTCCCCTATTCTTTTCTTGTTTTCAGCTAGAGGACGCCCGGATCATGCCACACCGTCTCGTGAAGGGGCTACCACCGCTGGCATCTGAAGGGAGCAAGATTGCCCCGTTGGTATTTGTGGATAATTTCATCACTTTTGATTAGTTGATTCACTGGATTCGAACGGGTGTTATATATCGATCTTTTCTGTTGGCTGATTTGAGGTTTGCTCTACTTTCAGGAGAGGCATTCTGACATCGGTTCTACTATGCCAATCGAGAACCTGACGTTTAAGTCTTTCAAATCCGTCAAGGTCTGTTTTCCAAGTCCTTCTGGGTTGTTTTTAGCTTGTAAACCTCCTTTTTTTCCTTTTTATCGTCTAATATAAAATGCGACAAAGCTTTTGTCGCCCTTTAAAAAAAATCCGTCAAGGTCAGTTTTTTAATTTTTCCTGGTCCCTCCGCAATAGTCGTTTTGTGTGTGCTCCTTTGGACAATGTCGTATACCATTATAACACCAAGAATCGTTATAAGAAATCCCTGCTCTCTTTTGCCCACATTGTATAATAGTTATTGTAGTATCATTATTAGAATGTTTTTTTAACACAATCATTATTAGAATGTTTTGCCCACATTGTCCTTATACTTCTTGTCAGCATCCATATACATATACTGGTATACCTCCTCTAGTGCCACAACAGAGTAATGTTTAATACAAACACAAAGCTGATAACAATGACCTTCCTCATACCCAGGATATTTCAAAGCCATCTGTATGTTTGTTTGCCTTATTTTTTATACCCTGGCAGTTTATGCCATATTTGCCAGGTTGATTTTTTTTTCTTTTACTCTATGGTACCTAATAGAAGTAGTTTTGCTCTGTTTGGTTCATGAAGGTGGCCAAATACCTTTTTGGAACTGATCAAAATCTCATTATTCTTGACTGAACCAACCTTATGAGCTTTAAGCTGATGGGTTATATTTGATGAATTTTTCCATAGCAACTCAAGGGCAGTCGGCTTAGTAGGACGTGGGTGTGTTGAAAAGAAAAATGAGTTTGGTCCTCACAAGATATCTTGAATAATGCTTTTCATGAATCCGTCATGTAGGACCTTATCTTCAGTCTTAAGTTCTTCACTTAAGTAGTTGTGCAATGTGCAATTGGTATTTAATTCATATGTGGGATGTCACTCAAATCCCTTGTCATCTGTCTTCCTATTTTACAGGTACCAGAGAGGATGCCCCTTGGTTTCCTACCTAATGCCAACAATGTACTTTGCAAAGAGGCTGGTAACCTTTCTTCATCCTTCAAGGTATTACTTTTTCTTTCTTTATTTCTTTTTTGGAAAGAGGTGGGGAGGTCAACATCGTGTGGAAAAAAAATCATGTCAATGTTTCAATAGGATTTTGTTATGCTATTTGCTAAGATTCCTAAACTTTGTTAAATCAAACATTCTTTGGAGGTCACTGCAACAATATCTGGATCGAGGTATTGTTGAATCCAAAATTTTGTACACATCAGTTTAACTATTGTGATTTCATTGTCCTGGGTTGAATCCTATTAAGACCGACAGTTTTATAATCATGTACATTTGATTCACTTTTGAGAAAACTTGTTTGCGTTGCAGGGGAAGTCCGATCCCATTTTGATTCATGGAAGAAGAAACTTCAGCTCATGGTCTCCTGGCACTGGCACTAAGAACATTCGTAAGGTATATAATCATCGTCCAGCCACATTTCTTTCTCTAGAAGTATTCACCTTTCCAACATTTTGGGCGTTTTATACTGTAGTACATTGTTTTACTTGATTACTATTGCTTGATGGAAGGTGAGATAAGTACTGTTGTCACAAGAACTGAACAGCATTTTCAGATTGTTACAGACCATCGTACGTGCATATGTTTAAATTAGTACTAGTATGAAGTGACGGTATTGATTTATAGATACAGATCTGGAGCTAGATTTTATTCCTACAATATACTAGTGTCAGTTTCATGTCAGGCTACACATTGCTAGCTCGCTCTTACATTTTGAGTTCTCATTTGTTTGTAATTGTAATGAGAGGTCGAGTCTGACTCGCTGTATGCCTGTATATATATTACTTCAGATGGACTCAGGCAACAAGGGATCGGGAACTGAAAAGATTTATAAAGTGATAGTTGATAGGTCAATGCTGTAAGTTGGTGCTCTACCGTATATTGCATTAGATTAATTTGAGAATATATATACCTTGCTCCTGAATGCCGAAGTGTGCTGATTATTCATACTTTACTTACTCTACCAGGTCGCGAAGAGAGTTGTTAATAAAGATCATCAAAGTCTACGCAGCAGTGTTTTTTTCTAGAGTAAATTGCACAGCCGGTCCCTAAAGTATTAGGCTGATTTTGTCCAGGTCCTCAAACTACGAAATCGCACGTTTGGCATCCAAACGTATTAGGCGAGTTTTATTTGGGTCCCTAAACTACGAAATTGCATGTTTGGCACCCAAAAGTATTGGGCGAGTTTCATCTGAGTCCCCAAACTACGATATTGCACATTTGGCATTAAATGTATTTAAGTGATCTCATCTAGGTCCAAAATAGCTATAAGAAGGCTTAGAAGCTGACATGGTCATCTACGTGCTCGCCCAGACTGCTATGGCTGCCCAGGCGGCTATGGCTGTCGTCGGCAGCGGCAACAATAACAACAGCCTCACCACCGGCCGCGCTAGCTGCGGCAATCCCAGTAAACATCGCACTCGATGTCCTCGCCTAGCGGCACCCCTCCCGTTCTGTTCATCTGGCCGGACGCTGCCCCACCATGTCCCGACGGACCACGCACATGAGCGTTGCACCAATGCCTCCGTGTCCATGCTGTCGCATGGTCCGATGCCTCCATGGTTGACCCTGCCTCTTGGTGCCAGTGGTCGAGCGAGGCCTCGAGTTGTGTCAATTTGGAAATGGGGAGGAACAGCAGGGGAGGGGTGGACGTGGGGCGAGGAGGTAAAGCGCGATGCGGGCCAGGGTCGCCGCGTCTTCTTCCGCTGGCGACAAGGCTGTTGTTGCTGGCGGCGGCCATTATGGCCGGATCAGCTAAGCGAGCATGGATTGAGCGCGCGGGTACATGGCTGACTACATGGACGATTACGTCAGCTTCTAACCCTCCCCGCATCTATTTTAGACCTAGATGAGATCTCTTAAATACATTTGGATGCCAAAAATATGTTTTCGTAGTTTAGAGATCCAGATGAAACTCACCCAATACTTTTGGATGCCAAAAGTGTGATTTCATAGTTTGGGGACCCAGATGAAACTCCTCCAATACTTTTGGATGCCAAATATGTATTTTTATAGTTTAGGGACCCAGACGAAATCAGCATAATACTTTACGGTCCGGCTGTGTAATTTACTCTTTTTTTATCAACTTTGTCGCTTTTTACTACAGCGTTTGGGATACCCTCTGCAGTTCCCCTTTTCTTTTCTTTTTCACCGTGGGAGGGCATATCTTGTCCTTACGAAGGACCGGGTAGGCGACCAGAGGAGGGGTGAATAGGAGCCTCAAAATTTCTTTCGAAACTTTCGGGTCCTCGACTCAACAAACACCCCAAGAAGCAAACACACAAGCCGGTGGTGACCACGACCCTATTGGAGAGTGGATGCTCCCTAGGAACACAGCGAGTCACCACAAGAACCAAGAAATAACTCCAAGAACGATCGAGGAACGAATGAGCACAAACCGAAAGAACACAGCTTCACTGCGCAGGAGCGGACTGTCCGCGGGTCTGGTCCGGATTGTCCGCGGTGTACGGACAGGTTGAGGATTGTCCACAGTGCTGGCAACTACGGATTATCCGATGTCCCGGACGCGGACTATCCGCGGGCAAAAAATCCAAGAATAAACTGTTCTGCATGACTTCTAGAACAAAGAAGCTCTGAGCCCCGGTGAAAGGATCTAATCGGCCTAGAGGGGGGTGAATAGGCGATTATCAAAAACCTGAAACTTAAAACTCAAATGAGGAAGTTAAATACCAACCGGTAGTAGGACCGGAAGTAGCACCGATACTACCTGTAGTACAAAAACCAGTACTACCGATGCAAACTTCTGGTACTACCGGTAGCCTACGAAACTACGAAATCAAAATAGAAATCAGAGTAAAATGAGTTATAAATTCAGATCTAATTGTTACCACCCCTTTGTTGATGTTGCTGATAAAGGTGTCAAACTTCTTGAGGCGTTTCACCGCACCAAATCATAGATCGAGTGCTCCAACCTATGAACTTTGGGGGTAGGGATGAAGAACACAAGAACAAGGGTAGTCGATGCTACCACCACAGCAAGACACACGATTTAATCCGAGGTTCGGCAATCCCCACAAAGGAGTTCCTACGTCCTCATTGTTGAGGTCACCACAAAGGTTTCCTCCCTCAAGCAACCACGAAGGTAAACTTGAGATATTCACTAAGAATCAAAGGTAATACAAATA
Organism: Bothriochloa decipiens; assembly: GCA_023333625.1. Taxonomy (NCBI): domain Eukaryota; kingdom Viridiplantae; phylum Streptophyta; class Magnoliopsida; order Poales; family Poaceae; genus Bothriochloa; species Bothriochloa decipiens. The sequence continues at coordinate 7,375,754 of CM041638.1, forward strand.
CTTCGGGGCGCCATCACAAAAGAGGCAACACAGGCAGCCACAAAGAACGCCTAGCCGGCTAGGGTTCCAAGAACCCAAGAGTAACAAACACAAATCAAGCCGGCAAGACGAGGAATCTAAGTGCTCAAGTTGTAGATCGAAGTTTCCACTCTCTAATCTCATATCCCTAGCTCGAATCCTTGAGGGGATGAAGTTTGGGAGCAAAGGGAGAGAGAGCAGGCGAGCTGATGCTTGGGAGCTTTCTTTCTCAGGTGAAGAATAAGTGAAATGGCGAGAGGTGCAGAAAAGAGAGAGGTGAGGGGTATATATATGGTCTATCCAGAACAACTACCGATAGTACTGATGGAACCACCGGTATTACCGGTACCTCACCAAATATGACCGTTGTCATGTGTCAGAACATGCAGAGGAAGTCATACCGGTACTACTGGTAGTACAAAACTGGGCAGCCATAGACGTGTTCGACTTGGGCTAAAAATAAATATATATATAGCTGGTATTACCAGTACCACCAGCGGTACTACCGGTAGTACACAACTACGTCAACTCGCAGACTTCGACTTTGGGAAAATATGCCTGATACTTTCGGAGTATAATTTTAATAAAATGCGGTGCTACCGGAGAGCACCGGTACTACCGGTTAGGGAACCGGTACTACCGGTAATACAAAGTTTCTTCAACTTTGCACATCTCGACTTTCTGAGAAAATAGCACGGATACTTCCGGTTTAAAACTCTAATATTTCCGGTACTTCCGATAGGTCAGGTTGACTGAAGCAAAGGACTTTTCTAAGCGATGTGAGTGCAACGGTGACTCTCCAAACGCTCTAAATATAGACTTGAGCACTTTTAGACCTTGAATTACCAACCTAATTTGTATCCCTCTTGATAGTACGGTGTTTCGTATAACTAAGTAAAGATAAAAATTAAGGGTACTCTTGAGTAGAAACGTCGTCCATCCATATAAAATTTAGGGTTCTTGTATCATCAAATATTATCATTTAAATCTTTAAATAGACTAACACCTGCATATTCACTTAGATAGAATTGTTAGTCCCTAATTTAATTATTATTAATTATCCAAAACCCACTTCGGAGGCAAATGCACTTACAAACTCCTCCTTTTTGGTAATTGATGACAACCAACTTAGGCTTACAATAAATTGAAAGAATTGAAGCTTTTGAATCCCAAATTTTATGAAGAGCTCCCCCTAAATGTATGCATAGGATTTTGAATTTCAAATTTTAAGTAAAATCAAGATAACATACATTTAGAGCAAGCTCCCCCTAATTTTGCAATCCGTGGGGTGCCTAAGAGGTGTGAGTGACAAGTATACTCCGTGATGCTTATGACAAGATATATCATATAAAGATAAATAAAAGAATATGAATGGTTATGCAAGAAAGAATATGACTTAAAATTGACATAACCATTCTAAAACAACAATCATCATAAAAATATCAAATATAGGCCATCACAACATGATATATCAAATAAGCATAAGTGTTTAGCCTACAAGCATCCGTCACACACATAGTTCAAGGTTCACCACATAGTTTACCACGAGATAGAGTTATACATAACTAAATTAATAACTACCCTATTACAACATGGTAAGCCTAACACTCCCCCTTTGGCAACAAGTGCCAAAAAGGGTAGGCAACGAGAAAGAGCAACGGGTAGAGAACCACTAGAAAGCTGTAAAGTCCTCATCATCATCAGGGTGAATGTATCTATTCTTGCCATGAGGATCTGTAGAAGAAGATGGCATGTACGACGGAGGAACACTGGTAGAGGTGCGGGTAATTTGATCAGCCTCATCAAAGATGGACTCAAAGCCATGTCCTGTGTACCCTACAGAGGGGCCCGAAAGATAATAGCCCGGCTGAGGGAAAAACTTCTGGTGCTGAGAAGGCGGCTCAAAGTCCTGCTGCTGCTGAGGAGGCTGCTGAAAGGGCGGCTGCTGAAACTGCTCATCATCATCATCATCAGCCGCAAAGAAGTCCGGAGGAGGGCAAAGAGGAGCTGAGGAAGTAAAGCCAGCTTGTTGCTCAAGACGGCGAATGGAGCTGTGAGTCTCGGCCTGACAGTAGCACATGTAAGACATGAACTTCCTCAAAGCACTGGCAATGGAACCATGACCACGACCACGACCACTGCCATGACCATGGCCATGACCACTGCTAGGACCACCAGCATGACCTGCAAAAACACCAGCTGAAGGGTCCATAGGAGGAGCATCCTCCCTCTCAACGCCCACAGTCTCGGCATCATCGGTGGGTGCACTAGCAGAAGTAGAAGCAGCTGCCTTGTCTGACTTTTTCTTCGTGTGAGGACACAAGTTCCGAATGCCCCAGCTAGAGTGATGTGTATCAGGAGGGAAGGAGCGTCCCGTCACCTGCTCAATCACATACATGAGGTATGGAACATAAGGGAGCATCCTATGAGGATCATTAGCAGTTTCTCCAATCTTAACCCACATAAACTGAGAAATGCTGAACCACCGGCCAAGTCCAAAGCAAACCAGGATGGTAGGAGCATAGCTTTGAATATGAGTAGAGTCACCACTCTTAGAGTCAAGGGTGTTCCTCAGAATATTGTTCAGGACATAAAAGAGTGGCTTCAGCTCAGTATTGGTGCCATCAGCATACTTGTCATTTAAGTATATCTTGGCTTGAATGTAATCAGCCTCGCCAACAGATTCAGCATAAAGTGTCCAAAGACTATCTGCATCTCGATCCACATGATCAAAGCCTAGGATACGGGAGAACTGCACATAGGAACACCTATAGTGGTGCTTGTTGGACATCCAATGCAAGACCTTGTGTTCTTCATCAATCCACAAGGTTGACCAAAACTGGTAAAGAATCTCGGTGTTCCAATCCTTTTGAAAGGTCACAAGCTGCAAGAGGTTCCATGCTTCAAGCTTGGTCTTCAACTCAGCCATGTTAGGATGGGCTTTTGAGGTGATGGATTCAAGATTCAATGCCTTATGCTGAAAAAGTTTGCCATTGACTCCACTGTTGAGGCAAACAGAGACATAATAGTCATGTTGAAATAAAGACCAAAACCTATCTTCCACGCCTGAAAATCTGACCCACATGTAAGGATTTTCCAACCTTTGCTTCTTCAAAGCAGCCACATTGGTTGAGTAATCAAAAAATAGCTGAGGCCTTTCAGGATGACGAGGCTTAAGACGAGAGCCATGATAAGGAACAAGGGTCCGAGTGGCAATCATATTACCAATGTGCGGAGGGGAAACATTGCAATTTGCAGTCAAAGCAAGCCCCTGCACATCCCTCACATTATCCGGTTGAGCACCATTCACCATGTCACGATGGTGAGGAGGAGAGGCACCACGACCAAGGGGGACAGCAGGTACCTCAATCTCCTCACGACGGCTACCATGGGAGGACTCCCCACGGCTCGAGCTACGCCGTCGAGCACGCTGACTAGCTGCAAGGTCATCCTCTCCATCACCCAAACTTTGAGGACGAGGACGAGCATTGCGAGAGGGGTTGTGCTGACGCTCCGACATGCTACAAAGGCCAAAACAGGGGCAGGGAAGTCTTAGACACATGTGTAAATGCCGCAACGAAGGAGGAGGGTCGAACCACCACGGACAGAGCCGGCAGAGCACAACCGGTAGTATCGGTCGCATGGACCGGTAGTACCGGTAGTACTTCCGATCGAGGCACCCGCCGGGGAATTGACACAACCAACCATGGAAATTGCATAAAAGGCATTTACAAAGCATGTATACACCATAGGCAACTAGCACGAGCAAGGAGATGGCCTAGAACGAAGTACATTGGGAGATCGGGCATGAATCCCTAGTACCTCGGTGCTCAAAGAGAAGAGGCCGAATCCGCGCTTGCCAAGACCTTCCGGGGCTTAAGAACACCGCCAAGACGATCTCCAAGGCTTGGAGAAGCTCCCCCTCAAAGGGAATGAGGAATGGCCGAAGGGGGAGGGAGATCGGGCGATGGACAGGCGGGCGGCGGCGCCGCCAGGTGAGCGGGTCGGGTGGGTGGGGAAGAGAAGTGAAGGGGTAAGTTAGGAAAAATAAATTTTAACCCGGTGGCCCCTTTGTACCGTTGTCAAACTATCTGACCGGTAGTACCGATTGGGTCCGGTAGTACCGGTGAGCAAGGCTGGGCAAAAGTCGAACGCGTAGAGTTAGGCCGGATTTTGAACTAGCGGTACTACCGGTAGCAACGTCGGTACTACCGCTAGGTCAAAAAAATGGCTGGAAGTAATTTTTAACAGATGGTGAACCATATGGAGAACTAGAACCCTCTCAGTCATGACCAGATTTCATCAAATCAGTACAAAGCTATGGTCAAGCTTGAGATATTTAAAATAGATTTTGAAAGTTGCACACAAGAGATTTGTAAACATTTTATCCAATGCTAGGCCAATCAAGGTATGCAAGATCTCATTCCACGTTACGAGAATCCACGATATTTAGCTCCCGCCTCAAAGCACAAAATCTTGACTCATCTAGAGGTTTTGTGAAGATATCGGCTAATTGTTTGTCGGTTCTCACTTGTTGAACAGCGATATCTCCTTTGGCTTGGTGGTCTCTAAGAAAATGATGACGGATGTCTATGTGCTTTGTGCGGGAATGGTTGACGGGGTTATCGGCTAGCTTAATTGCACCCTCATTGTCACATAAGAGTAGAATCTTGGACAGGTTGTAACCAAAGTCTCTCAAGGTTTGCTTCATCCAAAGTAGTTGGGCACAACAAGAGCCGGCCGCCACATACTCGGCTTCCACGGTGGATAGGGCAATGGAGTTTTGCTTCTTAGAACTCCAAGACACCAAAGACCTACCAAGAAATTGGCAAGTCCCGGATGTACTCTTTCTGTCTACCTTGCAACCGGCATAATCCGAATCGGAATAGCCAAGTAGAGTAAAGATGAGCCCTTGGGATACCATAAGCCAAGATTAGGTGTGAGCACCAAATATCAAAAATTTCTCTTAACGGCCATGAGATGACATTCTTTCGGATTAGATTGAAATCTTGCACACATGCACACACTAAGCATAATATCGGGCCTAGATGCACAAAGGTAAAGCAATGATCCAATCACGGAGTGATATACCTTTTGATCCACGGCTTTACCATCCATGTCAAGGTCAAGATGTCCCGTAGTTGGCATTGGTGTGTTGATGGGCTTGGCCTTATCCATACCAAACTTCTTCAACATGTCATAAGTGTACTTGGTTTGGCAAATGAACGTTCCTTCCTTGAGTTGCTTGATTTGAAAACCATGGAAGAAGGTCAATTCTCCCATCATGGACATCTCGAACCTCTTGGTCATAATCCTACTAAATTGCTCACAAAGTTCTTTATTAGTACTGCCAAATATTATGTCATCGACATATATTTGGAAAATAAAAATATCATCATTAACTTTGTGAGTAAATAAAGTAGGGTTGGCCTTTCCTATCTCAAACCCTTGTTTGAGAAAGAATTCCTTGAGACAATCATACCAAGCTCTAGGGGTTGTTTGAGCCCATAGAGCGCCTTATGAAGCTTGTAGAGGTGGTCGGGATAATGTGGATCTTCAAAACCCGGTGGTTGTTCAACATACACCATTTCGGAGAGGGGGCCGTTGAGGAATGCACTTTTCACGTCCATTTGAAACAACTTGAAATCATTGTGAGCAGCAAAGGCAAGTAATATACAAATAGATTCAAGCCTAGCTACTGGTGCATATGTTTCCTCAAAATCTAAACCTTCAATTTGGGTGTAACCTTGTGCAACCAACCGTGCTTTGTTCCTTGTGACCGCGCCATACTCGTCTTCTTTGTTGCGAAAGACCCACTTGGTACCTATCACATTTTGCTTGGGCCTTTCCACCAAGGACCAGACTTCACTCCGAGTGAAGTTTTCCAACTCTTCTTGCATAGCCATCACCCAATCCTCATCCTTTAAGGCATCCTGCACCTTAAGAGGTAACATAGAGGAAACAAAAGAGTAATGCTCACAAAAAGATGCTTAACGAAAACGAGTCATCACTCCACTGCGTATGTCTCCTATCACATTTTCAACGGGATGGTTCCGTTCAATGGATTGATGAGCTCTTGGGTGAGGTTCTATTGTTCTTCTTTGAATTGGGCCGTCATCTTCACTATCATAGTCAATGCCGGTTGGAGAAACTCCATCAAGAGCTCCCCCTTGATCATTATCTTGGTTGTTTTCTTCAACTTGTGGTGGATTTTGATTTGCTTGTTCTCTTGAATCATGACCATCTCTTGATGTGGAAGCATCACCATGGGCATCGGTTGACCCATGATGCAAGTATGGTTCATGATGGACTTGCACTTGTGCATCATCATCATCATCTTGTTCAATGGGTTTTACTTCACCGGTTGCAAGCTTCTTTATCACTTTGTGAGAAGGCTCCTCTTTACCTATAATGTCCATATTGACTTGCTCCTTTTGAGAGCCGTCAGATTCATCAAAAGTCATGTCTACCATTATTTCAGTAAGACCGGTGGTCTTATTGAAAACACGCTATCCATATTCATTAGTACCATAACCAAGAAGAAAACCTTCATCAACCTTCGGTTCGAACTTAGAGCTTTTGGATTTCTTTCTAAGTATGAAACACTTGCATCCAAAAACTCTAAAGTAATCAACCTTAGGCTTTTTACCGGTGAGTAGTTTGTAGGCCATTTTGTTCATAATCTTGTGAAGGTATAGGCGGTTGATTGCATGACATGCCGTGTTGACCGCCTCCGCCCAATAATCCTTCTCCGAAATCTTGTACTCATCCAACATTGCTCTTGTGGTTTCTATGAGCGTTCGGTTCTTCCTCTCTACAACCCTATTTTGTTGGGGAGTGTAGGGAACCGAAAACTCATGCTTGATCCCTTCTTCATCAAGAAACTTCTAAATGTTGGTGTTCTTGAACTCTGTCCCGTTATCACTTCTCACTCTCTTTATCTTCACATCAAACTCATTTTGAGCTCTTCTTGCAAACTTCTTGATGATTTCTTGGGCTTCACTCTTATCTTTCAAAAAGAACACCCAAGTGAAGCGAGAATAATCATCAACAATTACAAAACCATATTTGTTACCTCCAATGCTTATGTAAGAATTGGGTCTGAATAAATCCATATGTAGTAACTCAAGTGGTCTTGAAGTTGACACAACATTCTTTGCGGGATGTTTGGCTCTAACTTGTTTCCCCGCTTGACATGCACTGCAAATCCTGTCTTTCTCAAAAGAAACATTTGTTAGTCTAAGAATGTGTTGTCCTCTTTGAAGGTTGGCCAAGTTCCTCATCCCCACATGAGCTAGCCGGTGATGCCATAACCAACCCATGCTAGATTTTGCCACTAAACAAGTCTCGGACCCCACTGTACTAGCTGTGAAATTAACTAGATAGAGCTTTCCCTTTAGTTGACCCGTAAAGACAATAGAGGAATCCACCCTTCTAGAGAATTCCACACTCTTATTCATAAAGAGACAATTGTAACCCATCTCACAAAGTTATGAAATGGATAACAAATTGTATCCTAACGAATCCACAAGTAATACATTTGAAATAAAATTATCATTTGATATAGCAATTTTACCCAAACCAAGATTCTCTCCTTTGTTATTCTCACCAAATGTGATTCCTTCACCCATGCTTTCACTTGGTTGGAAGGAGTCAAATATTTTCTTCGCTCTGGTCATATGATTGATGCATCCACTATCTAGCACCCAACATGATCCACCGAAGGAGTATGCCTACAAAATAGAACTAAGCCTTTGTTTTAGGTACCCAATTTGACTTGGGTCCTAGGGGTTAGACATATAAGATTTGGGCACCCAAACACTCCTCAAGATTTGCCTCTTCTTGAGAGCGCCCACATACTTTACAACAATTTTACCATCTTATCTCAACAATGCAAATAATCACAAAAGTTGTTCCTTGAGATAGGCACTTGTTGCTTGGGAGCCTTCACTTCCTTCTTCTTGATGTTCTTGTTGTCGGAGGAAGTGATAGGAGAAACCTCAACATTGTTTACCTTGTTGATGAGATCAACAAGAGGCACGCTCTTATTGAACACACAAGACACACCATTTACCATGTTTCTCCCGTTGGCCTTACCATCATATTTGTTATAGCCGAGGCCATCCTTTATGTGTGGATACCTAGGCGCCTTGTAGATTTTGGTTGGTTGCTTATCCTTGCTCTTGCAACCAATGTCTACAATGGCTTTCAACCTAAGAATCTCCTTGTCCTTCTTCTCTAGCTCAACAAGATTAGTAGCACAAGCATTTATATCAACATTATTGCATCTTTCACTTCCTTCACTAGTTGAAGCATTTGAGTCCTTAGAAGAAGTAGAAGTGCTCTTCCAAAGAGTGTCATAGTTTATCTCAAGCTCATGATATTTATTTGTCAAGCTTGTGAGGC